>QCXZ01000075.1:0-703987 GCA_025024175.1 Rhyzopertha dominica
TTAATAATCTTGGCCTGTTCGTTCATCTCCTGCTCGAACAACTTGTACCTCTTCTTGTTGTCGAATGACAGATCGAACATGAATGCCGGTAGTGTGCTCCTCTGCGAAGACCTGCTATCATCATTGACGGGTGTGTCTGCGGCACCCGTCAATATTGTCAGCGTGTATCCTTTCCGACATTCGTATCCAAGTGAATATACCTGAAATATTGGTATTCTCCAAGGTAATAACTCCTCATACACGGCCCTCGGACCCCAGATGTTTGGCGGCAGGGGATTCAGGAGTTGATCCCAGTTGACTCGTTATCTGTCCGAACTGGAACTTTTCACATACCTAACGCAGAAACATTCATTCATTCATTCATTCATTCATGTTCACATACCTGTTGCTTGTTTTTTGTCCAAACAAATCCTTACCTGTCTTCTCGTTCCAGTAATTGTAGGCATTCTTGTAGTTCAACCAGACCAGTATGACCGGTTGGATATAAATCAGGGGCCTCTTCGGGGTGATCAGGACGACTTCCTTGTGGTCGCCCTCGATGATCTCGACCTGGAACGCGTTCCTCAGACTGATCTGTATGTCGAAGAACGCCACCAGCTGATACTCTATGTCGGCCTCTTTAAAAAGTGTGTTCCTTATGATCTGGCCCAGGGAGACTTTGAGTTCGACCTGTGCCTTGCCGAAAAGACGGGCCGAGACGTTCTACTGGGCAAAGGCCGATATTTTTTGAACGTGGTGCCTAAAACCAAAACGCAAACATAAATAAATAATAACGAATAAGATTTCGGATAAGTGCGATAAATCAATAGGGGAACAAAAGTACCACAGCACCCTCTTAATATTTAATTACAAATATCATTATGGGGAATCTAGGATGACGACAACCCTTAACATTGAGTTCAACTATATATTTTATGTAGATACTTGGAAAAAGAGAATAAGCATGTCCTGCAATCCTGTTGGTGGTGTTTGAGCTTTAATAAAAACAAACTTGACCTCCGGCAACTCTTTCACCATAAAAAAATACAATAATATGTAGTACAAAACGACGTACCTGTTTCTAGTCGTACTGCTGAACTTCCTGCAGTCGTTGCCGTCAGCTGTATGCTGCGGATGCGCATTATGAGAGAGAAAAGGATTTTGTTCACTGCAGAGGGCTGGCTCTTCTGTGTCTTCCAACCAAATGGGGGTATCGGACGTTCGCCTCCGTAAACCTTCTGAACGACTTCGTTCACTTCCTGTAGTTCAAGTCGCATTTGTTTCATAACAGAAAAATTGGAACGGGGAGCAATATCTTATAGTTATAAATTGGGGACAAACGTGTTTAATGTGTAACGTTTGAAGTATTTATAAATAACAAAAATAGTTAAATACACCTTAGCATAGCAGCATCGTTGTTCTGTTTCGTGTAGTTGTTAAATCATATTTTATAAAGGCAGTGTGAGGAGTAGGAATCAGAAAATTCTCTGGCCGGTAAGCGGTTTAAACTCACCTTCATAAACACTTTCTGCACGAAGACCAGATGATTCAGCAGGTCGGCTTGCGCATTCAAGTTTCTCCCTTGACGGAACACGACTCCTTCGGGACTCCACTGGCTGTCGTTTTTGACATCAACTGCCTGCATGTAGCCCTATAAATTAAAAAACAAAAGGATTAAAGTACACAAAATAAAGTAATTAACATGTATTCACCTTTAGTTTTGTGGTGAAGCTGAGAGGACGAGGCAGAACTATAGTAAAGTTGGCTCTACTACCGGTTATTCTGGTGCTGTTGACTCGATCCATATTATACTGAGCTTGGAGTGATGGTAACAGGGCGGTGGTTATACTCAAACCAAGATCTGAAAATTTTATAAGCAGTAATTTAAAATTTAAAAAAATAAGTATCTTTTTCTATGACAGCAGTTTTACCTCGATTTCACATAATTAAGAATAGAGTTTTAATAATAATTGAACCGTTAAGGTACTTGGTAATACTTCAAGCTTTATTCGAATGAATCTATAAAATTTTAACTAAAAAGTGCCTATGGAATAATAAATCGTGTTATTTAATAGTAGAAACTATGTTAAAATGCATCACATTTAAAAAACAATATGTACCTTTTTATGAAGAAATCTCACCTGCAAAATGACTGAAAAGTCCATAACCAAGGGCTGCAACAGACTCTTCTCTCCGACGCTGCTTTAGCTGGTTGAAACCGACATGTTTAGCATTCCCGTGGCTTCTTGAGTTGACGAGTGTTGCTGGGCGATTTCTTCTTCGTTTGGCAATCTCGAAATTCTGCTGGAAGTTCCTCAGTTGTTTGCTCCCCCTGGTTACCACTCYGTGTAGGGCMACSAGATGTTGGGGTAAACAAAACTGACCTCAACTCATGTGGATTTATTTAATATCTTTTTTCCTGAAAATTAAACATTCCTCAAGTTGGTTTATTTAAATACTATTTAAAATGTTAACTAAAGGAAAAATCTGTTTAAATAAATCAAAGAACAGGTTACATATTAAAAAATCTTTTGTTCGAATTGTACAAGCAACAATCATACCGACCTGAATTTTTGTCCTTCCTTCATCTCCTTGCTCAGGCTGGAAGAAATAGTTTGCGACTTTTCTACGGTAACCTTGGAAAACGTATGGAAAAACTGAAAAACAACACGACTTATGTCGTTCACGACATGCAACACTACGTCACCTCCACTTACCGATGCTTCATGGTCTTCGTGTCGGGCATGTTTGCGTACAAATCCAAAAGGTTATAGACGGTTTTCCAACAGCGGCCCACGCTCTCGTCCGGGGCCACTGTGATTCACTTGAGGGCCGAACCGGAAGGACTGCTGTCCCCAACGGAAGCCGCCTCTCCCTCGTTCAAATAGTGTAACCCCTGACGCTCTTTCCAGTGCTGTGCAGTTTCTCCGCGAAGCTCTTAGGCTTCGATTCATTGGAGGTACGCAGTTCCGATGCTAAAAATATTATTGTTTACTTCTACAATAAATCTCCCCGAAGTCTATCAAATCCACTATATTTAATAAATAGGCAAACTGCTCTCAGCTATAACTAGCCATCATCAGTGCCTCATAATGTAAAAAAGGAATACAAAAGAATTTATAAAACTGACATTGTCGAAATCGAAATAAGCAGTCTTGACCTCAAACAAAAAAGTAGCCTGCATGCCAAAAGCACAAACATGAAATAAAGGATCAAATAAGGAATTTAGAATAGGACAACTGATATTGCAAAAAATCATTCAAAATTGTAAAATTACCGTTATCTAGAATTTTGAATATTTCAGGAATTACTAGAAAATTTAATTCTGAGGATTTATTACAAACACGTAAAGAATTTAAATTATTTAAAGAGGCAGTGTGTTTAAATGACAATAAATGATTTGCTAACGAAGAAATTCATTTAACTATATCAGTATTTTTATATTTTTCATATTGTTTCGAGTGTTCGTTGCCTCTAATTGAAAAAGATCTTCCCATTTGACCGATATAAACAGAATTACAATCGTTACAAGAAAAACTATAAACTCCTGAATGATTCAAAACTCGAATTTTGTCTTTATTGCGAACTAAACGGGAAACACACTGCCTACCGTAGAAAAACCAACACTTATTTCACGAGAGGAAAACAATGTAAATAAACTAAATGAGACTGGACCAACAAACCTAAGGGGATACCAAATTTTGGCTTCTTCATTATAAATTGTGTTAAAAGAAAACATAAATTTTGTTAAATATTTAAAGTATAATTTTTATAATATATGATTTGGAAAGTTATTATTAAAAGCAATTTGAAGAATTACACCTAGTTCCTTTTCAAAAGCGTTTAAAGAAAGAGGTAATTTAAAAAGCCTGTTAAAAAGATAATGAAATACGGACATTTTGTTTGCATAAGGGTGAAAAGAAAAGTAATTAATAATGATATCGGTGCATGTGGGTTTTCTAAAAATTTCTAAAGATAGGTAAAGGGGAAGACTGATTTCGTATAATGAATAAATCTAAAGATGGAATTTGATTATTAATTTGTATTTCATAACTAAATTTTATAGAATCATGAAGAGGATTAATATATGTAAGAAAATTATTTAAGTCATTGTAACTTCCTGTAAAAAGGTACAAAACATCATCTACAACATCATCTACCAAAATTTAATATGGGAAGAAAAGCAAACGCTTTGAAAATATCTTGTTCTTAATTATTCACAAAAAGTTCTGCTAAAAGTGGGCTAAGAGACGAACCCATTGCTAAACCTGAATTTTGTATGAAATATTTATTATCTAAACAGAAAAAATTTTGATTTAAAACAAATTCATTTAAAGAAACCAAATTATTTTTTGAAACACAGGTAAGTTACAATTTAACGGCAGATTATTCAATATTTCAAGACAATCTTTTGGAGGTATCCAAGGAAATAAATTATTGACATCGAAAGAAACAAGGAAAGAGTTCTGGGGAATTTCGAAATTCTTAAGTTTATTGGTCAAGTCAATTGAATTTTTAATAACAAAAGAATTTTCGAAATGTAAAACTTCTTGAATGGTCAAATTTAGCCATTTAGCTAATTTATAACACTGACAATTTATGTAACAAACAACAGATCTGATAGGACAGTTAAAAGATACACAAAGGTGTATTTTCATCCAAAGATGATCAGGCAAATTTAATACGACGTATGATGTACGAGACGTGAAAAATAATTTTACATTGACAATTGAAGAATTACACAAGAAAATTAAAACTAAGCTTAAGGGTTTACGTAGATTTTTTTAAGAAAAATGGTGTTTCATTATAAAAAAATAAACGTATGCTATCTAACGACTCTACATTGTGCCTTTCAAAAGCCTATTTCGAGCGAATTTCTATTTCGACCTACGTGCTTGATTGTTTCAGAATTCACTTAAGTTATGAAATTCTTCGAAGCTTGGGTTGAGTACATAACAGAAAATGTTCATGCGAGATGAAATCGACAATTCCTGCTAGCGAAAATTTCGATCGCGCGTTATACCATCAAGTATAAAAAACATCGCTTACAATGCAGTGTGGCATCCACCATCCACCATCAGTTCACATACGTCTTAAACACTCAAAAGTCAATATTTCGAAAACGAATCTTGAAAAACACCCCGTATTCACCGGCACATCCTCACGCGCAGTTATCATCGGCTATACTAATTCAATAAACGACGCATTAAAAGCTACTTCACCCGGCCCGCAAATGAACCGGTCCTTTTTTTGCCCACGTACGCCCGGATACGTCGCAAAAAACATTATGAAATGCTCGCAAGAACGTAAACACTAGGAGTATTTCATTTAGCGGAGAAAATTTAATAGAGGCCCGTTTTGGGTTTAAATTTTTGGAGACATGGTTTCTAAAGATTCCCGTTTTATCTTTTTGAGCGATTAGTGCATACGTGGGTAATCCAAAAAGTCGCAGTGTAATGAAAAGTATAAAGCTTCATTTTTTTTTCATCAATTCTACATTCGGTTGATGCATTCTTCTACTGTAGACTATTTTACGATCAAAATAGTTAGTACGTGACTCGGCCGTTCTTTTATACATCATAGAAATAACAGAATTCAAGCAAAAGATTCAAAAAAGCTTATACCAATTTGGATAACTGTTTAGGGGCAAAGTCGGGACAACGCGTAGGGTACAATATCATTTTAGACTATGTGCCTACCTAACTATTAAACTATTGATTAATTATTTTTTGCAGCTATTAACAATGCACTGAAACGTCATCCAGGGACTAAAGTCCTAATGTATCATTTTTCATGGCATACTGAAGCATTGATTATACCATGTGTGTACTATGTACACAGATTTTAGACTCGTCTATCTCCTGAGAGATCATCTACTAACATTGCCATGCTAATGTCATTTCCAAATACCACATAACTTTATATTCTCTTTAAAGATTGATTGTTTGTATGAGGACGTACGTCCTCGAACTGTTTTTTTATAAATTCTGACTATGCTCAAAAAAAGTATATTTATAAAAATAATAATAGTAATAACCATAATAATAATAATAATAATAATAATAATAATAATAATAATTCGTCCTTACACTACATTGATGTATTATGTACATTATATTGTATTTTATTGTATATTGTATTATTATGACTCTGAATAGCAGGATTCGTAGCAGGGGAAAACGGCAAATTTTAGAGGCAAATGACACCTATGATTAGTGGCATCGCCCTTCTCTTCCACTCAACCGTAAAAATGAAAAGAAAAACAAATTTAGAATTTTACTCGTATACACCTGTGTATAAAGTTGTTATTGATGAGAGCCGTGGAGGTGAAAAACAATAAAAAACGAAAAAAAGCAGTTATCTCAATTTAGATGAACGATGTATAGGTGAAAAAAATATATACAGGAAGAATTAGTAAATGTCAATCAGAACTGTTTAGTTTTTTAAAATAGATTATTGTAGTTTTGTTATATACTTGTATATTAATTTAAACAAGCATCATTTTCATTAATTTATTTATTTATTAGTAAATTGCAACTCCTACATTACTTGCATGTCACCTGCATACGTGACTCTCAGCTACTAGATAATCTAAATAATAATATTACTACTACACAACATCTCCCTTGCTTTGAACATAAACACTTTTTCTTTAAATACAACTAACATTTTCATTAAGCTAATAATAGTAGTAATATTATTATTTAGATTATCTAGTAGCTGAGAGTCAGGTAAGCAGGAGACACTTGACATGCAAGTAATGTAGGAGTTGCAATCTACTAATTAACTAATAAATTAATGAAAGTGATGCTTGTTTAAATTAATATACAAGTACCTACATAACAAGTTTTATTTTAAACGAGTCTAGTCCCGTATTTCTTAGTTTTACTGTTAATGAGTCGTAGATCTTTTATATTCTGTATGAAAAGCTGCGAATAAAAAAATATGATTACGTTTTTTTTAAGAAAAATGGTGTTTCATTATAAAAAAAAATAAACGTATGCTATCTAACGACTCTACATTGTGCCTTTCAAAAGCCTATTTCGAGCGAATTTCTATTTCGACCTACGTGCTTGATTGTTTCAGAATTCACTTAAGTTATGAAATTCTTCGAAGCTTGGGTTGAGTACTTAACAGAAAATGTTCATGCGAGATGAAATCGACAATTCCTGCTAGCGAAAATTTCGATCGCGCGTATACCATCAAGTATAAAAAACATCGCTTACAATGCAGTGTGGCATCCACCATCCACCATCAGTTCACATACGTCACAAACACTCAAAAGTCAATAATTTCGAAAACGAAACTTGAAAAACACCCCGTATTCACCGGCACATCCTCACGCGCAGTTATCATCGGCTATACTAATTCAATAAACGACGCATTAAAAGCTACTTCACCCGGCCCGTAAATGAACCGGTCCTTTTTTTGCCCACTAATTGCTCACGTAGGCCCGGATACGTCGCAAAAAAACATTATGAAATGCTCGCAAGAACGTAAACACTAGGAGTATTTCATTTAGCGGAGAAAATTTAATAGAGGCCCGTTTTGGGTTTAAATTTTTGGAGACATGGTTTCTAAAGATTCCCGTTTTATCTTTTTGAGCGATTAGTGCATACGTGGGTGATCCAAAAAGTCGCAGTGTAATGAAAAGTATAAAGCTTCATTTTTTTTCATCAATTCTACATTCGGTTGATGCATTCTTTTACTGTAGGCTATTTTACRATCGAAATAGTTAGTGCGTGACTCGGCCGTTCTTTTATACATCATAGAAATAACAGAATTCAAGCAAAAGATGCAAAAAAGCTTATACCAATTTGGATAACTGTTTAGGGGCAAAGTCGGGACAACGCGTAGGGTACAATATCATTTTAGACTATGTGCCTACCTAACTATTAAACTATTGATTAATTATTTTKTTGCAGCTATTAGCAATGCACTGAAACGTCATCCAGTGACTAAGCTCCTAACGTATCATGTTTCATGGCATACTGAAGCATTGATTTTTGTAGGTATACCATRTCTGTACTATGTACATATTAACAATCGAATGCGGATTTTAGACTTGTCTATCTCCTTAGAGATCATCTACTGGCATTGCCATGCTAATGTCATTTCCAAATAACACATACTTTATATTCTCTTTAAAGACTGATTGTTTGTATGAGGACGTACGTCCTCGAACTGTTTTTTTATAAATACTGACTATGCTCAAAAAAGTATATTTATAAAATAATAATACTAATAACCATAATAATAATAATAATAATTCGTCCTTATTTGATCACTACAATGATGTATTATGTACATTATATTGTATTATTGTATTGTATTTTAGTGTATAATATATTATTATTATTGTATTATTATGACTCTGAATAGCAGGATTCGTAGCAGGGCAAAACAGCAAATTTTAGTGGCAAATGACACTTATGATTAGTGGCATCGCCCTTCTCTTCCACACAACCGTAAAAATGAAAAGAAAAACAAATTTAGAATTTTACGCGTATATAACTGTGTATTAAGTTGTTATTGATGAGAGCCGTGGAGGTGAGAAACAATAAAAAACGAAAAAAAGCAGTTATCTCAATTTAGATGAACGATGTATAGGTGAAAAAAATATATACAAGAAGAATTAGTAAATGTCAATCAGAACTGTTCAGTTTTTTAAATGGATTATTGTAGTTTTATTTTAAATAAGTCTAGTCCCGTATTTCTTAGTTTTACTGGGAGTGAGTTGTAGATCTTTTATATTCTGTATGAAAAGCTGCGAATAAAAAAATATGATTATGTTTTGGTACAG
Source organism: Rhyzopertha dominica (assembly GCA_025024175.1). NCBI lineage: Eukaryota > Metazoa > Arthropoda > Insecta > Coleoptera > Bostrichidae > Rhyzopertha > Rhyzopertha dominica. The sequence goes on from QCXZ01000075.1 coordinate 8,783, forward strand.
TAATAGCGTCTTTGCATCTAATGTTTATATTATGGATATCTGTCCTTTTTGGTTATTACAGATGTATATCTGTGTCCTAACAGAAAGCCTTGAGGGACACCACACTACCACCGTAAGCAGAGGAATTGCCATCTAAATTATATAAATAACTTTTAAATAATTGTAAAGCTGCTCGCCCAATAACAATATGTTCCAAAATAGCGCAAAGTATCTGATAATTAACAGTATCGAATGCTCTTGAAAAATGTTAATGGGCCTGGTGTCCTTAAGCTCTGTGGAAACGGGTAGTTTGGCTTGCGGCCTAACAACAGAAATCTTCTATGCATCAGGAAATATAATATAATATATAATCAACACATTAAATCATTAACGAAACTCGAATTGTCAACTCAACATTGGAATTTATTGTTAATTCCACTCGTTATTAAAAACCTTGATCGTGCCATTAAAACTTGCTTTAAAAGTATGTTTGCGGAAGAAGCTACTTATGTAGACGGCAATAGTGATTTACAAACATAAATAACTAGGTCAGATCAGTGTCACATTGAATACATTTATACGTAAATAAATGAATTAAATAGTGACAAAAAAATATGCAGTGTAGAAACCTCCTACGTAGTTCTTGTTTATTATGGTGATACAGTTAAAAAGTACTGAATTATGTTTTAAAACCTCTTTGTTGGTATTTAGATTTTGGATATCCAACATAACGAAAATATTGAAAGTATTTACCTATGTGAGCAAGCTAACTACAATACTAAAAATCCCATGCCGTATAAGCGAAACAACCAGTTTTAGATTATTTAACCGTTTGACGACCGCTGGCGTATGAAAAAACCAGCACCGCGTCGTAGCGTTTTTACCTCCGCGTCCATGCAAGTTTTTTACCGTGTTTTGAAGTGGACGAAGCATTTATCGTACAAAACTTAATTAAACCATCCTATTTAAATGAATTTCGAAACTAGAACCACATAAACGCAACGAACAAGTGCGTAATTTACCTATACAAGGTGTTTCAACGCGATTCCTACGCGATAGAAAATAATAACTAAACTCACCGGTACCGCTTCCCGTGCGAACCCGATAAGGTGGCCAAAACTGGATTAGTCGAAGCACCACGTCACTAAATCACTACGAAACGATCCGTTTCACACCGCAGTCCAAATTTTCCACCCAATTTTTGTGAAAATTTCGGAAGCTGCACGTGCACGCCTAGCTTTCCAGGGCTACTTACTGACGCTTAGCCGTGTGACTGCTTTCTACGCGTTTTCCATGGCCACCTTGGTATTCAAAAAAGCCGTATTTACATTGCACACGTCCAATTMTTGAAAATTTTCGGGGTTTTGGGACTGAAGTGGGCCCTTTCGTTAAAAAAAAGAGATGTATTTACGCATGATGTATTTCATACGCTGAAGATAGTAGAGTTAGAACATATTTGTATACAAAACTTAACAGCTAAATCTTTCATGGTTATTCACTATTTCCGACCAACATATGCAAGAACAGTCAAGCTGAAGAATTCCCCATTTCCAAAATCGGGATTCTACAACGCGAAGCAAATTACAAGGCCTTCATCGAGAACATCATGCTAGAAGCTCATTCGACAATGTTCACATCAAGTCTCACAAATGAAATTCCATTAATTAACAACGATGAAGATGATTGCTGCATCAAACCTAAGGAAAATAGTACTATCTACGAAATACACCTGGACCCCATCAAATTAACAATTTTTAATAACAAAAGAATTTTCGAAATGTAAAACTTCTTGAATGGTCAAATTTAGCCATTTAGCTAATTTATAACACTGAGAATTTATGTAACAAACAACAGGTCTGATAGGACAGTTAAAAGATACACAAAGGTGTATTTTCATCCAAAGATGATCAGGCAAATTTAATACGACGTATGATGTACGAGACGTGAAAAATAATTTTACATTGACAATTGAAGAATTACACAAGAAAATTAAAACTAAGCTTAAGGGTTTACGTAGATTTTTTTAAAAAATGGTGTTTCATTATAAAAAAAATAAACGTATGCTATCTAACGACTCTACATTGTGCCTTTCAAAAGCTATTTCGAGCAAATTTCTATTTCGACCTACGTGCTTGATTGTTTCAGAATTCACTTAAGTTATGAAATTCTTCGAAGCTTGGGTTGAGTACATAACAGAAAATGTTCAAGCGAGATGAAATCGACAATTCCTGCTAGCGAAAATCAAGTATAAAAAACATCGCTTACAATGCAGTGTGGCATCCACCATCCACCATCAGTTCACATACGTCACAAACACTCAAAGGTCAATAATTTCGAAAACGAATCTTGAAAAACACCCCGTATTCACCGGCACATCCTCACGCGCAGTTATCATCGGCTATACTAATTCAATAAACGGCGCATTAAAAGCTACTTCACCCGGCCCGCAAATGAACCGGTCCTTTTTTTGCCCACGTACGCCCGGATACGTCGCAAAAAACATTATGAAATGCTCGCAAGAACGTAAACACTAGGAGTATTTCATTTAGCGGAGAAAATTTAATAGAGGCCCGTTTTGGGTTTAAATTTTTGGAGACATGGTTTCTAAAGATTCCCGTTTTATCTTTTTGAGCGATTAGTGCATACGTGGGTGATCCAAAAAGTCGCAGTGTAATCAAGAGTATAAAGCTTCATTTTTTTCATCAATTCTACATTCGGTTGATGCATTCTTTTACTGTAGACTATTTTAGGATCAAAATAGTTAGTACGTGACTGGGCCGTTCTTTTATACATCATAGAAATAACCGAATTCAAGCAAAGGATGCAAAAAAGCTTATACCAACTTGGATAACTGTTTAGGGGCAAAGTCGGGACAACGCGTAGGGTACAATATCCTTTTAGACTATGTGCCTACCTAACTAGGAAACTATTGATTAATTATTTTTTTGCAGCTGTTCCAGGGACTAAAGTCCTAATGTATCATGTTTATTTTAGCCAAACTTTCAATTGATTAATTACAATCTTCTTCAGGGCTTACAACAACTACAATCCAATATTACAGGATTAACAAAGAAATTAATAAGAACCTTCTATAAATTAAACATAAAAATAGCTATAAGAAATTTTAAAAAAGCTTCAAGTTTCTTTACAAAACTAATATCCGAAATTCTATTAACATTTCAATTGGGGGTTGTTTATTGTTTAGAATGTGATACATGTGAGGACAAGTATATTGGCCGGACCTCACAATGGCTATCTAGTAGATTAACACTACACAAAAGTAGTATAAACACAAAAAGTATAAGATGTGCTCTAGCAGAACATGTATTAAACAACAACCATAACATAAATTGGGATAGTGTCAAAATTTTAGAAAAAGAACGAAATACTAATTAAAACAACTAAAAACTAAAACAAATTAATATAACTAATAACGTTATTTTGTAAAAAATCGGATACACAAAATTTAAGTAATATATACACAATTTGTTATCGACAGAAATTTTACAAAATTAATAAATCCTAAATTCAAGTAGTTATTGGTGATTTCTTTTAAAATCTTTAGAAATTGAAATCCATTGTACCATAAACCTTCAGGAAGTATTGCTGCAATTTTGACATTAACATATGAGAAACTTTTAATAATATACCTACATAATAAAAAGTTTAGGAATTGAAATTTGAAATTAAAATAAAAGTGGTTTGTGAATCTGACTAGTGGCTGCGACATATATGTCACATTATTTGTTATCCTCATTATGTTGTATGTAAAATTTCTGGATTGTGTCATATGTGTAATACATTTAGCATATATACTGGTAAAAATTTTCGAAGATTCCTTTCCCTAATATAGCTGCCTATTGAAAACTCAGATTAGTAAGTAACATGTTGCTGTTGTTCCACTTCTTGTACTGTTAATGTAAACTGAATTATTGTTGTAGTAAGCCCTGAAGAAGATTGCAATAAATCAATTGAAAGCTTGGCCAAAATAAAGAGTACACATTGATCTTTACCACCAGGTTGAATTCTTTTGTGGTGCCGATTTATAAAATGTATACAAGTTGGGGTCCCAGACTTCTGCGGTTTAGGAAATATGACAGAAATTATAGTTTGCCGATAAAGATTCGAATGCATTAAATCGCTCCGATTTCCTAAAACAAAAATCTTATGAAAAGCACTCACCCGGCCAAATACTGCATCATGCAGTCTTACCCCCTACGATAAGACTTCCTGTAACAAAAGAGAACGACTGTTGAGAAATTATATATACGAAGCCAGTTTTTGTTGTAAAATCCAAGAAATTATCTAGGCACTACAAGTTAATAATAAATAATTCAGACTGAAACTTACAGTATTTGGCCACATGACGTAGCTCTAAACCTCTATTGTCCCTCGGTGCACCGGAAATAAAAGTCCAGCACTATTTATTTTAATCGAGTGAATTAGTTAAATTTATAGCCACACGCGATACTTGAATCACTAACGTTTATGAACTAGCAACAAAAAAAGGCCCCGCACTAACGGACACGAAACGTAAACTAAACTTCTCATTTTTAAAGCGAACAGCATCTGCTGATTACACTACCGACCTAACAACGCGAACAGACCCCGTAGTCTGTTACCGAAACCGATTAAGCTGGAAGAAAAACATTTTAGTTACTTGCAAAGATATTCCTAGAAAAGATGATACATGCCTGCATATAAACCCCCCCCTCCTCCCTTTACAAATCAAATTCCCTGATTGAAATGATTTTGAAAATAATAAAATGCTTTACACATTTGGAATGCCCAAGTAAGAATAGAAAATTATAACTAGCACTCACCCGGCCAAATACTGCATCATGCAGTCTTACCCCCTACGATAAGACTTCCTGTAACAAAACAACGACTGTTGAAAAATTATATATACGAAGCCAGTTTTTTTTGTTGTAAAATCCAAGAAATTATCTAGGCACTATAAGTTAATAATAATTCAAACTGAAACTTACAGTATTTGGCCACAAATTGTAGCTCTAATCCTCTTTTCCCTCGGTACACATCTTGCTGTCCGATAACGGGGACCATTTAAAAAGTCTGTTAAAAAGAGAATGAAATACAGACATTTTGTTTGCATAAGGGTGAAAAGAAAAGTAATTAATAATGATATCGGTGCATGTGGGTTTTCTAAAAATTTCTAAAGATAGGTAAAGGGGAAGACTGATTTCGTATAATGAATAAATCTAAAAATGGAATTTGATTATTAATTTGTATTTCATAACTAAATTTTATAGAATCATGAAGAGGATTAATATATGTAAGAAAATTATTTAAGTCATTGTAACTTCCTGTAAAAAGGTACAAAACATCATCTACATAACGATACCAAAATTTAATATGGGAAGAAAAGCAAACGCTTTGAAAATATCTTGTTCTTAATTATTCACAAAAAGTTCTGCTAAAAGTGGGCTAAGAGACGAACCCATTGCTAAACCTGAATTTTGTATGAAATATTTATTATCTAAACAGAAAAAATTTTGATTTAAAACAAATTCATTTAAAGAAACCAAATTATTTTTTGAAACACAGGTAAGTTACAATTTAACGGCAGATTATTCAATATTTCAAGACAATCTTTTGGAGGTATCCAAGGAAATAAATTATTGACATCGAAAGAAACAAGGAAAGAGTTCTGGGGAATTTCGAAATTCTTAAGTTTATTGGTCAAGTCAATTGAATTTTTAATAACAAAAGAATTTTCGAAATGTAAAACTTCTTGAATGGTCAAATTTAGCCATTTGGCTAATTTATAACACTGAGAATTTATGTAACAAACAACAGATCTGATAGGACAGTTATAAGATACACAAAGGTGTATTTTCATCCAAAGATGATCAGGCAAATTTAATACGACGTATGATGTACGAGACGTGAAAAATAATTTTACATTGACAATTGAAGAATTACACAAGAAAATTAAAACTAAGCTTAAGGGTTTACGTAGATTTTTTTAAGAAAAATGGTGTTTCATTATAAAAAAATAAACGTATGCTATCTAACGACTCTACATTGTGCCTTTCAAAAGCCTATTTCGAGCGAATTTCTATTTCGACCTGCGTGCTTGATTGTTTCAGAATTCACTTAAGTTATGAAATTCTTCGAAGCTTGGGTTGAGTACATAACAGAAAATGTTCATGCGAGATGAAATCGACAATTCCTGCTAGCGAAAATTTCGATCGCGCGTATACCATCAAGTATAAAAAACATCGCTTACAATGCAGTGTGGCATCCACCATCCACCATCAGTTCACATACGTCACAAACACTCAAAAGTCAATATTTCGAAAACGAATCTTGAAAAACACCCCGTATTCACCGGCACATCCTCACGCGCAGTTATCATCGGCTATACTAATTCAATAAACGACGCATTAAAAGCTACTTCACCCGGCCCGCAAATGAACCGGTCCTTTTTTTGCCCACGTACGCCCGGATACGTCGCAAAAAACATGAAATGCTCGCAAGAACGTAAACACTAGGAGTATTTCATTTAGCGGAGAAAATTTAATAGAGGCCCGTTTTAGGTTTAAATTTTTGGAGACATGGTTTCTAAAGATTCCCGTTTTATCTTTTTGAGCGATTAGTGTATACGTGGGTGGTAATCCAAAAAGTCGCAGTGTAATGAAAAGTATAAAGCTTCATTTTTTTTCATCAATTCTACATTCGGTTGATGCATTCTTCTACTGTAGACTATTTTACGATCAAAATAGTTAGTACGTGACTCGGCCGTTCTTTTATACATCATAGAAATAACAGAATTCAAGCAAAAGATTCAAAAAAGCTTATACCAATTTGAATAACTGTTTAGGGGCAAAGTCGGGACAACGCGTAGGGTACAATATCATTTTACTATGTGCCTACCTAACTATTAAACTATTGATTAATTATTTTTTGCAGCTATTAACAATGCACTTAAACGTCATCCAGGGACTAAAGTCCTAATGTATCATTTTTCATGGCATACTGAAGCATTGATTATACCATGTGTGTACTATGTACACAGATTTTAGACTCGTCTATCTCCTGAGAGATCATCTACTAWCATTGCCATGCTAATGTCATTTCCAAATACCACATAACTTTATATTCTCTTTAAAGATTGATTGTTTGTATGAGGACGTACGTCCTCGAACTGTTTTTTTATAAATTCTGACTATGCTCAAAAAAAGTATATTTAGAAAAATAATAATAGTAATAACCATAATAATAATAATAATAATAATAATAATAATTCGTCCTTACACTACATTGATGTATTATGTACATTATATTGTATTTTATTGTATATTGTATTATTATGACTCTGAATAGCAGGATTCGTAGCAGGGGAAAACGGCAAATTTTAGAGGCAAATGACACTTATGATTAGTGGCATCGCCCTTCTCTTCCACTCAACCGTAAAAATGAAAAGAAAAACAAATTTAGAATTTTACTCGTATACACCTGTGTATAAAGTTGTTATTGATGAGAGCCGTGGAGGTGAAAAACAATAAAAAACGAAAAAAAGCAGTTATCTCAATTTAGATGAACGATGTATAGGTGAAAAAAATATATACAGGAAGAATTAGTAAATGTCAATCAGAACTGTTTAGTTTTTTAAAATAGATTATTGTAGTTTTGTTATATACTTGTATATTAATTTAAACAAGCATCACTTTCATTAATTTATTTATTAATTAGTAAATTGCAACTCCTACATTACTTGCATGTCACCTGCATACGTGACTCTCAGCTACTAGATAATCTAAATAATAATATTACTACTACACAACATCTCCCTTGCTTTGAACATAAACACTTTTTTTTTAAATACAACTAACATTTTCATTAAGCTAATAATAGTAGTAATATTATTATTTAGATTATCTAGTAGCTGAGAGTCAGGTAAGCAGGAGACACTTGACATGCAAGTAATGTAGGAGTTGCAATCTACTAATTAACTAATAAATTAATGAAAATGATGCTTGTTTAAATTAATATACAAGTACCTACATAACAAGTTTTATTTTAAACGAGTCTAGTCCCGTATTTCTTACTTTTACTGTTAGTGAGTCGTAGATCTTTTATATTCTGTATGAAAAGCTGCGAATAAAAAAATATGATTACGTTTTGGTAGAGTAATAACGTCTTTGCATCTAATATTTATATTATGGATATCTGTCCTTTTTGGTTATTACAGATGTATATCTGTGTCCTAACACAGAGCCCTGAGGGACACCACACTACCACCGTAAGCAGAGGAATTGCTATCTAAATTAACAGACTGAAGTCTATTATATAAATAAAGCTGCTTGCCCAATAACACAATATGTTCCAAAATAGCGTAAAGTATCTGATAATTAACAACATCGAATGCTCTTGAAAAGTCTACTTTTGAAAGAATTGGTAAAATGTTAATGGGCCTGGTGTCCGTCCTTAAGCTCTGTGGAAACGGGTAGTTTGGCTTCCGGCCTGATGACAACAGAAATCTTCCACGCATCAGGAAATATAATATATAATCAACACATTATATCATTAACGAAACTCGAATTGCCAACTCAACATTGGGATTTATTGTTAATTTCACTCATTATTAAAAACCTCGATCGTGCCATTAAAACTTGCTTTAAAAGTAATTTTTTGGAAGAAGCTAGTTATGTAGACGGCATTAGTGATTTACAAACATAAATAGGTCAGATCAGTGTCACATGGAATATATTTATACGTAAATAAAGGAATTAAATAGTGACAAAAATTGCAGTGTAGAAACATCCTACGTAGTTCTTGTTTATTATGGTGATACAGATAAAAAGTACTGAATTATGTTTTAAAACCTCTGTGCTGGTATTTAGATTTTGGATATCCAACATAACGAAAATATTGAAAGTATTTACCTATGTGAGCAAAGCTAACTACAATACTAAAAATCCCATGACGTATAAGTGAAACAGTTTTAGATTATATAACCGTTTGACGACCGCTGGCGTATGAAAAAACCAGCACCGCGTCGTAGCGTTTTTACCTCCGCGTCCGTGCAAGTTTTTTACCGTGTTTTGAACTGGACGAAGCATTTATCGTACAAAACTTAATTAAACCTTCCTATTTAAACGTATTTCGAAACTACAACCACATAAACGCAACGAACAAGTACGTAATTTACCTATACAAGGTGTTTCAACGCGATTCCTACGCGATAGAAAGTAATAACTAAACTCACCGGTATCTCTTCCCGTGCTAGCCCGATAAGGTGGCCAAAACTAGATTAGTCGAAGCACCACGTCACTAAATCACTACGAAACGGTCCGTTTCACTCCGCGGTCCGAATTTTCCACCCAATTTTTGTGAAAATTTCGGAAGCTGCACGCGCACGCCGGGCTTTCCAAGACTACTAACGCTAAGCCGTGTGACTGATTTCTCGGCGTTTTCCATGGCCACCTTGGTATTCAAAAAAGCCGTATTTACATTGCACACGTCCAATTATTGAAAATTTTCGGGGTTTTGAGACTGAAGTGGGCCCTTTCGTTAAGAAAAAGAGATGTATTTACGCATGATGTATTTCATACGCTGAAGATAGTAGAATTAGAATATATTTATACACAAAACTTTACAGCTAAATCTTTCGTGCATGGTGTGAATATAATTTCTGTTCTTCAAAACTTTGTTGTCGAATAAAACTTACAAGTTGAATGATAAGAATATTGCCAAAATCTGCTTTGTATAATGGAAGATTTAAAAGTCTATGAAATAAACTATACCTATTGGATCTGCAAGAATCTACCAATCACAAAGAAAAATGAAGCCAAGCCCTTCAGAAAAACAACAAAATCTATTCCGAAAACTTGCAAAATCAGGAATCTAATGACAACGACGGAACTATGGCATGCTCTACGAGACAACCGATGGTTATTCACTATTTCCAACCAACAATCGATTACCATCATATGCAAGAACAGTCAAGCTGAAGAAATCACCATTTCCAAAATCGGGATTCTACAACGCGAAGCAAATTACAAGGCCTACACCAAGAACATTATGCTAGAAAAACATTTGCGCGATGATTTTTAGAAGATTACTTTTTGAACAAAAATTGCTTATTTAATAATATGTATTTAATTCTATGTTTTTTTCTTAACTTAACCCACCCTTAGACATTTAACATTTTAACGAATTTTCTCATTGTTGGTTATTAACAAGATGGTCTTTTATATAAAAATAAATAACTTAAGTTGTTTCACTTAATTTGGCGACAAATAGAGCACATTGATTTTATTTAAATTTATAGGACTTTTTTAAGTCACTATAGAAATTTCTGTTGCGGGTATTAAGTATATCTCCCAGGTGCATTCGAAAAGGCTATAAACGCTCTTTTCGGTACTGTGATCCACATTGAAAATAATTGTTTTTCAGGAAAGTTATAATATCCCTATATTTACGACGTGTCTCTATTTTAAAGACTTACTAGAAAAAAGAAAAGAATTTTGAATACTTTCTAGTCTTAGAGAACAACAACGAAACAAGAAAAACGTGCCACTACAATTTTACAAATAAAGAAAGCATCACTGACTATTATACTCGAGGATTCTATTTTATCAGGGCGTCGTTCTCAATAAATTACAAATCCTTTTAATTTTTCGCCAAGCTTTCGGAGGTATTTGCCTCCTTCGTCAGGGCCTAAAATCTTTTATGATTAAACGGAATCATAATCATTTACCACCTGAACCTGAATGTTTATGAATACATAAAAACGTAGAAGGAGAGAGTGGGGTCATCATAAAAACCAGTAGAATGATATGACTAATATTTCACAATCAACTGTGAGAAATATAGTTGTAAATGGCATCCTGGACGGAAATTTGCGAAAAGATGTTGATTCGTCGAAGGTTTTCAGAGATGATGACGCAAATTTAATACGACGCGCGATTTATGATTTATGAGGCATACATAATAATTTTGCATGTACCATTGTAATATTGTAAATATAAAATTTGGGAAACTTACAGTGATTGGTTAAGATCGCAGCCTTTGGCTCCTCTTGATCCATATCTGGCACTGGTTAGCACTAGCACAACACTACACACCTGGAAAAATGAAAAAAATATATTATTAACAGGTACAAAGGTAGCCAAAAACAAACTACATTTTATCAATTGCAAGACTACACCTTTTTCGTGAATGTTTGTGAACATTGCGTATTTTCTAAGAGTCGTGTCGTTTTCAGTATTATGTTTTCAATAAGTTTTCAAACTTCTTCGTTATTTTTCCTTCATAAGAATAGGAATGTTATAATCGATCACCGATTAGGTGACTAATGCATAGGGGAAAAGTGGGGTCATGGCAAAAATCAGTAGATTTACCAAAATTTCACAATCAACTGCAAAAAATATAGGTGTAAATGAAATTCAGGACATCAGAAAGGTACGAAAAGACGGTGGTTCATAGAGGATTTTCAAAGATGGTCACGCAAATTTAATACGACGTATGATTTATGAGGCATGCAAAAATAATTTTGTATGACAATTGAAGAATTACACAAGAAAATTAAAATTAAGCTTAGGGGTTGACGTATTTTCCTCTTTAAGAAAAATGGCGTTTCATTATAAAAAAATTAATAAACGTATGCTATCTAACGAGACTACATTGTGCCTTTCAAAAATCTATTTCGAGCGAATTTCCATTTCGACCTACGTGCTTGATTGTTTCAGACTTCACTTAAGTTATGAAATTCTTCAAACCTTACAATTTAAATGCAATGTAGCGTGGGATGTTTTCATCCACCAGTCCACACACGTCACTAACACTCAAAAGTCAATAATTTCGAAAACGAATCATGAAAAACACCCCGTATTCACCGGCACATCATCACGCGCAGTTATCATCGGCGATACTAATTCATAAATTACACCTAGTTCCTTTTCAAAAGCGTTTAAAGAAAGCGGTAATTTAAAAAGTCTGTTAAAAAGAGAATGAAATACGGACATTTTGTTTGCATAAGGGTGAAAAGAAAAGTAATTAATAATGATATCGGTGCATGTGGGTTTTCTAAAAATTTCTAAAGACAGGTAAAGGGGAAGACTGATTTCGTATAATGAATAAATCTAAAAATGGAATTTGATTATTAATTTCTATTTCATAACTAAATCTTATAGAATCATGAAGAGGATTAATATATGTAAGAAAATTATTTAAGTCATTGTAATTTCCTGTAAAAAGGTACAAAACATCATCTACATAACGATACCAAAATTTAATATGGGAAGAAAAGCAAACGCTTTGAAAATATCTTGTTCTTAATTATTCACAAAAAGTTCTGCTAAAAGTGGGCTAAGAGACGAACCCATTGCTAAACCTGAATTTTGTATGAAATATTTATTATCTAAACAGAAAAAATTTTGATTTAAAACAAATTCATTTAAAGAAACCAAATTATCTTTTGAAACACAGGTAAGTTACAATTTAACGGCAGATTATTCAATATTTCGAGACAATCTTTTGGAGGTATCCAAGGAAATAAATTATTGACATCGAAAGAAACAAGGAAAGAGTTCTGGGGAATTTCGAAATTCTTAAGTTTATTGGTCAAGTCAATTGAATTTTTAATAACAAAAGAATTTTCGAAATGTAAAACTTCTTGAATGGTCAAATTTAGCCATTTAGCTAATTTATAACACTGAGAATTTATGTAACAAACAACAGGTCTGATAGGACAGTTAAAAGATACACAAAGGTGTATTTTCATCCAAAGACGATCAGGCAAATTTAATACGACGTATGATGTACGAGGCGTGAAAAATAATTTTACATTGACAATTGAAGAATTACACAAGAAAATTAAAACTAAGCTTAAGGGTTTACGTAGATTTTTTTAAGAAAAATGGTGTTTCATTATAAAAAAATAAACGTATGCTATCTAACGACTCTACATTGTGCCTTTCAAAAGCCTATTTCGAGCGAATTTCTATATCGACCTACGTGCTTGATTGTTTCAGAATTCACTTAAGTTATGAAATTCTTCGAAGCTTGGGTTGAGTACTTAACAGAAGATGTTCATGCGAGATGAAATCGACAATTCCTGCTAGCGAAAATTTCGATCGTGCGTATACCATCAAGTATAAAAAACATCGCTTACAATGCAGTGTGGCATCCACCATCCACCATCAGTTCACATACGTCACAAACACTCAAAAGTCAATAATTTCGAAAACGAATCTTGAAAAACACCCCGTATTCACCGGCACATCCTCACGCGCAGTTATCATCGGCTATACTAATTCAATAAACGACGCATTAAAAGCTACTTCACCCGGCCCGTAAATGAACCGGTCCTTTTTTTGCCCACTAATTGCTCACGTAGGCCCGGATACGTCGCAAAAAAACATTATGAAATGCTCGCAAGAACGTAAACACTAGGAGTATTTCATTTAGCGGAGAAAATTTAATAGAGGCCCGTTTTGGGTTTAAATTTTTGGAGACATGGTTTCTAAAGATTCCCGTTTTATCTTTTTGAGCGATTAGTGCATACGTGGGTGATCCAAAAAGTCGCAGTGTAATGAAAAGTATAAAGCTTCATTAAAACTTGCTTTAAAAGTATATTTGCGGAAGAAGCTACTTATGTAGACGGCAATAGTGATTTACAAACATAAATAACTAGGTCAGATCAGTGTCACATTGAATACATTTATACGTAAATAAATGAATTAAATAGTGACAAAAATTGCAGTGTAGAAACATCCTACGTAGTTCTTGTTTATTATGGTGATACAGATAAAAAGTACTGAATTATGTTTTAAAACCTCTGTGCTGGTATTTAGATTTTGGATATCCAACATAACGAAAATATTGAAAGTATTTACCTATGTGWGMAAGCTAACTACAATACTAAAAATCCCATGCCGTATAAGCGAAACAACCAGTTTTAGATTATTTAACCGTTTGACGACCGCTGGCGTATGAAAAAACCAGCACCGCGTCGTAGCGTTTTTACCTCCGCGTCCATGCAAGTTTTTTTACCGTGTTTTGAAGTGGACGAAGCATTTATCGTACAAAACTTAATTAAACCATCCTATTTAAATGAATTTCGAAACTAGAACCACATAAACGCAACGAACAAGTGCGTAATTTACCTGTACAAGGTGTTTCAACGCGATTCCTACGCGATAGAAAATAATAACTAAACTCACCGGTACCTCTTCCCGTGCGAACCCGATAAGGTGGCCAAAACTGGATTAGTCGAAGCACCACGTCACTAAATCACTACGAAACGATCCGTTTCACACCGCAGTCCAAATTTTCCACCCAATTTTTGTGAAAATTTCGGAAGCTGCACGTGCACGCCTAGCTTTCCAGGGCTACTGACGCTTAGCCGTGTGACTGATTTCTCGGCGTTTTCCATGGCCACCTTGGTATTCAAAAAAGCCGTATTTACATTGCACACGTCCAATTATTGAAAATTTTTCGGGGTTTTGGGACTGAAGTGGGCCCTTTCGTTAAAAAAAAGAGATGTATTTACGCATGATGTATTTCATATGCTGAAGATAGTAGAGTTAGAACATATTTGTATACAAAACTTAACAGCTAAATCTTTCGTGGTTATTCACTATTTCCGACCAACATATGCAAGAACAGTCAAGCTGAAGAATTCCCCATTTCCAAAATCGGGATTCTCCAACGCGAAGCAAATTACAAGGCCTTCATCGAGAACATCATGCTAGAAGCTCATTCGATAATGTTCACATCAAGTCTCACAAATGAAATTCCATTCATTAACATCGATGAAGATGATTGCTGCATCAAACCTAAGGAAAATAGTACTATCAACGAAATACACCTAGACCCCATCAAATTAACAAGCATGGATTTCAATTAATTAAAATACGCACAAGCAAAGCTAAGCCAATTTAACGAGCAACTTCAGCAACAATTAAATAAACCGTTCATCATGAAGAAACCAGCGTGGTACACACAAATCTTGTCTACCATGTTTTCAAATTAAATTTAACCAATGTCTTGTTCGTCGTCTCTTTAATATCTTGAAAACTTAAAGACTTAAAGACCTACTGTGTGCTACCTGTCTTTGAGAGAAGTTTAAATAAAGCAGTGTATTTGAATACGCAATAGTGTACGGGCTTTTTTGTATTAAAAAATGCAGCGAGTAAGGGACCGTAGAACTGTTAAAACTTTATTTGATGTATATTACAATTTTCCAGACAAAAATATCACGCTTAATTTCATTTCAATTTTAATTTCATTTAGTTAGTTTAATTATATGATGGTATTCCTCTGGTAACCTGGGGTAACAGGCTCCGGGACATATGAAGTGTAGATGCATATAAAAGGGTCCTCCCGTTAGCCGTCTTTTTTTTGAACCGTGGCTTTTTAAAAAAACGTATGGGGCTAGGTTAATTGGGCATTTGACATTAACGAGTATCTGCAAACCCAGTTTTGGCACGTTGTAAACGGTAGTTTCGGATCCTTCGTGTGCGTTAAGCTCATAATCCTCCTCCTGTTGCTGGTCTTCCTCGTCTGAAATGCCGTCGTTGGCATCTTCATTTTCATAAAAAAATCTTTTATGATACGCTCCGTCATTCATGGCTCCGTAAAAGAAAAACTTATTGGAATTTTCCCCATATCCTGTGTAGACGGAACATGCCGGCTTGGGTATTAACAAAGTTGCGTGGGCCAACAACATCTTTTCACGCCAGTACTGTTCTTGAATCATGCACATTTCTGTATGGGCAACGACTAATCGTCTTAGTCGCATGTACATGTACTTTTGCCTCTCTTGCCATGGTGTAGCTTTGGCCTCGGGGAAGTCGAGAGCCACGAACCAGGAATTCGAAAAGAAGTAATGGGCCTGCGTCAAAAATGAATATACGATTCCTTAAGGACAGACGAACGCCGTATCTTACACTATTGGGTATTTTACAGTTTTCTTTTAATGCATCTTCTGATGGAATTTGTTCAAACAGATACGATTTAATAATAATAATAAGTACGACGTCGAAAGGGGACGATCCGTTCTCTCTTTTGATTTCGAGATKTCGAAATAGCAAACGGTTCTGACGGCTACCGAAATGCACAAAAAAGACTATATACATATTTATGAAGATCTGTGTAGGTTTCGTTAGAACCCGAGAAAGAAAGATGTCACACTGTTTTTGGCCAACGTAGCGATCTCTTACCGTACATAAATACCCAATGTTGTAATACTGTATACCTTTAACTGATAATAATATCCGGTAATTCCTTCGAGACTGATAGTTTTGAGGCACATGTTCGCACAGTCCAGTATATCTATGATCTTGCAACCGCTAATTGACACGTCGTTTACTGGCTGTTCCAGTTTAGCTTCGAAATGATTACAGAAAGCCTTGACGGTAATGCTGAGATCTTCTATATCCTGCGGAGGTTTCTTAAACAAAGTTCGAACCGTGACAGTCCAAGTTACAATGAAGCCGGCAACTTACATAGTTGCGAGTCTTATCGGCACTGCAAAAATTCAACGGGTCGCGTGTGATTTTGGCAACGATGTGACGGTAGACGTCTAAGATTTGTCCCGCGTACATGCAGAGCCGGGAAGATGGGCTTTTGTTCGGGTCGATGTGCCTCCAAATCGTGACATTGACAATGGAGTACTGAAAATGCTATATGACAATATTTCATTTGCTAAAAGAAATTTCATTTCATTTCTTATACAAGGTGATTCATCGTGAGTGGTAGACCTGTGAACTGCATCAGATTATCAGATTATTCGTAAATGCAGGAAAAAAAATGGAATTCACAAGTTCTAATCGTCTATCTATAAATAGAAAAAAAAGAACATCCCCTTAACTAGGCTTTCCTTGGACTCACATAAAATTCGAGAAACTCCAGTGTATTGAGCAGTTTACAGTGGTACCTTACTTCAGTGCCGTCAACTGACTGATATAAAACTTCGTTCACGATGAATTTCAGATGTTCCAATCTTTTCGGCAAGTTCTTGAAATAGCCGTCCAGTATGTTCTCTGATATGAGTTTAAATCGATGATTTACAAGTCTGACACGTTCAGCTGACAAAAATTCGTAATTACAATCATGGGAAGGTTCATATATGAATCATTAAAATTACACAGGTCGGTGTACGACAGGTATTTCAGAATATTTTGGATTATCTCGGTCGGCATTCTCATAATTGGACATTTCCATTTTTGTGGATAAGAATTTCTGCCGACTTCTTTCGAATCTTCAAATTCTTGTTCGTTATTGCCTTTTCTTCTCTTTGCTCTCAAGTAGTATCCACAAGTGTTGGCCTTACTAACTGTTTCACTGGACATGTCTTTTGATCTCGTGTAAAAGTTTGTTTTAAAAGCACTCGTCAAATTTAACAGCAACTTGACAAACTGCCAAAATTTATAAGCACAAGTGATGATTGAACAAAAAAGTATGTAATTTACACAAAAAAAAGTTTCCGCTCGTTAAGTAGAAAAGTAGACTCTGATATAAGTACAGAAAAACAGCAAAGTCATTATCATCCCCTGAAAATAAAAGATGTTTATTAGGATTGGTTAGGATTGGGATCAGAACAAGAAACGGCAATTTAATTCCTCCTCGGGACAACAAATTTTTTATTTCGACAAGTACATAATTTTATAAGATTTATTTTATTTATTAGATAAACTGTGCATAATTATCGAGAAAGATTAACTGCTGCAGACCCCCCCCTCCAATTTGTATAGGAAAGTTAATATATTCAGCAAAAGGTGTTCATTTTGAATTTTACTCGACAGTAATAAAAACATTATTAAATTCACGAAGGATCGTAACTTAAGAGCATTTGACAATTATTAAATATGTCGGAAAGCATTCTTACAACAGATTAATGTTTCGATTGAATAAAGTTCAGCTTTATTTGGATCAACAGAAATTCTCATTTTCTGCTGACCACGCCAATTTTGTGGAAAAATAATCTTTCGATATTAGGGGGGGGGGGGTCCTTATTTTTGTGGGGTATGCAACCTTTCTACTAAACATCGATCGAAACAAGAGTCAACTTGTTAATTACTAAGAAGCAAATATCAAATAAATATGGAACTGTAACGAAACAGAAAAAACAACATATCACATTTATAACACCGACTAACAGCTAGAACAAACTAGAATGAATATCATGGCCGATTTCACTTGTTGATCCTCTCGATTTTGTTTCCGTCCCCTTTGATGAGTTGCACCATTCGGAGCGTCAGTACGGCCAGAATTGCATCCAACGGGTCCATAAAACCGCGCTGGACCCATTTCGGTATGGTGACCCTGGCCTGGGAGAATCCCAGTTTTTGCAGGATGTAATCTATGCCGTAAGATTCGATGTACTTGCCGGCGACGCTCAACAGTCTTACCGTCGGTTCTAGATGCCACGTCTTGCAGTTGTAGTCACGCCAGTCGCGGGCGAAGATATCCAAGTCCACGGAACGCTTCGACTGTGAGGGATCCGGCGTCGAAGCTGACGCTGTAGTTTTCAGTTTGTCCGTGTCTATGCTGGATCTTTTTTCCGAACTTGACAACTATAAAGTGACATTCGTAAAGGTCATGTGAAGACGTTACAGCTAAATTATTTCTTCTTCTGTATCGTTTAAAAGAAATGCAAGGCTCGGATTCCATCAAATGCAAGTATTTWAATGTAAAAAAGACGCAGAAGAACTAATTACTTTTACTGTATCCACGTAACAATTATTATCACAAAAGATTAGAACATGTTACATGTTCATGTTAGGATCTTACCTTTTCTTTTTCCTTCAAGTACGAAGTGATCAAATCGTGCAGGAAAAAGAACAACTCTGCATCCACCGTAACAAAAATATGGTCCTCGAATTCAGTTATGAAGCTGCACTCGACTTTCGCCTTTTCGCCTACGGCACAAAAACAAACTTTCAGAGAGCGTTCCCGACTCATAAAAACTATTCTATACCTACAACTAGTTTTACGTACGTACGCGCACTTACTTGACAAGTCGGGAACCTGTGCGGTTTGCAGGTGTTCAGTTTTCAGGTGCAGCTGAAGGCTGGGAAGAGCAAATATAACCTCACGATTGTGATTCAGATCGGTCAGCTTTTGAGCGCTACTGGTGCTGCCTCGACCCCTTTCTATGGAATTGGTACCTTCCGATTTTTCTCTTTCCAACGATGGGAACTTGTCCACCTCTACGATAATTTTTATTGAAATTAAGATTTCGGAAGTTCTCAGGCTCTTTTTTACTTTGCTTACCGTCAATTTGGCTACTCGCAAAGGCATAATGGAACCACTCCTGAAGCGTCTTGAACTGTGGGGGGAATATGACCGTTCTTGACACTTTACAAACTGTCGCCATAGATAAATGTGTTTTGTAAGTGCTCAGTCCAAGGCTGCACGTTAACGTTTGAACTACGTGAACATCCTGAGCCGGAGGTGACTCTAAAACATTAAAAATCATAAAATCAGAAGTAATTAAATATTCATATAAAACTGTTTTGATTAATTATATAAGTATTAATAATCACTCATAAACAGGTCAAAATTATATTCTTTTTGAAACCCGTCCTTCATTGGTTCTAACAATTATATTTGCTCTTGGTACTACTTCATCTGTAGATTTTACTATGACAGTGTAGTTATCTATAAGGATGCGTTATTATTACTATTACCTAACATGGACAGGATATCTTTGAATTTTAGCATAGCAATTAATAAATAACTGTTTGTTGCAAGTATAACAGTTAATAAAAATACTTTTTTGTTATTATAAAGAAGAAACTAAATACTTCACGGMACTTTTTCAATAATCGAGGTTACGTTCGAAACCAATAATTATCGTTACCTGCTGCTGATGGTATCTCCTGGGCTTCGGTGTTGAATGTAATGCACGGCTCTCGTAAACTGAACAAAGCCCAAGATTTGCTCTTGAAGTTGATGCCATGGAAACACGCCAGTGATATATTGTTGCCGTGCAGCTCCATCGTTCCCCCCAAAACTGTACCGTAGGGCGGCAGCGGTACATCCATCGTGTTCAGCTGCAGGCCAGCGACTTGCGCCAGAACCCTCTGCCAGTGTCTGTGATGGTTGGCATCGTTCTGCTGTTGATTAATGGCTGAAAAATCTATCGGAATGTAGAATCCAAAAGGGAAGAAACGTACATGTCTTTCTACAAAATTTATGGCATTTCTTCGATACTATTATTTGTCATTGTTTTTTTTTTTTATTAGCTGTGTTTTATACTTTAATAAATGAACTAGTTTTGATATATATGTTTATAAAAGAGTGACTGGATTTTAAACCTATTCTGATTCTAACATTTAATAAAAAGACGAATTTGAATAGGTCTTTGATTATTATGTCATTATGAAATCATTGGTAAGTTTAAATAAGGCTTACATCACAAAAAAATATATGTGCATAAAACATACTTGCAAAAAAAAAGATGAATAGGCTTTTGGTTAAATCTGCTTTTAAGATTTTTTCTTACAAATTTTGACAATTTTTATTTTTTGTTTATGAGAATTAATGTTTTTAATATGTTTAAGAAATATGGTGTCGCACATTACGTTTAAGTAGGTATGTCGGTTACTCACACTTCTGCGGCGTGACCCTGGGCGTCTTCTGCGAGAATCCGCTGAACGCCCTCTTGCTGCTGTTGAACTGCTGCGAGAAGAACTCCTCCAGTTTGACGAACATCTTGAGCAGATCGGCGGTCGACGATTTCGACATCATTATCTGCAGCTGGTCCCAAGACAGATCGCCGTGCATGAAGATGCTGGCGGGACGACGAGTCGGTATGAAACCGGCGTCCGTGGTCGTGCGGTTCAGACGCCATTCGTCTCGGAGGTTCACGTTCAAGTTGCTGACGCGACACATCAGCACCGACGTCGCCATGTAGTCGAGACGTAACTCCAGGGCGTGCAGTCGCAAACCGATTACGTGATCGGGTTCTATGTCGGGTTCCTCACGAACGTGAACTGCACACCACCAACAAAATGCTAACGGTGGTGACCGATCATCCGATGTCGACTGTGTACTTACCGTAAGTGTCGATTTTGGCGATTTCAATATTTCCACCGACTATACCACCTTTGGCGTCCAGACTCGAGCCTCCGAGTCCAAATGCGATGTACAAATTCTTGTGACCAGTGGAACCAATACTCAAACGACCTTCGCTGCGAAAATCTTTCGTTAACCACCTGAAACACGTCAATAATAATACGTAGGTGCGTTTTTCTTACTATTTACTTTCCAAATACTCACATGACATTTCCCATCACGTTGCCCATGTTCATGTGGACGTTCAGCTTCTTGAAATTGATGGCGAACAGCACCAGGGTCTCCCAGGCGGTCCAACTTTTCATATCGGGACTGGGACTGTTGGAGTGGTTGGATTCGACGCTGAACGCCTTCCCCCTTCCCGGCCTTCCGCCTTCCTGTTCGAGACCGAGCCTGAGCTTGTCCTTGTTGTTCAGAAGCGGAGAACGTTCGGATTTAGTTTTGGCAACGGCCGAAGTAGTACCTGCCGAGTTGTCTTCCTCGGCGTGGCTCGCCGACATGCTGAGGTCACCGAGGAACATCCGACGCACTATGGAGCGACGGTACCACGCTTTCGGAAAGGCGAGGATTTCCGTGAGACGGCGCATGTCGTATTTGAACGAAGCCGAACCGATATCCGTTATGGCTGGAATTATCGGAAGGAAGAGGTGCATCGACACGAATGTGATGGCAAAAGCGACTTACTCGAAAACCTGATGACCGCTCTGCTGTGATCCTGACCCGGTTTCCCTTTGTACGGAGTGTCCTGTTTGATGTTGAGCATTCTGGAGCGCGACAGGTGGAACTTGACGAATTCCACGTTGATCGAAAGCGAGTCTTTCCTCTCGCTGTCCGATAACGGGGACCACTGCGCCTCTTTCAGGGTGGACTTCTTCCCGCCGTACGGATGGAATATGTACACCGAGAAATCGGACAGACAGCCCGTTACGCTCAGGCCACCGACCGCCGTGGCCGCCGTGTTCGGCGTGCCGTCACCGAATTCGCTGAAAACGAAACAAAAAATGCACGATTCGCACTTTTCCGAATGCCCAACGTTCACCTGTGCAACAGCTCGTCTTCGGCCCTCTTCGAGCTGAAAACTATGTCCAGCGACGGCAACTGCAACATACACTCCACTCGAGACACCGGCAGGCAGCTGAACCTGAACGTGCTTGGCTGCATGTGGAAATAGACGACTACGTCTACCGGAAAACTGGCATAGACGTAGTTACCGTAGTTCGTCAGATCTTGGTCGGATTGCAGGAACGAAGTGACGTCTGAAAAAAGCCAGTTCATTCTTTAATTAAAATATTCCTCAATCGTTTAACTTTATTCTATTACTTTATTGCAGCAGTTCAAATTTTCAATAAACTACCTAACAATTAATTAAAAACGATTATTGGTAGTGGAATAACCGTAAAAAAAAATTTAAGAGCATGGATGTAATTAAGACATTGCAGAAATTTAACTTAATTATATTTATACATGTTTTTCTTGTTATTCATAATTTACAATTTTGCTATTTGCATATGGACAGCTTCTTTATGTTAATTATTTACTTTTGTTAATCATAGTTTTTTTTTAGGCATACAGTATATGTACACTATGGAAAAGGATGAAAAATGTGGAAACTGAAGACCCAAATAAATATTAAATCAGATATGAAATTTGGCATCCAGAAGTGATAATAAAAATTCGGTTTTAACTACTAAGACACTCGGAATTAATCTTAAAAAATCTGCATTTCTTTGTCCCAACTTTTCACAATACCCAACAGAAAAAAGGAGACGACGACAACCAAAAGCTATAATAAAACCAACAGAGACTTACTCGAATTAAAGTTTGTTTTGGTCGGTATCGGCTCCAAAGTCTGCTCCAGAAATTCCAGAATGTGCGGGCTGATGATCGTCTCCTCGGGAACGCTCTGCAACGTCATCCATGCGAACAAGGACGCTTTCTTGACGCCCTGCTTCCTACAGTAACTGCCCCTCTGCTCCTGGAAGTGGCCAGTCCCGATACCGCCCAACGGAAAACCGTCCAAACTTGGCCGCCCGCTCGACGACGAGCCGTCCGTGTAATTGGGATTAGTGATGCCGGGGTCTCCTCCGGAGTCGCGGAAGCGAAAGCGACACGTATCGTCTTTGATGGAGATCGGCTTGGACGACGGACGCGTTTGTTGGAAAGAAGGCGACGACGGTGAAGTGGACGAAGGTTGGGGTGTTTCTCGCTCCGCCGGGAATGATTCTTCGTTTAATACCTGAATAAAGAAATATATGCCACTTTTTTAAACAATTTATTTAATTCGACCTGCTGTCGTAAAGCTTTTGTAAAAATTTGTAACGGATTAAATATCAAGTACCCGTAAATACGACAAAATAAACGTTCCTTATGTCTTCTCTTAGACTCTTAGACATTACAAAGTTACAGTACTATCATAGGCTAAATTAAAAGGTGTTTATTCAATTAATATAGGTCAGTTATGTTTATTTTCTGTGAAACGGTGGACAGAAAAAGAAGAAGAAGTTTCGTGATGGTTTTAAAATTGAAGATATATAAAATGAAAAGATGAGCAAGACCAAACACTTTTCTTAAAAATTTTACAAACTGTAACATGGTCTAATATTAATTGTGATAGTGTAGAAATCTCTTACGTCTATAGGTAACACAGTCTGCCTAAAAATTAATTCATAATAAACCTTGAATTTTAGGTTATACTGCAAAACAAGCAAAATGTTAAAATTAATGTGTGGTGGGAGATTTCAACATTAATCTCTTTTGGTTTTGGTTTTTTAAACAATGCACAGATATAACTAGACTGTCCATAACTTGCACTGATAATTTCTTTATAAAAACAAATTCAATAAACAATATTTTGTCGGGAAGAACTCAAAAACATAAGAATATAAGGATAAGAACAACCAAATCAATTTAATAAGTGCAGGAATAAACAGAATAATATATTATGATGTGCAAAATGAATCTGGCAGAGTAAAATCAATAAAAATTATGTCAGTTAAGTGGGTTTCATTACGTATGAAGCAATCTGTCTGCTCAAATGTATTTAGAGAAGCAAATATGATTCTCATTTACAAATTTTCTTACAAAGGGCATGATTATAAATCTATACGAATTACAAAAATTGCCAGTGATTATTTACGTATAAACACTTGCCTTTGATTGGTAATGCAGTTTGACATCCATCCCCGGTATGTGGAATATCGTCAGATCGACCAATGTTGCGTGGGGGGTATTCCTCAAGCGTGAACTGCTCGGTAAACCGCTCAGCTTCTCTTTGTTGCGTCTGGACGTATCGGGGCTGCCCGACTGCGTCGGGAACTCCAGGACGCCAGCCGAGCAACTCCGATCCTTTCTCATGCGACTACTGCAAAAAGGAGGAAGAATACAAAATCGCAGACGGAAAAAAAAAAAGGTAAAAAGCACATGTAACACTTACAGCTTGATTTCTTCGTCCCTGACGGGGTCTTTAGTATGCAGAACGCACTTTCCGCTGTTAATAAACACCTTGACGTCTAATTCCAGATCGATATTCGGTTCTTGCTGTTTGCTCTGTGGTCCGATGCCGTGTTCTGCATAAATTGAGCTGCGGCCGCAGACAAAGTAGTTTTTCAACATCTTAACGTACAAATGAATAATTTATTTTACCTCTCGACGGGATCGAACGAGACGGGCACCTTTTTGCGCAATTCCACTTTTTCACCGTCGATCGTGAGATGATCGGTCCAATCCAGTTGGGTGGTCTCGGGTAAACTGAGTTCGCTGCTGGCACTGGGAAGCGACGACTGTCTGTACATAACCGAGAATACAAAACATAAAGGCAAATACGTACTGAACAACTTGTCATTTCTACATAAATACACGTTTAAACGATATTTCCATTCCCATGTAATAATGAAAGATGTTCGGCATTGCAAATTTTTCCACCAAAGACCTACCTGCACATCGTCTGGCTATCACTAAAGGTCACCTTGGGTGCGCCGGGACTTCGCACTCTTAAAGATGCCGATCTGGAAGGTCCCGAATGCGGCGAACTCTCGTAACTGGCCGAATTTCCGCTTGCCGTTCCCGCCTCGCAGTTCTCCGGACTGACAACATCCAATTAACAAAATTCAATTTAACCGCTAAATTATTATTTTTTTTTAATAAAACACACCTTCCTTGGGCCTCCGGCATCGGACTTGGAGCGATGAAAGATCGAGATCTGTAGGTGCTAGGTTTGGATCCCAACCCGAATTTGCCTTTAATCGAGGATGCTTTGACGCTCTGTCGACGGAGCTTCTGAATCATATCCCTGTGGAAGAGGAAAGAGGTGAAAGTGCTGTAATGGCCACACGGAGGAGAGATTTTCACACAGTTTCGCTTACCTTCTGAAATCCTTGTACACCATGGCTTCCAACTCGTGCAATCTCTTCAGTTCCAGTTCGATAGTGCCGTGCGAAGCTCCCAGAGACCTCAGATCGTTAATAATCTTGGCCTGTTCGTTCATCTCCTTCTCGATCAGCTTGGACCTCTTCTTGTTGTCCAACGACGGATCGAACATGAACGCCGGTAGTATGCTCTCCTGCGAAGCCCTTGTACCATCGATCGGCTCGTTATCGTCGCTGTCGTAGTCTACGTTGACGGGTGTATCTTCGGCGCCCGTCAACATTGTCAGCGTGTATCCTAAAGCGGACAACTGCTTTCCGACATTCGTATCCAGGTGAATATCGACACCTTCCATCTGCCACTGAACGTTCAGGAACCATTTTGCGTTTTCTTCAACCACAAAAAAAAGAGAATGTATTTAACGATGGAGCAATGAAAAAAAGGAAGCTACCGTTTATTTGTTTTGCAGCAATCGTGCGGCTGCACACTTCGTAAGTTCCGTCGCTAACGACACAAAGATTCATTATGGTGGAGTCGGTCATGTCCGGTTTCCAGTCGTCCAAGGAATTCTCGAAATCGTCCGCAAAACGCAGACACAGGTTCGAGAACTTGCCCTTGCTGACCAAAGAACCCGAACTGCAAGCTACCGTTAACGGTTTTTTTTTTTAATGCAAAAAATTAGGTCGGTAAATCATTCTACCTGAAATACTGGTATTCTCCAAGGTAATAACTACGGCTCCCCTTTCCTCGTACACGGCCCTCGGACCCCAGGTGTTTGGCGGCAGGGGATTCAGGGGTAGGCAAATTCCCATGTCTTCCACGTTCAGTTGTAAGAATAACGTACCAAGAGGCGATCCCAGTTGACTCGTTATCTGTCCGAACTGGAATTTTTCATATACCTAACACAGAAACGTGTTGGCATACCCGTTGCTTATTTTTTGTCCAAACAAATCCTTACCTGCTGTGTGGCAGTAGAAATTTCCCTGTTCAAGTTGGCCCTCTTCTCGTTCCAGTAGTCGTAGGCATTCTTGTAGTTCAACCAGACCAGTATGGCCTTATCGACGGCGACCGGTTGGATATAAATTAGGGGCCTCTTCAGGGTGATCAGGACGACTTCCTTGTCATCGCCCTCGATGATCTCGTCCTGGAATGCGTTCCTCAGACTGATCTGCGTGTTGAAGAACGCCACCGGCTGATACTCTATGTCGGCCTCTTTAAAAAGGGCGTTCCTTATGATCTGGCCCAGGGAGACTTTGAGTTCGACCTGCGCCTTGCCGAAAAGACGGGCCGAGACGTTCCGCTGGGCAAAGCCCGATATGTTTTGGACACGGTTCGACACTTCGAAAACCACAGCGCCTACATCGAAGGAACACAAACAACAACACCACATAATATCAGTAATATCATAATATCAGTTAACTAACTAGGTATACGTACATATGATGACTTATGACAAAAACAAAACGCAAACATAAATAAATAATAACAAATAATCTGTTGGATAACTACAACTGCAGTGGAATCGATAAATCAATAGGGGAAACAAAAATACCACAACACCCTGTTAATATTGAATAACGAATATCATTATGGGGAACCTAGGAAGACGACAACCCTTAACATTGAATTCAACTCTATATTTTATGTAGATACTTGGAAAAAGAGAATAAGCATCTCCTGCAATCCTGTTGGAAGTGTTTGAGCTTTAATAAAAACAAACTTGACATCCGGCAACTCTTTCGCCATAAAAAAATACAATAATATGTAGTACAAGATGACGTACCTGTTTCTAGTCGTACTGCTGAACTTCCTGCAGTCGTTGCCGTCAGCTGTATGCTGCGGATGCGTATTACGAGAGAGAAAAGGATTTTGTTCAATGCAGAGGGCTCTTCTGTGTCCTCCAACCAAATGGGTACCGGACGTTCGCCTCCGTAAACCTTCTGAACGACTTCGTTCACTTCCTGCAGTTCAAATCGCATTTGTTTCATAACAGAAAAAAATATCTGATAGTTAAGTTAAATTAAGGATGAGCTTATTTTTTAAAGTTCAGTGTGTTTCGTTTTTCTCATCGTTGTTCTGTTTCGTGTAGTTTTTAAATCATATTTTATAAAAGACAATGTCAGTAGTAGGAATCATAAAATTCTCTGGCCGATAAACGGTTTAAACTCACCTTCATAAACACTTTCTGCACGAAGACCAGATGATTCAGCAGGTCGGTCGTCAGGCTGTGCTCGAAAACGCCGATATCGGCATGCGCATTCAAGTATCCCCCTTGACGGAACACGACTCCTTCGGGACCCCTCTGGCTGTCGTTTCTCAGTGCACCGGCCACGTTCTCCGGAATATATTCGGCACTGACGTGAACTGCCGGCAGGGCAATGCTAGCCTCCGACGGCAAGTTGGGGTCGATCGATTTTTCCGCCTGCATATAACCCTTTAAATTAAAAAACAAAAGCATTAAAGTAAACAAATAAAAGTAAATAACATGTATTCACCTTTAGTTTTGTGGTGAAGCTGAGAGAATGATGTGGCAGAACTATAGTAAAGTTGGCTTTACTGCCGGTTATTCCGGTGCTGTTGACCTGATCCATTTTATATTGAGCTTGGAGTGATGGTAATAGGGCGGCGGTTATACTCAAACTCTGAAAATTAAAATTAAAATAAATACTCATCTTTTTTTTATACAACAGTAGTTTTACCTCGATTTAATATAATTAAGAATAGAGTTTTAATAATGATTGTACTATTAAAGCTTTATTTGAATGAGTCTTGATTAAAATGCTATGAAATGTTAAGTAGAAAGTGTTTGTTGAATATTAAAAACCGTGTTATTTAGTAGTAGAAACAAAGTAAAAATGTATCACATTTAAAAAACAATATGCACCTTTTTATTAAGAAATCTCACCTGCAAAATGACTGAAAACTCCATAACCAAGGGCTGCAACAGACCCTTCTCTCCGACGCTGCTTTTGCTGGTTGGAACTGACATGTTTTGCATTCCCGTGGCTTTTTGAGTTGGCGAATGTTGCTGGGCGACTTCTTCGTCGTTCGGCAATCTCGAAGTTCTGCTAGAAGTTCGTGTCACTCTCAGTTCCTGAAGGGTGGAACTCAGTTGTTTGCTGCCCCTGGTTACCATTCCGTGGAGAGCCACCGGATGTTGCGGTATGTCGATGTTGACGGCGCCGATCGTCAACAAACCTATATATATATATATATCTATATAAAACTGAACTAAACTCGTATAGATTTGTTTAATATCTTTTTTTTCTGTTTAAAATGTTAATAAAGAAGAAATTAAATAATTTTTTATTCGAATTGTACAAACAACAATCATACCCACCTGAATTTTTGTCCTTCATCTTCTTGCTCAGGCTCGAATAAATAGTTTGAGACTTTCCCACGGTAACCTTGACCACGGTTTGCTGGTTGGGGGCGACACCCTCCAACAGAACAATCATGGTCCTGCCAACCTGTCCGGTTATGGAGCTCTCCAGAGAATCTGGATTTGATTTTTTCCTGACGGTCAAGCTGGAATGTAAACTTGTTATCTCCGCCTCGAGTTTCAGGCCGCTCAAGGTCGCCAACAAACGAGTCCTGTGAATACGGGCGACGCCAAAAATCACCAGCTTGGTGTGCTCCTTGGACGGGGGTTCGCGTGGCTTCAGCTCCGATAAAAGATCGGATTTTCGTGGAGTCGATTTCGATTGATCCGATGATAATTCTGTCGTACCTATGGAGAAACTGAAAAACAACGAAACTTCAGTCGTCGACGACATACACCCCTCCACTTACCGATGCTTTATGGTCTTCGTGTCGGGCATGTTTGCGTACAAATCCAAGAGGTTATAGACGGTCTTCCAACAGCGGCCCACGCTCTTGTCCGAGGACACCGTGGTTCGCTCGAGGGCCGAACCGGAAGGACTGCTGGCCCCGACGGAAGCCGCCTCCCCCTCGTTCAGATTAGTGTAGCCCCTGACGCTCTTTCCGGTGCTGCGCAGCTTCTGGGCGAAGCTCTGAGGCTTCGAACGGAAACTCAACGAGGGAGACACGACGGGCCGTTGAGGAGAAGGCTCGGCCTGAGAAATCCTAAGGCTCAGTTGCTTGGCCACGTCGGATTCTTTGGCGGTACGCAGTTCCGATGCTAAAAATTTAATTGTTTCTTTCGCGATTAGAGGAATATTCAGTGTAACAGATTACCTGAACACGATCGATGTTTTCCTGGACGCGGAACATCGACGGGCTGTTGTTCTCTCAGTTCATTTTGGGTGTCCTTGACGTTCTGATACATGTTGCTTATCTGATGCAGGAGCCGCAGCAACGGCATGTTCACCTGTTGAGAAATGTGTCGAACACCTGCAGAATAATAAGACAGATAAACTGACCGTAAACGGACATTTTCTTGTATTTTCACGCTCACCAATATTAAAATTAAGCACCGTACTCGTGTGGTTTTTCAATTGACCTCGGGATATGTAGAGCACATTTTTCGTTTTTACCATATCGTCAACGGCCATGTCCGTCATTCTGTCGACTTCCAGCTCCAAAGCCACCTTTTCGCACATGAATGCCGGTGATTCATCTGGTTAAAAAACTCCTATGATAAATCTTTATTCCACAATGAAGTCTACATACCGGTATTTATATCGACGTGTGCCCTCCTATGTTTACCTTTTCCCTTTTTCCTTTCGCTTTTACCGTGTTCAGAAACAACGATGTCGATTCGAATAGTATCCATATTGCCGACCAACGATAAATTAGAGCCGAGTGCATCCAGAGTTGTTACATCATTTCCGTCACCTAACACGAACAGACACAAAAGAAATTCAAACGTTCGCCATTGAAAATTGAACAACTCACTGGAATCTGTTATAGTGGTAAATCTCAACTGTTGCGGCATCACACCCAGGGCACACAGCAGCGGCTGGAATATCAAATTCGCATCCAGCAATCTTACGGAATCGTGTATGGGATACAGCGATACTCCGGCCATGTCGCCGCTTTGCAGTTCTTTATTGGGAACGCCATTTTCACCGGCATCTGTGTCTCCTGGCAACAAATATTCCTTCGTAAATCTATCCGATGTACGTAAATTAAAACCCAACATAGTTTGACTACTAAGTCATTTTTTATTTGTTATAATTGCTTTCCTATGTTTTACCTTTCTAGCACAAAAATATTAAGTTACATCATCTTCGAAACGACCAAAATAGCTTTTGTTTAACTATATACAGGGTGGCCTATTAGTGCATGGACGGAATATTACGCAATTGTTATTATAGTCTTTAAAATTCTGCGAAAGCAGCATGGTAGGGAATGCTTATGTCTACAAAATAAAAATATTTTTACTCCTCCCCCCACAATATACGGGGATGATTCAATACATTCTTATTTTTTTTTAATGGAACACCCTGTATATTATTACATTTTTGGATTCCTCTTTTAATTTTAATTGGACTTAATATAACATATATGGGGTCTAAAATACACTGTCGTAAAGTTATTTAATTTTTTCCCCAAATTTTTGCATTTCGGAAAATTATTATATTTTCAAAACCTTTATAGCTAGAGGTATGCAATTTTTGCAGGGATGTTACTAATAAAATGCACATCATCTGTAGAAATAAAGGATTAATATAAGAATAGTTAGTAGTACTAAAAATTACTTTAGAAATTTGATCATATTCAATCCCAGCCAATTCGATTTTTTTAAATAGCACCCTATATTACTTTCACCGTAGTTCAATGCGCAAATTAATTTCCTTTTATATGATATAAAGAAGTATGCATCTATCTCTAATAGTTTTTAAGAAAATTACTTATTTTTGGGTTTAGTTATATTTTAGTCCTTTTTTGTAGTAGGCTATGGAGAAAAAATGAATGCATTTTTATTATTAATTATAATTAATTTAGTAATTTCACAACTAATTTGTACTTAATTACTAATTAATTAGTAACTAAGCAAATAATTTGCTCTTAATACTAATTAATTATCAATTAGGCAATTATTTTGAACTTATTTACTAACTAATTAGCAATTAGGCAACTTATTTGTACTAAACTACTAATTAATCAGTAATTAGGAAAATAATATGAATTTAATTACTAACTAATTAGCAATTAAGGAATTAATTTGTACTTAATTATTAATTCTTTAATAATTAAGAAATTAATTTGTACATAATTATTAATTAATTAATTAGTAATTAAAGAATAAATTTGGACTTAATTACTAATTAATTGGTGATTAAGGAATTAATTTGGACCTAATTAGTTGGTAATTAAGGAATTAATTTGGCCTTAATTACTAATTAATTAGTAATTAAGTACAAATTAATTCCTTAATTACTAATTAATTAGTAATTGAGAAAATTAATTTGGACTTAATTACTAATTAATTAGTAATTAAGGAATTAATTTGTACTTAATTACTAATTAATTAGTAATTAAGGAATTAATTTGGCCTTAATTACTAATTAATTAGTAATTAAGAAAATTAATTTGGACTTAATTACTAATTAATTAGTAATTAAGTCCAAATTAATTTCTTAATTACTAATTAATTCCTTAATTACTAATTAATTAGTAATTAAGTCCAAATTAATTCCTTAATTACTAATTAATTAGTAATTAAGTCCAAATTAATTCCTTAATTACTAATTAATTAGTAATTAAGTCCAAATTAATTTTCTTAATTACTAATTAATTAGTAATTAAGTACAAATTAATTCCTTAATTACAAATTAATTAGTAATTAAGAAAATTAATTTGGACTTAATTACTAATTAATTAGTAATTAAGTCCAAATAAATTTTCTTAATTACTAATTAATTAGTAATTAAGGCCAAATTAATTCCTTAATTACTAATTAATTAGTAATTAAAAAATTAATTTGGCCTTAATTACTAATTAATTAGTAATTAAGTCCAAATTAATTTTCTTAATTACTAATTAATTAGTAATTAAGGCCAAATTAATTCCTTAATTACTAATTAATTAGTAATTAAGTCCAAATTAATTTCTTAATTACTAATTAATTCCTTAATTACTAATTAATTTTCTTAATTACTAATTAATTAGTAATTAAGTCCAAATAAATTTTCTTAATTACTAATTAATTAGTAATTAAGGCCAAATTAATTCCTTAATTACTAATTAATTAGTAATTAAGTCCAAATTAATTTCTTAATTACTAATTAATTCCTTAATTACTAATTAATTAGTAATTAAGAAAATTAATTTGGACTTAATTACTAATTAATTAGTAATTAAGTCCAAATTAATTTCTTAATTACTAATTAATTCCTTAATTACTAATTAATTAGTAATTAAGTCCAAATTAATTCCTTAATTACTAATTAATTAGTAATTAAGTCCAAATTAATTCCTTAATTACTAATTAATTAGTAATTAAGGCCAAATTAATTCCTTAATTACTAATTAATTAGTAATTAAGTCCAAATTAATTTCCTAATTACTAATTAATTAGTAATTAAGTACAAATTAATTCCTTAATTACTAATTAATTAGTAATTAAGTACAAATTAATTCCTTAATTACTAATTAATTAGTAATTAAGTACAAATTAATTTTCTTAATTACTAATTAATTAGTAATTAAGGCCAAATTAATTCCTTAATTACTAATTAATTAGTAATTAAGTACAAATTAATTCCTTAATTACTAATTAATTAGTAATTAAGTACAAATTAATTCCTTAATTACTAATTAATTAGTAATTAAGTACAAATTAATTTTCTTAATTACTAATTAATTAGTAATTAAGGCCAAATTAATTCCTTAATTACTAATTAATTAGTAATTAAGTCCAAATTAATTCCTTAATTACTAATTAATTAGTAATTAAGTCCAAATTAATTCCTTAATTACTAATTAATTAGTAATTAAGTCCAAATTAATTCCTTAATTACTAATTAATTAGTAATTAAGTACAAATTAATTCCTTAATTGCTAATTAGTTAGTAATTAAGTCCAAATTATTTGCCTAATTACTGATTAATTAGTAATTAAGTACAAATAAGTTGCCTAATTGCTAATTAGTTATTAAATAAGTTCAAAATAATTGCCTAATTGATAATTAATTAGTATTAAGACCAAATTATTTGCTTAGTTACTAATTAATTAGTAATTAAGTACAAATTAGTTGCGAAATTACTAAATTATTAGTAATTAAGCAAATAATTTGTACTTAATTACTAATTAGTTTGTAATTAAGAAATTAATTTGGACTTAATTTTTAATTAATTAGTAATTTAGCAACTAAACTACTTATTTACTTATGATTACTAATTAAGAATTGATTTGGACTTCATTACTAATTAATTGTCTAATTATTAATTAAATAGTAATTAAGTACAAATTAATTATTTAATTATTAATTAAATACCAATTAATTTCCTAATAACTAATTAATTAGTAATTAAATACCATTTAATTTCCTAATTTTAATTAATTAACTTTTAAGTTAAAGCCCTTGAATAGGTTTTTATCTAGTTTACAAAATTACATATATTGATGAGTGATGAGCAGTTCTACAGATGCAAGGGGATCGTGAATTTGGGTTTATTTATGGGACCTGTACGGCATTAATTAATTTAAATACAATTAACGATCTTTGTTTTTTCTATATCTACTATAATACGGTTCTCTGTAGATAGAGACGGCAACGGACTGAAGATTGTTTTTGCATTATGCCTTATGGGAATTAAGTTTCATAAATAATTCATTTTTTAAGTTTAAAACGACTTATGTGGTTTAAGAAAATCATATAAAGGAATAAATTGATTTTCACTGGTAAAAATGTAAGTATTACTTTAATATGTGCATTATTTTTTTCTTTGTTATCTTACTAACAGTGAATCATGTATGTATTATTACCTGGCAACATGTCAATTTTGGACTCCATGCAACCGCTAAAGGGCTCGACTACATCCTGCTTCGCCATCCAGCTGTATAAATCCTCAGAGGACCTCGCATGTCCGGCCGATCGATGTAACGGACTGGAGGGCAGTTCGGGGCTGCTGCGAGTCACAACGGACCCACCATCGGACCCGTGGAGAGCGCGGTCCTCTTGCAACGCCCCATAACCAATGTTGTCATCCCTCTTTTGGAATATGCCCGCGTTAGACAGCAAAGGAAGGACAACGCTGGCCCTACCGCTCGGAGGTAGCTGCTGCAGGCCTTTTTTGTGCCTGCGATGCGGAACTGAAGATTTCATTAAAAAAATTAAGATTAACGGGAAAACGATCGACTGTAGCTGCCTACCGGGCGGACTGGGCGATGTCAAAACACTTTCTACTCCCCCGCAGACGACTGCAACTTGTGGTGAAAGTAAATTATCTTGAACGGATGTCCTGGGTGACTGTGATGAATTGACAGCTGCTTCCTTCGTGGTTAAGCCTGGTTTTATTCAAGAGAAAATGTTTCTTCAATTCCGTATATGCCAAAAAAACAGACACTATAATTCAGTTACGGCCACTGCAATTTAAGACAACTGAACTGTTTGACCTCTGTTTTTAAACTGAAGTACTTGCATAAAACACTTGTTATTTTGTCAATTATGTAACAGATCTATTAGTGTCTATTTTTTACTGGTTATGGTTAGTACTGGAATGTGGGTGTCAAATCAAACAAAAGCTTTACATAAGCAGGTACCGTTTACGGCAAAAAAGAATTACTGTTATAAATTAGTTACAAGTTTAGGAAGAAAGATGATTTTTATAAATCGGCAACAAAATATTTTTGATAAACTACATTTCTGCGGAAACATACAAAGTTTGCAGAAGTAAAGATAGAAGAGATTATAGTTAAATATACCTGTCTATCGTGGCCTTGATAATGATACATTTAAATTACGCTTATAACCTTTAATCCAGATTAACGTTTTGAAACCAGATTAAAACTTTAAACACTCCTTATTGTAATTTATTTAATTTTGGTCAAAATGTGCACCAATAGCAATTTAGAAGCACTGCATAATAATGCAGGATTCTGTCTTAATTTTATTAGTAATTATTATTAAGTTTAACAAATTCAAGCGTTTATGGTACCTACCGATGTAGTAGCACGCAAAAAGTACAATAATTTCAACAGAACGGCTGCTACTAAAAAGGTGTGAGAATTAGCCGTAAGCTTGAAAAATTGTGAAACAAACACAGACGATTAAAAAACAGGGCATAACAAAGCCTCGCAGACAAGCACCACCTACCCAAATTCTTGTACGTGTTCGGTTTCAAAATGATGCCGGATTGAAGCAACTGAGCGTGTTCGTCTGTAATGTCGACGTCGTCGTTGTAACTGGTGTCGGGCTCGGCCATACACAAACCCTGTGTGCAAACCCAAGCACCGTTGTCAAATTTATTAGTCACCGGGACACGGGACAAACAGCATTTATGTTAACACAAACAGAAAAGTAACGAAAAAAAAAAAGAGAATATCTTACGGGCTATTCCATCCGGGCCGTAGATGACTGGTACCTAATCAAAGTTGGATTAATGGTGTGCAAAACGAAAAAAATAGAAAAAATATATACCGAGGAATTATTATTTCAATTTTGTTTCGTACAACAAAACCCTTGTAAATATTTCTGATATTGTTATGTTGTCGAGTACGATTTGCATTTCTAGGCAATTATCGCAAACAAAACTTACCTCGTCGATTTCAGGGACCGCTATTGTAACATTGACGGGCTTTACTCTGGACTTCATAGAATTATCCGGCAATATCGGTGTATAAAGTATGTTCTTCCATTGTCGGCTCAATACAATAATACCCTGAAGAGAAATAATCAAGTCGTAGATGCGAGCTCGACGTCATTCCAACGGATCAACTGACCTGTCGTAAGATGTAAAGCTGAGGGACTTCGGACTCCCTCAAATTGCCCTCGATGACAGACGGATCTGTCTGTAGATAATACTTTTGTAGGACGTTGCACAACTGACAGCTGGGGTCTTCATGGAGAGTTTTTGCCAACGGAGTTAACTTGCCGTAACGACTCTAGAAATTTAAATATCCTCGAATATCACTAATTAATAATATCAAAATTACCATAAAATAATAATTTATGGTTTAATTGAATTAATTTCATAATTTCAATACCGAAAACATTATGTCGAGTGATAATAGAACAACGATGATGATAACCACACATGACAGTAAAACTACAATACGTATCAGCGTAATAATAATAATAATAATTAATGACTTTCAAATAAAAAAGAATAGAATAGAAACTTTTTAAATTAACAGTAGAAGCACATCAATCTCTAGCTTCGTACCTTTGTTGACATGTGTATTCCTTGCGTGTCCAGTGCCTCCGCCATCAGACAAGCCACGGCGGCAGTTGACCTTCTATACATGGTGCGCACCATGTGGACCACTCTGATGGCCAGGCGATTGCTCGGATTCATCCACGCGTTTATGGCAGGGCTCGCCGTACTCAATAAATTCCAATCTAGTCTGATGAAGATGGAAAAAAAAAAATTCCAAAATCGAAATAATCATTGAAAAATATACACACGTTTGAGAATCAAACCTTAATAAATGTTTATTTGAATATCATACCTCGTATAATCAATTTTTCTGGTTATCGGTGCCCTTGGCGGAGCGGCAAAATTAAACCAGACCACTTTCAACTCGATAACACACGATGAAACGTTCCCACCGTCGTGGCCGGCGGTGGTGGCGTCCTTCTTCTTCAACTCTTCTTTCTTACTAGTCGCATCGGCMGTCGTATCGTTCTCCTTGGCGAGTTTCTCGCCGATATTCYCAGTTTCTGTGGCGGCATCCTTCTTTTCGGGACTTTCGTTGTGTTCAAACTGGGACTTCTTGACTATCTTGATGGC
This sequence comes from Rhyzopertha dominica, assembly GCA_025024175.1. Taxonomy (NCBI): domain Eukaryota; kingdom Metazoa; phylum Arthropoda; class Insecta; order Coleoptera; family Bostrichidae; genus Rhyzopertha; species Rhyzopertha dominica. The sequence goes on from QCXZ01000075.1 coordinate 46,039, forward strand.
AACCCCCTCCAAACCACACTCGAACATGACAAAACCGAGCTTTTCTTCCATCGTGAAGTCGTCTGTTTGAGTGGTCCTTGAGGACGAGGCTGCAAGTTGAGCAAGAACAATTAACAACAAGCCGATGGAATTTTCTATAGACATCTGGAAATCAGAAAGCAATATGAAAAATTGTAATGTAAATATCGAGAAGATAAGTTAAAATCTTCTAGGAAGAATCTGTATTTTACGTCTAATTCATAAACTTCATCAATTTTTATAGTTAAAGGGATAATTTTATGCTCACTGCCAAGATAATAATATATACAAAATACGAACTACAAGGTCGTTTAGAAAATGTTTTCTTTGTTCACCTTCTGAAGCGACCGGCTGCAAATAGTAATCGATCCCTTGCATCCGAACTCCAACCTTGGCCTGAGTGAACAAAACCTTCGAGCAATACTGAGGTATGGCGGTAATAACGGCGTCGTCTAAAATGGAACTTTCATTCTTCAATCGCCTGAGCTGGGCGTGAATTTTCCCAACGTTCAAGCAAAACACCAGCTGCTGCTGCTGTCTCTCGCGGCTCTCCACGTAAACGGGTTCGCTCTTTATAATTTCCGAGTTCGTGTTCGTTATGAGACCCAGGAAGTGCTTGGCCTTGTTGGCGCCCTTTTTGCTGCCCGCCTGGACAACGGCGGGACGTAGGAATTTTTGAAGGACCTCTTGCGCCTATTATTACAAATCCACCACGTGAACTAAGCAAATGGTGACGTTTACGGAAAGACTCTCACCTGTTCGTCAGAGTGAAATTTTACGTTGACGTTTTCGAGGCACACAGAAAACAACGAGACACAAGTGAGATCCTTGATGTTGTCCAACGCAGAGAAAGATATAACTTCTTCTACTATTGATACTTGCAGGATTGTTAAATTAACCTGAAAACAATGTGAACCGATAACTGCGGGATAAATTTCAAAGTAATAATTAGTCAAAATAAAAGAAGGAAGCTGTCTATTTTTTTTTAAATTGTGATAATGTACAAAATTCACTAGTTCTAAAACTAACAAGTCCCTACTATGTAATTATTTAAAACAAGTTGCCAGATGTACGGAGAACAGTACTGTTAAAAAATTTGTAATCCTTCGAACAGAAAAAACCCTAAATTTTGAACAAATGCAAAAATCTGTCCAAATTTCTTGCGACTAAGTAAGAAAACACTGCATTCTTTTTTCAAATTAAGCGCTTATTAAATTAATGTCACTTCATTCAACTAACATTTTATTTAAATTAGCTGAAACAAACCCCCATTATCTACTGAAAGATTTTCCCATAAAGTTAGGCAATGTACACTGTCAAACAGAAAAAGATATAAAATGTAAAACAGCGTACATACACCTCAACAAAAGCTTAATCAAACAGATGCACTTACGGTAGGCAATTCGACGGCAGCCTGAAACTGTTTCTTGATGGTCTCCTCGTACCGACCCTTTTCGCAGTACTGCCCATCGGCGTCTCTCTCTTGCGCAAGTTTGGCTACATTTTCCGTTGTTTTCAGGACATTAGCTGCCTCCACTTGTCCGATACAAGACAAATGCAGGTGGTTCAAGACGGTCAACGGATGTAGATTGGCTACGGTTGGGGTCAGGGCGTCTACGAACCTTTACGAAAAGAAGAGCGTAAAAATGCATTTCGATTCGCTAGCGTTCAAATACCTCTGAAGTGATTCCAACAGCAACGGACTGATCATCATGTCGATGCTACCCCTTAACTTGACGATTATGCAAGTTCTAGCACCCGATTCCGTCTGGTAACTCAAGAGTTCTTCTTCATGGAACGTGTCTGCAGTTTTTAAAAAGTTGATGAAGATGCTGCCACGGCAAATGTACATTTACATGTTCAGTTTTTTTATTTGATCAGGCTGTGTCGTAACGGTTTGACGAATGAAAGAAAATGCACCTGCCATTGCGATTAATTTTTTTATGTATTAGTAATAAGCTAATTGTTGACACAAAAAAAAAACTGAGAAACAATTTATAACACATTTAAAATTAATTATTATTATACAATTTTAGTACAACTGATTATCATCACTTACTTGTGTCGTTTTCCAAGTCTTCCTGATCCCAAATGCAAGCACACGGAGAAGTTTTAGCTAGATTAGCAGAAGCGTTTTGTTTTTCTGAACGCGACATCATTCTTAATGCCGTAACACCCTCCGAAACAGTTTCCATTATCGGCACAAATCTACCACCTAAACAAGAAACGTGTGCAGCATAACCAAAACAGTTTCTATCAGAACAACAGCCACATAGATGAAGGAGAAAAACACTTACCGATATAAACGAGTTTTCCCTCGATGTCGTGTTCAAAAAGGGGAGCGGAAAACATGTCGCATCCCTCGTTCTGCCACCAGTTCAGACAACGAAGCTGACTCAGATGGGGTACGTAGCTCGACATCAACATGGGAGAATCAATAATCAATCTGTTAAATGCAAACAAATCAAGAAAAGAAGGTGAAAGCACGATAAATATGAGTTTGCCTTTTTTTACTTTGTATCCAACTATTGAGAAGAATATGTCATTTCTGTGATAAAAGTGTAATAGTTTTATATATTTTAATTTTTATTAATGGTGGTGGTGGTATGTAATAATTAATAATAATTTGTTTAGCAATAAGAAATACTTTCTACTATGGGAACTGCTATATTCTCCACAAAATAAACTTATAATTAATGGTTATGCAATATTTAATAAAATTCCATGGATCATACTAATTTAAGATGCACCCAGTGTTTCCACTAACATTGATTTTATATATTTCCTTTTGATTTTCCGAATAAAAGAAAAAAAAATAACTCGCAATCAAATAAAAAGCTTGTATGTTATGTAACATTTAAAAGAATCACGACATACCTGTTAACTTGCATGTGCAGATCGACCAAAGTAAAATCTTCCTGACTACCGACCGCCGACACGTAAGATGTGCTGCTGTAGCTGTCGGAGGAGGAATCGTGAAAAGCCTCTTCTCCGTTTGAAGACGAAGTACTTTTGGGACTGGCATTGTCAGGCTGCTGTGGAGTGATGGAACGTTGCGTATGATGGCGCTGCGGGGTAACCAGACCTTGTATAGTGGAAGTCTGAGGTTCAACCTAGTTTTGAACAAAAACAACAAAACAGTACATCATTAAGCACGGTGATGTATAAGGTATAAATTTAAAAAGAAATTTTATAGTGATAGCTGTTAATGCAGAGTTATCTTTTTTTTTTGGAAGGCAGAGGAAAAGCTACTTAAAAAAAAATGCATTGTAAAAATCACTTAATTTGGGGTCAAGTCATCAAAATTGTTTGACTTGTGTTTTGTCCCCAAAGTCAGAAAGTGACAGTACCATTGAGACTGTTTAAAGCAAGAAAGAAAGACATTGACAGAGTCTTTACTTTATTGTGGCTTACCTGATGCAAACAAGATTGAGAAAAAAAGAGACTCACGTGTCCGTTTATCGTAAAACTCCTGTGCTCCGGAGTGTGTATTTCGTGATCGCTCCTGTGGGTCGACAGTCTGTATCTGTCGGTCCCGGGCGAACGAGCGCCGACAGAATTTCCCTGGTAGTGCATGGAGGGCGCCGCGGTCTGGTCCACAAGGATACTCTGTTCGCTGGAGAACTTTTTCGGGCTAAAACAGAAATCGAACTCGATCAAATTTATACCAAAAGGGCGAAAGTTACTTGTCGTACGTCTTTGCGTGAGCAACTTGCTGTCGGCCCAGCGAAATTTTCGAGGATATCCCCGAATTCCTCAGGCTGGAACTGCGAGAAGTGAACTCCTCGTCAGCGGAAAAGAACGCCTCCGAATGGTTCTCACTGGAAACGGATATCGTCCTCTGCACCTGCAGCTGGTTAAAAAGAAACTCGCAGTTTGCGTCTCTGTCTCGACCCGAAACAATTTTTATTGAAATTCACCTCCTTCTGAGTTCGTTCCTCGCTGTTCATCCTGCTGCCGCTGCTCAGGGAATGCCTCGACTCTGAACTGTTGATGCGGTCCGCCGTCGAATCCCTTTGCAATCTCTCCTTTTCCACGTTTACGGGTGCGTTGAAATAATCAACGGCAAGTTTCGAATCGGAAACGCTATTTTTGGGCAATGCGTCCGTATTGGTGATGCTGACGGTCAGCTTGCCCTTGTCGGTGTGCAACTTGGAATCGCTATCCAGTTTCGCCGGTAGTGTGGGACACGTTTCCACCAAACGGGAATAAGGAACATCTTTTGTAATGATGCCTCTGGAAATATTATCGCATTTAATAATGGGTAATATATTAGAAAGAGCATAATAATAATAATTAATAATTTATATATATAGCAACCCATAAAAATTTTAGTCCGCTGTGTAGAAGCAATTTACGTTATAAATAAAAATTATGTAAATAATTATATGTCATATGAAATAATTTATAAGAAAATTAAGAATGTTTTAAATGTAGGGATGACAAAATATATTTTCACTGGTATTCAAGTTTTGCTGCAGTGCACCCAATTTTTTTTTATTCTTCATTGAAACTGTCTTTTCTACTTGAAAAAATCATTAACGGCAAAAACTGTATAATGATAAGCCCTCATATAATATAATCAAAGAATTCAATAATACGATAGGTACAGGTACAGCAGTGCAGCAAAATTCGAATACCTCGTACATGTTTTTAGACCGCAGTAACTTAAACATGTGATGATGTTCACTTTTATACTTTTTTCTTGTAAATCAAACAAATAATAAACTACGGAAGAACACGACACCAATGAAACACAAACGTTTTATTTAACTTACCTAACAGACGTAGAAGAAAACCTCCTGCTGGCCGCAGCATCGTTCAAACTGTTGGGACTGGATTGTGGAGCTCTCTCTTTAGGTCTGCCGGCCTCCCTGTCCAAACTGGAAACTCTGGGACTGTCTTGCACAACTTGACCAACCTTCGAGTGATGTTTGGACAGAAAGAACGGATCCTGCAGCGTTATCTGATTTAGAATGTACGGCGGCGTCCTGAATATCAACTGTCCCTCGTGGAGGATGCTCTGACCGAAGCCGGGATCTTTGCCCTCTTCGTTAACTCTGAACAATCGATTGAGAGATATTGAGGAGGTCAGTACTCACTAAATGCTGATTTCATTTTTTTTGCCGGCTCTATCATCGGATATCAACTTTACCTGAATGCGGCGACATTCATTCCATCCTCCAAATCCTTCCTGCTCGGCTTAAAGAACCTCGGACCGTTGCGGTTGGCACCGAAAAATGCACATCCGCCAGTGCAAGCGCACTTTCCCGTCGGTCTGTTCGTCTCCGGCCAAAGGAACCACAACTTTTTGTGGCGTTCGTCGTGCACACGTAGAAACTTCTGCTGTGCCTTGTACAGGTTTTGGTCTTTGATGTCGGGAGAGGAAGCGGACTCCACGATCAGGGGTGAAAAGTTGACAGTTCCCACCTTATGAGGAGATGAATGTTTAAGAAATTTTATCAGATGAAACTCCCATACCAAACGGTCATCTTATAAAACAAACGTATTCAAAGGGAAAAATATGTTGTGTGGAACTGATATTCATGCAAAAAACTTAAAAATGTTGCAAATTAAACTTGTTAATTTCCATAATTACAGATAATTAGCTATAATTTCAAATAAATCGCTAACGTAAACAGTAATTTTATTCCAAATAACTATTTTGAGTTTAAGCAGAAACATTTATATTTTTCTAAAACTGGGTTTTATGCAGCAGTGAACAGTTTGACGACAGCTTTAGCGATAGAAAAAAGGCAACTCGGTTATTTACCTCAAGCCACGGGTTGTCCGAAGTAAACTCGGCCTTGTTAGAATTGGAATGGTTGTAACGGTGAGGCTGCCACATTAACTGACGCAAGGAAATACCGTATGCAGTACAACTGAGTCCCGATGTTACCTGCTTGCCGTGTAAGTTACAATTGGCCAATCTGATGGGGGAAACCTGTAAAAACTTCAACATATACATATCCATAGACCAAAGTCTTATTAATGTAACAACACAGTATGTATCCGATGCTTGCCGAGATAACAATCAACTAAATTAAAACCGTAAACTTACCCAAAGCTGCAGTGCCACACCACTTTCGACCAGCCAAAAATCCACTGCATCGATTGCAATTCTGGTCATTTTATATTTAAGTTTGTGGGGATCTTTTGGTTCTTCCTCACTGTTGATGCCAGAATTCTGTCTTGTCACCTTCTTATTAATGACCTCTTCGCTCTTTTTTCTTTCCGCTGCCGTCGTCTTGGCAACTTTGTCTGCTATTTGGGAGGTTCTCATTGTATTACCTGTAGATAAATAAATGATGAATATAGATCATAGTCACTAGAGCAGAATATCAAATGTAATAGGAACGATATAAAGATGTAATAAAAAATCAAAAATAAAACTGATAGATTGAACAGAAGGTAAGATGATTTAAAGACTTTGAAATAACGAATGGACGAGCAGGTACTGGAACTAATAGCAGAGGACCAGCTTAAAGTGAAGAAAGTAACTCAAGAAAAGAAGTTTGACACAGAACAAGGTAGAAAAAAAAAAGCAAAACAGATGGCACTTACCGGCAGCGACGCTGCCCTGATTGTTGGCCTTTTGCATCGTAGCCGAACTGTTCTTCGGCTGCAGCAGCTGCTGTATGGCTTGCTGAACGTGCTCCTGCAAATTCTGTGCCTGGTTCGACTGGATCTGCTTGATTTTGGGAACTGACACGAGGGCATCATCGGCCGGCGAATTCAACTCATTTTCGGAGTCGGTAACCAGCAGAAGGAGCGTTTCCAGACTGGCGAGTAAAGCGTACAACTGCGGCGTCGTCAGTTTGCTGGATATTTTACCCATCTGGGCTTCTATCAGCCAGGCGTACTCGATGGTGTCTTGATCGAGGGTGCAACCGACGTCGGAGAACATCGCGTGACCGCGCACCTGTTGATTGTTGAAATATTAATTTTTTTTCTGTCAAGAGAAATGTCGACGCGAAATTCAATTCTGTCATTCGACAGGTCCAGTTCTGACCTAGTAGTCTAACCCCAAACAGTATAACGATAATCAACCTGGTTTATTTTTGCATGGGAATTGCTGGTTTTTTTACCCACCTGCAAGGATGAAAGCGTCACCTTCCCCTGATTCAAATGCTTATCTTTGGCGGGTCGATTAATGTTATCAGTAATCAATAACACAGAGGGACTGACGAGCAACTGTAACTCAGTTTGGTCGTAACGTTTCTTCATCTCGAAACCTAATCTCTCGATCAAAATCACCGGGCAAGGAGGATCTTTTTCTGTGCAGCACTGCAAAGACAAAGTTTCTATTGAGGGCCCGTGCAGTTTTACTATTTGACAAAATCACCTTCAGAAGGTGAGTCTGTATGTCGTGCATCACTATGGAAACGTCCACTTCTAGGGGGCGGTAGTATCTGTGATCGAAATCTTCTTGCATTTCCAAGGGCAGTTTTGAACAACTGCTGTCCTCTTTCGTGGCGTTATCCGGGCCGTCCGAAGAGTAACTGCTCTGCTGCATGTCGGTAAAGTTTTGGTCCTCACCAAAAATGTTCTCCTAAAGTGATTACAAGGTTTTGTCGTACAAACAACATTTCAAATATCAAACAGAAAAAATCTTGCGGGAGCAAGTCAAGCTTCTCCTGAACGAGCAGTAAAACATGACAAATACCAAAATAAAAGATTCGGATTTGACAATCTGACGTACCTTAAAATTTAAGAAACATCTCAAGGCCGTTCCGTACAGCAACAGCACTGAAGGACCTATCTCCAATTCTACAGTAACGACGTCGGCTTTCAACGTTGTCGGATCAAATTTTTGAAAACCATCCTGAAAAATAAGTCAAAATATCACCACAAATGAATCATTTTGAACCTATCCAGGGAAATATTGATTGCTAATGTTCCTCTTAGGATCTGTGCTTACCGGAGACTTGTGACCTTTCCTGTGGCGAGGGAAACGCATCGGAGACAGTAAAATCTCCTCCTTGACGGGTGTGGAAATGTCGGCTTGCGGTAAGGGACCGAGCGGTGGGCACGGATGATAAACGTATCCAATACTGATGGCGCCTATCGGAATCCACCAAAAGWCTACCCAACCAGAACTGCAAAAAAAAAAGCAGACACATATGTATGTATGTATGTAGTTTGTTCTGAAAAATATACCTCGCCAGGCACACTTTCCTCCATTTCGGAATGACCTCGGTCGTTTTAGTAGTGGAACCATCTTTCGACAGCACTTTGGCGCTTCGCTCTAAAGACATCACTATGTTACGGCTAGTGTGGAATTCAGGAATGAATAAACTGAGATCTATGCTTTCGCCCTAAAAATAATGTTAGAATAGAACTTGAAACGATCAATTAAAAAATAAAATAAAAAGTGAAATTGGAAATATTTAGTTTACGATCAAATGAACACACGGAAATAAAACAAATTGTAGAGAGACAATCTGATGCTTACCTGAATACTGAAATTCAAAGGCACCGTCTCGGGTAAGAACTCATCGAATGGCAAGTCGAAGGACAAATGTAAGAAATGTGTACACAGCGCAATCTGTGTGTTTTCTAGCTTCTGCCTTTGCCCCACGCTGCTGCAGTCAACCCAGTTATATTGATTAACGAGCGTGAGCAGCTCGCAATGTTTTAAAGTCAATCCGAACCTAGAAATTGCAAATGATCAGTGTAAAATGAATAAAATGACATAATAAGTACTTGCCTGTAAGTGTACGGGACAAAATGCATCAAATCGGGTAGTTGTTTTGATGACCAATCGTTGATTAAATCTTGAAAGAACCACTTGTGGTTGAAGACTAGGTCCACCGTAGCCTTGCAACCCGTTAACGTTACCTCCCATAGCTGATGTTCGTTCCATATCAACGGATAGTGACACGAAACACAAAATTCCAACGTTTCACTGCTGACGAGATCTCTGAACGCTAGACTGGTGGTTCCATCCAAATGAAGCAGTTGGCCGCTAATTTTCATCGTGTAACTAAAAGAAAAATAATATTTTTAACAAAAGTTTAGTTCTGATATCTAATGATAACATTAGAGATGTTTCTACAAATAATATGGATTGATTAGAAAAATTTGCATTTCACCCACCCATCMTGCAAAGTTATCCAAGGTATCGTAATCTCCAGGTAMCTGCCGGGACCGACGTTTATATGAACTGCATTTGTTTCCTTGTCCTTACTGAACAAAATATCAATAGTCGCCTCATTCTGCATAGACAATCGTACATCGAAAGACTGCATTTGTCTAGTGTCTCCTGGTTCTGGCGTTTTAGTAACCTCCATCGGAAGGTAGTCTTGCGGGTAAAAGAACTTGAATAAGTTTTCACGTTGACGATCGGCCCATGGGCCGTAGCTGAAATCGGTGCCTGAAAATCATATAAAGTTTCTCGACCCGTCATCATCATTATTACTGATGTATTTGACTCACCTTTACCACATTTTATGTCAACTCCCCACTGTGGGGGACTGAACTCTACGATATCACCGTTCGCTAATGTAACCAGTACCGGCTCTTCAGGTACCAAACCTATTTTAAGCAAATAATTCAGAAAACAAGTTAAAAAATATTACTGAGTGCGACAAACTAACCAGGTTCGTCCATATAAAAGTACAATTCCATATCGTTGGTTGACATTAAAACAAAACCTTCTCCCATATATCTTGGCGGTTCATCAAGCATTCCTACAGATCAAACAACATGAATGTATGTGAAACTTGTTAATTTTACTGTCGTAATGATTATCACCTGTATACTTTGGACTTGGTACTAGCATGACTCTGACGTTTTCTGCTCTGCATTTTGTGAAATGCATAAAACGGTCTAAGGTGCAAACTGCCGGTTTCGTTGAATACACAAAATGAGACTCCTCGACCGTGATGCTTAGGGTCGTTGGTACTAATGAGTTTCCAAAAACTAAACGGCCCTAAAATATAATGGGGATTGAGAAAGAGTTGCCATTTATCCAATATGTTAAAGCAAAATATCTAATTAAATTTCACACGTAAAATGTTCACTTACCAAATATCATACCTAGTTGTTTTGAACATTCAAAAACATTAGAAATTATTATTAACAAAAAACTGCAAAATAGTAGTAAATAAAAAAAAAATTTGCCACTACCCAGAATTGAGTGCGTCCCGCTCCATGGTATTACTTACTTTCTTCTTTTTCTTATATCCGATTCCGCAAACAAACCAGCGCCTTTAGAACATTTATTTTCTAAACTCATAACACAATTGAAACGGTTAACAGAAATTTTACTGAGACTTAGGTACAAATTTAAATTTGGAGACAGTATTTTATCAATAAGATTGGCAGGATGGGGTGTTCAAAACAGCAATTAATAAATCAACAGTACATCTAAAGGTTTCTTTAATTGACGTTAATTTATTAAAAAATCATCCCTATTGTTGGTTTTTGCCATCTTTTATAAGCAAAATACACAAAAAGACAAAAGAATGTAAGAATGCGGAAACATAGTATGTATCATTTTGTAAAATGTACTCATTTACTACAGCTAAGTAGAAACACTTACAGAAGAAACGTCCATCTTAATAACTGGAATCAAATCCCTCCAGGTCCTAGCCATCGTAGCTTCTGATTTTTTCTTTCTTTCCTCGCTGGAATTTTTCGATTTCTTGTTACTCTTATCTTCATCACCGTCAGGAAATATGTTAGAACCCAACCCGAACAACTTTTCCAACCTCGAATACAACCTCGACCTGTTGTAGGTGTGCAACTCGAATCCGTTCAGCATAACGGACAGTCTCGTATCGGAATGCGACAGGTCTTCACTCACATCTTTCGGAACGTAAGCACGCCACCATCGAAATATCAAATAACCATCCTGGACCCTTACGGAATAATCGTGCGTGATATAGATGATGTCACGGAACATTATCTTTCCCGACAAGGCGTTTATAGTGAACGATCCGATCTTGAAATACCCTTCGCTGATGAACAACCTGTTTACGATCTTTGTGATGATGTATCCCACCAAACGTGAATTATAACATGTAATGTATATGACCCACGCGGTTGCGAAAATCAGACTGCTCAAAAGCATGGCGAAGTTCGAATCCATCTTTATGTCGTCTAAATTGATTCCGGAAGAAGAAAGGTTCCACCGTGAAGCTTCCGCTTCTGGTTGGAAATAACTATAGTCGGTCGTAGAATAATCCATTTTATGGGTATTTTTTTAACACAATAAAGGGAAAATGTGTTAACAAATTGTTGTTGTACAACTCACACTGTAGTAACTACATGCTTAAGATATTTGTGATTACTTTCGTACGTTAAATACACAACCAAGTATATTATTTATTACATTATTGCAATTGCAAAACTTCCACAATATTTTAAGGTTAGATTATGATGATTGCGATTGCGACTACACAGCGACCAATTCTGGAACTAATTTTGACAGCTGTGACTGTAGCGCTTCTGCGGAATTTCTAGAAACCACTAAAAATAATAAAAGATAACTGTATTTATTTCGTTACCGATTGACATTACCAAATGAAGTTGACGTTTGCCAGCTGAATGTCAATGTCAAATCAAGTTAGGAAAGGGTGTTTATGTTAACTAGCGATAAAATAATTAATCGTAATCAATTCACAGCACAATACACTTTAAAAACAGTGAGTCACCAGCACTAGTAAAGTGTTCCATACACCTGTGTCCAAATCATGTCGGTGCCATAATTTTTAGACCAGATTTTCAACCTTCCCACGTCCAAGCAACTTCACCAATTGTGTTAATTAAACGTAATGATTATGGGAGCACGTAGCTCGCTGGTCCACAGTTAGTAGGTACCATGGCGTCATCTGTGAACGCGGACACCGTGTCCGAATGCAGCGAAGCGAGCACCTTAGTTGACGGCAGCGTTATTTCTACGGTCCCCGATAGACATGGCTTCCTCGGGGGACAGCAGTACTCTCCCGAACCCAGACAGGGACCTCCCCCAGAGACGGTATTGCGCAGGGAACACAAGTGGTTGAAAATGTTAGCGAGGTGGAACTTTTACATGGATCGCAACTACAAAAAGATCAGAGAGAGGTGCAGGAAGGGGATCCCGATGTCTGTGAGGCCAAGGGCGTGGCTGTACCTTTGCGGAGGCAAACTCCTGATGGACAAGTACCCGCACAGGTACGAGGACTGCATGAAGGACCTCGGTGACCCCAAAAGTTTAGACGAGATAAAGAAGGACTTGCACAGACAGTTTCCTTTGCACGAAATGTTCATTTCAGAAGATAAGCCAGGGTGAGTATGATTAGAAGAAAACCACAGCCACTTCCAAAAGAAGCACCACTGGAAAAAAAAAGCTTAAAAAGAGACGTTTCCATGATAGTTAACTAGGTGTGCAACATACCTGTATACAATTCTGTATGTCCAACATAAACTGAACTACAATTATTGCATTAAAAATTATAAACTTGTCTTATAATAATTTGATTTTATAAATTCATTTATGTATATCTCACTTGTCTGTTAGAATGTAGTAATCAGGATAGATATTTGAAATTGAAATGAAACTTGGAACCTTCTGTATTAGATTTGAATTTGTGTAAAATTTTTGTAGTAAAGTAAAGAATATCAGATGAGGCCTACCTAAATTATTGTATTTCCAACTTTACAGCCAACAAGAGTTGTTCAACGTTTTAAAAGCCTACACAGTCCAAAATCCGAACGTGGGATACTGTCAAGCGCAAGCGCCGGTAGCGGCATTCCTGTTGATGCACATGCCCAGCGTACAGGCCTTCTGGTGCTTGGTGTCTATCTCCGATCGATATTTAAAGGACTACTACTCACCCAGCATGGAGATCGTTCAAAGAGACGGATGCATCCTGCAGGTAACACACTCGGACAGACGCAACAGGTTGTTTCTTTCTTGTAAATGGTATTTTGCAGGCTTTGCTGAAACGTGTATGTCCCGCGGCTTACAAACACCTGAAGAAGGTGAACGCTGAGCCGATGTATTACTGTACCGAGTGGTTTTTGTGTGCTTTCACCAGAACACTTCCGTGGGATTCGCTTTTGAGGATTTGGGATATTTTTCTTTGTGAAGGAGTCAAGGTAAATTTGCATTATAAACCAAAATAGTATTTTTTTACATGTATATAATATTTACTCTGTGTTTTACTGAATTATATTTCTAAATGTGTCCATCGTTTAAAAAAAAATTAAGATCATGCTCAGATATAGTGGTAGAGACCTAATACCCTACCTCTCTCTTCCTTAGGTGCTCTTCAAGACTGCCCTGGTGATTCTAGTCGGCTGTTTAGGTCCTGCGAAGGGACGCAAACGTTGTCCCGGACTGTGCGAAACCCTCGACCTATTACGTAACCCTCCCGAGTTTGTACTGTCAGAAGAGTACCTGGTATACAACATGAACAGACTGGGGCTCACAGAACGCGACTTTGAGGTCGAACACCAACGGCAGGTGCTCAAAATGAAGAATACCAGCAGAGACAGGTGATTTGACGAGAGTTAAGATCGATTCGTGGATTGGTTTACGAGTACTTGGGCTTTGGAGATGTCAAAAATAAAATTATTAATTAATTAATAACGGCCGCGGATTGTAAGATAAGAAATTCAGATCTAGACTTTATTTTGGATAAAACTTTGAAACATATCGTAAATTCTTTGTTGTCTCGTAAGTTCAACCTCCAAAGGCCAATGTACTCCCTGTGCAATCATTGGATAAAACTTTTGCATTTATTAAGCCTAGTATTATATTTTGTTCTTTCAAGTAATATCTGTAATTTATCATAAAAGATGTCTGTATGTGTTCATTCCTTTTATCACAAAATATTGTAACTTTTGTTAAGAAAGAAGCAAAATATATATTTGAATGTTGCCACTGAGCTTTTGATTTTTTCACCCCTTTGCTTGCTGGAAAGTGTCGGCTCCGTTTACAATATAAAAAAAGAATTACACGGGGAAATGTAATTAAATGTAAAAAACTAACTTATATGTGCTTGAGCATTATTAAACATCATGAACTTTACAAATTTTAAATTGTTTTTAATTCAAAGTATATCACTTAATGTGAGAGAAAATAAATGATGGAACTATATATTTTTGAGTGAAAATATAATAACTAAATCCAACTTTCCATAGTCCAAACTGTAACAAAGATGTATAATGTTCAAGTTTTGTTTTCAATTTTCTTTAGTTACTTTTGTAAATAGTGAAATATTTGAACAAAGTTTAGAATTTGGAGGCTTTTTGGGCCAACGAATTAAATAAAATATTCTAACGTTTTTGTGCCTCCCTGAATATATTTTAAATATCATTCAGAAAGACACAAAATAGTTATTGTGTTTAAAATCCGTTCAACTGGCATAGATGGAACACAGTGTTACCCCAAAATCTAAATTTCATTCAAAGTCATTAATACAAATTAAAGGGAGGGGTGGTGTGGCATTTTAAAAATAATGACACCTGCACTGCATTAATATAATTATATTAATTTATCGTACCATGTTATCCTATGTAATATAAAAACAATAAAACAAGAACTCTCCTAAACTAGAAAAACTATCTTCACAGATTTCAACAGACGTATTTGTTCTTTCGCTTATGATATTAATGAATTGGACAATAAAAAAAAAAGAGCTGGTGAACGTGGATGAAGTTATCACAAAAAACGAAACTGTGTGTCCGTTAAAAAAAAACAATTTGAACCTAGGCGCACCCTAATACTGATAGAATCACTCTCACATATCGAACACAACACATCGGTGAGTCCTCGTGGTAAGGGAAAGCATAGTGTGCGTCCTCGAGTCTAATCGCGCACACCATCACACTTCTAGATGTTTCGATGACGTTAGAGATTTAAACGGCTCCGACCACATCCTGCGGAGGTCACCCTGTCACAACAACTTGCTATTACAAAATGCCAGCCCTAATTCAAGCTATGCAAAACCAATCCAAGCAGCCAGAGGTCTATTATAGGGCAGTATTACAAGCGTTGGAAGAAAAATTCTACAAGAAATCTAAGAAGCGGGTTAACGACGGGGAAAGCAATTATTATATGTTTCTCAAAAGCACAGGAAAGAGTAGAATCAGTCGATAAAAATTATGGTATTTTGCTACGTTTGTACTGTGTCCCACGGAATGTGAACGAAAGAAAATCAGATATATGTCGACATCGTGTCTCAGACACTTATCTAGAGAATTTTTTTATCAGACCAAATCCTTTTTTAGGAAATAGCACATCAAAAATTATTTCTTTGTTTAAGTACAATGGGAAACAAAATTCTGTATGGACGATTCAAATTCTATGGGACACACAGTACACTTATTCTTAACTGTTTCCTCCAGTAAAATTCTGCACAAGCTAAAAAATAAAATACGATGCTATATAACACAAACACCAGATGATTCGTGTAAAACCATATTATGGACACGTCTATTTTCAGTATGTGGTAGAGAAAGTAGAGTTAACTTTAGCCACCACTAAACGACAAAATATTACTGATTTCCACCAAGTATGGCATAAGACTTGTCCATGTCACATGCATCAAAACAAAAGTTGTGTACTCATCAGAAGGAGAGCGTGCACGTTCAAAAATAAAGCAAGCATATCGAATTCGCTACGAAAGCAAAGAGGAACGATTTGCATTCTTAAAAAAGAGCAAAAGTACTCACTTTGAGGTATGCCATGGTTAGAAGCGGTAGCAGCGTAAACGGCACCAAATACAAAAGGGCTGGTTGTGCTGCCTTGAAGACCTCTGAGCTGACGGTTGCGGTCAAAAGTCCCAAAAAGTATCCGAGAAGGGAACAGTGGAAGTATGTGAGGCGGGATCCTGTCAGTCCTTGGGATTTCTTATAAGCGTCGTAACGCAGCACAAAACAGAGCAGAAGGCCGGGCATGACTATGTCTCCGAGACCTGAAAAGCATTTAAACCACATATCGGTCATTTTTTATTTAAAAAAGCCAAAGTGATCAAATATATCTTAGTTTAATACATAAACACATACCAATCAAGTTCACAATCAATAGTATTTAATAACAACGGTATCAAATTCCAAGTCATAATAATAACAAGCCTATCAGCTTTAATCAACACTCATATTAAACAAATAATGTCATCCACTCACCGAGCATACTGAAGTGCCCAGAATTGTGTATGCTGGGGAAAACAAGTTTGCCTGGTAAACTGAGTTTCGGCGCTTCCTTTGCCACTCCGCCCAGGTGTAATTTCCTTGCCATGAGGCCAACAGGATTATCAGCGGGCCTTGTAGCAACCTAAACCACAAACATTTCATCACATACAAATGTTGCGGTACCTACGTTGAAGTGAAAAAGAGAACTTATGCACTAAAAACTTTCAACCTACAAAAATAAATAATTGGCTGGAATCACTGCATGTTACCACAATTTCTCAGTTTGGGGTATATTTCATCGAGCAGGCTACATTACTAAAAATTTTAGTTGTTTTATTTCTGTGTGAAAACACAATATAAAAATGTTTACTTCTAAATTTCTCAAATTACCTTATTGTTAAGCTGTTAGGAAGCATATTTACTTAAAACATGTACAAGTAGTCTTTATACGTAGGCACAACTTCTAAATGATACTTTACAAACAAATGCAACGTTGCTATAGTAACTAGACCTTATTAAATAGGACAGTTTTTAAGGCACAACAAAGTCCACTTTATTAACATAAAAAATAGTGTTTACCTTGACCATAACATTAGCACTGAATATATACGATGAGAAGAACACCCAAAAGACATCATATATCAAAAGTCCAGTCAACAGAAGCGTAGAAACCTTCAAACTGGGCAGTCTAACGAACGCTATGAACGCGACACACAATCCCATGCCCATTGCATCCATCAGCAACCAGTGACCTTTGAAACAAAACATTAGTGCGACTACAACTTTCAAATCACGTCAAAACWGACCTGTCAGCACCCAAATGCAGACTATGGACACAGAGAGGGAGAAGGAAAACAGTTCAGCTGCGGTGAACCTCCCGCACACCCCAAATGAGATCTTGTTACCGTCCGAACAAGGCCGGATTATATACTGACACATGGGTAAGAGCAGGAACGCCAGGGCCACGGTGGCGATTACTGAAAACAATCATTTGTGACGAACGTCGGAGAGCGACAGCCGAAAACCGTACTTGCCGTGCAGATAGCAAACAACATCTGCATGGAATCGAAAAAAAAGAACATCACCAGCAGCGATATGCTCGCCCCGAGTGGCAGACACAACGCCTGCATCGTGTCCAGCGTTTGGACGTTGTTCTCGCTTTGCACCTGCACCGTGGGGTTCAGCAGGCAATTCGTACTGCCGTTGGCCCTGTCTCGGGCCTCCTGTTCCATGTTCAGGCTGCGAAATGAGCCATAGACGATCAGCAGCATGGAAATCAGAAAGGTGGACACCCTGCTGCTGTCCATTATAGAATACGCCCATTGGTATTCAATTGTCTGTGCCTGAGCGTCAGCCATTGGCTTGTCCAGGGCCTACTACCTGCTTGAGAGAATCTTAAGTGACCTCATTTTCGAAATCCGAACGCTTACCTTAGGGTAACTTTGGATTTTTGAGGCGTACGAAAGAGAGCTACGCACAATGTCATCACTGCAGCTGAGAAACTAGCACTGCCTCACTTGAATCTCGTCATTTTTTCAAAATTGGCTGGCCGACAATGGTTATGTATAGAAGACGGCCGCCATATTGTGCCTAAATAAAAACATTTCACCGAACAACTTTCTACTTTGCGTGCGCTGCTGCCAAATCGCTAATAAATAGGTTGCTAGCTTTCCATAAACTGTTCAATTAAATTATTATTATTAAACATGGTCGCACTAAAAAACATAATATTTAAATTTAAATTGAAAACGCTAGGCGGCATTGACACGAAGCCGATTGCCAATTTTTTTCGGACGCCAACTTGAAATCACTAAAATCCAGATTACTCTGAAACACTATGTATAGAGGTTTAATTAAAAAATATGGAGCCTTTTTGTTATTTATAAAGGGATATTCTCCATCTACATATTCATATATTCTATAATTTTTTCAATAGCGCATATCCCTGTTTAGTGCATATCTAGGGATTTTAGCTTTTACAAATACAAAAGAGAAAAGACGTGATACTGATAATCGTTCCTTACTTCACGAAGGTGTACTGGAGCGTACATAGTTTTATCTAAGTAATTTTCATTATTCAACTCCATCGGTAAGCTTAATCCATCATACGTTGTACTGAATTTCTCAGTGCAGGATCTGATGCAATTTTCAATTCCTATATTCTATTTCGACATCATCTCATTATACTTATTTTTGTGTTTATATTTTGTAGGTTATCATGGCTATAAGACCAGTTTACAGGCCGAAAATTGTTAAAAAGAGAACAAAGAAGTTCATCAGGCACCAGTCTGACCGATATGCAAAGCTCAAGGTACAAATCCCCTGATTTTGAAATTCGCTTCTAATTTGCAATGACTTTTTTTATATAGCGTAACTGGAGGAAACCCAAGGGTATCGACAACAGGGTTCGCAGGAGATTCAAGGGTCAATACTTGATGCCGAACATCGGTTATGGTTCAAACGCAAAGACCAAGCATATGTTGCCGACTGGTTTCAGAAAAGTGCTGGTACACAACGTAAAGGTGTGTGGCAAAAATCCGTGAATTAATTTATTTTGACGTGGAAGTTTGTTTACAGGAACTTGAAGTGCTTATGATGCAAAACCGTAAATTTTGTGCGGAAATTGCACACGGAGTTTCCTCTAAGAAGCGTAAGGACATCGTAGAAAGGGCACAGCAGCTTTCTATCAGGGTGACGAACGCACATGCCAGGTTGAGAAGCCAAGAAAATGAATAAGTTACTGTTGTAATATCTAAAGGAATAAAAGTTTTTCTGTAAATGGTAGAGTATTTTTGTTGAGTCGTAATAACAAACTTGTTTGGGTTGTTACATAGCAATAAATGATTCTTTAAGAAAAGGAAATATTAAACGATTGAAAACTAAGAACATATACTTAATCACAAATGCGAGTTTTAGTAGGTACCTATAAAATCATTTGCTTTAGAACTGAAAAGGTCATAAAAGCAGTAATTTTGTTTTTTTATGACTCTGCCTTTTAAGTTTTTTTGAATCAGGTTTTCCATTTAATTATTAATTTTTTTAAGTTGTAAATGGACCGCCCCCTACCTTAGGCTGTCAAATATTTAAGCACCCCTTAATAATTTAACAAAATTATGCCTCGCTTAAAAAAATTGAAGATCTTTGTATACTGGCATTTCTATCAGCAGACCACATTTTAATTTGTGCTTATAATGATTTATTTTTCCCTTTATGGATTACTAAAATTAAGTAAACTTTCATAATAGTTAATGGATTATTCCTATTATGAGCATTTTGATATGTTTTCTTCTGTATTAATTGTTAAAATGCAACACGAACTTAGAAATTTAATACCTGCTTAATATGCTCAAGCAACTGTATAGCATGAAGGAGCTTGGAGTTATCGTCTAATATGTGACATATATAGGGAAACTGGTGAACATATTACAAGAGCTGGGCAATATGTAAAAATCAAAATCATGTTATCGTTCCTGATCTTTTAAGGTTGTATGCCCTAAGACAATGATTCATAACAAGAATCCTGCAGTCACAGCTTCAAAATGCACACGGAAAGTGTTTCACAGTGACTTTTGAGATCATTTGCACAAGTTAAATATAAGTTTTATATGAAAATTGTGAGCTTTACTTAACTATACTTATAAATATGACTTCATCTGCAATTTCGTAAGTGACAGAACATATGTCTGTTTAGTTGCTTTTTTCTACCTACATACACTTCAAATGAATATTATTATTAGTGATGGCCGCAAACAAAAATAAAACACCGTACAGTCTGAAATTGGGTTTTTATTGGAAAAAACATAAGAACAGCAGAACACAAGTATGACATATTGAAATCAAAACTTCCGTAGTTTTCAAAACTTGTCTTAAAAAAATACATCAAATCTGGAAGTGAACGAAACTGACAAAACGGGATATTCTAAAACTTCCATATGCTAAACTTTAGGGTTCAATATACATACACACAACCTACAAACTAGAAGTTGGGAAAGGCCCGTCGGCGCAACACAACGACCAGACAATGGCACGAGAACTAAACGAAAATGTACAAAAAAAACTATAGTTAATTTATTCAAGCGCCGACGGCCGCTCATCTGATTAATAATTTAGTCGTCCTCGTCCTCTCCGCCCTCGTTACCTTCGGTGTCCTCCTCTGCAGAGTCCTCCTTCTTCTCTTCACGCTTGGGTCTGCCTCTGCGCCCCCCTAAGAAACGGAATCGTTTACGCTTCGCAACGAGTGAAACAATAAATAGCGAGTACA
The DNA here is from genome assembly GCA_025024175.1 of Rhyzopertha dominica. NCBI lineage: Eukaryota > Metazoa > Arthropoda > Insecta > Coleoptera > Bostrichidae > Rhyzopertha > Rhyzopertha dominica. The sequence goes on from QCXZ01000075.1 coordinate 66,443, forward strand.
CATCGAAATCAAGCTTTATTTGTACTATTAAGTCTTATTAAAATGTTGACAATTCATTTACGCTTGCTAGATTTACCTGTACCCTTAGCCTTGGGCTTGGCGGGTGATTTCTTCTTCGTGGAGCCCTTGGGTCTGCCGCGACCCCTCTTTGCCGGCGAGGAACCATCAGCATCACCGTCATCGGCGGCTTTGGCTTCCTATAAAAACGATACAGGTCAAATGGGAACCCGAATGGGACGAAAATTACCTTTCTTGCCCTCTTCTTGGGCTCTGGCTTTTCCTTTTCGACTTTCTCGCTTTTTTCGGCGTTGGCTTTGCGTCCACGCTTGGCTGGTGCGGCGTCGTCAGACATTTTCGGTTTTTCGAAGAGAAATCAACAACCACGAGCCTACAGAAACAAAAACACAACGCTCAGAAACAAGTAAACAACGCGCCAAACAAACGCCGCGCGCGCCATTTACAAAATAATATAATATTAAAACTCGACGGCTACACCCAAATATTTTTACAGCCAAAAACCGAATTACCCTCTAGACACAGTATATAAAGGGAAAGACGGAAAAATTACCTACAAAACTGTGCAAGAATCGACCCACGAACGGCCGTAACAACAGAGGAATTAATTTTCAAAGTCCAAATTCATGACGCCGGAGCTTGGTTTGCCGAAATTGCAGCGGCCATGCCAGTATTAAATTCGATAAATTCGCAGTCGAGAATTTATTGCACACGCACCGGAGCAGGCACGGATTTGCCCCGTACGCGATAAAATACAGTGAAAAAACTATTATTTTTATGTGTATTTGTGCCGGCGCAAATAAATTCATGCGGCTTTAAAATAATTTTTGGAAGACGTGCAAAATCGACTTACCTCAAGGAACGGAGACGAGAGATTGTGCCTTAGTGAGGTGGCGTTCCGCTGGTAGCGCTGGTTCGCTACGCGCCAAAAGCCTCCGACCAATCGCGTCGAGGATGGAGGAAAATAAACAAAAGAGCATCCAGCTCGAGGGGTAACGGTTTTCTCGGGAAGCCCGTTGGTTGTTTTTTGTTCTTGGCGGGATTGGCGCGGGAAATTTAATGTTAAAGCCCCCTTTGCCCTTTTTGCGGAGCTTACGCATCTGCTAAATGAAAGAGCACGTAATTTATCTATCAGTGCAGGATGTAATGCTTCACTTGAACTATTCACCTTAAAATTTTTGCTTGTCAATTAATTATTACATTATTTAATGATAGACCTACGGCTGTTTTTAATAAGTGTAATTTACGTATAGCAGTATATCCAATCATTTTACTTTTTTTACAAACAAAACTGTCTTTGTCTTTCAGTAATTAGGTGTCTTTTTATCACGTAAAGAGTCATTCCCCCTGCTTGTCTTTCATGTAGAACTAATTTAATCAGTAAGTGAGCTATCAATTTAACTAATTTTAGTCGTCTATGTCCATATAGAGAGAATTGCAATGAAAATAAGCTTTACTGTCTAATTGCTTATTTATAATATAACTATTATGAAAATATTGTTGAACGTTCGAAATATCTGCGCCATCTAGTGACCTATTTTCAAACTACTTCTGACAGATATGTGCAAGGTTGCCACATCTCTTTGCATTGACTTATCGCACTCTCTCTCTTTCTGTTTAAAATACCTTTGCGATGAGGCCACACCTACTCATTATTATTAATTATTATATAGTATATTAATAATTTTAAATAAACGTTAAAATGTCTACCCGAATGATTGCACTTTTGATTAATCAATGGATGAAGTCAGGTACAACACAGTGCTGTTTTGCAAGTTTCGAATCAAATTTTGAAAAAAGATTCCTACACTTTTATTTCGTGCTAAAGATTTGACAACCTGAAGATACGAATGCAGTATGGAGTAACAAAAACTTCGATATCAATAACTGCACAGCAACATCATATAAAAATGTAGAAACATGAAAAACCTTTTATTATAACTAAAGTATTACACTACAAAGTTTTATTAGCGTTTCTTTCTGCCCCTTCTATGTTTGCTGGTCGTTGGAGCCTCTCCTACAGTAACAGTACCTTGTACAATCTCCTCCTTATTATCAGACTTCTCGATGACCTAAAAAGAAAAATAATCACGAGACTGCAACTGTTTTAAAATCGCAAGCCAACCGTACCTTTTGAGCATCAATGTAGAACATCACGTCTCTGAGCTCTTCTTTTAGTTCCAAAATCTCCTTCTCTTTTTCCATATACTTCTGGTCAATCTCGTTCATCTTCTCTTGAAATTTTTCCTGGTTCTTCCGCAAGGCCTTGCCCAAGTAACGTTCCTCGTTCAAATCGGCTATGGTAATGTTCAGTTTGGTGGCCTGCTGAGCAATTTTCTTTTCCGCGGCTTGCTTTTCTTTACTCAACTGAGCCAGCTGTGCCTTCAAATGCTTGTTCTCGTCAGATAATGAAGTTAGGCGTTCCCTCAGAGCTTTGGTCTCTTCGGAGGCCTGGTAATCCAACCTGTCGTTTGAAAAGGTAGGTTGAAATTGACATAAACGACATGTGTTTGCACTTACTGCGCCAGCTTCTCCTCGAAATACATTCGTTGCTCCTCCAGTTGTGAAGTGAGCAAGTAGGTGAATTCTAACTGTACGGAATCAACTTTCTCCTGTGCCCCTTCGGATTCAGAAGGTGGACCTTCGGATGGGACCAATTTCCCGTCGGCCTTGTTTTGCAACAGCCTATGTACGAAATTATCACCTACATAAACACGTTACCCATGATAATACAAGAAAACGGTTTGTACCGATCGATGTTCGTCGTTACCTTTATAGTCCCAGACCCTGTGCGATCCTAGCTGTAAAGCATAGCAATGCCCTGACTCCCTATAGTGAGATGCTGCATGTCCACCCTGATATCTGTTAAACAAACAAAATATGGAAAATGAAGATCCTCACGATTGTTATATACAATAATCAATCGATTGTTATTTTTAATTAGGTTTAATTTTAAACAGCTTGTTCATACGTATAGTGCAAACGCTTTATTCTTCAACAATGCAACCATGCACCATTTTGGTACCACTTTATTATCCCATATGTTACTTGAAATTTGTCAAAAAAATAATAAACCACCAGATTTATTTGCCTTTATTTATTTTACCTTCCGCATCCCACGTGCCCGCAAATGAGGCAAATCCACAAAGCGTCTGCTGATGGGCTTCCCTTACCACAGCGCTCACACTCTGAACTCTCTGCCTGCTCGGGACTTTGAACGCAACGACAAACGGGACAGGTTGAATCACCCCACTGTTCAAGGCATCCAGCGTGGAACGTATGATTGCAAAGAATTGTTAGAACGCCATCCACAGACTCGTCCATGCGCTCTATAAATAGATTTCGATGGTGAGCATGACTGTATGCAGCAATCAATTCTTTTATAGATTGCAAATGTTATTTTCTATACTTAATTTCAATCGTTTAGATAAAATAATTGCATAAGAAATTAAAATGTACAACTTCAATCGGAACAAACATATTGCCCTAAAATTATTTCAGTTACCTACTTACCTAAACAGACAGGACATGTCGGTAGCTCGGTATGTCCGGGCGGTGGTAAACCGTCGTGAGCCCATTCCACCTTAGAAACCCATACGGCCCTACACAAAACGTCTGGCTCTAAACTGTTAAAAGGTGCACCGTTGAATGTCATATAGAATTCGCGTGCCGCCTCATGATTCCTGAATCTGCAGCACAAAAACAAAAACATTTAACTAATAAACGATCGTTCATTAACATGAAAATCGTACGTCAACAGAGCCATGTATTGGTTTGGCACGGAATCTCTCAAAACACGAATGTGAGCAATATCAGCATGGCAGGGGGCAGTAAATGCCAGTAAATCTCGACAGGTCATTGAGTTCGGCACTCCCAAAAGACATAACGTCAACGCCTCCTCCGAGCTGCTCAGTACACTGAAAAAATTCGAATCGATCTATAATGGGATACACTACATACTAAACTACCTACTCTTCCTTGTACAAGTGCAAAATTCCTTTTGTCAGCTCCACAAACGGGTTACCGCTGAAAAAACCGATCTCTGTTTTTTCTTCCGAGGGATCTTTCTCCGTCAACGGTGTCGTTTCACGGGAATGAGCTGGGAGAAGTCCCCAGTCTTCTCTGGGGGACTCCAGCCTGCTAGGGAAGGTTTCTACCTTGATATCCCTGTGGTTACGCTTGCCTTTCTTGGACTGCGCTTCTGTTCGAATGTGCAACTTTAGTAACATGATTTCCAAGACAAATATGGCTAATTACCTGATCCGTCCATTTCGTTTTTTACTTCAACTCGCAGCACACATTTGGACACCAAATCAGACATAATCAGGCACGAAAATGAATGTTTATTCCTACAATGAATGGCATTTCACAGATGATTTAGCGAATGACGTATTAATTAATGACTTTTTTATTAACATTGACATGCTTGCGCCATCTGTCTTAAAATGTCAAAATTCAAAAACGGCGCGTAATTTTGTGGAAGAGAGGTTAAAGTAATTTTTAATTTTTCTTGCCTAAATACCTAATAAAATAAGTAATACAGGATACAGGTCATACATACAGGTGCTTAAAGACAGGTTAACTGCACAATATGGTTAGTAAATTATTTATTTGCAAGCATTCTCTGATATTTAACATTTTAGTATGGTGGGTGGTCATACGATGAAGATGATCAAGATTTTGATGGTTTTCAGCCAAAGGAAAACCAAATACTTATTGCAATTGATACACATTCGACCATGTTTGTTCAAGATAACCAAGGCTTGATGCCTTTCAAGAACTGTTTGAAAGCTTGTTACGATATGTTGGATGGCTTAGTGGTACACTGCAAGAAGAAAACTGTTTCCATTATGTTTATTGACAACGAGGAAAGTGATAACAAGTTCATTAGTTTCAATATGTCCATGTCGGACAGTGTGCCTAAGCTAAAGGAGATTGTAACACGTGATAATGCCGAGTTAGAAAGAAAATTTAAGTGTGATGATGTTGACTATGCATCGTTCTTTATGAACTCTAAGAAGATATTTGCACTTTCGAAAATGGCGTCTGCAAATAAGATTCTTGTACTATTTACTAACAACGAAGATCCTAGTGATGGAGATAATACAAAGAGGTTTAAGGTTTTGCAAGAAGCAGAGACCTTCTCCGCTGTTGATATCTCTGTTCAGGTAGTAGCTATGTCAGAATATTTTAATTATGACACTTTCTACGAGGAATTTTTCAAGACGTTAGAACATAAAGCTATGTACGAATGCTGCATAGATCCTGACGGTGTCCTCGACAAGCTTTTAGAAAATGTAAGAGCGAAAGCGCATCACCGACGCATGAAGTTCTTCATTTCAAAGAATAATCCAAACATATTCATAAACGTCCACATAAAGAATTGCTTTAAGAACATTAAAATATTACGCAACACAATGGTTACCAAGGACACAAACCAGGAAGTCGTGTGGAAAAAAAGGACTGCCAACACTACCCAACATAATTATCCAAAGAAGGGCATCACGCTCGACCATGATGAGTATTTGTTGTACGCAAGGACATTCAATGACCCCGTTGGTTTTCGTCTGATTTGTGTCACCAAGAGGCTGACTAAAATTGGTAAGAGAGCTTCAAAACGATTTCATTTCATACAGACTAAAGTAGGTAACACCCAAACAATGAGTCAATTTATACACACATTTTAAACAGTGCCCCTTTAGATAATTTTTAAAACTAAATAATCATCAATCTAATAATGAGAAAGGTAATTGATTCATTAAAAAAGAAAAATATGTTATAATTGCAATGATTCATTTAGTTAGATATTTTTTTAATCGTAGGCGTAATGTGCAGTCCACAGAAAGTAATGATTGCTAACCCAGAAGAATCGTCTGAGAGATTCGACATCTTTTGGCAGTATTGTGTAGACAATGAAAAAGTTTTACTCTGTGGTTGTCGCTACAGTGTTGCCTTCCGCCCAAAACTGGTGGAACTCATACCAAAGTTTGTTTACAACCGTCGTTGCTTCATGGTGAACACGGTTTATCAACAGAGACGTCATAAATATGTAACCGATGAATTCGATCAACCTCTACATATAACCAGCGAAGAGAGGAAGATCGCCAAGGACTTCATAAATCGACTGACTTTCGATTACGATCCAACATTGTTCCCGAACCCTGTCTATACTAAAAAGGAGGCGTACATAAAGGCTGAGTTAATGGGTGGTGATATGAACGATTACATCACGGTGAAACAGATGGATTATAAGAATGATATTGACGGCAAAATTCAAGATTTGGCTGAAGATTTTGAAAGATTATTCTGTCCTAAGCCAGTGAAGAAGCGCGGCAGAGGTCAGAGAGGAGAACCGTCCAAGAAAAAGAAGTAATTCATCATGGGTTGTCGCTTTTTTCAAAATTACTTATTTGCTTTTGTTCGTTTGAAGTTTTGTTGTTTTTTTCTTGTTTTCTGTTCATTTTCATGAAAATGTTTTTTTTGTATATGTATTTAAGGTACAAATAAAGTACTTACTTTCATTTTCACAAAAATGTTTTTATCCAAGTCACCACAAGTGCACTGATTATGTAAAATTCCTAAATATTTGAATACGATACCTAAGAGGTGCTGGTTTTCATTGGTTTTCTCAATACTTTCGGACAACCAACTTACAAAATTAAACAGAAATTATATATTGATTAATTAAAATTTGCAAAAAAATTACCACATTATCTATTCGATGTACACAAATGTAAAAATTCCAAAAGCCATCTACCTACAGGTTATCCAAGCATTTGCGAGTGTTTTGCAAATATTATCGTAAACATAATCTGGGAAAATAAATATAAATAGAATAAACTCTTATTGTAGTTGCATTCAAACATGCGCCCCACTAAATCATATATAAAAAAATCTTGCTTCTCTTAAAATACTGAAAGTGGCAAACCTTGTATCTGTATTCAAGAAATATAAAAATAGTTTTACCAATTACAACAAAAACAAGCAATATTTTATTTTTCACTTTGCACCATGCATTTACAAATAAATGAAAGTTATTCACTTTCCTCTTCATCACTAAAGTAGGCACTCTTCTTGATTGTCTTTCTTATCTTTGATTCACCGTCTGTTGTATATTCACCAGTGGCCACTCGGTACCTATAATCCTCTAGATCTTTCTTCTCTTGCTGAAACATCAACATTTATTATAAAATTACTAGGTAGCAAACTGAAATTCAAACCTCTAAAGCTATCGCAGCACTCAGCGTTTCTAGATCTTCCACGACATCATCTTCCTTATTCTGATCATCTTCATCAGAACTGTCAAAGTAACTCAATTTATCACTGTCGTACGTCTTGTCCAGATTCTTCTTTTTGCGCTTTCTAATTTTTTTTGGAGGTGGCTCCCTTTCACCCAGAAGATTTTTCTGACATTTGTAGCTCAGATGACCGGTTTCACCGCACTCATAACACCTACTTTTGTCCGGATAATACTGAAACAAGTAAAATTCTCAATCAAGTACCTATTTATGTACAAGTGAAATGTCATACCTTTCTCCGAATAAACTCTGTGCTCCGCCCGTTATCTTTTGCCACACTTGCTTTAAGCGTACGTCCAAACATTTCCTTCATATTAGTTTCTTCAACACATTTAAGTGCATCTTCTCGGTTAAGAAATAAAATAAATGCAACACCTTTGCTTTTCCTTGTCGACTTGTCCTTTAGAACCGTCACTCTGAAAGAAAATTTATCGATACAGTCCAGATACATTATTGACTGAAAGGCCTTATACTTGACTATTTTGCCATGTTTTTCAAACAACTTGTGGAGGTCGTTGTTTTTTAAATCAAATGGTAAATTTGAAATATATACGGTGCTTTTACTGGGTACGAGTCCGTGGCTCATAGTTGCTAAAAAAAGTACTTATTCACACCAGTTACTTTCTAACATTAAATTTATCGATTGACAACTCACAATGGATGTTTTTGTAATTATTTGAACATAAATAAATTTAAATTCGTAATTTTTCAGCAGGTAAACATTACCAATTTTTTTTCAGAGTTTTTTTTTGTTTTATTGTAGTGGGTGGCAGCTCTGTTTGTCATTGACTGTCATTGTCATGCTTGTCAAAATAATATCATTGTTTGGTATATCTGGCGTGTTTGTTTACAATTTCTTTTTAAATGTGTTGTCGGAAAATTACCGATATTAATGGCTAAACATAATTCGTGAGACTTATTTGGCCTATTTAGCTCATAAAGTAGGTGCCTGCATGTGAAAGATGTCTACGAAAAAAGTATCGTATTTTTTTAACCCTGAAGTTGGAAATTTCCACTATGGAACGGGGCATCCGATGAAACCTCATCGTTTATCTGTAATACACAGCCTGGTACTGAACTATGGCCTCCACAAGAAAATGCAGATTTACAGACCGTATAAAGCGAGTGCACACGATATGTGTCGCTTTCACTCGGACGAGTACATTGACTTCCTGCAGCGTGTTACGCCCCAGAACATACAAGCTTTCACGAAGCACCTGAGCCATTACAACGTCGGCGATGATTGCCCTGTATTCTACGGGCTGTTCGATTTCTGCTCTATGTACACTGGTGCATCTTTGGAAGGGGCGATGAAATTGAACAATAATCATTGTGATATAGCCATCAATTGGTCTGGTGGGCTGCATCACGCGAAAAAATTCGAAGCATCTGGATTTTGCTATGTGAACGATATCGTCATCGCGATTCTTGAATTATTGAAGTATCACGCAAGGGTGCTGTACATCGATATCGATGTTCATCACGGAGATGGCGTGCAGGAGGCGTTTTATTTAACGGACAGGGTGATGACTGTTAGTTTTCATAAGTACGGACATTATTTTTTCCCGGGCACTGGAGATATGTACGAAATAGGTGCGGAAAGTGGCAGATATTATTCAGTTAATGTTCCTTTAAAGGAAGGTATCGACGATGTTAGTTATTCTCAAGTGTTTAAGCCTGTAATTTCGAATGTCATGCAGTTTTATCAGCCTACTGCCATTGTGTTACAGTGTGGGGCTGATTCGTTAGCAAATGACAGGTATGAACTGGTAGATAAACAAATTTTCTATTGATAAGAAGTCTAAATTTTTAATGTCTGCAAACCTGACGTTTACTGGAATTAATTAAATTTTTGTTATAATATAAAACTGCTTCTGAGTGTTTAATAATTATAAACTTGTTTGTACCTAAATGTTTTATTTTAGACTTGGATGTTTTTCTTTGAGCACCAAAGGTCATGGTGAATGTGTAAAATTCGTGAAAGATCTCAACATACCAACTCTAGTGGTAGGCGGCGGTGGTTACACACTCAGAAATGTAGCAAGGTGCTGGACGTATGAAACATCTTTACTTGTCGACGAACAAATATCGAACGAGCTACCTTTGACGGAATATTTGGAATTCTTCGCGCCTGACTTCACCCTGCATCCAGGACTGGTCATAAGGCAGGAAAATGCAAACAGCAAACAGTATTTGGAGGCGATAGTAAAGTAAGTTTCGCATCGAATATCTAACTTGACAGTATTTTGAGTTCTCCGCTTTAGGTACGTTTATGATAATCTGAAAATGTGTCAGCATTCACCTAGTGTGCAAATGCACGATGTCCCTGGAGACGCCATTCTAGAGGATGAGAAGATTAAGGAAGATGAGGATCCTGATGTTCGAATTAGCCAGGAATTGGAAGATAAAATCGTAGAACCCAAAAATGAATTTTATGACGGTGACAAGGACAACGACAAAGATGAAATGGAAACGTCGTGATTTTTGTGTATTTAAGCGTAAATAATATGATGCAAATCAATAAAATGCAATTCGTGTTTATAACTTGTTTTTTCTTTGAAGATTTGAAATTGTAAATTTTGTTATATGGTAAACTGTACTGGTACTTATAGGGAATGACATTAGAATTATTTATTTCAACAAAGGAACAAACAACACCTATATTTTAACTGAAAATAAAATGTGTTAACAGTTGTATGCAATGTTTGCTGCGTTGTTTAATAATGCAGCAGATTTAACTGATGTAAAATCATAGTGGATGTGGAATACCTACAAACATTGTGTTAAAGTTCTCTTTTCATATTATTATAAACATGTGTGCATATGCAATCTAACCAAGTCATATCATCATCTATTGTTGTTTCTTTTTAATATTTGCAAGAAAATATTAAACATGAAAGCCGTTTTAGATGAATTAACACAATTTTTAACAAAGCAAGCCAGGCAGGATTTGAAATTAATAGCGTTGCAGCATATAGAAGGCACATACATATCAAATTTAAGGTTATGTCGATTACATTTTTTTTTAAATTCAGGTTTAACTGCTTCCCCACAAGGGATCGAGGTAATTCTGCAACACCCTGTTTTACTGAATCACTTGCTTTCCCTTTTGGATGATGCAAACGACCAGGTTGCAAAGTCTGCAGCCGTGAGCTTGGTCAATCTGTCGGCATCCTCGGAAATTGTGTCCCTGAAAACTGCTACGATAGCTGATGTAATTAGGAAGCTGCTGGTGCACACAGCTGACGAAACAAGTACAGTTAATGGGCGGTGTAGTATGGTGTTATCAAATTTGACAAGGGAACTATCTTTTGCTGACGAAGCTGTAAAACAATTAATCGATGGTGATGTTACACTGGAGCATCTTGTAAATCACTTTGTCAAGAATACAGAGTTACATTATCTAGCACCAGTGTTTGCTAATTTGGCCCAAAATAGTAAAGTAGGTTTATTTTGATTTAAAGCAGTATCCTTTAATGTTTTTTGTTTTTTTAACAGATACGTGAAGTTTTCACTGACACTGGCAAAAATCTAATTCCGAAACTTCTCCCTTTTATTGAATACAAAGATTCTGTGGTACGAAGACAAGGAATTGCGGCACTTTTAAAAAACTGCTGTTTCGATACAGACAAACATGAAATTCTGTTGAGCGAAGATGTTGATATCTTACCCAGACTCTTATTGCCACTGGCTGACAATTTTGAATATGCTGAAGAAGAAAACGACAAACTACCGCTCGAACTTCAATACTTACCTGAAGATAAAGTTAGAGAGGTCGATGGTGACGTTCGATTAACTGTAATAGAAGCCCTAACGCAGTTGTGTGCAAAAAGAACGAGTCGCGAGTATCTCAGAGACAAAAATGCTTACGTTATATTGAGGGAGCTGCACAAATGGGAGAAAAATGAAAGGGTGCTAGCCGCTTGTGAAAATTTAGTTGACATATTGATAAGAACGGAGGAGGAGATCGGAAAAGAGAATTTGAAGGAGATAGAAGTCCCGGAGCATTTGCAGGAGCATTTTTCAAAAGTTTTGACTTAAAACAAATGTATTTAGATGAAATAAAAATATCGTTTTGTTTATAACGCATACGTGAATTCATTTTATTATTATATCAGGTTCAACAGTAACTAACTACAATGCCATGCATATAACTAAATAACAAAAACAGAACTACAGTCCATAACTTTTTAGAAAAAACAATAGCTAAATTAAAACATTTTCATCGAGTGTTTATTAATATATGCAACCAAACTAGCATTATTATTATGATCATGAAATTCTCGTCAGTTTTAAATTTTTCCTAATTCAAATTTTTATATTTTTTTCCTTCGCCAAGCATGTCATTATTTACTACCACAGTTTTTTGGAGTCGTCCTTAAATATTATCTGAAGCATTATGAAATATATGTATTGTAATAAACCAAAAGAGATTAAAAACTGAAAATAAAATGAATATTTAGTTTAGAAAAAACAATCTATATCATCACCATATTATTTATTGATAACATTAAGTTTTTTTACAATTAAGTAGTTGCTTCAAACAAAACAAACGGTGCACCTCATTCACTGAATGTATAAGTTACAATAAATAAATTCATCGTTACATGTATAAACCCCTTATCACAAAACTACAATTTTTCCCATGCAGAAAGAGCTAACCATACTTCTCCAATAAACAAGTCTACAATTAACGAAAAGGTATTTACCCCATCATTTCATTATTTTATTTCAAACAAAAAACATTCGACTAACTATGGATATTCAAACACAAGTTACTGAAATAATAAAGAACCCTGCGAATTTGATCTTTCTGCCGCTAAAACATCTTTGGTCTGCTCAGTAGATTGCGCTCTCCGGCATTTCGCACTGCCCTATGGTCACCCTGTGCATGGCCATCTCCGATATGCCATGGTAATGGACCAAGGCGCCGCCTAACACAAACACGTGGAAAATCTGGTGCGAATGCAACCAAATATCGCACTTGCCAGGGAACCAACGTTCCGGTACGCGCAGGGCGTAAAGAATCGCCCCCATGATGTAAAGGAGGCCCATGAGTATCAACCAACCTATAAAGACATATAAATTTTAAATTAACCCCCCCCAAAAAAAAACTTAGGTGCCGTTTAAAATATGACTTGATTAGGAGACGCATTGTTCATCTATGCAAGGCTTTTGTTTTATCAAAAATATGTGCACCATGCTCTACTTGTATTACCAATAACACAATTTATGACCACTTTTATATTACACTGTACGGCACAGTTTCTCTGTTACCTACGATATTGAAACAATCAACATACCTAGTGCCTTCTGACTCATGCTGTTAAACCATCCTTCCACGATGCCGTAATGTATGGCGGGCACAATGCCGGACAGCCCGAATGTCATGAAGACACCAGCCCTGAACGGCCTCCATTCCGATTCGGAGAACTTGTCCCAAAGGCTGACCATGATGCTGGTGACTCCCAAGGCGCACACGCTCGACAGGTAGATGACCTTGGGCTTAAAGTGGCAGTAGAATCCGTAATACAGCCACGGCACAAAAGAGCCCATTATCAACAGGGCTATGCCGCAGTAATCGAGCTTGGAAAACAATTTGCCTATGAACTGTGAGTGGCAGTTCACGGTGTGAAACATGAAAGAGAAACCCAGGCAGATTATGGCGCCGGCAAAAAATGCCCCGAACACGACCTTCTCCTGCAGCTGGATTTCCATCGAGGGACGCATCAGAAAATACACTGCGATACCTGCAAAATTTCATTACAAATGTCGTTGACCTAACCCAGTGGTTAGTTTATTTTCGCCTATTGAATACAACTAGGCAGACTAGCATTACAAGATTGGTCTAACGCAGTTGTATAATACCGTTATTAAGTCGGCTACTCTACAGTAGCAAAACATCAACATTCAAACACGAAAACTTACCGATGAAAGCGACACATCCCAACAGGTGAGTCCAGATGTTGGCCGTCTCAGTGTGTATCCTGAATATGCTGCGAAAGCACGCCCTGAAGCTGGGCAACGGTGGCCTGTGCCCGTGCGTCAGAAAGTCATTGTCCTGCAGCCACACTGGAAGATGTTGAAAATGACATACAGACCATCCGACCTGAATCAGCTTGCGCACTACATGCTCCGCTTGTCCGGCCGCGTTCTGCGCCAACGCCGTGATATCTAGCTCGTCGCCTGGGTGCCAACATTGTAAATTAAAAACCACGAAGCACGGCTAAACGACAAAATAAACTCACACACGATGATATTTATGAAAATGTACATCGGGCTAACCTACAAATGAAATGCTAGTTGCTACACTACCTGTACCTAGAACGGCCGCTTTCAAAACGTCACTCATTTCCGAATCGAGGACGTTCTCATCTTCTGGAGTCGACGGCAAAGGGCAACCGATGCAGTCCTCTTCCACCTGTTGAAAAACATTCAGGATCTGCTCTAAACTTTAAGGTTATAATGTTACCAATGAATTAACGTCATCGTCCAATAGATCTTTGATTTCCGATGTTAAGGATTCGTTCTCTGGATCCCATAACTTACGTTTCCTCAAACCATCCTGTTCGGTCACATCGGAGACAGAATCTTCAGCATCCGAGTAGTGCGACATGTTTTCCAACTTAAAAAAGACACGGCTTATCAGTGGAACATTCAGTCGACTACTATCTCGTTTCTCGAGATCAAAGTATCAAGGTCCATCAAGTTCAAACAAAACGAGGTGAATGCCACTACCAACCACAACGAATTATTATTTCCACGGCAAAAAACGCAAATGAATATTTTACGTAACTGTAAAATTCACAAATGACGTGTTACGACTTACCAAATTCTACTAACGTTTCGAACTTGTCGTTATCCGAGTTATTTTTAACTAATTCATGAATTTCCAAGCCGATTAGAGTATTCCAGACCTACTATTCGTGGAGCTCAAAGGCACATTTAACGCCTATAGTCGATAAATATGCGATCACTTCGATATTACAACGGCCATCACATCCTAATCAGCTGTTGGGAAGTAACTGCTTTTGCAATTGCGCAAAAATGTTCGCGGGACAATGATAATTAAATCCTTTGAACTTTGATCTTTAAAAACGTAAAGTACAAAACAATTCCCTTCTCCAAACAGTTTACCAAATTAGATTTCTTATGAATGAGATGGTAGTTTTTCACTATAGGTATTTATTACACAAACATTCTTGACTAGTATAAATTTTCCATCGCGAAAATCGCTTTGCCTTGAAAACAAAGGCGTCTGTTTATAAAACAAATTGCAAGTGAGCGTTTTTGTTAGTGTCTTCAGTAATAATATTTTCCTATATAATTTGAACCTTCCCGCCTAATTTTTAGAAGATAACAATGTTAGCGCCTGCGCATTGCTCGAGAACCGAAGAGGCCCCGAAGGAGCACGAATAAAGGACGATCCAGTGCAGTTGTGGCGCGGGCGCGGCCATATTGGTTATCGGCGATTTGTTAGAGCTTAATTCGTGCATAATAAAAGTGTAGTGTACGTTTTATATCCGTGTCCATCGTCAAAATGTCCGAGAGGGAGGATAATGTCTACAAGGCCAAGCTGGCTGAGCAGGCCGAACGATACGACGGTAAGATTATTTCCTTCCTATTGCGTATCGTAGCGTCGTTGATCCCGATTGTTTGTGAWGGCGCCGGATAATAAATGGCGACTCTTCTACGAAACAGCGGGATTCTGTTATCTGGGATCGCTCAGACTTTATCTGTTTTGCTTATCTCGTCACAAATCTGTTGAATTTTAAGTTGACATTTGTCATAATGGATCCTGCCGGGTAGACGATCGATGCGTCAGCCGCGCATAGGCATTTGGTTTTTTTTCCTGTTGCCCATTCGATATTCATCGATAACAGGCCACTTTTAGTGTTAAATCGTGATAATTGGGCCTGATGTAATAAATTCCTTTCGTATCTGTTTTTTTTAAACAGTTCGTCAGGTGTCATTTACCCCTCTTGACTTTGGTAACGTTGTAGTCTTTATTATGCAATATAATGACTGATATCCTGTTATACGATTTCCGTTTGGTCCTGTTATTGACAAAAATATGTTTATTTCTCTTTTCGCTAAATGCATCGGGCTACAAAGGACATGTAATTGTTTGTATGATGGGCAGAAACTAAAGAACAACTTTACCTTAATATTAATGAAACTGATTTGTCTTTTGGCATTTAGTTTTAAATGTTTTATTTGCGTAGAAATGGTGGAGGCTATGAAGAAGGTGGCTAAGCTCGACTTGGAGCTCACTGTGGAAGAGAGGAATCTCTTGTCTGTCGCCTACAAGAACGTAATTGGGGCGAGGCGGGCCTCTTGGAGGATCATATCCTCCATCGAGCAGAAGGAAGAGAACAAGGGCACCGATGATAAGCTGGAGATGATCCGTCAGTACCGGGGACAGGTGGAAAAGGAACTGCGTGACATATGCTCTGATATCTTGACTGTCTTGGACAAGCATTTGATTCCTGCTGCTTCTACTGGTGAATCTAGGGTGTTCTACTATAAAATGAAGGTAGGTGAAAACTGTATTGTCCCAGTTTTGTTGCGGTTGTGCAATTGTTGATCTTAACATTTAACTAGAATGAATCCCTTTTTGGAACTATCGCTTATTAAAAGCAGGTATTCTATGGTTTTGTTTTACTTATCTGTTACGAGTAGGCGTGCTGTAGTGCAGAGAATTTTGTATTTGTTCAATAATTAAATAATGTAATAGTAAAGACAGGCAACATTTTGATGCTTCAAAAAAAGAGTATGGATTATTGTTGTATTTTTGTTGAATAAATTGCATCGAAAGTAATGTTAATGCATTCGCCTTCTCTAAGGGTGACTATCATCGGTATTTGGCGGAATTTGCCACCGGTAATGACAGAAAAGCAGCCGCCGAACATTCCCTCGTGGCATACAAGGCGGCGAGTGACATTGCCATGACAGAATTACCACCGACGCACCCCATCAGGCTCGGGCTGGCCCTGAACTTCAGCGTCTTCTATTACGAGATCCTCAACAGTCCGGACAGGGCGTGCCGGTTGGCGAAGGCTGCATTTGATGACGCTATCGCAGAACTGGACACACTTTCGGAGGAGAGCTATAAGGACAGCACATTGATCATGCAGCTTCTGAGGGACAATCTCACATTGTGGACCAGCGATATGCAAGGGGACGGTGAGTAAAGTTCATTTTTTATATTTTCTTTCATCGTTGGGACGTGTATGAGTGGTGAAAAAAGTTCAAAACACTCAAGAATTGATGTTATGTAATGTGTTTGGAAGTATTGTTTTTGTTTTGGGCTTTTTCACATGCTTGAATTATGTATTTGTTTTCTCTTGATAAAAGGAACAACTATTTTTGTTTATTAAGAAACCTTGAGGGATTAAAAAGGAAACGAAATTCTGTAATCGTTTTAAAACGCCAACGGCACATCTTAGTTTCTTTTTACTGCTTTTGAAAACCTGTTGTGTTATCTGTGGAAGTATGTGATCAGTATAATTTATCATTTCCCCTAAAAGTTATGAATAGAAAAGGCCCGAATATACCGCCCCCTGAGGTACCCTGTTGGAACCTTTTTTTTCAGAAGATGCATAGTTGCAGCCTTTACCTCCAATGACCACCTTCTGCCTGTGTACTCCCGAATAAGAAGTGAACCATTTGAAGAGGCTTAATTACGGAGGATTTTAACAATGTTGGAAAAATTCCTTGTCCAAAAGACGTCTTTGTTTAGACAGTATAGTGTGGAATGACGCGAGAGAGCCTGTGCAATTAAAATAAGTTGATTTTATTCCCACTTTGAAAGGCGGTATAACGCTGGTTCTCTTTAATATTTGTAGAAAATATTAATAATTAATTAAAACTTAGTCTTTTTAATCTTGGATCTAGCAATGTATATGTTGCTTTCTGCATAAAAAATGTCACCATTGTTGCCTATTCTTAGCAAAACAAAAGCAATTTTCAGCATTTATATTTAGATTCATGAGTGTTAGATCGAATTCGAGTAAAAAGAAGAGGTTTACAATGAGTGAGCTTTATTAAAATATTGTTTCAAAGGTTATTTGTATTTCATGTAACACAACAAAAAGAATTACTGTAATTCATTGACTCATTATTGTTCCTAAGCTGAAAACAAAAACATACGTAAAGTGTTGAAATGTGACGGGTTGAGCAGTAAATAATTTTGAAAGCCTAAGTGTATAGAACCCCACAAAATTAAGTGTGTTGTTTTATACTGAACATTAGAAGGTATAAAATGTAGTATTTATAAAATAAATTTCCATTTAAACGATTTGATTTGAATCACTTAAAAAAGAAAATCAACAGCTAAGAACAGAAGTGAAAGAAAGTGGATTCTTTTTTGGTGTTGCAGCATTGAATTATAGTCTGTTTTTTGTGTTGAGTTGGAAATTGTTTTTGTTTGACAGGTGAGGCTGAGCCTAAGGAGCAGCTGCAGGACGTGGAGGACCAAGATGTATCGTAACTGCCGCAATCCTCGACAACCACAGAGTAATAATAATCGATTTATCAACTAAATGAATATGCGGACATGATAGTGCGTGTGTGTGCGTACTCGCTCGGGTTTGCTGGTGATGCCGTCGTAAAAACGGACATTCTCTGAACAACCCATGCTGTATTATTATTAATATTATTATCTCTAGCCCGTAAATTATGCTATTACTACAGTGTCTGTGTGTATTGTATGTGCATTTATTTCTTTTGCGTACAACAGGTTAGAAAAAACTAAACGGCTCTCTCTCTCTCTTGTTTTTTTGGCGACAGTAGCAGCTTTGAAAAGGGTACGACTGCCTAAAAGGGACGTGTAAATAGTTGCGCGTTTTAACTTGGCCTGGAAATTCGATAGTTGTATCGAAATGAAATGTTTGGTTTATCTAAATTTCTGCATGCATCGAGGACTTTTTGTTTTAACGTCTAAAATTCTCCAGGCCGAGTAGTTGAAAGCAATTATTATTCCTAGAGGAGAATATTTTGTACCAGTGCAGTGTGAGTCAGTATTTTGTTTTGGAATTGTGTAGCACATACGATGATTCATTCCTTTCTGCATTTTTTACGTACTTAAATGGTATACATCACTGCGAGTTTTACTTAGTTGTGGTCCCCGGATCCTTTCTTTATATCCATTTGGTTTTTGGCTGTTAGACTGCAGACGATTGTGCATTTTTATTATTGTGTTTTTTACGGATTTTTTTATTCACGTTGTGCGAATGGTTTGTCAAAACATGCTGTGTAGAACTGAAGATAACAAATCATTGATGTAATTAATTATTATAAAAATATTTAAAAACCTTTTATTGTCGACTTTATTCATCCCCTGAATTGCTCCAAAGTGTCGGTTCATTTCAGCATAGAAAATATAAAGAGGTGTTTGTTTTGGTGTTCACAGTGGGCAACAGTGAAGGTAAGAATAATAATCATATCATCTTAATCACTACTTTTTTTTTCATGTAACAGTTGCACATGAGACAAAAAATTTTCATTGTTTTTAAGTAAGATATTTGAATCTGCCTTCGTACCATTTTTTAAAATACTTTGTTGAAGTCCGATTTGGAATTCTAAACGTGTTTTTTTTTTTGTTGTGAACTGAACTAGGTTGGCATAATAATAATTATGTTATACAATGCTTTGAATGCAGATATCTGTTTTGTTACCTTTTACAAACTCTACACCCATGAGGGCAATATTTTAGTTCACTATGGATGAGAAGTACAGAAAAACGATGAAATGAATGATAAATCAATAGTAAAAAATCTTAAGTAACAGCACAACACTGTTTTCTTACAGGTGCACCACTTTTGCAATTGACAAATAGTTAAATAGGTTCCCAGTTTATCTAGTACATGTTACTTTGATTTCTTGTGTCATAAATACAGTAATTATTTCTTTTTTCTGGTTTTCCATTAGGTACATTTGAAATTGTATTAATGTGTTTAATTGGATGGTAGTGACACCTATCAATTTAAAACGGTAACCTTTACCGACTGCATCAAATTGGGAACCTGTTTTACCGACGAAGACTACCGGTGACGTCCGCCATTATTTACCTAACCTATAAAGTTGTGGGGAAATGTTCTTGTATGTGGCGTTCACCCCCTAATCTTGGGGGCTCCATAAGTACACCGCTGATGATTTGTTGAATTAAAAACACCAGCTTTAAAACTTATCAAGCTCGCTGTTAACAATGGAGGACGAGGCCATGGAGATCGATGATAGCGTCGCCGACGCTACGATAATAGAAAGAACCTCCGAAGGGACTGAGATAGTTGTCAGTCCCCCAAAAAACAAAAGCAAAACGGACGATGTAGTTGTAATCGATAATGACAGCGATGACAACGATAAAGGACCTGTTGATGTGGTGGTTCTGGATGACGACGATGAAATTATAGACTTGGTCTCACAGAAGCTCCCCGGCAACACGAAGTGCATCAACTACTCTTGCGAGAGCGGAAAGGACATGATCGAAGCACCTTTGATCTGTCTCTCTTACTTCCGTGTGCGAAATTTAGAAAATAAGCACCGTGAGGTGTGCAGGGAGTGCTACGACATGGCGATGAGCTTTTATGATTCGGTAGCGTCCAAAGTGGTGGACGGAGGTGACATCTTCGACATCCCTGTGCCGCTGCGCAACGATCTGGTGGAAATCGACGATTCCGACTCGGACGATGAAGAAAACGAGGGCAGCACCAGGTATTTTTCCGAAGAAAACGTCGAGGATCTGGACAAACGCATAAAGGAAGAGCTCGAGTCTGTTTTGAACAAGTTCGAGTTTGAGCAGCAGGTTGAAAACGGACTGAACTATATGAAGAAGAAGTGCGAGATGAATGCTCAAAAGTTTGACGAGGTAAATGATTCAAAGTAGTTGCCTTTTTGGTGCTTGAGGGTGAAGTACGTTTCAGGTTGATAGCATGGTGGGACAGCTCAGGAAGAGGTTGGATAACGTTCAGCTGGAGCTGTACGATCGATTCCGGCCAAAGCAACAGCAACTGCGGCCGATAGAAATCATCAGCGACAGGAATTACCAGCCCAGGACTTATGCCGGTTCGATAGGTAGTCGTCCGCAGGCCACATCCGCTCATACAGCTTCAAGTAAGTTTGCCTGCCTTTATTCAGCAGGTATTTTGAGCTCAGAATTTTATACGCTGGCGAATCGAATTAAAATATTTTCCAAGATGGGTACCCCAGATACTTTTATACGTCATATAAAACAATATCGTTTAAAGAGACAAATAATGTGTGTATTGACAGGTCCCCATTTAGAGGTGGAAAGGAGAAGCATGCGAAACATAAACAAACCCGTGAACTACGCCGATTTGGAGAACAATGGTATAACTAGTACTGCCGCTTCGCCCAAAAAGCAAAAAATGGATACAGTTCCGGTTCCTCCGAACTTACCGCCTGTCGGGGAAGTCATGAGACCCAAACCAGTTCCGAAGCAGCTTTACTTTGCTTGTCGAAGCGTAAACCGTGGCTCCTGGGTGAAGGTACGAGTAAAACAGTTGGTGGCACCAGGATCCAAGTATGAAGACACAATTGCAGATGAAATGATGTACGTGGTTGTATCGGAAAATAAGGTAAGAAACTTGATGCACAAATATTAATAATTATCGACATTTTTCACAAGGGAATGTTTTTGTTCCTTCATTAGTACTTTTAAAACTCTTAAACACTGACAAGATAGTTATCAGTCTAAGTTAACCCATAGTTATATTTAGCTTATTTTTGTACAGGTATAATTAATTTTTTTTCTGCAGTTAATTATATTCAAAGGGAAAGTTATAAAATTTCCAGATTACTGAAGCACCCATTATGATTCTTTTGATTCTTTTTCTTTAACTATCTTTCATTATTTTAATTGTTCTCTTCAGGATAAGAAAGAACGTCTGCTTCGTGGGAAAGAGCTAGCTTACACTACACCCCCTTCCGTAAAACTGAATGTAGGAGCAAGGGTCATAGCATGTTATATTGACAACAGCAGCATTATTGAAAACAAAAGAAAGCGAGAATGTCTTTATCCCGGTATCATAGCCGAGAGTTTGTCTTCGCTGAATTCCTACAGATATTTAATATTTTTCGATGACGGCTATGCGCAGTACGTGGGCTTCAATCAAGTGTATCTGATTGTGGACGCCAGCGAAGATCCCTGGGAGGACATCTATCCGGAAAACAGGGCTTTCATTAAGAAATATCTGGAGTCTTATCCGCAGCGTCCGATGGTAATGCTGAAGAAGGGGCAGCAGGTCAGAACCGAGTACAACGGAAAGTGGTCACTGTCCACTGTCATGGACGTTGATTGCTCGTTGGTGCAAGTTCATTTCGAGTCGTCCAGTCGTGTCGAATGGATATACAGAGGATCTTCGAGATTATCCCCGTTGTACAAGGAAGAGATGGCTGCCAGCAATAGAATACAGAACAGGCAAAGGTAAGACCCACAAAAGTCCGTTTATCTTGTAAATAATTATTATATCGTGTATGCTTCAGTTCATATCCAGTAACAAATCATTTTTTTTTTTTAGATTGTCAAAGCCACAGACTAACACAACGGTGGAACCGTACGTTCAGTATTCTAGAAATGATGCCGAGAAGACGACCAACGATGACACAAATAAAACAGAACCTGCAGCTCCGGTGCGAGCTGTTGCGAAAAAAAGCACAGCAAAGCCCGTGGCGGTAGCGCACTCGTCTAATGCAGTTCCGTTTTTGCCCATCAACAATCAGAATTCCAGTTTTAGTGCTCCGCCCAGTAAGATAGTGGTGAGTACTAGCTTTTTTTTTAATCATATCACTTGCATTGTGTCTTAAGCAGTTTTAATAGCATTTTATCTAATGCAACACCTAAATTTTTTGAAATCAAGGTAACATTATGTTCCGGTGTTTCTTCATCATGTATGTTTCAAATCAAACGTCATGATAGCACCGCGCCGATAGCCGTTAATATAAACGGAATCAACGAGTTTCGTTATTTTCAGTATTACACACCACGAGAACAGGTGAACGCAAACAACCCCTACAGGAATCACAAGTGCTCTCCGAGGTGTCGCGAGCACATGACCTACGTCTTCAGCAAACTGACCGGCTACAATCCTCTGGCGAAGCCGTTACTTTGCGGCTGGAATCGCCTGTTGTACAAGTACAAGCTCAGCAAGCGGGAGATCAATTACAAGGCGCCCTGCGGACGCCTGATCCGCAACATCGAGGAGTTGCACAGCTACCTGATGGTGACGGGCAGCGACATGACCATCGACCTGTTCGACTTCGAGCCGTGGGTCAGGTGTCTGGCGGAATTCGTGTTGGAGCCTAACGTTCCCATAAACAGGGACCTGTCGGCCGGCATCGAACAGGTGCCCATACCGGTCGTCAACTGCGTCGACACGGAACCGCTCAATTTTCGTAACTACTCGAACAAACGTGAGCCCATGGAGGGGGTGAATCTGAATTTGGATCCGGAATTCTTGTGCGGGTGCGACTGTACTGATAACTGTCAGGTAAGCATGTAGATGTAAAGGAATTTTGTCAAGTTCACACGTTATCACCGTTGATTTGATCAGATTCGTTTAGTATATCAAATGGCATAATTGGGATATTGCCTGCTGTGTACATGAAATTACTTCCACTTCAAAACTATATAACTATAGATGTTGATAAAATATTTTGACTGTGTTTCTACTGCATATTTCAAAACCATTGTGGTTTATTGTGTCTCGACATATATTACAACAAAAAAAAAAAAAACACTAAAATTGGTACTACTTTTAATATTACTAGAAAATGCACTTTCAACTCCAGGTTTTAATCTGCTTTTTGTGGTAATACTCCTTTTTTGTTGTACTTAATACTTCCTGTAATCTTACAGATGTAAGGGGGGCTTTTTGATTTTGGATTCCTTGAACCAATAAAATGTTATAGTCCAGTTCACCAAGATACCAAAACTAAATAAGTTTTAAACAATTTTTATTAATATTATTAACAATAATCTTGTATTTATCACTTTTAAGGACAAATCGAAGTGTGCATGTTGGCAACTGACGTTAGAGGGTGTACGTTTCCTTCAAAAGGACATCAACCCAGACTATGTGGGTTACGCGTACAGACGACTTGTGGAACCCGTTCCGACGGGCATTTACGAATGCAATTCTCGCTGCAAGTGCTCCAAAACATGCTTGAATCGTGTCGTACAAAACCCGCTGCAGCTCAAACTTCAAGTGTTCAAAACGAACAACAGGGGATGGGGCATACGATGTCTAAACGATATCCCACAGGGCGCGTTCATCTGTATCTACGCCGGGTCCCTCTTAACTGAACAAATGGCGAATGAGGTGAGGCGGCCACCGTAAAAATCCGAGGGGCTCACGTTGAACGTCATATGTTTCAGGGCGGTAAGAATTACGGAGATGAATACCTGGCCGAGTTGGATTATATAGAAATCGTGGAGAAGACCAAAGAGGATTACGAGGAAGAGGCTTATCATAGCGACGAGGAGAAGAACAACAGCAGATCTGCTGATGAGGAGGAAGAGGAGGAACCGAGAGAACCGCGTGGTATCATGGAAGATAAAGATTTTGTCCCGCCTATACCCGTCGGTCGGAACGGTGATGGAACGTCGATTAGATCGAGACTGAGACGTAGAAATATGACTGAGGAGAAAGAGACTGACAGAGAAGGCGACAAGAGAGAGAAGAACGCTGATGACGATACTGTGACGATAAGCGATGATGAAAATGGTGTGTGGTAAAATATATTATCTTACCTATTTAATAATAAAAAAGAGCTACATATTACACAGCTATTTTAGTGAAACTGTTTTTCCTTGGCAAAAAAAAATTATTGGAAAAGTATATTTTATTTTTCAACTTCCGTGATCATTTAGTATGTAACTTTTTCAATCTTAAAGCCAATTTTTTTTATACTTGGAAATAGAAAATAATTGCCATGGTAATAACACAAATGTGCAAGCATTTGTTGTCTTGATGGAAAGGAATTTTTCTATAGATTCTTTATAATTTTTTTCAACTTAAGTTGTAATTATTTAGCAGTCTTTATTTTTTCATATTCATTCAGTCACAAATATATAATCTAAAGTCTTTTTACATCAGTTATTTGTTGCGATTGTAACATGTCATTTACAGATGAACGTGAACTGACAAGCTTCAATCCAAAAAGCGAACCCGAATTTGACGACACCAAATCATCAAAATACACGTCGGTTAGGGAATTCTTCGGTGCTGAGGAGTCCGTTTACATAATGGACGCAAAAAACACAGGAAACATTGGTCGATTCTTGAACRTAAGCCACCATATATTCAGTTATGCCGTGATGTTACTTATATGTGTTCCAGCATTCTTGCTCTCCCAATGTTTTTGTCCAAAATGTTTTTGTCGACACGCACGACGTCCGTTTTCCGTGGGTTGCGTTCTTCGCCCTGCAGTACATCAGGGCAGGCACCGAGCTGACGTGGAACTATAATTATGATATAGGGAGCGTTCCCGGGAAGGTTTTGTACTGCCATTGTTCCTCGATGGATTGCAAGGGTCGCTTGCTATGAGTGAATGTTTGCTTAGTTTTCTTTGAATACTTGTGTTAATTTTATATAATTAATAATATAGATATGTACCTATCTTGGAAAAATTATTTTGTTTTTGTATGTTTATGGTAAATACGTTTGATTAAATTGAAGTTGTTTAATATCGAAGGTGGAAAGAAATATTTCAAATAGAACGACTTACTAAGTATCTAATTTTTTGTGTACATATGAATTGCTACTTTCATAGATGTTCCTTCCTTGAGCTTTAATTCTCTAAAGACGCAGAAATGATAGTTGGGCAACCAGAACTTGGTCTTTCTTTTTCAATTCTTTGCATATTTAACATATTTGACTGATAACATGAGACAGAACATGCTGAAAGAATAGTCACCAACCACAGAAGGGTTCATTTTATGTTTAAGGAATGTTGATTGTTTCAAGGTTACTTTGAACTTTATTATTTAAGGTGCACCTTTCAAAATGAAACTTTACAATTGTTGTTTCATAATCAAATTCAAACCAATTTTAATCTGTGTTTTCAGAAACAGACCAATCAAACACAGGGTATCTAAGAAAAATCTATGTATTTTAAAACTTCCATAGCAATAACAGATAAAAATTGCGCTGAACATTCAATAAATATACAGATATCCTTATTTAGTTACACACAAACGAAATTTATGGCGAGTACACAGCTTACATCCTAAATATTCATAAAAAAACATCCGTGCTCTTTTAAAAGACAAGTGATAAACTTAAGAGAGAGTATACACAACGATTACTCACCTTAAAATCTAATATATTAAACTTCCCCTCGGACTAGTAGAACAGTGTTCATAAAAATATCCTACATCAAAATAGAACGTGATGTACACATTTTAACTTGAAACTAACTAAACAGCGGCAAATTGTGGAAATGGTATCCCCGTTTGCCTTTGGCCGCCAAGTATATGTAAACGACATGATAGGCCCCGGGAACGAAACAAATCAAACCCGTCAAGAGGAAAACAGCACCTTGCAAGCCACCATCCGGGTCCGTGAGAGCCAACGCACCCACTGCCAGCAATCCGATCCCGATAAACAACAGTGTAGTTGCGGCCAATACCATGCGCCAGTTTTCCCTCACTTTTGGATGCCTGAGGCAGGATCTCGTGATGTTTTCCTGACTAGAACCATCATAGAAGTCCTGGATTAGCGAATCACTGTCTCTGCAACACATAAGCACATTATAGTCGAAATTGAATACACAAATTTAACTTTGGTACCTTCCGCTATCAATTTTCAAACCATTACAACAGTCGCCCTGACCCATTGGGCTTTTTGGTTGCTGTCCTGTCGTACCATACACCCTAATTGCTTCGTCTGTCTCTTCTTCAAACGCATCGTCGATGGAAAAGCGTTTCTGTCTGCCGTTTACGCCATTAGAGAGTATGAATTGCCTGTTGGACATTGTAGATTGCAAATCACTAATGCATGACAAAATTACGCGGTTAAAACATCTCAGGTCATCTCAACAGCACTAGCTTTTTAACATTTATAAGATGTTTTATTCATGTTTGGAAAATACGGACGGATAACAGAATGAATGACAGCCTAATTGACATGATGACAATATTGACATAAATTCAGCCTGATGGCGAGATCTAGCGGAAATAAACAGAAGTACCTTAATAGTTCTACGCTTGTCCACTATAGCGCTAATTACAGGGTCCTAATTTACCGACAGCTGTCAACCTAGTTCACCTACCAGTTGATAGTTGACAAGCAATGGATGATGTGTCAACGTCAGATGATCGAATCGTGTTAATGTGAATTTTACAGCAAATATATCCGAAAAAATGGGTGACAGTTCCGTAACGAAGCCCAGCAGCGGCCACAATGAACCGGTAATGAAGGGATGGCTGTTTAAATGGACCAACTATTTGAAGGGATACCAAAGACGGTGGTTCGTCCTGAAGAATGGTCAGCTCTCTTACTACAGGTACTCGCGAATTTTTCAGTGACCTTTGTTTATTATGCGCCCAAACAATGACGCGTGTCGTT
The DNA here is from genome assembly GCA_025024175.1 of Rhyzopertha dominica. Classification (NCBI taxonomy): domain Eukaryota; kingdom Metazoa; phylum Arthropoda; class Insecta; order Coleoptera; family Bostrichidae; genus Rhyzopertha; species Rhyzopertha dominica. The sequence goes on from QCXZ01000075.1 coordinate 93,345, forward strand.
AAAATCACCACGATAAAGCCCAGCATTATCGTGGTGAATTACACTTGTGCAATTAATCGGGTCATATTGTTGCATTCGCATATTGAAACGAAACTGTTGTTTGCACTTTTATATAAGGAACTTGCTTGTATAGGGTCGAATTTAATGATGCGAGGCGTTTCAAGTTCCGTTATGGGTGAGTAGGTTTGCTGCCCCCCAAATTTCCCGGTGTATGTCTATAAGCGAAGTGTATTTATATTATTTCAAGCCATTTTTCCCACTTTTCCTGACAGGAACCAGGCCGAGATGGCCCACACTTGCCGCGGGAGCATATCATTGCATGGCGCTTTGATTCACACTGTCGACGCCTGTACGTTTGTCATATCGAACGGGGGCACCCAGACTTTTCACATCAGAGCGGCCTCTGAAGTGGAGCGACAGTCCTGGGTCACTGCGCTGGAGCTGGCGAAAGCTAAAGCCATGTAAGATAAAAGAGTGCATGATATTCGATGTTGTTTATGCATAAAACGAAAAATGAATTTGCTAAATTGACCATAGACGTAACATGGAGTCTGAAGAGGACGAAGACGAGGCAGAAGAGGGTTCAGGCAGTCCGGAGGAATGGGCTAGCGTTGTGAGGGAGCTGCAGTCTCGCCTGGACGACTTGCAGACGTGCTCCGATCTTATAGCCAAACACGGTGCCGCCTTGCAACGTTCGCTGAGTGAACTTGAGAATAACACCGAACTGGAGACTATACAGAAGGCCGTTAAGGAGAGGGCGACCTTGTTTCGTATCGCCAGTAATGCCATGATTAATGTGAGTGAACCTCTTGTTTACAGCTTTTTCATTCCAATGGGTTTTTCCGTTAATTTTTCATGTAAATGTAAATCTTTTACAGACGTGTTCCGATTATTTGCAAACAGCCCAAACCCACGGACACAAATGGATCAGGTTACTTCAGCATGAGCGTGAGCAAAGGCAGAGGCTTCAGGAAATGGTGGAGACGTTGGCACAGCAACATTCAAAACTAGAACAAGCGGCTAATGCACATGCTCAAAGGCCAAGTAAGTGCATAAGCAATTCACTTAATTTGATTGATTGGTAACAACGGTAGCTCATCGATATTTGGGAGTCAACATGCCATATTTTATTGTTGATGCTAAAGAGTATAAAATTAAAAGGAATTTGTCAAGCTTGCAGTAACCATTTCATGTCTCAAGAAATAGTTTTATAAAAATTAAGGCCAGCTTTTTTTTCTAAAAAACCACAAGATTGTTTAATGTGCAAACATTTACGACCACTTCTTTATGAGTAGTTGAATGACTCCTGCCATTACTTGGCTTGATGAAAAACGGTCACTATTAATGGGAAAAAGGTGTTGAATAGTTCGTTTATTGCTCCAGTTAGAAAAACTGGCGAACTTTTCTTCTAAAACGGTCGATTTGACAACGTGGCTTCAGCGAGGGTGCGCGCGCAATCTCACATGACATTTGTCATTTGTTTTTCAGCTAATGTCAAAGTTAACCTCAAATTATCGTAATACGATTTTCAAAATTATATCGGCTGAAAAAAAAGCGCACAAACGGACGACTTCAGCGACACAGTGGAATACCGATCAAAATCTTTAGTGAAAACTTCGTACACTAATTATGCAACAGGTTCGTATGTCAGGTTAAGACGTCAAATTACACTGCAGTTTGTCGAATTTCAAGTAAATTTCACTTTGGGTGTGACAAACGTGATTTTTCCACCTTCTCACAGATTGTCCTGTAAGTGCCAGTGAGGGCGAAGAGGACGACGAAAACGAATTCTACGATGCTTTGGCGGAGGGTGGCGCCAACACACCTAGCAATTCGCCAGACGCGCGTTTCACTCTCAACATACCCACTGGCAGTACTCACAGACGCAACAGTTCAGATAGTTCAGATGAGACGGACGAGACACGCGGCACCCAAAAGGTCAGCTTCACTTCTTTCTATTCATGGTGTGTGTGTTTTCAAGTGAAATTTCACTTTCCAACCTCTAAACGAGGGTTTGTTTAATCGCCGGTCTTTATAAAATAACTGGGTGGCACAACCACTAAGTGACGAAAACGAATCTTTGTAGGTGGTAGTTGTGACAGGTTCAGCAAAGCAAGAATCTACCGTCGTCCCGTCTTATCCAGAGATGGACAAACCGTTAACGACGAGCAAGAGACAGAGACGTACGCGCGTGCCCGACAAACCGAATTACCCCTTGAACCTGTGGAGCATAATGAAGAACTGCATCGGCAAAGACCTCTCCAAGATACCGATGCCAGTTAACTTCAGCGAGCCGCTGAGCATGTTGCAACGTTTGACCGAGGACTACGAATATTCAGATATACTGGACACAGCGGCCAGGTCAGTGTGACAGCGCACTTTCACGTGTATGATCGATTCACCATAAAGTTACATGTTTACGTGTTTAGGTGCACAGATCCGTGTGAACAGTTAGCACATGTAGCTGCGTTTTCCATATCTGCTTATTCGGCTACGGCAACGAGAACAGGCAAACCCTTCAATCCCCTATTAGGTAATTTTGTAGTGTCGCAGCTCCTCTACAACACGGAAATGCGAAGATTAAGTTGTTAGTGGAATGCCTGTTTTTAGCTACTCCTTATCATTTCTTGTATGGGACGGAAACATAAAATGAATTCTATGCGAGCCAAATTGCACATTTTTTTTTTAAATTGCTCTTGTACTTTTAACAAACTCATTGTGCTTTCATGTCTCATTTGTTTATTAAACCTTTGTGCTTTTATTTTTTTTGTGGTCTATGTATTATAAAATGAACCATAATAATTAGTGGTGCATATAACCGCTACAAGATTCCTTATGCAAAAATAATTATTATAATGCCATGTAGCAATGAAAGAAATTTTTTCTACTTATTCCTTTTTAAAACCACGCTGCTGTTATTTTTTCGTAATGTAGTTACATCTAAGGCTTTATAGTTTAAGGGATCATTGGAATCACATTTGCCACAATTAAATGTCAAATATGTTGTTCCGTAAAATATTTAGTTAAATCTTTTGTAAATAATAATAAATAGTTTAACTGTGTAAGATATATTTTAATGTACGAAACTAACTATCACTAACAGATTTTATTATAAGCAAATACTGACGTTTGAGAAAACATTGATATGTTCAGTGGTGCCTGTTTTTTCCCTTTTTTAGACAATTTTTATTTTTATGTAATTTTGTCTAATAATGTTAATCATTTTTACAAAAGGAACTTGATGTTGCTATATATACCATTATATTATATAGTTTTCCTTAAATCATTTTTTTTTTTGTTTATGAAGGTGCTCCGATCCTTATGAACAACTGGCGCATTTATCGGCATTTGTTGTTTCTGCATATTCAGGAAGCACCAAGAGAACTGGCAAACCTTTTAACCCACTCTTAGGTAATATTGACGTGAACTGTTATAATTTTCAGTCTTCACTGTATCAATTGACAAACTTCCTATTGGAAAATCATTGCGTAACCTTGTTGGAAGAGGAGCTGTGACATAATATCCGTTACGCAGTACAATCAACGTTTTTCTTTTTCCTGTTTTTTTTTTTTATTTTTTTAGGAGAGACGTACGAATGCGATCGTATGGATGATCTAGGTTGGAAGGCCATCAGCGAACAGGTCTCCCATCATCCTCCGATGGTAGCGCAGCATTGCGAGGGAAGGGGCTGGAAGTGCTGGCAGGAGTTCACCATGACTTCGAAATTTAGGGGCAAATATTTACAAGTAAAAACCGTCTGATCTTTCCAAGCGTTCCTCCATACTGTAGCGGTGCGTCTCTTTTAGGTTATTCCGTTAGGTTCAACTCACGTGCTGTTCGAGAGCACGGGCAACAAATACACTTGGCACAAGGTCACGACCACGGTCCACAACATCATCGTTGGTAAACTGTGGGTCGACCAGCACGGGGATGCGGAGATCACCGGCAGGGGTCCCGTTAACGGCATCAAGTGTCACCTGAAATATATTCCGTACTCGTATTTCACCAGGGATTCGCAACGCAGGGTGAAGGGAGTCGTCATGGATGATCTGGGAGACGTTAAGTGGATTATAAATGGTAACGTTTTTATTATTTGTCCATGAAACAATTAACTTGCTAAAAATTTTCAAAATTGACCAGTTCATTTTGAGGGGTTAACATACACACTTTTATTGTTATATCAGACAGTAAATTGGTAATTGGTTCGTTCTATTACCTTTCTGTCTCTCAATATTAATTCTTGTTTCTTCCCCTACGAATCTTATCATTATACATTGTGTTAGGAACGTGGGACGAGAAAGTGGAAATATCCCGTGTAACTGGCAACAGTGGAACATTGGAGGATCCGGTTTACCAGACGGGTCCCGCTGTACTGGCGTGGAAACGTCGTTTACCACCCCCCGAGGCCGAAAAATATTACGGATTCAGCGTACTCGCCGCACAACTGAACGAACCTGAAGAGGGAGTCGCACCGACAGATTCAAGGTCAGATCGATCGAAGTAATAACAATTGTATATATCAATATATGTATGTCATAGGTTACGTCCAGATCAGAGGCTGATGGAGAACGGCAAATGGGACGAGGCCAACGAGGAGAAGGTGCGATTGGAAGAGAAGCAGAGAGCCGCTAGGAGGAAAAGGGAAGCCGAAGCTGAACAAGCCGCCGCCAAAGGTAACTTGGCAATTGATTTTTATTGGTCGTCCGCAAAACCATTGGATTATTATTGCTTGTTGCAGGAAGACCCTACGAACCGTACGCCCCAGTGTGGTTTGCCCAAACGAAAGAGGAGGACTCCGACACGATTTCGCATGTGTACAAGGGCACATATTGGCAATGTAAGGAAAAGCAAGATTGGTCCATGTGCCCCGATATATTTTAATCTAGGTATCAAAACTGTTTTTTTTTTCTTTTTGCCATATATAAGGATACACATACATGTCGTCTTTGGATGGTTTTTCTTTGACAATATAGTCGAATGCGCTCGTCCGAATCTTTGTTTTTGTCTGTAAAGTAACAAAGACTGACAAAAAAATGTTGTTGAAAAAAATTGATTGCTTCATTGTTGGTTTGTTAAGGAGAGTCGATTGATTTGTATAAATGAATAAACTGTAGTTGAATTTTCTTGCGTCGACATCGGGGTCTGTTTGTAACTTTTTAGTGTTCCTTCCGCTTACAAACAGATTTGGGTGGATCCACTGTATATATGGATACGTAGTCTATTCCTGTCTATTATTAAACGCTTCGTCTGCTGATTTAAGTGGAATAATACATTTTATAAATATTATCAGTTGCTAGTAATATATGCCTGTGCAGCTTTAAGTGTTTTATTTCCTCATTTTTATCTCGTTTACAGTGTCATTGGACAAAAAACTAAACCCTACATGTGTGTGTACTAAAAAAGTCAGAACTGACAAAACCCTCTCTGTTCGGTAACTTTCTTCGGAATGTTGACTTTTTTGAACAAATAAAATTCCAAATTGTTTTTGGCAAGCGGGAGAAGCGTATGAATATGAGAGTAAGGAGCAACAAAGGCGTGTGCAGTGAAGAAATGCCATGATTTCTTAAGGGAAACCATAGAAAACTCACGACAGTGAGTCGTAGAGCGACAGCGTTCTCTTATTTGTTTATTTACATTTAATTGTAATTAGTATTTTTTACTGTGTAATTAATTAAAATTCAAATTCCGATGGACAATGCGCCATAACAACTGTCAATTAAAATGACGTTGACAGTAAGTGGATAGAGATGGCAAATTCACAAGAAGGAACGGATTGAATCGAAACTGGATACTGATTCAGTTACAAGGATTCGATCTAATCCTCAATGGGAGTTCCATTGTGTAATTTAGTGATTTATACAGTTAAACAGTATCAAAAAAAGCAATGTAGTAAACAGTCGAGTATTTGGTGGTATTATTACGATTAGTGCAAAGTAACATTATTGAGATGAAACATAATATATTAGACTGAACGAATCAGATCGAATCCGGGAACTACTGTTATTTATAAATCCATCAAATAATAGATTCTTAAGGTAACAAAAATGAAAAATATTGTCGCTGTATTAATATAACCTATTTAAGATGGATAACAGATTAATAATAATAAGACAGACAATATAATGTAAGTAGTTAAAATGACGGTTTTTTTTTTCGGTTATCTAAGTTTCAAACCTCATCTGTAATTTATGAAACGTACAGGAACAAGAGTAAACAAATCTGTTTGCCAACCAAAAATTTCGGTATTGTTTGCTGTATTATTGGAAATTAAGATTAAGGATTACTCAGTGGACCTGCTATGTCAGACACTGACACTGAAGAGGAGTATTTCCCATCAATAGGGATTGCAGCGCCCGATTCTTCTGATGCATCGGATCCTTCTGATGAGCCAGGTGGGTATAGTTCGAATGAAAACTTCCTTCTGTAACTTACATTTCAGAAGACGAAGAAAGGCAGACCAATGAAGGTCCCCGTCTGTTCGACACCGATTTACCAACAACACATAAGGTAAAATTTAGACTGAGCAGTTAAGAAAGGTTCTTGTTGACAATGTTTTACAGTATCTGGGGAAACTGAACAACATCAGTGGCTATACGTTGTTTGATGAAGGTGAGACGATCACTATGCTGGCTCTGCACACCAACACAATGGTTTTTCCTGGGTTTACCTTGCCTTTGATAATGCACAGTCAATACGAAGGTCACATCATGCAAAACTACATCGAGAAGAAGTCGAACGTTTTCATTTTGGTGTATGCCGAGTAAGTACCTTGATAGTTTCAGTGATAGATTGGTAACGACGTGTGTTTAAAGTGAGAGTCGTGCGAATCTCTATGAATACGGTGTTGTGATGGAAGTATTTGAAACTACAACAAAGAACGGAGTGCTTATACTGAAGGCGAGAGGCAGACAACGTTGCAAAGTGTGCAATGACAGAGATGTGGCCATATTGGGGGGTCGTTTACGGAAACTTACCGTTAGAATATTGGGAGAGCCACAAGTGACGTCACCTATCGATAATACGCTTCTGTATTCGTTGAAGCAACGCAGACACACGTACGAGAAAAATTACAGATCGTTATTGAAGAACTATAAATACAGAAGGTAATTCGTGAAGTTACGTCTCTCGTTCTTGAGAATAACGAGGACTGGTTTCATGTAGGTACCATTTATCGCAGTACCCGCACAACAGCTGGGTCTATGACAGGAACGAAGTCAGTTTTTATGTGGATGCAATTGTCAAAAGGCTTTCGGCATTTTATTTTTCTGGTAAGTTAAGTTTTTGATATCCGCAAGTGAAATAACTGGAAAAATCTGCAGATGTCTTCCCTAAGGATCCGACAGCGTTATCGTATTGGGTCGTTCAGAATTTCCAACTGACAGATGAAGAGAGACTCGCCATATTGAAATTAAATTCGACTTTAGAGAGATTACGTCAAGAACTCGACTATTTGAAAGTGGTAAGTGTGATTTTACGGTTTAGTGTATTGATGTTACATGCGTTACTTCCAGCAAAGGGTAATGTGTTGTGGCACGTGTAAAATCGAGATAGCCAGTCAGAAGGACGTCTTCGTGATGTCAAAGGACGGCATACAGAGCAATTATTGTAATCCCGGTAAGAAACGTGCAATGGATTTAACGGATGAATCCATATTTTCGCTGTGAATCCTTGCAGGGGGACACGTATTCGAGACGGTGACGGTTTTGAAAGCTAGAAATTTCGTTCTAACTGGCGAACCTTCGAGGGAGTTCTCCTGGTTTCCTGGGTAAGACAACGGGTTAGAACACTTTTAGATGCGAGTTTCATGGGTCATTCGGCAGGTACGCGTGGACCATCATGCAGTGCAAGATGTGCAAGGGGCACCTGGGATGGCAGTTCACTTCGAAACACCTGCAGCCCCCTTCCTTTTACGGCTTGGCAAAGAGCGGGTTTTACATCAAGAGGATCCCTTTGGAGGTGTGAATAACGTTTTAGATTTGTATTTTATAGCTTGTGACTTGATTAAAGTTTTGTTTTTCTTGGTTTATAGTTTATTTTTTTGAAAAGTAGCCAAGTCTGTGCCAACGTAATTCTTTTACTAAGTCTGATTTCACACTATTACCAAACATTAAATGCCTGGTAAGTATTGGGAATGAATTTTAGTTCTTTTGCAACTGATTTATCAAAAAAAGATATTTGAAGAGATAGAAATAACTTCCTGTATAATATATGGAGAGGTTGTTTTCAGAGATTCTAAAAATTAGAAAGTAAAAAACAAATACCCTGTATATTATTATTCAGCCTCAACATCTTGTAAGTGTGCCAGCCACAGGGCCATAGTAGCTGAAAAACATTAAATGCAGTAATGGTCTCTGACGTTACTATGATCGGCATTTTAAGCAAAAAACCAAACCATTACAAACTTCATTTTCAAGATTTTGATGCTAAATATTTAGGAAACAGTTCAAACTAATATTATAAAATACATTTTTGAAAGCGGAGAGAAAAAGTTTTTACTCTGATCTAATATACATATAACTGTGATTTTTAAAACCTCAAGAAAAAGCCCTCCAAATATGTTTTTCCGTCTCTTCAAATAAAAAACTAATTATGAGGAATGACCCTGATCAGCTGATATAAAACTGAATACTTTATAAAATTTTGTACGCGGAATTTATTTCGGGGCAATTGCCAGAACTCTATGTCCGTTTTTGGCATATGTTTAGTCCCATTTTAATACAACTGCAGAAAAAAAACGCCACCCCTCTACTCCTTAATAATTTACTTGTTTAACAAAAGGAAAACGACAATTTATCGTAATTTCATATTATATACACAGAAACGTTAGCATTTCCAGAAAAATTAAACTCTCAACCAGTACATGGAGCTACGGATCCTGTTGTAGTCGGGCAATTGTTCCACTGGCCCGACGGCGGCCACGGCGGGACACCTGTCGTACAGATACTTGTAACAGACGTCGCGGACGTTTTGAGCCGTGATGGAATTAATTCGGTGCGTCAACTCATGTGGCGGGATCCTTCTGCCATAGCACAAGATCTGACGGCCTGAACGAAGGAAAAAAAATTGTCTAAAGTCCCAATTTTGCATTCGAATTACGCACCTATGTCTTCGCAGACGGCGGTCGAGGTGTCCAACTGCAAGAAGGTGTTCGCAGTTAATACGGCCTTGGCACGATTGACCTCCGCCTCCGTCAGACTCGTGCACAGACGTATGAACTCCTGCTGGATATTGAAGACCATGTCTTCGATTTTCAGGGGATCAGAGATGAAATACACGCCCCACAGACCCGTGTCCTGAAGAGGAAAGTTTGCTTTGTCATTTCCAGTATTAAATAAGAAACATACTATTACAATACAGCATACTTCTTTGGAAAACATAAATATTGTGCAGAGATTTTATAATAATGAACAAGACATCTAATTTGCAGAGAATTTCCCTTAATCATTAAGATTATATTTACAGTAAGTATCCTGTGTTTTCTTGGTATGCATTTTGTTTTAAAAAGGGAGAACACATTCAATAAAAACAACGTAATAAACTTACTCACCTTATAGCAAGTATTGAAGCTCTGATAGGAATGGCAAAGGTCCCCTTCGGCGCTGGCCCTGGCCAATGTGGTGGCGTTCTGTTTTCCAGAGGCCTGTGACCTATCCCACGCCCCCAAAATAGTCGAGGCCACCATCAAAGTCAGCGTATCGGCATCCGTCCATCCAGCACTTTCTACGGCCAACGCTATATGCGCCAGCGGTATGGAATCGTCACGAACACGTATTTCCGAGCCGGTGTACCGGCAAGGAGCGATCTTGGGTACCTCTCCCGGTACGACGTTGCCTGAAAGCGACAAATGACGATTAACATATAATCGGGATCACCTTCTCATCGTACTCAGGTCGGAAAAGCTGGATTCCGTCAGTTTGACCAGTTCTTCGTGGTTTACACCACCCGCGCCCGCAATGACAATCCTGCTGGGTTTGTAATGGGTGTCCAAGTACTCCCGCAAATCTGATGCGTTTATGGACTTTATGTTCGCAGTGGGACCTGTAAAAGAAAAAACCAGAACAAGTAAGTCAGATAATACAAAGAAAATATAACACTCCAAACTAATTCTGCTTATTTCGCAACTTAGATACTAAAATAACAAACAAACATCACCTACCTAATATGGTATTCGCCAATGGCGTGCCCTGATACGCAGTCGAATGCAAATGATCGAAAACCACCTCCTGAAGATTAGATTCCACCTCCTGCATCTCCCTAAGTATCACTCCCCTCTCCCGTTCGATCTCAGCCTCGTTCAACTTGGCATTCTGAATAATATCGGCCAATATCTCCAACGCCTTGGGTACATCCTTTGCCAGACACTTGGAATAATACACGGTCTGCTCACGGCTCGTGTAGGCATTCAACTGGGCTCCCATGTCCTCTATTTCGATCTCCAGCTGGCTCTGCGTGCGTTTGCCGGTGCCCTAAGATTTTATCAACGTGTTTAATGTACAGCCAAAGTTGATCAACAAAATACCTTGAACGCCATGTGTTCCATGAAATGCGCCACTCCATTGTTCTTGGCGTTCTCATATCTGCTGCCCGCATCAATCCATATCCCTACAGTTGCTGTCTGCGAGCCCCAATCTTCGGTGGCTACCCTTATACCTGTCGGGAACGACAGTAGAGTGTTTTCTTAAATAAGCTTGACCTCACCTGAATTTAGTGTTGTTACCCTCGTAGGTGGGACGTTCAGGACGACTTCCTTGGCTGCTGCAGCCGTGGAAGCTTGTTTAATCTGTTTTGTAGCCTGAAAAGAATGTATAGGTTACGTGATGATTATTACGTAATTGCGGTAATCAGACAAGGGCATATTTAATGGGGTATTTAAAAGCGCCTTACGTAACGTACTTAATTTTAATAGAAGTCGAGTATTACCTGTAAAACTGTCCGGTTTTTTGTTAATTTTGCTACGGATTGCGACAATTTCAGCACGGACGCCATCTTGGAATGCCAAATGAAAAAAGCCTATAGGGATATTTGGTTATAATTCGTGYTACCAATCTGTTATTTTTGTCGTTGGATTATCTCTTATTGTGATAAAATAGGCGCCTAAAGCACGATTAAATGCTAGAAAGCTTTCAATTTAGCAAAATATCTGTTAATTTTTGCATCAACAGCGCTTGACGTGAATTTATTAGATGTCGCATACATATTCTTCGTAGTATTTGTGCTTTTTACATAACATTTTGATGATTTTTCGCAACGAAAAGCAGCATAAATGATTTTTCTAACAAAAATTTTTCGGAATTTTCTCCTAGTGTAATTTATTTTTTAAGGGTTGGTCACTTGGTAGTTACCGACTGAGTGACAACCTGACAACTGAGGACATAACCTATATCTATGCTGTCAAGTTTAAATCTTTCTTTTAAGGATTTCTTCTTATTAAGACGTAAAACGATTTAAAAAACTATACTTCAGTGAGATAAATGCAGCTACTACAATTTTACGATTAGATTAATGTGGCGGTAGCGTATATTTTGTAAAAACAACCCCACTTCCGACTAGCTCTTTGAACACTGTTATTCAATGGATTTTACTGTACTGCAAGTAATAAAAGAATCAAACAACGATTTAAATTGTATATTACTCCATCCATTATCTATGTACAGCCTAAAATTGATGAATATAAGGACAAAAGGAAAAATATAAGGATTACTCCAACTTGACTATGAAATACTGTTTCTTCATGTCGCTCTGTTTACTTCTCTCTTGTTTTAATGAACATAAATAACGAGGGATCACACCTCATCTTTAAAGTTTGGCCTGCACTTCGAGCTTCTTGCGTAGCGACTCCGGCATCTCGGCAGGTGGAGGACGCGGCATTCTCATGGCGACCTGTGATAATCAAATTGTTCATTTTCAAGTTCGGTGCGATTTCTTGACATCACTTACCTTAAAGGCGTCATAGATGAACCACTGTGCAGCGGTCAACGTACCAATCATCACTATCCTTGGCATCAAACCTCCCCAAATACCCATGAAACCTAACCTTTTGACCACATCCGCTGCGCTTGAAGTCTTGTCCTGGTTCAGTTTGGACACGACGGTGTCGGCTGGATGACTCACAATGGCGCAGAAAATACCGGCAATGTAACCAGCGGCGAACGTCACGACGAGTTGTTCAGCTTTGGTACATTCCGCACGTGGTTTCGGAACGACGTAACTGTAAAGCGTTGTGTGTACCAACAGTATGAATTTTTTACAACGGCTGACTTACTAGTACAAAAGTTCGACGGTACGTTCAAAGCAAGCAAACTTCATCATGGTATACGGGATCTGTCGGAGCCACAACGGCACCAAACCTAAAAAGAAAACAAATAAAATTAGTTTCGGATCCCCTTTTGTGGTGCACGGCTACTTACTTTTGTAGAATCCCATGAGTCCTTCTTCTGCGAATATCTTGGGCACACACTGACGCAAGGTATTGGCATAGCCTGGTGTCGTCTGGATTTTAACCTTGGCCGACTCCATGGGAGACAGGGCAATGTCAGCGAAAAATTCTGCACTAGCACTAGCAGCTAAATACAGCCAAGTTCGGTAGACGTATGCCGCTTCATCACCTATCACGTTGGTGTACCATACCTTTACAAAAACACTTGTTAATCAATTCAGGTTAAGCTGTAAAGTTTGTCTATCTCTAGAAGAATTTTATCACTTCGACATCTTAATAAATGTATGACGATAAAGATTTGTCTTCTAAAGACAGATAACCTTTAAAAAACTCACCTTAAAGACTTCATAGAGTCCAAATTTGCAAAGTCCCTGCATTGAGTAACCGATAAACGTGGGTGCCCATCCCTTTGCCAATCCTTTAAACCCATCTTCCCTGTACGTAACCTTGAAGCCGTTAAAGATATTCTTGTATTTAGCGGGATCGACCTGGATGCGGCATTTGACCAAATCGAGAGGCGTGACCATCGTATGTGTGATACCGCATGACAGAACACCTAAAAGTGTGCTTCAGTATCGAAATTTCCAACCAAATTCGCTTACCTCCGATTCCGCACAGCACGAAATAGTGAGGCGAAGCGAATTCGCAGCTTTCCCCCTCGGCGATTGCGGCGGCAGCTATCTTTCTGCTGTCCAGCGATGAGATGAGGGTGTTCTTGCTTTCTGGGGTCGCTGGTTCTTGGCACAGGGCCTTCGTGCAGAACGAGGAAAACATGTTGCAACCCTAAAAGCACACAACAGGATGTCCGACAGTCAGGTCAGGTCAGGTCGTAATTTTACGTCTTTTGGGGTGGATTTCGGGCATCTTGTTCATGTTTTTGGCCGATTTCCACCGAATTGGGCAACTGCCGATTAAAGCACATGACAATAGTGGACGTGTGTCGGTGATAAGTTCGGACATAGAGCATGTCTGTATTACATCGATTTTAGAATGTTACATAATCATTTTTTGATGGAATTCGAGTTTTTCCCGTAATTTTGAAATCCTGCCTGCACACGCAAACAATAGAAGTCATTTTCACGTTAAAATGGAACACAAATAGGCACGTTAACTATATTTCTGCATGGGACCAATTCTAACCAAAAAAACTCTTCCAAAACCGTCACGATTTTTACTTGTTTTTTAATGCCACAGCAACGAATTCTTTTTCATAGCTGATCTTCTGGACTTCTAATCTACTTCCGTTAATCATTTTTTTATTACATAAGCTGCTAGATCCAAAAATTTTGAAAAAAATCGCAACCTTCTCCTACTAGGGCGTTCTCCTGCCCCCCATGAAAACGAAATAGCACTATTTTGCTGTTTATCTCGCTTCTCAGAGAAAAAAAACCACTTATTTTCGAAAATACTCACCCAATTCAGACGGCTTAAAAAAATGACCGTGTTCACGGGTTCACAGATCGAGGAACAAGGTCACGCCAAAGTGCGGTTAACTTCACGTTACTTGTGTGGCACGTTGCCACTGCGTGTGCATTTAGAGCGCTAAATTTAAATCCCGGATTGGTTTTATCTTATCGAATTGATTTTTTGCTAAGAAAATTGTATTACAGAGAGACAGAAGGAATTTATAAATTGCATTAATAAGGACGGTGTAATTCAAGTTTTTTCTTTATCAGAGATTAAGTATGTTACTATCTTTGTAATTTCTACTTTGCATGTTACATAATCGACAAAAACAATTAAAGGATGACTTTTATTATTTACACACCTTACATAATGTAACTGTTCTTTTTGCTCGGTGTGATATTAGACAACTGATGAATAAATCATGAAATAATAAGCAATTTATGTGGGACAAAAAACAGAGATCTTAAATGTAAGAACACTGCCCTAGTTACGACAAATTTCCCCTTGGTCAACCATTTGTTACTTAATAAGTACCCTCCCAATTTGGTTAATGTTAAAATTTTTCAGTTTTGTAACAAATTACCGAAATTAAACTTTTTAGAAATTCTACATGTTTACAAAATTTTAAAAGACCAAAGTAGGTATTACAGTTTTAAATGAAATTAGAAACTTTAACTTACCCGTTTTAAATAATTCGTTATAGTTTAAGTGGTAGTAGTTGGTGATTTCTTGCTACTATTTAAAGAAAAAACGTGACACCTTCGTGGGCAGTATTTTATTATAAGGAACAAAATAAATAGTTTGTACATCTTTTATCAGATCRTAATGCCTCTAATGACTGACAGACACTATAATACTAACACGGCGAATCTATGATCATAAACGCTTTACTTTGGTAATACTAGGTCTACAGCGAGTTGAGACTGGCAAAATACGCTGCCCTTTCGAAGAAGAAGAAAGAACAGCACACGACAAGGAACATCAGTAGCACATAAATATTTACAAGAGAAAAAATAAAGACGATCATAAAGAGTTTTAGGTGACTAGAAAAACAAAAATTTTTCGATTTTTTTTTACATGCAATTACCGCAAATAAATAAACACATGCAATAATCTCAAAGATGACTAGGTAAACAAACGTTTTTCTTCACTTTAAGTCTTCAACAAACCCCAGACCTGATTTATCCCACACTTGTCGTTTTCGTGCGTCATTTTATGCGCCAGATAGTAATGTTTCATGACGAACTGCTTTTGACAGATGTCGCAAGTAAAACTGCTCTGTTTCTCGTGTGTCTTCTTGTGTTTGAGCAAATTGTCGTTCCTGGAGAAGCTTTTATCGCAAATCGTGCAAGTGAAGTTCTTCTGTCCACTGTGTGAAGTCATGTGACGCAGCACATGCTCTTTCCGCACAAAAGATTTGTTGCAATTCTCACAGGTGAACGGACGGAAACCGGTGTGCAGCTTGACGTGTTGATAGAGGTGCTCGCGACGTTTAAAGGTCTTGCGACAGATGTCACAGGTGTGGATCTTCGAATTTGGTTGCTGACACTGTTGGGAAGCTTCGCTCATCTCCGTGAAGTTGGACTGTTTCGGTTCGGAGGTGAAATTTTGCTCGTCTGAGTTAGGATAGTTCTGTTTCACGCTGACGTTGACGCTGACAGTTTGGCAGTTTTGCGTGAAATTAGGAACTGGCGGTCTTTGTATTTGCGGACTCTGGATCACCTGCAAAAAATTTACAGCTCAGTATTATTGCTAAATTTATATCTCCATTTATTTCTACTCTGCATGACTTACCTGACTCAGAGCAGTAGAGTTCTGCTTCTCGACTTGGTTCTGCACAACTTGTGCTATACCCGTTGCCCCGGCAGCACTACAAATCACGTTCGCCGCAGTCTGAACACTCTGAGCATTCAAATTAACGCCATTCCCATAAGAAACGTTGACATTCCCCGCATTTTGGTATATGTTGGTCAGTTGCTGTACGGGCAGCACCTGTTGATTGAAATCGTCAATCTTAATCGAATACGTTGGCCTGTTATTCGTCTGTTTCACTTGTGGCAGCTTCACTTCGAAATTATTGAGGTCTGGCTGAGCCAGTTCAATTTTTATTACATTTTGATCATTTTCACTCAGTTTTGAATGCTTCTGTTGCCTTATTGTATTTTGCAGCTTCATTTTCGGCTGACAAATAATAGAATCAAAATCGACGAGTTGAGCGATATTTATAACCTCGTTTCCCGGATTCAACTGAATAGATTCTCCCAATCCATTCTTGTTAACGACCGCAAGATTCAAAGGATTTATACTGTACGCAACTTGAGCCTGTGCAGGTTTCTGATCGTGCCTGACGTTCTTTGCCTCGTTATGTATCAATGTGGGTAGCTGCACCGCATAAACAGGTATCTGCTCGTTTTTCACCACTTCTGGAATGAAATTGACGTTATTTAAGACTGGTGTGCTCAAATTGTTGGTTGTGGTTGATGAAACGGGCTCTTGCGTTGTTTGTGAGGCAGTGGCGCTCGTTTTTGAACTCGTATCCTTAATGTACACCTTAAAAACGAGAAAATTACACTGAAGTTTGACAAACAGGGCAAGCTTACCTTCCCAGACTTCTTGAAGTCCTCTGTGTACCTGAAATTGTTGAAGTAACTCGACAACATACTCTCCGAGGTGACACACTCCTTCCGAAACAAATAGCACTCCTCCAAGCTGCGTAGACATTGCGAACACACTACTTTAGGCAAGAAATCATTCTCGCACACCTGAAACAGGGCCACGGTAAGCCTAAATTACTCCAAAACGCGCTGTTTACTAACAGTGAGGGACAAGCAACTTTGTATCTTGTTCTGCAACTGTATCTTACGTCCCTCCTCCTGGAAAATGTGCGTCTTCTCTTTCTGTTGGTTGGACGCGCATAATCTGCACAGTTCGTAGAAATTTACCCGTTTATAACCCGACATTTTACGGATTATAAACAAATTTCGACGATAAACATTAATTCGTGTAGACGTCGGTAATACAGAAAGCGACGTGCGCGCGCATAGCGCCATCTCTGCCGACTCAGTTGAACCCTATGTCGGTAAAACAGAGACCTTTAACAGACGCGTCCAAAATAGTTCACCGAAACTCTCATGTGTGGCGCTGCATCAAGACATTTGAAAAAACCGCCGGAATTTTCAAAATACGGTGAATCTTGATGTGG
Source organism: Rhyzopertha dominica (assembly GCA_025024175.1). Taxonomy (NCBI): domain Eukaryota; kingdom Metazoa; phylum Arthropoda; class Insecta; order Coleoptera; family Bostrichidae; genus Rhyzopertha; species Rhyzopertha dominica. The sequence continues at coordinate 110,390 of QCXZ01000075.1, forward strand.
ATTTTTCCAAAATACGTCCCAAATGGTTCATTCGCATAATTTGCCACTGGCTGGCGTAGCCGGTACAAATTCATTTCCGTTTGTCCGTCCAGCTTCCGCAATGCCACTTCCGCTTGTACTTGGGAGAACAAAAAGGGCCATCCGCCTTAAAATTTTAATGGACACACACGGATGACACACGGTTCAAGCATATCGATTGTTGGGGGGCACGAAGCGTAACCGCTATTTTGAATTGCGCTCTCGAGATTTAAGAGCGGTCAGTTTGAAAGGGGGAACCGTGGTGTGCGCAGTGTGCTAGAAAAATGTGTATTAAAAGGGTGAATAGTCCTAATTTTTGAATAGAAGGGACTTATTTTAAGTGTATTAGTGATTAATTCGTGTCCCTTTAGGTAAATATTAACGTTAGTTTTGGTAATAAATAGTAAAGTAGTATAGTCATGCAAGAGGCGTTATTTTACGGTAAACTTCGATGGGGTTGTTATAATTTGATCAAAGCCGCATCATTGCATGCAATTTGATTGCGTGTTTGCCTGTATACGCCTGTGCATTGCGTTTTGCGGCAATTATGCTGTAATTAGGCTGGAACAAGAGTGAATGTGTTCATACAACGGTTTCACTTTTTATATGTGTATGTGACTATGTTTATGACATTAAAATAAGAATTTTTGAGAAACTGAAGCTGCCTCTTGTTAATAACAAAACTACAAATTTAGAGTGCAACTTATGGCTTAACTTTGGACAAAAATACCAAGTAATATCTATATATACACTATTGTATGTACCTACTTTATTAGATCGAATATGAAGAGAGAGCGGATTCTTATAATACTTTAGTAAACGTTATTTTTTGTTTCCTGCACATGATACTGTCACCCTTTTATTAAGTCTCGTTGTTAACAATAATACAAAGACTAAAATAACTGATAATGCTCCACAAAGCATTTTCCTTGTAACCCGGGAAGAAAGTAAATCCCCCGCAGGAAACGGAAGCGCATTTTTTCGAAATTGCGTACCAAAACAATCGCGTTACACAAGTAATGCGATGTGCCATTGTTCTGTTATTCCCGAGACCGCATCGGCCAAGTATTACCTCAAAACGCAAATGGAGAATTAATTCTGTTATCGGAAATTCTTCGAATTCCTTGACCGCACGGTGATGAGTCATCGAAAGAAAAAGGAACATTTCTTTTCAAGGGCTGACAGTTTGACTGAAAGGGCCCTTATTTGCCTAGCTATCCAAGGGCGGATCTGAATTAATGTTTATTCGTGTCGCTCTCATTATAATTCTGCTCTACCGTGACGACTATTCATCAAGGGCGAATGTCCACACAGTGGATGACCGCTAATAACATGCCAATGTACGATTCTATAGTTAAATATACATGCGACAGAAAAACCATTTTGATTATTGCTAGCTTGTTTGAATTTCTCAAATTAAATTTTACATCTATTTCATTTCTGTTTATTCTAGCACACACGTCTTTCCTTTATATGTACAATGCGAATATCGCCCTCAGATTTCATAAATATCGAGCGTGTCTTGAGTTGGCCGGTCAAGTCGGGGGGGTTAACAAGTTGCTACCCTCCTCCACAACCCCTTTTCCTGTTTGATATGCAATCACGCAAAGCCCGGGAGAGGGTCATTCTAGTCTTGACCCCTTTTAAGGATTTCGATTGCGGCTTTTCTACGATCTCGAATGAAACACTATTTCTACGTACTACAATCGGGTTTTATTAGGGGATGTTATCTAATGAAATTAATTGCACACGGCCAGAGCGTTGCTGCGATTCGTGCATAACACGCAAGCCGAGATAAAGATCTAGACCTGGTTTATATGGGGGTAATTCCGGGTTATGGGGCACCCAGATTTCTTATTTTTCAAATATTTACAGATAAACCACGATGCTACGAATACTACTAGCCTATCTCTTCGCGCTTTCCTCCACCCTCGCTTACATACAAGACTGTTCCAAAGCGGAATACGATAGGTGCGTTAGAATTGCTGACCCATTGGTCCGAGAAGCCCATCTGGTCTTTCCAGATAACATGGACGACATAGATTTGGTTTGCAGAATGTGGAACAAGTTTGTCGATTGCATCAAAAGATACACGGACAAGTGTTTTACTGATCAACAACGCAGACAGTTCAACAGGGCTGTTGAGAATCCCATACAGTCAGTGCACGAAATGTGCCTGCAGCCCCATTATCAAAAAGGTGAGATTTCGAATTTTTAAATTTCATAGGTATTTGAAGATGTGGTGTTGGTTAAGCTGCAATCAAATTAGGTTGGTATTAGATGACGTTGACGTTTGACAAGTGACTTTTAATATGGCGGGATAGGGATGGCTATTAATTTGTATCTGATTCATTTCGTTCCTTTTTACCACTTAATCAATTATTTGTAATTGTTATTTAGGTATGTAGATTTTATTATTTAACATTATATTTCTGTTTGAATACATTTTGAAGTCTGTAGTATCGAATTTTGTCTAGTATAAGGTCAGAGTAGTTCACATGAACTGGTTCAATTTTGGTTCCATAATGTATCATAATTATCAATGTTTTTTTTTTAATTCAAGACCAAATGCACCGCAGATTTAATCAAAAAAATTGMAAAAATTAACGTTTTCTAGAATACCTACGTTACGCATCATGCATTAAGAGTACAATAACGGAAAGGGTACATTGTGGACCGCAGTATAGCTTATTAGTGGATCAGGTTGAACAAGGAGACACCATATCAAAAGCAACACTCTGTTGGTAAGTTAAGCTTCAAGAATCAAAGTCACACGAGCTGACGGAAAGGTTTTAGTTCGCACGAGAAGTTTAAAGAATGCGTACGAAGGGAAACAAGAAAATTATGCGACAGGGGGCAGACAGATGGACCTGCGGCACAGTTCTCTAACCAGATTTTGGAGAAGGCATTGAGTTTCATACAAGAGCAGTGCTTTAATTATATGTAAGTTAATTCAGTTTACGTGCTACGTTTACTTGCTAATGAAATTATGCTTTGTAGACCGAATTCGGAAGATTGCAACAAGTTTACAACTGATACTTTGCCTTACTACGATCCTTTGGCGATATCTGCGTCGTCAAGTGAGGTGTATCCATGGAGTACAATCGACATAGATGCGATTGGGAAGGAAATGCCTTCGTCTAAAGTTACACCATCTAGGGAGGTGTCTGTTTCATGGATACCTTCCTCACAACAACCAGTAAGTTAGTAATTTATAGATTTTGAGTAACTCTAATGAGTTACACAGGACAAATGTCATCTCCCTTTCATCGTTAGGCTAAAGATCTGTTGTGTTAGTGTGTTGGTTTTCTGTAAACTTGTGTGACGAGTAAATTTGAATTTATAACCCTACCTAATTCTTCTATACTGTGGGGCCAAATCATCTAAATACTTATTCTAACATTTCAGCTTAAACTGAAAACTGTTATTTGCTGTCTCTTTGAAGTTTTCCATAACCAAATGTAGACCACTGTATAACTCATATTATAAGTGATGTTAACCGTAAATATATAAATTCTTAGAAAGTTAGAGCTTATTCTCGAATCCCAAACATTAATTTGTTCAAAAGACACAATATTTTCAATTCTATATAAAGGATGCTCCAGTATTGGGAACTAGAACTCGGCCAGCCTCCTACGGCCGATCCAACTGGCCTAATCCAGTGACAACCACGCAAAACAGAGAAGAAGGTTCAAATACCATACAGGTATCTTCTGTAAGTTCTACTCCCCCCTCGAAACCGGACTGGGCCACCGTCTCCATCTGGACAGGTTTACACCAATCACCGGTGCAAGAAGGTAAAATAAACTTATCGTGAATCACGTTGCGTTAAAAAACAACTTTTCTGTTTGATGACAGAAAGTTCGAGCACTGCCAACACGCAATCTACGCCCACCACATGGTATCCTGCGGCAGGATTTCAAACAGCAAACGAAGTGGACGAGCCGAACCAACAGGGGCTGCTGAAACCAAAAAATGGGGCTCCCGCAAAGCAGTTGTTCTCTTTGACGGTGATCGCCACCGTTCTGACTGCGTTCTGCTAAGAACTGAGTCGACAACACCTTTCCAATAGAAGCATTTGTACCTGAAGGCAATTTGAAACAAAGTCCGTCCATTGATCTGCTTTTTTTGTTAGTTTCAGATGATTTGTAAATAAATTTATTGGCACTAGTCACTGTTGATGTATCAGAGATTAAATAGAGAACACTGTCGTCTGAGTGTTTAATTTGTAACAAATCAAAAAAGAAGCAAAACTAAATCAAATCATTCCTTTATTCATTGATAATACATAAAGTGTATGGAGCTGGATGCATTTATCATGTCATTACACTTAAAAGAAGGGTGGTAATGCCCTGTTCTTATTTATATCAGCTAAACAGTAATAATATTTACATAGCGCATCCAAATGATACAGACGCCAGTATCAATTAATTTACCAAATACAGAGCAAACTCTTAAGACAAAACGAAATTTCGCTTCCGTCAACATCATATGCTTATATAACTCTGTTATATACACGCCTAATTGAAATTATTACATACTAAAAGAGACAGCGTTTGATGGTGATTTCAACATAGGTAAGAGTTTTTAAAAGCATCAAGATCCTCTCCTCATTTCGTACTAATCTCGAGAACCTGGTGGTGTAATATTCAACCCCTTTCTAAAATTGATAATTTCACCAAAATCTGTAATAAAATCACTACAGATTTCTGTAATGACCCGTCAGAGGCAATTTAGAATTTTCGTTGTTCACAAATCTGAAAAGGGCCATTTTGGAAAAAGTTGCCGAAAGGGCTCTAAAACATACTCCATGGAAAGGGGCCGCGGCCCCACAGGGGGGCGTAGTTAGCGTAGGGGGGGTAGGAAAATTTCATCCGTTTTGCTCTACGACCAACCGTTTCTGAGATATTTGCGTTTGAAGTTTTCTCTGGTTTTCCTTAAGAAATCATGGGACTTCTCCACTGCCCAGGCCTCCGTCGCTCTTTTCCCGATGTGCCCACACTTCCCCGGCTCATCGGAAACAACTGAAAATTTTTCTTCCGAAAAAAAGTTCCCCTAATGACTTCTATATATGATAAGTTGAAAGAGAAGGCTTCCTTGCTTTGCAATCCTCGGCCTTCCCTGCCACTGCCACATTGGAATTCATCGCCAACGCCCTTATAATTAAGAAAAAATAAATACCTAACCAGCTGAACATGTACAAGCTTACTTGCCGTGAATACCGGCGGTGGAGACCCGCTTCCGAAACTTGTAGGCTAAACTTCCAACAAGTTCCTACCTCGACGCCCGAGATGGCAATGTAATTGTCCAAATACCTAATAACAATTAATTTCAATAATTAATAAACCAATTACAGGTCAAAAGTACTAGTGATTGTGAATTGTTGATTACTTTTGTAAATCCAAAAATTATTAGACTCGATGGAAAAAACTACACTTACTGTCAATATTTTTATTCCATAAATGTACATTATCCTAAAAACTAAAAAAGTCCTTGTATTCTGCCTTGAGGGGGTGTACAATCTTTAGATAAAATAAAATTACCTTTTCGTTAAAAAACCAAAAAGTGCTACCAACAATAAATAAGTACCCTAGTAAACAAGTTCCTACAAAGTAAATCACATTTGACCTCATATATCACTATGGTACAGCAACACATATATTTTATCTTTATTCAACATTTATAATTGGCTCTCTACAAATAGAAACTGTGCAGTTAACTCCATTGTTTTTTTTGTACATCAGTTGCTTCCAAAGCGAAGACAAAGAAAAAATCTCGGCAACTTTTTAAACAAACGTGCCATCACAATTTTTACCAGTCTATCTAAAAAGCGAAAGTACTAATACTCGTATTCACCACCTGTTGCTGTCTTCGCACGATTAGACTTTGTCTTAACCTCACCCGGAAATTGGGTTAAAGTAGAAATGTGGGGGGGTACAACTATAGCGTTTAGAGTATGGCCGCACTGTCCATACCCCTACTGGGAATTAGAGGGCTTAGTGCACCTGGTATCTTCTGTCCACGTTCCATTTCATAGTGCGTGTCTAGCGGCAAGCCTTCGAACAAAAAAAAAATCATCTTCACAATTTATTCGCAATGTTTTCTCCACCAAAACATCACAGATCAAACTAAGTTAACATAAAGACAATTACTTTTCTCCATTTCATTATTAAATGAGCAAGTATTTGAAAGAATGGCACTAGCCGTTTGCATTAAAGAACAATCCATACCTGAATCGGCGTTATTTTTCGTGGGAATGAACGAAGCCACCATCAGGGCGCACACAACCAAGAAAGCACCAAAGACAAAGGGAGGACCCGGCACGAGCTGTCAAAAAAAAAATTTCCGTGACGACACCACACCTCGCCCGAAAACCACCTTTACCTGCGTGTACGATTCCAAAGCGACGCTCTCCGACGTTTGTGTCGCGCTGGTCGCCTCCCCCTCATTGAGATCAACGTGAAACATGTAGAATATGAGACCGAACATGGCAGGACCCAGTCCGTTGCAGAGGCCCCTCATTCCGGTTACCATGCCTACGAATAAGGGGATTAACACGACCCTTTACTTTTTTCCGTAATTTCGAAACCGACCTTGCACGACTCCCTGTCTATCGGCAGTGCTGTGAATTGAAACGAACGCAGATATGGCTGGGTACGTAATCGAGGACAAGGAGGCCAGCATTCCAGCGGCCCACATCATCCATGTCGTTGTGCCAAAGCCGTACCATAGTAACTGGAGCATTTCGAACAGGAGTCCCAACATGATCGTGTGCTTGCAACCAAGATTCTTCATGAGGGCACCTGGACAATGCAAGGCAACGTTTGCAAACATAAGCAACTTACGCATATTGTTATTAAAAATAACTAACTATTCAGTTATTATTTATAACTACATAACTCATGGCTGTGGAATACTGATATTTAATTAATTAAACAATGAATGTACACTTTGGCAATTAATTTATTCATGTCCAAACCACCATGAAATATTAATGACTAGAATTTTTACAAAAGTGAGATTAGCGGCAGATTAATAATTAATCTTTTTGTAAATACTATTTTTAATCAATTTTGCTAAGGAGTAATTTAAGCTATTTTGTTTACACACCCCTAAATTGACCACCTTTTTCACTGTTAAAAAAGTATAAATCAGTATTTCACCACTTTGAGATGTATTGAATAAATAGTGTTATCTACATAAATCATAAACTGATCTTAAATAATATCTAACACAAATAATACATGCAATAACGTTATATAATTTCCAGTAAACTGCATAATAAAAAAATTTCTGGTAATTCCAAAGTATCTTTGTAATGTCATTATTTTCCTTCCGAAACCAAAATTGCATTAACAATAAAGAATTATGCTAAAATATTAAATAAACAAGTTACATTCCTATGATAACAAGGACAAACTGTTGTTACGCAACTACAGATTGCTGAACCATAACAAGAAATGCACAATGACATAATAATAGAACTAAAATCACATTTTGATTAACTTTGGTTCACTGTCATGGCTAATGCCACAATTAAACAAAAAAAAATGCATTAAAACAATATTGTTTTACTCACCTAAACACAACTGAGATAGCACAGCCAAAAGTCCAACCAACCCAACGAAAACAGCCACCATGGACGCGCTCCAACCCATAACGAGCTTCAAATATACAAATATGCAACTATATTGCCCCGCCTCCGGCAAGTAAGRGAGAAACACCGCAATGCAGAGCAGCAGTATCGTCGGATCCTGTCCCACGTTCCTTAGAGATGAAAAAGGATCGGCCTGCTCCCAGCTTATCGGAGAAACACGCMCTTTCTCCGKCAAACTCTCTGGCACAGCTACTAGGATGAAAAATACGTCTAGGATCGCTACCGCCGTTGCTAGAGCAACAACTAGTGACTCAGACCATCTAAAAGAGGTACAAAATTAAAAGAAAACCGAAATGAGCTGCAATCATACAGTTAAGGGATATGTATTTTTTATTTTGACATAAGATTTTGGCAACAATCAAGTCTGGTGTACTTATTTAGTTAATTTGATGTTCATATGTTAGATAGCTTATCTACCTCCAATCATAGACCGGATAAGAACAAATAACATTCAAATTACCACTGCATTAAAACAGTGGTCAGGTTTTTTACTGAAAAATTTCAATCTACTTTGAAAAAACAAACGCTACTCACTTATACATGTTCATAATAATGACTCACCTCTCCATTAAGTACGCCCCTAAGGCAGGCGAAATAACCATACTGGCAGCGAACGTGGCGCTAACCAACCCGTACGCTAAACTCCTATCCTTCTCGTCCGTAACGTCAGCAACGTAGGCGAAAACGACGCTGAACGTCACCGCGAACACTCCAGAAATACTGATCATGGCGAAGAACCAAAACGTGTTGATGGTCATCAACGGTATCGGCAGGCAAGTGAAGAATACTGTGATCAAGAGAAACAGCTTGCGTCCGCACACGTCGGACAATGCGCCAACCAACGGCGCGCTAAGGAACGAAAGTATGCCCTTGATGCCCATAATGAGCCCGTTCATGAGGAACGTGTGGTCGGGGAATGTTTTATTCAACACGGATATGACGGGCATCGTCAGTAGGCCCCACGCGAAGAATTCCAGGAATATGACGACCAGGGCATGGTAGAGACTCGGCATTCCAATGCCCGAGGCCTGAAACGCAAGAAATTCACATTTAAACGGTGCCTTGCAGTTTAATTCAGAGTTCTCTTGATTATTTTCAAAGGGAAGTGACAGTTTCAATTTGGAGGTTAACACTTTCAGTGTAGCGCTCCCAAACGGAAATCGCGCCAACTAAAGTGACAGTACAGCGTGAACTTATCAGCACATAATAATTACAAAGCGAAATACACTAATTAAACGAACACAAACTGAATCATCGTTACTTACAGGTATGGAATGCAAGTACAAAGCCTTAAAACGCCGAAAATTAAAGATGTATCTTTTGGCCAGCCACCAAACAATGAAAAAACACATGACAAAACGGATATGGTAATTTCTACATGGCTGAGTGGTTATTGTATCACCATGTTGTGTGTCATTATTACACCTGCGATAACGCACTAGCTGTACATAGATAAGATAAAGGGAAATAAAAAAGAGGATAACCCACTAAATGGGCGAGTAGTTTGAGGTGTTATCTGTCACTGCAAATTCCTACGTTTTATTCCTTTTAAGTAGAACGTTATGCCATAAATTGCCCTTATCAGTTTTGTCAGGCACTTGATTACCTGACTCATTTATCTCCAAGAACAATAAATCGTCCCACTGGACGATTTAAATTCGTAAACTATTCCTTTAATTAATTAGCTAACTGATGCGAACGAAAAATTCCGTAATGCCCCGCACGTAGCTACAAACACCCATATTTTGACGATATCCCTCCAAAAAAAACTGTTTTTTCGCGACCAAAATAAACAAATCGAAGCTTGGGAAAACAAAACGTCTGCTACTTACAGTAACCACCCCATCTTTGACTATGGATTTTCTCGACCTGATCACAATACCAGCGACCCGTTTGGAGCCCTTGGGTTTCATTTTGCGCTTATCCGACATGGAATGGGACGGTGCACTGGTTTTCCCGCTGTTTGATTATTTTTTGGACGACATTATTGTAATTTTTCACGTCAATAAATATGCGCGAACACCTAGGACGACCATAACCTTAGGGTTTTCTTTTGCCACTAGCGCGACAGCTGGTGTGAAACTGCCAAACTTCAGAAGCAAGGCGTGCCAACCTAAAAAAAAAATCCCCCAGGAAATATTTATGAACGAGTTAATTAAATAAGAAAGGTTTAATTGAAGTGTTGTTTAAATAATATTTAATTGTAATAATTACGTAACGATTTGGAATTTTGTAGCGTTTAAAAAAGGGGTACTGTATTTGTAGTGAATTTTTTGACGCCATCTTGCCGTGTTGCCGTATACAAGAAGTGGTGGTTTGATAAAAGGGTTAGTGCCCCTTAAAGATGTGGAAGTTTTAACTAAGTCTCATAATATTAGTGGTATTGTTTTTGCTATCGTTATATCATGGTAAGACACCCCCTGTTCCTCTGCAAACGAAAAACATAATTGTCGATCTTTCTAGAGTTTTTTTGGGTTTGGACAATCAGCCGAAATAGACATTTACCTCGATGGGCAGGAAACAAGACAAACAGCGGAGGTGAAGATTGAAGATGGGAAAAAAGAGAAACTCCTGTTGTATTACGATGGGGAGAGCGTTTCGGGAAAGGTACGAATCAAATTTGACGTGTAACATAACCTCAAAAGAACCCCATTTCAGGTAAACATAAGTTTAAAGAAACCTGGCAGTAAACTGGAGCACCACGGCATTAAAATCGAGTTCATAGGCCAGATTGAGCTGTTTTACGATAGAGGTAACCACCATGACTTCACGAACTTGGTCAAGGAGCTCGCCAGACCTGGAGAGATGATCGCCAATACTAGCTACCCTTTTGAATTTCCGAACGTTGAAAAGCCGTATGAGGTTTACTCGGGCGTGAACGTTCGACTGAGGTACTTCCTGAAGGTGACGATAGTGCGTAGACTGGCCGACATAGTTAAAGAGTTGGACATCGCGGTGCACACGTTATCGAGCTATCCGGAGATGAACAATTCGATCAAAATGGAAGTGGGGATAGAAGATTGCCTGCACATAGAGTTCGAATACAACAAGTCCAAGTATCACTTGAAAGACGTGATCGTGGGCAAGATTTACTTCCTTTTGGTGCGAATCAAGATCAAACATATGGAAATAGCGATTATCAAAAAGGAAACGACGGGTAGCGGTCCCAATACGTTTGCGGAGAACGAAAACATAGCCAAGTACGAAATAATGGATGGGGCTCCTGTTAGAGGGGAAAGCATACCGATTAGGGTGTTTTTAGCTGGGTAAGTCCTTGTTCTTTTAGTTTCTACTGTTTTAAATACTCTTTTTATTTCAGTTACGATCTTACCCCCACGATGAGAGATATAAACAAGAAATTCTCGGTGCGTTATTACCTGAACCTCGTGCTGATGGACACTGAAGATCGCAGATACTTCAAACAGCAAGAGATCACGCTGTGGAGGAAAGCCGACAAGATACGGAAGAACCTCCAGAGTCCGGTGATGGCCGGCACCCAAAATTTCCAAAGCGAACAGCAACTGCAGAATTCGGAGATCGAAGTCCAGAAGGAATCGTTCACGAAAGAGAAATCTGAAGAAAAACTGGGTTCGGAAGGGGAGGGTAGCGAAAACAAGCAGATAGAAAACATGACTAGGGAGGCGGGGGACGGGCAGCAGAACGATCAGACGAATGAGGAGAATGCCGAATGAGTAATTCCACATCATCTTTATTTTCGTATCGGGGACAGCCGTACTGTACATAATACAGATTATGATTATTGTATCTACTAAGTATACTATACATTATAGTGTATCTCAATCGTGATAACTGAATACTATTGTTGTACATTATTATTGAATAGATTTATAATTTACATGCTGTATATTTCACATCTAGGAATTAAAGTGTTGCAATGGTTTGTAGCAGTATGCCTTTTTATTTTGTGTCCAATTCCTAAGGAAATTCATTAAAGTTTTGTACATTTCACTACAAAATCCCAAAACAATTCAGACATTTGTCACTTGCCACAAGCTTTTAGATACCCTTTTCCTGAAACTGTGTCACCAGCTTGTTCACGTACATTTTGACAGCCTGGGGGATCTCCCTTTCTTAGTAATGAAGCATTGTCCTTCCAAAAATGCCTTCAATCTCGAAAGATATAGCAAAATACTAGTGCCAAGTCTTGGCTGTACACTACATTGTTTAGTACTCTTTTTTTTAAAACTGTTTATAGAGCAGTATTGCTAAAGGAAACAAACTACTTTAAATAAAACGTTTAAAACTATTACTCGACACTGGATATCTATAAGACTATGTAAAAACAGATTTGTTAATAATTTATTGCTGCAGAAAACGGCTAAAAATTGCTTTATGACGCAGTCAAAAGAATGTAATAATTAATTACTTATTACAGATACAAAACAAAATTACGAGGGTTTGTACTCGTTTTATCATTTTTAATTAACACAATCGAAGAATAGTTACTAAAATGTTCCGTTTTGCTGCTATTTTGTCGAGGGATAAAGTAATTTATTAATTAATGTTAAATAATCGATTGCAAAAAGTAATCGATTGTATCTGATTGTATCGATATTATTTTGGTCGCAGCAGTTGGTTACACTGCCAATTGACAGCTGACGTTGACAGTACTGACTTAACCTCAAATTTTAAATTTACGCGCCAGTGAAAGTTGATATTGGGGCACTTTAAAACATATCTATGCATGATTATTGCAGCTTTATGGCATTAAAAAATACAAATATGAGTATTAAATATATAAAACTTTCACAGTACATGGCATGGGTGTAGATATTCTAGACCTAGGTACTTTTGTTTACACTATGAAACGACAACTGAATCAAGCTGAATTAGCTACAACGAAGATATTCAATCCTGAATGCCATTACAGTTATGGAAATAACAAATTCTTTGACTAACGGAAGTTTGTGCAATTGGAAAACGAATAGCTACATCATTGTCTGAATATATAATACTGAGAATACAACCGTGGTGCGATCTATGAATTTCTGTTTTACAAAGATGTCGAATATTCATCATCTAGATTTATAAACAAATATATGACGCTGAAGACATAAATGTTCGCTGGAAATATTAAAACAACGTAAAAGGAGTACACAAACGTGTTTAAAATTTTATTCAACAGCGGCTACTTAGTACAGTCGTTTTTTTAAATATTGATTTAACAAAAATATCGTATCCTTACCTATTTGTGCAGAATTTGACTCTTCTATGGAACGGCACATCAGAATAATACTAATAAGTAACGAATTTGTTGTATTAAGTAAAACCCTTTAAGTATATCGTTGCTATGGCCCTGGGAAAGACGCAAAGTACAATTAACCATTAATACTGAATATCCAAAGGCACTATTATCCCAAGACTTAAAAAATGCAACCCAACCGATCAAAAATGCCAATCACGTCTCCGTTTATGTCGGGTTTTGGTTGCTATACTGCGGCCGCCCCGCCAGCTCCAACAAATACCGATCGGGATGGTCCAACCAATCGTCTGCGCTCAATTTGACGCAACGTTGTCGCTCGGCTTCCTTCACCTGCCATTTTTTGATCTCCAACTGCTGTTCCCTGCTCGCCTGGTCGCCGCAACCCCAAACCTCTATACGTTCCAGGTTGTAGGGGATTTTGGAGAACTCAATCTGAAATCATTTACCCGTAAGCTCGAACGGCCTTGAGGCTGCGGGCATTTACCTTTTCGAAGCCACCGTTCACGGAGATGATGGGTTTTCGCGGATCCGTGCCCGCCCTCATGCCGAATGGATAACCACGGACGTTTGTGTTTAAATATAAGAGCTTCGAACCCTTGTCCAGCAGGGAAAACCTACAAGAAGTGGATTTACTATTTAGTATTGATTTCCCAGAAGAGAAAATGTACAAAAACATCTCTTATTACCTGTATGTGGGTCGTTTATAATATTTAATTTAAAAAGTACAATTCTACTAAGAGAAGACCTATGTAAATGATCGGAATAGTTTTTGTAACATTTGTGGAGAATATATATTCAAGAAATTTAATTTTAGAGCAACTTACTTTGGAAATATCTGAAATACTGCAGACTCGTCTCCACCCCAGTATCGATGGGAATCTTTCCATTCGTCAACGGATGCAATACAAAACGTAGGTCCTCCCTCTGCCTTGAGAACAGTCAATGTTGGTCCCCTGTATGCAAAAACATGGTTCATGAAACGGTTCACGCCCAAACCCATTTCGTTGGAATCGTAAAGCAACACCCAATGTGAAGGCACTGCACACACGAGCTTTTGGAGGAATGCGTTGCTGGATAGTCCTAAAAAAAGGGTTTCCCATTTTATGATACAAAAAGTGTGCTTTTTGAATTATATCATCACTGTTTATAAAAGAAAATACTAGATTGTTTTTGCATTGTAAATTAAAAAGTTGTAGCAATCTCGAAATGTGCTTTTAATACAGCATTAATATCTTCAACTTTTCATGCATAATACATTTATTTCCTGATTGTACAAATGCCACAAACTAATTCTTAATCTGTTTATGTATTTCGAAAATAAAACGAACTTCTTAGACAGTTTTTTTTTGCCTTATAAATTAAATTCTTGAAGAGATCTTCAAATGCGATTTTAAACATTAGATAGAGCATGAATTTCTTCAATTTTTCATCTATTTACTAGTTTCACGTATCTCATTTTATTCTTAAATCAGTCTAAAATGAAAACGACCCTTCCAAAAATCACTTTCACTTGAAAATGCAACCTACCAACTCCACTGCTGTTGGGAGAGTGCGCCCTAATCGGCCTGGAGTACACGGGAGGCAGAGCGCCAGCCAGCAACCACGACATGCTCATGTGCAACAAGTGGTTGCTCTGTTTCCCGTGACCGAACGGCGACTGCTGTTCCAATACCGGTGTGGCCAGTTCCAAACCTGAATTCATATGAATCTTCCCGTAAATTCTCCCCACGCGGTAGTTCTTCAGTACTGACCTTGGGCGGGAAGATGTTCGTTGGCCTCCAAGGTACGATACGAAGTGGCCAGAGTGTGCACGATGTACCTGTGTATCGGCAACAACAACCTCGGGCAGTTGTGCTCCAGCCAGTGCGAGACAAACTGCGTCGAAAGCTGCTGTTTGTTGTGGAAGCAGCTGTCGACGACGGACTTCAAAGTCTTGTTGATGGAGAGGCACATTTGGGGACCGCCGACGTAGTGGTCCATCGAGATGTGGTAGGCGCACATCAGCATCGAATTCATGGATTCTGGAGACATGACGTCTGTTACGCCACATTCTTCTTTGCTCTCGAACGAGAACATCTTGACGATCGAGGTTCTAGCCACATCATCGTCTAATATCTAATGGAATCAATGATAGAAGCATCAAGTTGTATGGTGTTCCTCCAATGAAAAGATAGTAACTTTATATCAAGCTTAGAACTTGTGTTTACTTACGGAAAGGAACTTTTCGGACTGCTGCTGGAATGCTAVCGTACCCAAGTAGCTCGTTTTGGCTTTGGACAGACCGTGTAGATAATAAAACAGTTTCTCCGCTAACAATGGATAACGTGGGAACAAATACCGCTAAAACATATTTGTATTTATAACACAGATAATACATCACTTGGAGAGATTTACTTTGATTATTCCTAAGGTAATTCCGTTGGCTCCTTCCTCCTTTTGGGATTTTTCCGTTAATATCTGAAAAAATTTAAATTTTTAATGACAACCGACGTCATAGATCACAACCAACACAAGAAAATTAAAAAATACTGACGCCCTAAAGCCCGACCAAATTCTTACTGTAAAACCTCAACAAAAGGCCTCAAAATCCACGACTCGAGTTTTAAATAAATCTACCTTTGCCAATTTTTCCACTGGTAACAACTGCGTCGTCGTTTTCTCGTGAATATCAGCACCTGATGAGGTCCGAGACAATCCCTTTCGCGAACTGTTGTTCGAGTTATTACCGGAGGAAGAAGTTGAATTCCTCGGCTTGGTGGTGTCCCCGTGTGAATGATGATTTCCCATTCTAAGACAGTCAAAACCACATCTTCTGCAAAGGCCTGAGACACAGACCCAAATACAACTGACAAAGCTTGCCAGGGCCGTACAGTATTTCCCCAAAGCGTGTGGCAATACTGAAAAGTGCAATTGGAACTACCAAAACGTCAGCGTAGACTAACAGTTGAACTACCAAACTGGCACGTAAAAATCGAATTGGCAATGCAATTAGGCTTTTCAGTACTAATAATAGATCAAAAAATATAATATTTTGTATGAATAAGAGACTTGGATTACGTTGTAGTGAAAACTAAAAATCTTGTTAAGTAGTTCAAATGACCAGAGGGATCTAACCTCACTTTTTTTGATAGGTGCATACATGTTATGATATGGAACAAATCGTACATTATTTAAATCCTACTGTAGCACGAGCATTCTCCAAAAGCCTCGCTGATCTATTCTACGAAACTGAACCCTCAGGGACATCAGAACAACGTATAGGAAGAATAGTACGTTTGTAATGTTCGTAGCAGCCACTGCTAATTGGAATTGTTTTTAAGAAATCGCTGCAAAAGATTTGTGCTCGTGACGAAAGCCACGTTTCTCGTGAATCAGTCTGTGAGATACTCATCAAAAAACTTAAAGCTCTCGACTGTCAAGATGAAATTATCAATCTTGGTTTCAAAAGTCGGAATGTGTTGGACGAGATCGATTGCTGGCATGAAATGAAGAAAGAGAAGAGGCGTTTTAGGGACAACAAGAGAGGTAATTTTGTCCACTACAGTTTGTATTGTATACTATTATCTTGCAGAAATTTTTAATAGTTGGAGACCGGACGTAATAATTGAAGGTTTACAATCGCCAAACATCGACTGGAGTATCCCAACTGAAGCAACAGGTGGCAGGGAAAGTGACAGTGATGAAGAAAGAAAAGAAAGGGCACTCCTTTGTTTTGCTGTTTACAACATATCAACCAATATTGCTTTTGTGAAAGACTACATGGATAATTGCGTGTCGAAATTCGATGAATTGATGGACATCGAAAGAGATTTGATTTATTACTTGTGGCATAACTGCAGTGACACTTCATTGCTCCTCTCTCTGTTTAATAACTTCAGTTTTCTATATGAAAAGCCTCTGTTGCGTTTGTGTTGTCATTTGTTAAAATCTGAATGTAATGCAGATATTTTAAAAGTTTGTAGAAGAGATCGAGATATTGGTGTATTAATGGAATTGTTTCGAACAGAAAGTTACGTGCATGATGTTATTTATAGTATGCTGTACGATTTATATGTTTCATGTGACTTAAATGCCAAATTTCTCATTGTCATGGATGTTTTAAGAGCCTTGTAAAAATATATTTGTTTATTTTGGATACAAAATTGTTTTAATACAGTATTTTTTAAAAGTGAAAGCTTTACAATCCTAGTTCCTTTATGAGATTGCCTGCTATTACTAAACGTTGTATTTCTGAAGTTCCTTCGTATATTTCCGTTATCCTAGCGTCTCTGTAAAATCTCTCTGCTGGCATATCAGAAACATACCTGTAAAACAAAAATGTATGTTAATATGTGTTTTTTTCATAATACATCAGTATTTCTAATTTTAAAAGAGTATTTCCAAGGTTGTGATGTTGCCAAGTCAGTTTTGTGTCAATTCTAACTTGTATGATTATATTTCCAGAATTAACATGTAGGTTATTCAATAAAATAGACATACTCTCAAGAAATAACGAGGAATCTCCATTTATGTGTCCGTATACACTTACTAAAACCTGCCTGTCATATTGTCAATGATTATGGAAGTTATAGGGCCGTTTACAACAAACACAAAAAAAATATTTCTACTGCAGAACTTACCCCATGCCCCCGAGTATCTGTATGCACTGGTGGCTCAAAAAAGTAGCTGCTTCGCTAGCGGCTAGCTTAGCCATTGCCGCTTCTTTCGTATACGGTTTCTTGCTATCTTTCAACCAAGCGGCACGCCACGTCAACAGCCTAGCAGCTTCCAGCTGCAAGGCCATGTCTGCCAACTTGTTCTGAATGGTCTGCAGCTTCAACAGTGGCTTCCCGAACGCCAAACGTTTAGATGCGTATTCGGCGGCCACTTCCAGCGATGCCTGAGCTATACCCAACGCCTGGGAGGCGATGCCTATCCTCCCGGCGTCCAAGGTCATCATGGCAATCTGAAAAGCGAGACTGAAACAAGCACGATGTCGGCAAGTGGTGTCGAACCTTAAAACCAAAGCCTGGTTGTCCTAAGAGGTTTTCTTGGGATACGGAACAGTCTTCAAAGATTAGGGAGCATGTGGATGAACCCCGGATGCCTAGCTT
Organism: Rhyzopertha dominica; assembly: GCA_025024175.1. Classification (NCBI taxonomy): domain Eukaryota; kingdom Metazoa; phylum Arthropoda; class Insecta; order Coleoptera; family Bostrichidae; genus Rhyzopertha; species Rhyzopertha dominica. Next base: position 128,382 of record QCXZ01000075.1, read on the forward strand.
GTCTTCCTTCTTTCCCAGTTCAAGGCCTTTCGTGGGTTTCGGCACCACGATTGCAGAAATACCTTCAAGGGCAAGATTAGGGTGATTCTTGAGCCTGGAATATATTTGACGAGTTGCCATCCGATCACATTATCTACACTGATGTTCTAGAAGTATTTAATTCAATTATTTTTCCTACATACAACCATAGTTTTTAGTTTAAGCAAAAAATACAAGTGCTATATATGGGCTATAATTATTTCTATTCAATATTTTACAAGAAAAATACTAAAATGTTGCCATTATTTCCAATAATAAATATATGAATCATTTAGCATCAGTGTTACATCTGGGGTTCCACAAGGCGAACATCTATCTCCCATTTTGTTTTACTACTTTGTGAACGATATATGTGATGTCTTTGAACACATGAATGGATATTAATAAACGTATGACAATGCGAATGGATGGCAACATTCGCCAGATGTATTCCGGGCTTTGCAATATCTAAAATTCAATTTGCTCACCTTTGTGTTTTAAGCTTTTATCTGTCGTTGCCAAAACAACAGCTGCTTCGCTCTCGTAGCCGTTCGTTATCCAAGATTTTGTGCCGTTTATTACGTAATTTGATCCATCCAAACGGGCTGTTGTAGATGCAGCTCCGGCGTCCGAGCCGTTCCCTGGTTCAGACAGTGCGAAACAGCCGATCTAAAGGTTTGTAATATTAGTTTTAACAAGTGATAAGTAATTTGGTACAAAGTGGACATTACAAATTGACGATTTTTCTTTCTTTCTTTGTACTATTTGTAACAAAACTCAACTCTTAACAATAATGTTATCCAGTGGATATATAGCATGACATAAGCTCGCAATAAACTTTATTTAACATTTTTTGGAACAACTACTGACATTCATACCTTTTTACCATCAGTAAAAGGAGTAACATATTTCTCCTTCTGTTCCTTTGTACCGAACTGCATCACAGGTCCCAAATATAGCGAGTTATTAACCGACATTATAACACCAGCACTAGCACACCCCCTAGAAATCTCCTCCATCGCTATGGCGTATGCCAAATAATCCAATCCAGTGCCTCCAAACTCTTCAGGTACGGCGACACCCATCAAGCCCAATTCTCCCATTTTTTTAACCTGCTCGGCGGGATACAAATGTTCACGGTCGATCTTTGCTGCCACGGGTTTCAATTCTCCCTCGGCGAAATCCCTACACGTCTTCTGGAGCATCTGGTGCGTTTCCGGCAACGCACTTAAGGAAGCTATCAATCTGTTGTATTTTACGGAGCAAGCTGTGGAATTAAACAGATAGAAAAGAAAACAAAAGGTGGTGATGTACTTACTCAATCTTAATAGGGATCTCCTGAACAGGGCCATAGTGGGAAACTTTGGTTTTAAGTCCCTACTGTAGATTTGCAAGGTCTCGTGAACTTTGAACCCAGTAGGTTGTATCCAAGTTCAAATGTGCATAATTTAAAACTTATGTATATATTACGAGTTTTGAATAATAAATGTATCAACAAATAACGTAATCAACCAGCTAAATTATTGTAAAAAATACGTAATACTGCATAAAGAGAATAAATGCCAATAAGAGTTCTCTTCAAACTAAATTATCTTGTAACAAATCACACCAGTATTCTTTACTTTTAACTCTTTTTTATCATGCAAAAATCACAATAACAGTGTAAAAACGTTGTTTTCCATTATTATTTAACACACCTTGTATTTTGGCTGAACATCACAGTGTACAACTGGCAACGCCGCATGTACTTAATAATATATTCGATTTTATATATGTAAATTAGTACTCATTTTGAAAGATACTCGTGTTTATTTGTACTTATTTTAAGTACTTTCAGGTCTAAACTGTCGAAATACATGTTTTTTCGTGTAATCAAAATTCTAGATTTAAATAGTTACTTTTGGTTTCGCAGTTGGTAACACTGCACCTTGCGTTGACAACTTCACAGGACTGTCATTTCGCGCTAACCTCAAATTTTGAATTTGCTCGCTGATGAAAATTTTTGCGTTATTGCAGTTTTTTAAGGAATATTTGTACATGATACTGTGATAAATAGACTTATTTTAACTGACTGTGGACTTAAAACTGATTTTGTGGGTCCGTTGTGCAAAATGCAAAACTGTTGGGTTTTTGTATCGCATCTCTGTTAGCTGGTAGTAACTTTGTCATGATTTGTACGATGCTAATGTGTGCAATGACATAGTGCACCACGTATGAAAGGAGAAAAAAAGGATTTGTTTTACACGACAATGAAAACTGTTGGGAATAGTCTCCGAGAATTTGCCGCAACCTGAAGATGCAATTCCGAACGAATTTCTTCCAACTAAGTTGTGATTTGTGAAACACATTTTGATTTTTTGACAAAATGATTTAACAGACTAGAATTACATTACATTTTAGCATCATTTAGTCGATATGATTTGGTAACTAGTTCAAAAGCATTTTATGTATACCAACATTTCAGTTTATTAGCAGCTTTGAAAGCATAGTAAATAAGATAATTATATAAAACAGTATATAACACATATAGTTCATCAAACTTCTCAAAATAAACTTAGTACGGATACAGAGGATTCCACCTAAAACAAATAAAAAAGGTCATTTTGATTTTCTCTTAAAGCTGAATATAGGTGAAATGCTCCATATCGAAAACAGTATTACACTCTCCACCATGTTAAAAACTATCTACAGGTTCAGTACGTGAAATATCAATTCCAAAACGACCTCGTTATCACCGAAATTATTCGAAGCAATCCTGTGCAGTACGGGAATGAGTTCATTGTCCAAACTCTTCATGTAAATGGGGGGCAATTTCAGACCGTTACTGCCAGCACTATAAGACACCTGAAAATGAACGATTTTAGAACACGAATTATTCAAACTCTCAAACACTTTTTACATTTTCAACGTGAAGCGTAGCACGAACTCCTATTTTGAAAAAACTGTTGCTCGCTAACAGATCTAAATATTTGACTAAAGCTTGGCACACCCCCTTCGATATACTTTCAGAAATTTTCGAGATGTCCACCGTATCCTGAGTTTTTGAGCATTCGTTGCCGTTCTAAAAGGTACATACAATTTCTCTGCGATTGATGGGGATAGAAAAACAGTTACCTGAAGGATAAACACTTCTGTCCACCTCAGCAAACGATTCCCGCTGTTACATATAAAATCCTTTCCATTATGAACCCGAATTGAAGGGACACCAGTCATGGACTTTTCATCAATCGGTGATACAACACTAAGGAGGAATAATAGAAAAAGCAGCTCACGATAAATAGGAAACTCACCCAACGTTAAAATTTAAATCGGGATCGCTCCATATAATGTTGACAGTTTCATCAGAAACTGCATTTACACACCCACAATGGAWGACGTAATCTTTCATGTTCCTTAAACTCTCTCGTATCTTATTCATATTCTCCGGTGGTATCTGAATCATCAGACCATCCTCCACTATACTCGACTTCGCAGTTAACCCACTGGATGATTTCAGGGCACCGTTGAACACTATAAAGCTAGCGCCGGTAACTAAACAAAAAAATCTCATAGAGACGCGTTTGTTGATGGTACCAACAAGGGCAATACCTTTTCGTGGCTTATTTTGTATGTTGATTGCGTGTGTGCTATAGGAATTCTCGGAATTTGAATGTACATCTTGAATACAAACCAAATGCGAGTCCGCCTTCGAACTAAAGTTACCCGCAAACGCCAAAATGTGATCACTTGAGTTGTTTATCGATTTCATCACCTAGAATGAAGATTATTGGCTCTCTTTTTCTTTGTAAGAAGTGTGTAAAGTCGTGTACCTGATCATAACGATTTGAAGGTATTAGAACTGTGGTATTTTTGTCTTCCATATGGATAACCAGACCCCTGATTTGCGGTAGTGTGTAGGAAAAGTTGCGAAAATCCTGTTAAAAAAATTATTTATTTGAAACAGTTTTTTGACAATACATATTAGAAAAGCAATACTGCAATCGTTATTTATTATTAATGAACTTTATTGCTCTGTAACTTTTTTAATTATACACCAAAATTAACAAATTTAACACTGAAAGTTACATGATTTCAAAGTAAATGAAGCCCACAAATCATATTTTAAATACCCACAACCAATTATAGAAAGTAGGAAGATATGTGATTAGTACGAATTGAAAATTCAGTATTTAACTTTAATCTCTTGTAATTTATTAATTGACAATCCAAACTGAACATACTACGCACCAAAAGATGCGGAATTTTATGCTAAATAAACTGTCAAAAACACTCACCGCCAACAGATTAATAATGGTGTGTCCAATCTCGACGAACACGCTCTCTCTGTGCCTCGTCGATATAATCGGACTCGGATAATACCTATACTGCGCCCCCAATCGCAAAACCAGTCTCAACGGGAATATTTTAGCCCACGGCGTCTCCCACCTGTGCATCAGTATGCCGATCAGGTATTGCTCTTTGGGCAAGAGCACCTTCTGGATGCACTGGAACGTCGGCCGGACGTAAACGAACCCGGCGTGATTTTTCGAATCGAGAAACGTCGAGGTCGAATGCAGCGATATGCCGAACTCCTTGACGGTCGTGCCCTTGACGGCGTCGTTGTATATTTCGTTTATGTGATAGAATACGTCCTTGGGCACGGTCTTCTCGTCCTCCATCAGTTCCAGTAGGATGACGATCTCGTCTTGGCCGACGTTTATTAATCCGTCGGTGGAGAAACACCATGCGTGCTTGTTGATGCAGCAATCCACTGTGGAAGGGATAAATAGCATTCTTTTTCACCAGATATGGGATGATTTTTTTTTTGGTAACTTACTGTTGATAATTTTGACTTGGACGTATAAGTTCCTGTGCAAGGCAAAAGTTAAGATTTCATTCTTTAACATCTCCACGACATTCGAAGTGTTGCCGCATTCAGAGTATGATATATCTGAAAAAAAAAGAATATAGAAATTAAAAAAGACTAATGATCAATTATCCTTTAAATGGACTAAAAGAGATAATAAATCACCTTACCCGATTTGTAAAAAGTCACCGTCGGTGGTAGACAATCTTCCGAAGCCGGAATATAACTCTTCGTGTCCGAATCCAACACGGGAACGTTCCTCTTGTGAGTCTTACTCGTCTCAGTGCCATCGCCCGAAGCAGCCGAAGTGCTATAGTTAAAATCGTTATCCAGGTTGGTGAGGTCACTTCCCGGCCGTATACCGTCACAGAACATGACGCTTTTGCTGGTCCGACTCTTGTTAGAACCTTTCCTCTTCAAAACACCTACCGGTACCATGACGGACGGAGGGGCGGAACTCGAACTGCCCACCTGCTGTAAGGGCGGCACCATCGAGCAATACTCCATGGGATTGTTCGGATTCGGCTGGGAACGATACGGAGAACTGCCGGAAACGGTGGATACCTCGCTTCCCGAGCTGCTGTTGGTATCCCTGCTCAGTATCTCGTGGCAACGGGTGCAAACGCGTGCTTCCGCGTCCAGATATTCGAGTCTGTGTTTGAGGTTGCAACATTTCGAACACAAAACCTGGAAAAACCTACGTATTAACCACTGCGACAATAACAATAATGTGTGCCTAATAATTTTACGAAAATATTGTACTGGTTTGCGACTGCTCTTCTAGCTTAGAAACAACAATAATKTTATAGTTTTCTTTACTTTTATAAACAATATAACCCTTCATTAATCTATGGACAAAAAAAGTATAGGGGATTTTTTTCAGCTGTCACTGTACCAGCATAATAACTTTACAGTTTGACAGTTAAAACTTACCAAACCACAAGCGCGACAGTGATGTCTCCTTTTAATAAGAGTAAATTTGGCGTCGCAGTGAAGACAGCTAAGTGCCTCCTCGTCCGGTATCCACAAAGGAGCCTGCTTACCAAGCCACGAATCAGATCTAGCAACGCCCTCATCATTGACTTCGCCCACTGGTACATCATCTGACTTAGGCTCCTCTTCGGGCTGTTCCGAAATCACACACGCTTCAGCATTATCACAGGACGAACTGACATCACTCTGTTCCAGACTGTCCACCGGAATATCCTCATTTTCCACATTTGTATTGGGCACCGCAGTTTCCTTTTGATCACCATCTTCGTTCACCGTTTCAGTAGATGGCGTGGTAGAACCACCACTGGAACTGTCCGAAAACGTGGGAGAAGGAGAAAGGGAACGATCACTTTCATTGTCCACCTTTGACAGTTCGTTTTCAACTGATATATTTGTGTAAGGAGTCGAACCAGGTTCGCCGATTACGTTCGATGCTTGCTCGGGTATTTCTAAGCTTTGAGGCCGCGCCGTTACTTTTCCTTCTTCAACATTTGTCTCTACATCGTTTTCTTCGTCTTCCAGCTCATCTAGAAACCTATTTAATGTAGAATCGTCTATTTCTATGTCGTCTTTGAAGCCTATAACTGTTTCTCGCTCTTCTTCTATTTCTTTACTCTCATTCGCTGTTTCAGGTTCAGGAATAACTTCAGTTTTTATATCGACTTGTAATGGTGGTTCGTTTACCAAAGAATCATCAGTACTTGGACAAGGTTCTTCACTTATATCAACACATTCTTCCACCTTCTCGTTACTTTCATTTGAAATAGAGGCCTCATCTGTTGTATCCACAGCCACCAGTGGCTCTGTTAGTGCATCCTCCGTTCGTTCATCCTTAACAACTTCATCTTCTTCCGGCTGGACTACGCAAGTAGCAACTGGTGGTATTTCTGACACCCTATTACACTGGTCGCTCACATCCGAATTGATGTACTCGTTCAGGCTATGAAAGACATTGTTGATGGAATGCTTAACATTTGCATTCTTGGTAGAACGTGAAGGTGTTGCCTTGACGTATTGCTCCGTCAGTTCACTGTATTCAAAATCGTTTAAGACCTTATCCAAGTCGACAGTGTATTTATCCATCCCAATCATGTGATTACTACATTAATACGGGCAAAAAAAGGAAACGTACTACATTACACTTGAACCGGTTAATCCAAAACTGCATTCTATTGTGATTGTTGTTTTATATAAGCCGATTATTACGTAGGCATGCTAAATAATAAAGTAAATTAACCCGAAAACGAAAGTTATTTTGCAAAAACTGACGTTTATGACGTTTCCAAAGCATTTGACAGCTGTCATGTGTCAATGTCAAACACAAGTGTTGACAGAGTTGCCAAACTTCCGTAGCTTACCGGTTCCGATACTTTGTATCAAAAGTAATCAATTGTAACTGTAGAGACTTAGCAACGCAGCGTGATAGAGATAAATTGAGTACTTTTTGGAACCGATTCGTTCATTAATAGATCCGGAACGGTTTTGTTACTATGGGTTGGTAGTTCTGCTGCAATCAAACGATTCAAGGAATCTGTAATGCCGGCAACAGCCCTGCTTATCTGTCATATTTGGTGAAAATGGCCGAAGACTCTGACAAGTATCCGTTGCACCGAGCAGTTTTTGAAAATGATTTGAGAACTCTGTCTAGGTTACTGCGGAAGCACGATGTAGCCGCGAAAGATAAACATGGTAAATCGAAATTTACTTAGGTGGCTTATATTTTACGAAATCTTACTAGTAAGGTTATGATTTTTAGGTAACACTGCCTTACATTTAGCTGTTATGTTAGGAAGGAAAGGTAAATAAACCTCCCTTTGCCTCGTTTGGGTTGCTAATTGTGTTGCTTTAGAGTGCGTCCAGTTGCTGTTAAAACATGATGCCCCGGTTAAAGTCAAAAACGGACTCGGGTGGACAGTATTGGCGGAAGCTGTTAGCTATGGCAACAGGCCTACAAGTACGTATCTGTTCTCCTGCGGATTTGTATGATTACATCGTGTGATTTCAGTATCCTCGCTGGTCAGGAAGTTTAGACAGCAGTCCAGAGAACAGATGGAAGAACGAAGACCAAACTTAGTGGAGGCGCTAAACAGAATTAACGACTTTTATATGGAACTGAAGTGGGATTTTCAATCGTGGGGTGAGGGGTGGCGATGTTGTCGTTGCTTTTTTTAGTTGCTGTTGTAGTTCCCCTCGTTTCTAGGATATTGCCGTCCGATATTTGTAAGATATACAAACGTGGTGCGAACATTAGGTTAGATACGACGCTGGTGGATTTTACCGACATGCAATGGGAGAGAGGCGACATTTCGTTTATATTTAACGGGAAGGCACCGCCCAATCAAACATTAACCGTCTTAGATAACTTGTTGAGGGTGTATCAGAACGTTAAATATGAGGTATGACCCGAAGCCTTCATTATTATTTACCAAACAAGTTTGTATCTTTGCAACACAGGAAAGCGAAATGGAGATAGAAGACGAGGTGGATCTGTTAATGTCGACGGACATCCTCGCGGCCCAGATTTCCACCAAGAGCATATCGTTCTCGAGGGCCCAGAGCGGCTGGATATTCCGCGAGGACAAAAAGGAACTGGTAGCCGGTCAGTACGAGAGCGAGCTGTATACGGTGCACGGGCTGTCTTTGGACAGCCGTAAACGCAGGGAGCACCTGTCGAGGGACGATCTCGTTAAGAACAAAGCCCTCCTGAACAGTTTCAAAGGGGGGCACATAGAGAGCATGGACCAGAACGGAGCGCCCGTCAGGAGGTCCAGCCTAAGCCCCCCTCCCGAAAAGAACGTCACCTGGGAGCAGTACATCAATTCGGAGGTGAACAATTATCCCAGACTGGGTAGGGATTTGGTTTATAAGGAGTCCAGCAAGAGTTTTAAGGCGACTGTAGCTATGGTGAGTTCGTATATATAAGTTAATTTTTTATTTAATGTTTTTTTAACAAAATTTTGCTTGGTTTCGTTACGTGTCTGCCGCTTGTCCACGATTTGGCAAAGTATCGATACCACCTTGTCATAATATTCAAGTATCAAAAAGAAGGAAAGTATTCAGAAGTATCGAGGTACTAAAGTATTTAAAAGTATGGAAAGTACTCAAGAGTATAGAAAATATTCAAAAGTAGTGAAAGTATTTAAAAGTACCTATCGATCGAAAGTATCAAGTGTCATGTTAAAAGACTGGAAAATGTTCAGCATAAGTTTGTTAAATATTGTTTGTGGAAGATGCATTTAACGTATAGTTGCTGACGGTGTCAGGCTGCAATTTTTGGGCATTACTTCATTGGAATGTAGAAGAAGCGTTATACGAAGTATTGGCGGCGTTTGAAGTAATAAAAATATTAAAAATTTAAATAATAAAGTTGGAAAAGTATGTATCAGGAAATAGTAGCATCCAGAATATTGGCAGCATCAAAGGTATTGGACGTATGGAAGTATATGAATAATTTAAGCACAAGAAGTATCAACATTATTGCAGTATTCAATAATTTAACCGTTGATTTATAGTCTTCGATACTTTTGATACATTCGATATTTTCAATACTTCGATATTGACACCTGGAAACGTCATTTACTTTCGATACTTTTATGTAGTATCGATACTGCACCGGTATCGAATATCGTTATCTGTCTAATGGTATATTTTGTCACTGTGTTTTCAGCTACAAGTATCATGTATTCGACACCAATATCCAATACATGTATCAAATACTTTTATTGAATACTTGAATCGAATGCCAGTGACTTGCTGCTTTTTATTTAATACCGTTACTCATTTTAGGACCTTATCCGATTTTACAAACATTTGTTTTTGAACTACTTGTTAGTCAGGGCAGGGACACCATTAAATATTGATAATTTCCAGAGCATGGACTTCCCGCTGTCGGTCGAAATGCTCCTGAACGTGTTGGAAGTGGTCGCGCCGTTCAAGCATTTCTCGAAGCTGCGCGACTTCATCACCTTCAAGCTGCCCAACGGTTTCCCCGTCAAAATCGAGATACCGATATTGCCGACGGTGACGGCCAAGATCACGTTCCAGCAGTTCGATTTCCGCAACGACATACCCGACGAGATCTTCAGGATACCGAAGGGGTACGTCGAGGACCCCACCCGTTTCCCCGACTTATGACGGCCAGAGCTCCTGAACCTGTTCGAGATGAGCTACGCGACGACGAAGCCGCAGTTCATCACGAAGATCGACAGGGCCGCGAGGGGCAGGTTCGCCGGCAGGCTGAGGAAGAACAGGGCGGCGGACGACTGCACGCCCGCCGTCTGCATAGAGGTGCCGATGCTGTTCACGTTCGGTAGCATTTATTCTACGAGCTGTCTCGTTTACGTAGAGTGAGGTCTGTCCTTTTCTTTGATCTGTGATTCTCCTGCGTGTGTGGACTCCTCGACGTCTCTTGAATTCATTTCGACACATGGATCATCCGTAGACGAGAGTGGTACGCAGTTCCTTGATTGAGTTTACGAATCGTCGTCGCTTTCTATTTTCTCGGAGGCGTTCACGACCAAACCTGACAGTACACGAGTTTCTTGGACCCACGCAACATAACTGTAGATGGCAATACTTGTAACATTTCGTTTTTACCGTTGAGTATTTTCGTTTCATCAATAAATTTCGTATTACTATTGAAGTTGTTTTATTGCACTTGATAAAATCAAAAAACTATATCTACTTAACTTTGTTTTTTCTTGTATCAACAGGGCAAGCCCCATACAATGGATATGTAGCTTCTATTTCCGAAACCGAATGGTACAATTTGTAAATTTTATATTATTTAATTGCACAAATTTATACACTCTTGTCCAATCACCGATTATTCACACGGCTTCTCTACACTGAATGTTCCTTTGATAACCAGTTGCAGCAACCACTCGTACCCAGGTATATTGAAATCACCACTAAACTTAGAAAAAAAAATGAAATTTCGGTGTATTATGTTAACAATTTATTTACAAACAGTATTTAACTTTTTAACTGGCTTCCTTGCTTAGCAAAAAACCTCCTTATAGCATCTAAGGCGGCAGTATCTTTAGCTATCTCTACTGTTTCACCCCAACCAATGCCCAGCATTTTCTTATCGCTGTACAATCCAACTTGATAATTCGCCAGGATCGTTCGAGCGGCCGATTGGTTGCACAGCCTCGGCTCAATGTCGTCTCGCTGCAGGATCCGTTTGAGGTATTCGTAAGGATTCGCCGGATCCCATATTTCATAAACGTCCTTGTCAACCATCTGACTCACTAGGAAATCCTTCAGAAAGACCTCCGCCTGTGACGAACCCTTAGATAATTTGAGAGCTGCAACGACTGCCTTGAAAGTGTTGGACAGAGTCTTGCTTTCGACAGGGAATTCCTGCAAAACAATTTATTCAAATGTAACTCGTTACAAGTTATAAACACATTACCTCAGTCAGAATGATGTCTTTGAGTCCAAGGTGTATAGCCACATGAGACAGCATCTTTTCCGAAGTTAAATATTCAACAAGTTTGTTGGTGATGTCAGCGTGATATGTCTGACCCAAGCTGTTGGTTAAATATTCAGAGATAAAGCTGTGACCTTCTTCAATAAGTTCACGATTGTCTTCAAAAGTGCTTTGTTCAGAAGCAGCCACCTTGCTTTTATATGAGGAATGTGTGAGAGCCCTTCGCAGGAGCTTCTCATCAAAATCTTCATTCAATCTAAACAAAACAGACGTTACTACACAGCGGGACATTGAAGACTCAAAAGTAACCTTTTGCCAAATGCATATAATTCTGCGTCATAATTCCATTCCAAAAATGTAGAACGTGGTGCGACCTTGTCAGGCCCAATCTTATCCCTACGTGCTTTCAACGATTTCATGGTAGGTGCAACCCATCTTTTGATATGTCGAACCTCTACAAGAAACAGTATTCATGAAGAGGGAATTTTCAACACATAAAACACTTCAAACCAGTTTTTTGCTGTGCAGCCCTGAGTAGCAACCTTGAAGTCCTTAATAATACAGACATTTCTGTATAATAATTAATAACACAGAACTTCTATTTACGTCCTAACCTAACCTCCAATTCTGCCAATTTGACATATACAGTTCCGATCAGTACCAACTGATTCGATTCTAAACCTAACAGAACCAAAATTTCCAATTCATGATTAGCAAGCCAATTATTTTTTCAAATTTGAGATTTATTCCATCTATAAAGTACAATTGCAGCTTCTGTGATGCAATTAGTTATTCTTGTTAATGTTTTGAACCGATAAGGACACTGGATTCAGATTCGGAATTGATTCCAAAGGAACTGATACTTATATATTGGTTCTACGCTATCACGGTTATTATATCATTAAAATTATCTATTAAACAGCTCTAACACAGTTTAATTCATAATATAATAATAAATATTGTCACAAACATATAAAATATGTAAGTATTTAAAAATATCTCGATAGTATAGAAATAAAATATTAATAAAATTAGCAACAATATCGATAGTAAACCTCTCTCATATGTTAATTCATGAAAATGCCATCAGTAATGTAAATTAAACTCGTGTATTCGATACGAGTACTTTATCGGTACAAGTGACATCATATTAGAATTAATCGTATCAAAAACATTTTTACTATTAATACAACAATACCATAATGTTAAAAATGCGTTTCACGTTTAAATAAAGACTGAATATCGTTTTCAAATCCAAAACGAATACATACCCGATACTAGGGCCTGTAGATTTGATGTACCGTGGATTCATTGGAACTAAAATTAGTCCAAACGTACCGCGATTCAAATTAAGTGACACGTAGCACCAGCAACACAGTTTTTAGAGCGAAATGGATAATTTAACAGAAGCCTTCGTTACTCCCTACATTCCAACCATCTATACCACTCCATGCACCCTGGAATACGTACAAAAGGGCAAGGAAATCAGCCGGGATTTGTTTGCAGAACGAGACAGTGTTGTCGTGATTGTTTTCAACATTACGAGGGATGTGCTGGTGTTAGTGAAACAGTTTAGAGCCGCTGCTTACGTTAACGATATTCCCCTCCAGGAAAGGGAGTCGAAAATCGACGTCACCAAACACGGAACGAGTTCCTCCATAGCTTTGGAATGGTGTGCGGGTATTGTAGATAAAAATGCTTCTTTGGAACAAATTGCGCGTGAAGAAGTCCTGGAAGAGCTGGGATATCATGTCCCCTTGGAGAGTTTGCAAAGGATTTGCAGTTTTCCGAATGGTGTATACAGTACAGGTGCCTTGCAGACGATTTTCTACTGCGAAGTCACAGATGATATGAGGGTACACCAAGGAGGAGGGATTGATGATGAGATCATAGAAGTTGTGGAAATGAGCGCGGAAGAGATGAAGAAATACGTCGAAAACGACGATCTTTGTAGTCCGAGCAATGTCCTATTGGGATTTTATTGGTTCCTGGAGAATAAGTGCAATGATTTATGAGATGACACAATAAATTGTACAATACTAGCGTGTTTTGTCATGAATTAACGGGAGTTATGATTCCCTTACCGCTGAGGACGATTGACCTACTTCTGTAGTTCTTATGGTGCAGATGCGTGCATGGGAACTACTACATTGATAGTTGCCACGCTGCCAGTTTAATGGCGTCGCTTACCTTTGATGGTGTGTTTAAAAATGGATTTTCAGGCATAATAAGCAGCATTCACTTACCAGGATGGTGTTTAGTTGATCAACGGGTTTATTGAATTGTTTAATCGGCAACACTCACAATTTAACATGCTTAGTACAAGCTGCAATAGTTAATAAAGGTAGGTTCGGAGCAGACACATGCTAGGAGTATAATAAAAGATGACTTCTTGTTGCAGATAAGGTCATTTTAACCATGGTGGCTATCGATAAAGATGAAACATCGCAAGAATTGTATATACGTAATAAGTATGAATAAAACCTTAAAAATCAGTATAGAGATTGGTTTAATGTAAAATGTGTCCTGTGTATAAATAATTTATGTGAATTACAAGTAACACAAGTGTTAAATCGAGACCAAAAACTAGCTTAGTAGGTTTCCTGCTTGGTACATTAGAACTACTCGGTAGATCTTACGCGTTGACAGTTAGTAGTTCCAATGTCGTAATGGCGTCTCCAGAATCCGCACCCGAAGTCGAGAAATCAAAATATTTAAAGCAATGTTTCGTTCCTAGCTGTAAAAATTCGATAATTTCAACTCCTAAGAAGCGTTATGTTTATGTACCACAGGATAGAGGAGTCCGACAAAAATGGTACCGAATTGTGGGCTACCCCAAGGAAGTCAAAGGCACTACGTTGCTTTGTTGCGAGGATCATTTTAATGTAAGCATAAACAAACAGTTGTATGTGTCTGATAGAACGACAAGAAAGAAGGGTTTTCGCGATAACGGTTCAGTCTGCGGCAATTCAAAACTTATAAACTGGCGCGCCAAGCAAAATTAGCGCTCCTGATTGGTCGATGTCGAATAACAGTACACTGTAACAAGGCATTGACCCTCGATCCAGTACGTTTTGCTCTTGTAATTTGTGGCTAGTTATCAATTAAATAGTCCCCACTAGTGCATAGAACGTCAGTGTTATGTTTTAAAACAAGCGAAAATGTTGCCTGACGGTGTTAGAATACCAGAATCGGTGGAACACAAAGTGATAGAAGTGAGCGATGACGGTTGTTACATTAAGCTCTGTGCCGACATTAGAAGCGTAAAGCAGTGCAACACCTGGATTGCCGAATATGCGAAGGTAAATCGTACAAAGTGGATAGTGCGTGATAGCGCGCCCAACTTAAAACGTCTTGTGTGTCGGTAGGTATTGTTATCTAAGACACAACACATTAGTGCATTATTTTTTAATAGGAAGAGATACGTATGCCACCATAGCTCGTACAAGAAATCCAAGAATTCTTCTCGCAAATCGAAAGATTGTGAATGCGAAGCAAGCATATCCATAACAGTTAAACTGAATACTGTCAATACAGTTAAGAAAAATCTTCACATCAAGSCAAGCCTGCAAATATTCGATACTTTTATCGTCACTTGAAGAGATTTTTACAGGAAGGCTTGCCGGCTATCATAAGAATACATAACAAACATACACACAGTTTAGACACAGCAGATGCGCTCGCCTCATTACCAGGATCGTTTGAAACCAGGCAGCTGTTTGAAAGATACTTCAACGAAGGCATGGGATTAAGCGAATCCAGAGATCATCACAAAAACAGAATGATTTCGGAAGCAAACGAGGTAGCACTCGCTAACACGTCGTTAAATCCGAAGTATCGCACGGTACGGCATTGGTACAATAAATGGAGACAACTTAACAGCGTTATGGAGGTTTTTAAACATTGTCTGTGAGACTGGATGTTGGTGTTATGGTTGTTTTTTGTTTTAGAAACTAGAAGAAAAACAGTCTAGTAATGCAGAAGGATTTGCTAGTGTGAGTAGCTAAGAATAGATATGTTACTGTCTTGTTTTGTTCTGAAAAATTGATTTTCTAAACACCTTTTTATATACATTATTGTTTTTTTATGAATTGTAGTGCTCTGTCTCTTAACTTTTGTTTCCAGCAATCTGTACTGTTGTTCGACACCGACCACTAGCATAGTGCTGATAATATGTACATATTTTATTAACTGAGTATTAAAAAAAAAGTTCATATACCGTTTTGTAGTTGTACCAACCTGTTCCAAACATTTTATGCTTTGAAATAACCAATTTATTGTTATATACTGTATAAACTCGTAGAAGCTTATTACAATACAATAACACTAGACATATTGAACTTTTTATTTTTTACATATGTATTCTAGCAAGTTTATTGACAAAATTTTCATCTTGTATAGAATTTATCCATTCTCCAAGTGTTAAGACTTCTATTTGAGACAAAAAAAATAACTCCTTTGTAGCCAAAACGATATCATATAGCTTAACTTTTGATTCAAATTACAATATATATGTTGTGATGCTGTAAAACTGGACCCACACATATCCACTAGCATTACAAGTAATCAAAATTGCTATTATTAGGATTAATTCACTAATCCACTCAAATTTAGTATTATTTTAACATATTAATGCATACAATGGTTTTAATTTTGATGGCAATATGTCGAAAGTTTTGTGTACTAATTTATTAAGACCAAAAAGAGCAGGTTTTGACGTTGATTTCTTACATTACAGCTGGACCAGGATTGTAAGAACTGGATATACTCCAAAATGATGGGTGTTTCTCCGAGACTAAAAAGTGGAGTTGTCCCTCACAAATTTGCTCCAGTAGATCCAAACTATTCTCAGTATGACGATTATGTGATTACTCAAAATGAGAATAATGATGTTATCGGTCAGGACAAAGATGATAATGATAATCGGAATAAAGATGCTGAATTGATCAGTGAAAAAGTGAACACTGATAATTCGGATGCAAACACGCAACGGAACTGTCAGGAAGAAGAGAAAGTCGCTACAGATGACAAGGAAGAAACCAAAAACTTGGACGAGCACACAGAAGAAAACTTCAACAAGGTAGGATGTTCACGAATAATCGTGAAGATTTTTTTTCATATTATGTCTTCTTTAAGGATCAAGATAGTCCAACAATAAAGCAAGAACCAGACATAGACGAAGTGCTTGAACAAGAAAACACACAAGACTACAATGTAACTTCTGAAGACATTAAACCATTCCTGAAAGTAAAAAAGTAAGTGGAGAAGCTGTAAAATAAGTGAAAGCGCTTTATAATTCTTATTTTCATAGCTTACACGAGATAGTTACCGTCAAAGAAGAATTTATGGAGCAAGATGATGAAGAAGAAGAGGTAATACCATCTGATTTCGTGAGAATTAAGAATGAAGAGGAAGAACTGAACATGTGTTGTACTGGGTGTGGCGAGTTCTTTTCCGGCAGTGCGGAAAATACAGTTTGTTCTGGATGCCTGGAAAATGACAAGGTAAACACACTCTTTGTCAAAATAAACATCTAAAAATCAAACTTGAGTTGTTTTGGAAAAAAACACTTTAGTAACGTATTTAAACCATTTTTTAAAATCATTTACAATAATTTTTATGACATATTGTAGGATTAGAATAAGCCGCTTAAAGTGTCATAAAAAGCAACTGGGAAAAATTAAATTTAAAATCTTTACAGGCTTGAAAAAAATTTTAGAATTATATTACCATTCATAAAAAAAAATAAAAAGTTATCAGTGGTAAGGGTGGCACAGTTTTTTTTTGATTACTGAAAGTAGGATTAATTTTGGCAATATTATCAATTAATATAATTAAATCGAATTTTTTTTTTTCAAACAGCTAGACCCCACCGACCCTTACAAGTTAATGACCGACCAACCCAGCACGTTTTGCCAATGGACTGGTCTACCAAACGTGGAAACCTTCACGGAACTGTACGATTACATCCGCGACAGCATGAGCGACGTTCCGGATACGACACGCTTCAACCAGCTTTTCAGCGTTTTGGTCAAGCTGCATCTCAACATAGACGGGAAGTGCGTCGATACGTACAACTTCCCGTCGGTTTACGTCAATTTGGTGGAGCTGTTGCACCAACATTTGAAGTTCGTCGCCGAGATAGACCCTAACGATGACGAGATGCCCGCCTGTTTGAAAAGGAGCTTCGCGAATCGGACGGACTTGGTGATGCTGCAGGTGTTGAGCTTTCCCATTGTCAAGAAGAGCTTGCCACACACATCGGTGAGTCGCCTTTAAAAAAAAATAACAGAAAAAGTACTTAAAAACTAGTTTTTAAAGTCACAAAGCAGTACATTTTGGCTTTATTTCTTAGGTTTCTGCCTTCCTCAGGTGTTAAACAGTCTTACCAAAGCTTTTTTCCGTTCAAAATTAATTCATTTCAGCGTCAAAGGATTATAATGACACAATGATACTGATATAAATCAATTTTGGAAGGAAAAAAGCTTTGATAACATTGTTGAACACCTGAGGAAGGCAAAAACCCAAGAAATAAAGCCCAAACATAGGCAAAAATACAAGTTTTTAATTTAGAAAAAGGTGCCACAGCCCACAAAAGAAAATACAAAAACAAGTACATATTTATTATTAAGTGAGATGTCTWTAAAAACTCCAGCAGGACGATAAAAAAATAAATAACAGCTAGTTTCACTTAATATTTATCMCTCCCTTGTGACAGTGCTTTAGACTTGAAACTATTTTTAAAAGACATTTATTAACATTTAAAATGAAAAATGTGAGAATCTGGGTGAGGTTGGGAATCTATATGGGATCCGATAGTTTTTATACTTCATATAAGCCGTGAGGGTTCACATAATGCCAATCTTCAATAGTATCCTTAAAAATAATTTTTTATTAATGTCATTAATTCTTCTTGAAGCTTCTTAAACCAAACTTTACAAAATTAATTATATTATATGTAATATTAAATAGTACACTAACAAATAAACAATACTTTTTTTGCCTGACTGTTAAAAATCTCTTTCAGGTCAGATATCTAGTGGCCTACACAAGTACGGGGCGCATATTCTACATATCCCCATGTTTCCGCCCCACTAGAACCATAGAAGGAATCTTTAGGGCCACACCGGTAGCCAGGAAGTTAGCTATGTACCCGACGTATATCTTCTATAAAGACGGGGACTATCATATCCGCAGTGATCGCAGGAAATCGTTGAACACCGTTATTACAGATAAAATCAGTCAGGATTATCTCAACAAATTATACAGGCGACTCACACTGCATTTCCGGGTCTTGGACGATGTGTTTCCTGAATACATGCTGGGAGAGTGGCAGGGGAAGGGAAAGTTCTTAGATAAACTGTTAAGGGTGTGTTGTTATTTAGCGAATGTTATTTTGGCACAGCAAGGTGCACTGTGATTATTTTTTTTTTAATAAACTTCAAGGACTGTGAATCAATTGTTTTATATCTCTAGTGGGCAGTATAACGATACTGTCATGTTTGGATACTTCTAAATAAACTATTATTTCTACAAGAGAAGTTTTATTTCATAACAAAAATGTCTGAGTTTGTTTTGTTTCTTCCACATTCATATTTAAACATTAAGGGTGATATTTTTACCCCCTATACAGAGAATAAGCAGCAGTTGGATTTCAATAACATTTACAGTATCAGGTGGAACAAATATTAAGTGTTTACTGTGTACACATAAGCAACAATACAAAGCGGACATGTTATCTTATCTATCGTAATTCATCTACAAACTACATGTCTTTAAATTTAACGCAAAAGCACGAGAATGTGAAAACTAACAATAGTCATGGAAGCTGGAGAATACGGCGACACAAACCCTCAGCTACCTTTAATACTCAAGAAAAGAGAAGAACATGTTAGGTATGTACATTAATCCTTTACAAACAAGTTAAAGATCAATTTGTTGATAAACTATGTTTAAAATTAAATCACTCACATAATTAAAAGCATATTGTTATTAAATAATACACAACAGGTAAAAACATGACATTTTATTATTGAATGAATGAAAGAGACAATACTAACGCTTGTTTTTACATACATAATTATCTCTATCAACACATGAAATGAATATTTCGACAACACTGACATCACGGAAAAAAAATTTTCAGGCTTCCACCAAATCGTAACAACTCCATCCGCGTCGTGAACAAAAAGGGTCGCTTCAACATATCCCTGAGCAAAATACCAAACAAGGAACTGCGTTTCATTCGAGACCTTGGTAACACGCTCATACAAATCCGTTGGCGATGGATCCTCCTGACCTTAGTCCTAGTTAACGGGCTGGCTTATGTCACATTCTCAGCGATATTCATGTTCGATGCTTGGCTGAGTGGCGATTGGGACTTAGACAATCCAGATCACAAGACTTGCATTGTCGGTACAAACACTTACGTTGGATATCTACTGCTAGGAATCGAAACCATTACAACCACAGGTTATGGCTATGTTTATCCGACACAGGAATGTAAATTCGTCTGGTTTGCTCTTACACTGAGCACTATTGTGATGTTTTTCATTGAAGGAGCGTTCATAACGGTCGTTTATGTGAAGATATCGAGGCCCATTAACAAGGATGTGGTTAAATTTAGCAAAAGGGCTGTGGTAAGTGTTTAATTACATCTAAACTTTACGAAATTCGTCAAGTTTAATAACAATGAGTTGTTATTTAATCAAATTTAAAAATGACAGATGTTAAGACGCTCTAGCGGCAAATCGCCGTACTAAAACTTGGTACATTTGCACTACTGCGCGTAAGACCTACTCAACCAATATCTACTACTCTTTTTTTTACAGGTTTGTCTACGAAACGGAATTTTATGTCTGGTGTTCCGTGTAAGCGATAAATATGGAAAACACGCTATAAAAACGAAAATAAACGCTTGTATAATGAGAGAAAAAGTGTCTGCTGAGGGTGACGTGCTATCTAATTACTTCACACCCTTAAAATTGGAGGAATGCGGTGTTTTTAGGTGGCCTACGGATGTTGTACATAAAATAACGCCTGATAGTCCGCTGTGGGATATTTCTGCTAATGATTTAATGACATCCAAGTACGTAAAGCGCGCAAAAATCGCGCCAACTGACATTTTTTTAAAGTGTTCGTTTGACCTACTATCACATAGAAAATAAGCTAAAGTGGATACACAACTCTCACATCATATAAATTCCATACACTTACAGCCCACGAAAACGTGTAAAATATTCACCTGTATGCATTAGTTCAAGAAATATTCATTAATAAGACTTCATTTTGCAGCTTTGAAATTTTGGTTGTCCTACGTGGAGACTCAATGTCGTTGGGGCAAACTTCCCAAAGTCAAGCTTCTTACGTGAGCAGAGAGATACTTTGGGGCCAACGTTTTGAATCGTGCATTGAGATAGCGGAAAATAAGCTGCAGTACTATGTGAACTACAACAATTTTAACCGAACCATTTCTTTTGACACCCCCTTATGTTCAGCCAAGCAACTGAAGGAGTTTCAGAGCGAAATTGGTGAAACGAAGGATGTTAATGATTTTTTTCAGTAGCATGAGAATATTTGAATTATTATAATGTATTTAAAGATTGTAATTGTATCTATAGGTCTATTTTGTATTCACTGTATTACTCGAGTGATTGTTATAATAAAAAAATCTTTCAAATGGAAAGTAGACAGTGTTGCAGGGAGATTTATTCAATATTGTAACTTGTATCATTACTCAGAGGAAGAGATACCTTCAGTAATTAGTTTAATAGTGTTTTTAACCAATCAAGTTCACCTACACTTACATATAAAGAAAACAAATCAAAAATATGTTATACAACACTTGTATTCACAATTTCATCGTCTTATATACACCGTAAATCAACAAAATATGACACAAATGCAAGGTAACACTAGAAACATCAGTACTTGGATACGTATTCCAACATAGCTCGATTACACCTAAAATTAGAAAAATCACGGGCTTCCTGTAACCTGTAGAGAAAGCTAGATACAACAAACTATGAAAATACCAGCTGTAAAATTGATAATGCAGTGACCTAGCGCAAGCAATACCTATTAAATTTGTAACAAAAAACGGTAGTACAAACAATCGCGCGACTTTGCTAAAACTATCCTTGGTTTTTTCATTAACACCCTTGCTAACTTGGGTTTTTATGTCACCGATTACATGGTATAACTTCGAATAACTAGAAAGATACTTTTTCATGGATGGTAAAAAGACTAACAATAAAAATATGTGCAATGACAGCAAAGCAATATGAAAATAGCGATTCTCGAACGTTTCTTTCGTCAAAAACCTATAATTTACAGTCCACTTGTGCTCAAAAACCCTACCCAAATCGAAGCTACCTTTTATATAACTCACTGGGTTCGATAACAAAAATGGTAACCCGAGGATCAATTGGACGATTCCACAAATCGATAAGTTAATGAAAACCTCCCTGAAACCTAAATTTGTTAGATATGCGGTTAATAAACAAGGAGCGTATAGCAAAATGTTCATTTTCACCGAAACAGCCAAAGAATAAAACACGCTGCCCAGTTTCCACTTGTTGTTCATGAACAAATGCAAACTGATGTAAAATAACAATACAGCAATTGGATCATTGAAAAGACGCAGTACAAATATTGAATGTATTCTATATGAAGTCAATGTTGATAGAACCAAGGCGTAAGGTGGTACTTTCGCTGTTTTCTTGTAGATTTCAAACGATAGCCATAATTGCACGATGTAGAATACGAGAAAAACATATTGAGCCAGGTGTATGTTGGCGCCCCGTGATGTCACGTAGTAAAGAATAGAGTATATGTAGACAAAACCAGCTGGATACACCAAAGGACCCGTATCACCTAAAAATATCGCAGATTGAACAGTTCACAGTACTTTAACAAAATCCAAGTACCTTTCAGTTCCTTGTAATCCAACGTTCCATTCAGAAAAC
The DNA here is from genome assembly GCA_025024175.1 of Rhyzopertha dominica. Taxonomy (NCBI): domain Eukaryota; kingdom Metazoa; phylum Arthropoda; class Insecta; order Coleoptera; family Bostrichidae; genus Rhyzopertha; species Rhyzopertha dominica. The sequence goes on from QCXZ01000075.1 coordinate 150,640, forward strand.
CTTCTACTTCTTGCATATAAGCTATCCAGTCTATTTCGGTGTATTTTACTTTCTCTATTATGAACACGTTCAAAAGCACTTCCACTATTAACAATAAATAACATGTTACATTTAAGTATGTGGGGTCAAAGACTAGCTTGTTAAAAAATGGTTTGTTAAAGTACTTTTTAATGAATAATTGATACTTTTTCTTCATGTTTTATATAACACCTTAACAGCAATCATAGCCTCACACTACTGTCTTGTAGTTCTACAAGTCGTCGGAACTGAATCAGAATCGAAATGAACGAATCAGTAAATCGTTCAATAGAGAAATATCCCCATCTCTAAAGTAGTTCAAACGTACTGACAGGTAACCTCACAATATGGCAACGTCAGGTTAACAAACAATATTGATTTTAACAGTTTTTATTGTATAATCGTCTGTTTTTTAGCAATGTTTGGCCCGTTAGAATTCAAATCAACCACGGAAGATGATTCAGAAGGGCAGCAAACATCGTGTTTGTTGTGCCAGGATTCGTTTAACCTAGAAATTGGACTGCACATATTCCTCAAGCATTTATTCGAAGTTCATCACTTGGTAATAGAAGACGTGCAGAATATAAGCAACTTACACCAGTAACTAGTGATTCCAAACAGTATTGGAGCTTGTGTAAAGCGGTGTTTAATTTTTCAGGTATGTTGGTTATTGGAAGCAGCGTTTTAGTGAAGTCGAATTGCAGAGCATAGTTCCAAGCGTCAAACTGGATTCTAACGACCACAACTATTTCCTGCTGTCCACTTTGATGAAAGAAGACCGTGAAGTTCGTCACAAGCTCAAGTTAGACGAAGTGTTGAAGCTGCAAGAGCTTGAACGCACCGAGAAATCTTATGTGCGGGACKGTCTGTTTTGCAGGTTAAATTTCGAAGGCACCAGGCAAGATTTCATCAGGCACTTGTCTGAACAGCACAATCTTCAACTGGGTAACCCGCAGAACTTGGTTTTCATAGAAGAACTTATAGAGGAGTTGAATACGATGTTGAACGAGTTGAAATGTGTGTATTGTGAGAAAACTTTTACGGATCGGAACGTTTTGAAGGAGCACATGCGTAAAAAGCTGCACAAAAGGATAAATCCACAGAGTAGAAGGTTCGACAAGTATTATGTTGTTAACTACTTGGAGCAGGGTAAAGATTGGCAGAGTATACAGAAAGAAGATGATAGACTACCTGTAGAACGAGGTAAAGTCAAATATTAAAATTTAAACACTGGTTTCTAAGTTAACTCTAGTTATCTGAAATATTTCAAAGGTATAGAATGTGTTTTCACTTACATTGAACGTTATTCTTCTATATTTTAGATGAAGTCGACCCAGATGAAGAATATTCTGACTGGCAAGAGAACGCAGACGAAATAACGTGTCTTTTCTGCCGTCAGAGGGCAGTGGACATGGAAAAACTCAACCTGCACATGCTAGAAGATCACGACTTTGATTTTTACGATGCCATGAGAAACTTGAGTTTCTATCAGAAAGTGAAGCTGGTCAATTATGTGAGGCTGCAGATCCACAAGGTTAGGTGTATCTATTGCGATTTGGAGTGCCCTGATCTCACAAGATTACGAAGACACATGACTGATGAGAATCATTTTCGGATACCTGATTGCAAAGTCTACGATCAGGGCTTGTAAGTTTTTTTATTTGATTTTTGCATTATTGTTGCTGTATTAACTATTGGAACAGTCAATTTTGTAGAAGAAAGAAAACAAAGTAAAAATACTGTACAGATTATTTTTCTGTAGGAAAGATAAAATAATACAGCTACAACAAAATTTTTGTCAGTGCTACCCAATAAAATTAGTGCTCTCTTTTTGGGCAATCAGGACAGTAGTTGACGTTTTTTTTTCAGGTATTATTTTCCAACCTATGAGAATGATGCAATGCTCTATCTTCTGGATGATGATGATCCTGGATCACCAAAATGAATTGTCCTGGTGTAAGAATATAAAAATTTAAAGAGCATCGTTTGATAAATTAGTTCTTAATTGGTTGATGAAAAAAATTAAATGTAACAATTGACATTGTACAATACAGGTAATGATAATTATAAATAATTATTTAAAAACATTTGTATTGCTTTTTTTAATTTCATAAAATATTTTGTACAATTCAAAAAATTATAATGTCTTTGAGAAAAACCTTAGTAAAATGCAACAAACAAAAAACGAAGATAATAACAACAGATTAATTCAAGGTACTGTTTTTTTTCACATATTTTATAGGCTTAGGAATTACCTGCTTAGTACTGAAATATTTTTCTCCAAATTTTAACAGAAGAAGAATAGCTTATTTAAATTATTTTAATTATCTAAACATGCATAAAAAAGTATTGTACTGTGTATATAAAAAAAGAAGCAAGGCAACAAGTCTTAAATACATTTTTTCTGCAGAATAAAGAAAAGTTGTTTTTCTCAAAATCACTAAGCTTGATTAGAAAATAGTAAAAATAACAAATATAATACAAATATTTAGCCCTGTTTCTGTTGTAGTTAATGAAAATTTGAAAATTATTTTAAAAATATGTTCTCATGGTGCTCAAAAGAACCTAAAATTTATAAAAATATATGAATTTTGGGTCAAAAACTGACTTTTGAGCTGAATCTTTCCAAATAGTCATAATTTATCATGCTGAATATTTTCTTTGTAATCTTCCACTGTGAAGGTATAACATGTTTTTCCCGCCAAATAAAATAAACCATCCCACGTAAAAACATAAAAATTCAATGTATTATTCTTCGATAAATTACAGCTTACATGACCCTATAACTAAATCATCAATAAAAAAATGACATCATAACAATTGTCTTTGTACAATATATAAATAACAACTAATCGTAATAAACTATTTACAAATTTTCATCGTATAACTCCGCACGTATTACAAAACAGTCCCCTCCGCTGTCTTCACATTCACTTTACTTCAAACCAAAACAAAGTTTTTCCCGGAAGCCCAATCACAGAAAAAAAAACGCTTCACGCCGGCGAATGTCCCCGATTATTGCGCACGATGCTCCTGTTGTTAAACTTCCGGTTGGCGTTGCCCCCTCTGTTCCCGAACCTCCCCCTCCTCCCCCTGTTCCCCTGGAACCTGTTGTCCGACCTGAATCCGTTGTCCGGATAGAATTCCTCGTTCCCGAAGCCGAACTGGTTTTCCGCGAAGAACGGGGGCGCATTCCCCAACAAACCTCCGTTCCTGGGATCGAAATTGATCGGTGGGATGCCAGGGGCGGGTCCCAGGAGCCCCGGCTGCACCAGGGGGTTGTTGGCGAGCACGGCCGGGTTTATTTGCGGCGCCGTCAAGTTGTTTACGCTCGCCAATATGCTCAAGGCGTTCAGATTGGGTGTCGCCTGAGCGGCGTTCGCCACGAGCCCCAAATTCGACAGAATACTGTTCAGGAGGGGATCCCCGCTCCCCGTATGGTCCGATTTCTGATTGGCCAGCTCCTGGTTCAACAGCAACTTCTGGTTGCTCGTCAGACTCTGATAGAACGCGGACGACATCAACAAATTCAACTGCTGCGTGTAATTCATGTCCTTATCCACGTTCTCTTGCTTTCTAATCCTTGGATCGACTCTGACTCCTCCACTAGTACCACTTTTAGGGCTCTGTTTCGGGCTGGCGGGGCTCTCCTTCTCCTCGGTCGAGAGGCGGAACATTTTCCTCAGTCGCGGGTCTCCCGTCATCTGGGCGTCTTGCACCGTCAGTTTTAGACCCGCGTAATCGGGTTTAGGCACGTCGACGACGTGGACTCGCCACTGTATCGGCGGGTGGGAGTTTATGCTGGCGTCTATCTCGCTGGCAGGGGTGTAATTTTGGATGGCCTTGAAGGGGAGGGTGAGCTGACGTAGGTCGATGTCGGGTCGAGCTGGAAAAGCGATTGTTTGTTAGCAAAATAATGGGGCAAAAGGAACAAAAACGGACGTTTAAAGAGTTGAATGCCACAAATTTTTTTATCCAATTATTGTCAATTTTATCAAATAACAATCAGTGTATGTCCTACATACTTTTACGTTTCTGAAAAATCAATTAATTGTGTTTTTTCTTTGGAACAAAAATATGCAGAATTTTGAGCTGTTTCATATACAAAAAAAAAGATTTAGAACAATTGTTTTTCTCATAAAAATTTTTTGCTCAAGGCAATCTCATTTTGCTCCAATTATGATGTGTTATATGCAAAATTATAAGCCCTTTTCAATAGAGGAGATTGATTTTCAGTTTACCTCGAAATTAGTGATAATTGAAGCAAAAACCATAACAATCACTGTTATTATTTCAATATTTACTTAAAACATTCACATTTTTGTAATAAAATGCAAAATATTAAAGTCTTCCAGGCGCAAAAACAGTCATGTTTTTTGCTTATAGCATTAACATTTTAACACCAATGATTATGTGTCTGATTGAAAAAGATGCAGAATTTGAAACTCTTTCAGATGCAAAAGGCAGATTTGACATATATCTTCAAATTACTGAGGTATCAAGCAAACTTATAAATATCACTGCTATTTTTATAATTCGAATTCAAGTGCAAAATCTAAAAATTCATAAAATGAAAATAATATAGAACTGATTGAAAAAACATTCATAGTGTTATAAGATAATATTTTGTCGGATAGATCGCTGTCTCTTGAAAAACACTGACAAAAAATTAATAGTCTGACGTTTCAATTACAACTGTAATCTTTGTCAAAGACGCAGAACCTCAAAATTTGCCTGACACAAGTTCAAACAAATTTTTGAAAGTAAATAAACAAATCACCAAGGAAGCGAGACGTCATAGAAACAACGTGCCAACCTGATAAAAAAGGAACCTAATGATGAAAAAGGAACTACCTAACTACCGTAGCTGAACACTCATATTTGACTAGACACATGATTGATTTTGATAAAACAAAAATTTTACATAGAGAAAAATATTATCACAAACGTCTAATAAAAGAAGCTATAGAAATTTGTAGGAATACTAATAATTTTAATAGGGATTATGGAAATTATGAGTTAGGTGACATTTGGAAGGCTATTTTGTAGTTATCTTTTATCAAGTAGTTCGTGTATGTCTAGTAGGTAGGTAGTTCCTTTTTCATCGTTAGGTTCCTTTTTTATCAGGTTGGCACGTTGTTTCTATGACGTCTCGCTTCCTTGGTGATTTGTTTATTTACTTTCAAAAATTTGTTTGAACTTGTGTCAGGCAAATTTTGAGGTTCTGCGTCTTTGACAAAGATTACAGTTGTAATTGAAACGTCAGACTATTAATTTTTTGTCAGTGTTTTTCAAGAGACAGCGATCTATCCGACAAAATATTATCTTATTATATTATGGACGCTGAAAGCATTCACCCTCATTCATAGTGTTGTCTAAAAAGAGACAAAAATTTATCGCCCCTTGAAGAAATACTTTTAACAAGAAATTAAAAAGTAATTTATCACAAAAACAAGCTAATTGCCATAATTTTTCCGAATTAATGGTCACCCCCTCCACAGATAAATTGTTCCACCCAATCAGATAGAACAATTTAAGAAAAGTCCCATTCCAGTTGAAACTCTCATTAAATCACCCAAGAGAGACATAAATCATAAAAAAAAAAGAAAAAACAATCGATCTACTTACATCCTCGAAAATCCGTGTCCCCAAACGACCCCCTCAAATCCAAATCCCTCTCGACCGTCCTCAAATCGACGTCTCTGCTCGCCTCGTTAACGGAAATACCGCCCTGTTCGTATATGCTGAGCTTCTCGTTCTTGGGCTGCTGCGGTTCCGACACGGAATTGAGCCTCGTCAGTCTTGGATCGGCAGCTTTCGACGATTCCTGCGTTGCCGCCGCCTGCCTGGGATCTCTCAGTGTTTTTGTTTGGGCAGTCGATTGACTTATGCTGCTGAGAAGCTTCGTTACTTCGGGAGAGATGTCGATTTTCGAGAGGTCGCCCAGTTTCTCCATCACTTCGGCGGGTTTCACCAGAGACGTTAGGTCACTGATGGCAAAATAATGATTGAAGGGTACGTTTGAGTTTGAACGTTCTTTGTGGCTTCAAAAGTCACAAAAACGCTGCTTCTGAGGACTTGCAATTGACGATGGTGTTTTTGAGATGCAAAGTCAGGATTTCCACAATTTTCTGGACACTACTACTATGACTTTTAATTATTTTAATTATAAAAATAAATGACATATTCCAAAAGCATGATGATTGTTCACCACTTCTTTAGCTCTTTACATAAAAAAAATGATATTAAACAAGTTTCTATGATTCCAGTAAATACAATACATTTAATTATGCAATCAAATGTATATAAAATAATGACCACTATGGATAAACCCTAATAAAAATTGATGAAGATCATAAATGAGATAACATGCAGCCAGAATTAAAAAAAAAATAATTATTTGACCCCGCCTTACTCAATGGATTTAGCCCCTTCTGTCCCAACAACCAATTTATAATCTTCGATAACGAAACTCAAAACTTAAAATTCCGTTTAAAATTATTTTATACCCACCTAGCATCGTTCCTGTCTTCGTCCTCCTCCTCGTTCTTTTCCCTCACATCCTCATTGTCCACCTTGATCATCAGTCTGTCGTCGTCGTCGTCATCTTCGTCGTCCGAATACCAGTTGTCGTTGTTCAGCACGTTGTCTTCGGCCGTGTCTTTCTGGGTTTCTACGACGTTATCTTTTTGTTGAGCCTGTATCCTGAGGAACAGATCCCTCTGCGTCTTCGGAAGGTTCAGTGGAAGATCGGAATCTTCAGTCTTTGTTCTCTCGTCGGTATTGCTTGCGTCTTCAGGATGTTGCTGGGTAACAATAATAACTTCAATAATGACATTATCATCATTGTAACCTGCTCAATTTAATACAAAGTTCTTCCTAAATGTTGATAAAGTTAAATTACGGAGGTTCACATTACAATCATTGGTAAACAGAAAAGATTCTGTTCAATGGTGTAAATTTGCTATAATTGGTTTTATGTGTAAACAGTTTTCATCCAGTAAAGTCTGTTTACAGCGTTTTTTGTATCACAAAATGTTTTAGTTCTGTTGAAAACCATTTAATATATTTTGAACTAGTACATTTTTTATAGGAACATAAAAAATTAAATAACACATAAAATTTCATAGAAAGAATAAACATTTATATGTTCATTAGAAAAAACAAGGTCCCAATTAACCATAGAGAGGTGTAAATTTAATCTAGTAAAATCATAATTTCAAAAATTGTAGCTAAAGTAACCATTTTCATTACTTGAGTGTGGAAATCTATCACCACAATGCAATATAGTGGTGGATAATAATCATCCACAGTCAGTAACGCATAATCAGCAAAAAAGCAAGTTATACTCCCATTATTTGTAAATATTAAGTCTAATTATATTTGGGACAGTGTATTGTTTTTTTTCTCTCCATTTGAGTGTAAAAAAAAAGTCACAACCTAATAAAACTTCCATCATTTTCAATAAAAACTCACCGTCTGTCCCCCGCTGTCGAACAACTGCCTTATATCGACGTCCCTCTTCAACCCCGTCGTCAGCTGTCGGCTGTCGACGTCCCTTGAATCTCCCGCGAAAGCCGTCAGGAAGTTCGCGTTCCTGATGTCCACGTCCCTACCGCCGCTGCCGATCTCCGAGGTGTCCATCTGACCGTCGTGCGAAAGGATGCCCAGATTGGAGAGCTGGATCTGCGGCGGTAGCGTCCGCATGTCGATGTCGCCGTTGGTGTTGATGCGTAGGTCCTGATCGCCGCGTTCCGGCGGACAGAAACCCTTCATCATCTGCTGGAGGGCGTGGCGTTTCTCCAAAGGATCGGGGTCCTGCCACCGCGACGGTCTGTTCCGGACAGGTTTGTCTTTTGGCTTTTCTGAACAGTTGGAAAAAATCTCTCACTACACTTAGGATAACCATGTCTTACACTAGTGTTAATTTGACAATTAAATGTTTACCGAACAAACTTTAGAACATCACAAAAGAAAATATTCAAGAAATACTTCAGGAACTACTAGTAATAGATATTGACGACCTTGTATCATTAGATGTGGCACAAGAAACATGACATCCAATTAAAAAAAAAAGTTATTCTTGTTTGAAGCTGTATAAAATAATAAATTTAGAACATAATCATAAAAATCAAAGATAACAATGTGCAATGCTGTATATAACTAACATTAAGCGTATTTTTATCAGTGAAAATTAAATTAAATTTATAACATGTGAAATGTAAATTAAATCAAATTAAACTGTCAAATATTGGGATTCAAATTAAAACAGATTCATCAGTTTAACATCTACAAATGATCGCTTATTATTTTCGGAAATAAATCGTCAAAACTGTAACCATCTAGCTGTTTTCATTTCAAAAATATTCAAAATGGCGCTACACACTGTAATGTCAAAATTTTCAACTTTGTCAATTTAGATGTTTATTACAGCCCGATTCTTGTATACAAATCAACATGTAAGAATCACAGAATATGATTAAACTTAAAGAAAACTCACCATCTTTGTTCTGCTGCATCAATTCTAGAGGAACAGGGACATTAATTTCGAACAGCGACGGTATACCGGATTTCGAATCCGTGCTCGTCTCTTTTCCACCAAATTTTGCCTCGAGACTTTTCTGCGTCTGATTGATCATGTTAACGGTTTCCTCCCTGCTCATGCGTGGAAAACCCCCCAAGATGTCTCTCGGAGCGGTCTCCATGTGCTTAATAAGCACTTGTTTAAGCGCTACGAAAAAAAACACATATGGCATCTACAAACTGTCTTTAAACTATATCTTCATTGGTTTTATTTTTAAAAACACAATTGTGCTTTATAGCTAGCCCAAAAGATGACAAAAACACTGGGCTTTTCAGATAAAATCCTAACCTAAAACCTTACCTTCCGTTAATGGTTTCCCGTGATCGAATTTGCAGTTTTCCCCAGCATAACACGGTAAGCCAGTGTGGTAAAACTTGCAGGGAAAACTCGAATGCATGTACAGGCATTTATCACCTTTCGCGCATCGATCCATCATATAGAACTTGCACAGTTCATGTTTAACTGGTCCACCAGCGTCGTGGGAATACGGACACATATCACCCTATCAAAACAACAAAACTCTAAAAACGATGCATGAACAAAATCCAACACGTAAAGCATTTATTTCTGAATCCTTTCATGCAAAATCGCATAAATTCAAACACAAACAAAAGTTACAGAGCAAAACCTAACCCCTACCTTTTTACACTTGCCGTGCAAATATAACTTGCACACGTTGTCGTCACTGCCGTTATCCTGCCTCATGTTCCTATCCCTGTTATTGAATTTGTTCCCTCTCATTTTCTGGTTGTTCTTTTTGAAGTGGGTATCCCGTTTCTTCTGTTTTTCGCTCCTATCCGAGGAAGCTTCTGACTCATACGAATCATACTCCGTATCCCTAGGGGAACCAGATTGCTCCCTACTATCGGGGCTACCAAATTGTTCGTTCTCATTGAATTCATCATCTTTCAATGAATCAATGCGACGTTGTTTGTTCTGTCAACAAAATCACAATTAAAAAAAGTAAGGTTAGAAGTACGTGCCTACCTTTCGCTTATCCTTATCCTTCTTTTTCCTTTTCCTGCTAAATTTCTCTTCATCTTTGTCGTCTTCCACCTGTTTTTTGTCCTTATTCAGTACGTCTGCTATTGCTTTTTCGATATTACTAGCGAAATCATCGTCCACTACAATGACAACAGTTAAAAACAACAAACTGTCACTTTACATAACTAACCACCTAAATTTTGTACCCCCTGCTCCCTCTTAAACCTCTCCCTCTTCTCCCTTTCCAATCGTTCAAGCTTGTGCAAATGCATTACGTGCTTTTCCGCCTCGGTCAATCGTGGCTTCTTCTTATCCTCATATTTCCGCTTGTCTGGTTTTACCGGTCTGTCTTTAACCTCAAATTTCTTTTCAGGTTGGGTCACAGGGGGTTTGACTGTGGTGTTCTCGTTCTTCTGAAGCTCAGCTTCAGGTATTTCTTCATCATCATCTTCTATTTCTCCATCCTCCAAGTCCTCATTAGGTACATCGCTGGAATTCAAAACTGCCGCTTAAAAAAACGGGCGGGAACTTTAGACCGGGTTACGCCCATCAACCGCTAGATGGCGCCGGGTGTACCTCAGCCTGCTTTTATTCGTTATCAGTGACGTCAAGGTCGGGCTGGGTTTATTTTTAGAACGATTTTGCGTGCTTCTTTCCAGGAATGTTACAAAACACAAACAACGAAAAGAGTTATCAAAACAAAGCCTTGGAACGTGTGCGCTTTGGTTCTTTTCCCGACCAAGCAGCGTGTACTGATAAAATGACAACAAAAAAACTGTTGGACATCGAAAAAACGATGTAATATGCAGTTGTTTTATGGCCTGGAAAATGACCTGCTGCTGGAGGAAAAAGAATCAACACGGAATAAATCAACTGATTAGTTGAAATGACGCAATCCAAGCTGGTCGCCATATTTGAGTGGCTACTATTAATGTAATTATATAAGCCGAGAAATATGCTAATATTACGATTTTCGTCTTGAAMTTTGGTTTTCCACAGCTGATATTCGACGAATCGTCGAAAAATCGTAACACCTGCGACTGCATTTGACGTTTAGCAATTTCGAAGCGTCATTCTGCGACATCGCTTTATCAATACGCGAAGGACGCGCCCTATTAAGACGCATAATATCGATCAAACACATGGCCCTGTGCGAGAAACGTAATTTTAACATATTTCCGGGCATAATCCTCGTCCGATCTGTTTAAAAATAATGCAAACCTTGGTGTACCACATGCGAGAGCCATTTTCGGTACCTAATGAATCACTAGGCAGGAAAAGTGTGTGGAAAATGGCATGAAAGTTCACTCATTCACTGTTTTATAGAATCCTGTCCTTGTTAGCGGCAGAATGGGACAGAATTGTGATGATTTTAGTTAAATTTTACGCATAGTTTTCATGAACCGACTATAGCCGCAGCGATCTATTCACAAAATGCCCTTTTACCGAGGACTTCGGAATGCGAGATCGCCCAGCAACACCTGACCAATCAACGGCCGGCTACGCCCAGGCTGCAGCCAATGGCGCAGCGGTGCGGTGACCTCGTGCGCGCAAGGCCCGTTTGACCTACTTTCGAGCGGATGAACTACCGCGCCATCTTTTGAAGGTGCCCTGCACCCGCCCAAGCTTTTGAATCACAGATACCTGCGGTTGAATCTACTATTTTTTATATTTTAAATCAGGATTTAAACAAATTAAACGCGCCCTTACTATTTACAGTAATCAAGAATCATAAATTCAACAAATAATTTCGCAATAACACGCAACGGTTACGTTTATGGCGATATTTAGAGTTAATTATCTTGTAATTAAACAATTTCTAATTAGTTTAAAGTAGTAAGTGCCTTCCTATCTGTCTGTGTAAATGTAATTATTATGATATTTTCAAGAATTCTTTACAATACATGCACGTTCAAAACTACCTGAAAGTAGGTCCCTGTATTACCGGCACATCTACATTTTTGCTAAACTCGAAAATACCCGCTAAAATACAACAAAAAATTCAAACAATGCACCGAGATATCAAAATAACTTCACAAACTAGTTTTCTGTTTGTGTTTACGACGTAAATGTTTTGGATAAAAGGAACATGTTTTAAACTGATAATTCGTAATTAAATTATGCGTGTTCTAAAACCATTAGCTGAATCACGGTTGATTGAACTATAAGTAGCCTTTGGTTTATCTAGAACTGCCCCATTTTCAGATAAATAACATTATAATAACCACAAACTGGTTACGTCCTTATCAACTGAGGTATTTCAAAACTAAAACGATTAGGTACCGGGATATGTAAAAAAAACAATTTACAGATAACACAGGAGAAACAAATTACTTATTAGGTACCTAGCTATAAAAAAATTATATAAAAGTACATTAAAAATCACGAGGCTGGCAATACTGTATAAACGCATTCTGCCATCTCTATGCCTTCAATTTAAACGTGGTTTGGAATTTTTCTAGATGCCTGACATACCGACTTGTGTATTGGGATTCCCAGACTAATTATAACATTTAAATTAGACCACAAATATGTAAAAACAAGTGGATATTTTTCTGTAACGTAATAAACAGGTTTTAATTGTTGTCTTCTAACGATCTGTAGATACAAGATTCTTCCAGTGTCGGGTTTGCTTTGTTTGTAGACAGAATGAAGTCGATTTTTTGCATTTTAGCGCTCATAAGTGCAATATTTTGTTTGCCGAAAGAACATAAATTTATCTCACCCTGTCCTGATGTTTTTGACTTCGAGGATAATGAGTCTAAAACAGATGATACTTGGAATGGACACGTCAATTTAACAACTGAAGACGACCTGCAGGGTGTTTATGCACATGTGGTACTAGACAGACCAGCTATAAAGCTAGAGGTGAGTATGACAGCAAGGGAAAATAAATTTGCTTTAAGAAGCATATTTAAAAGTTTTATCAATAATCTCTGGCGTATTTTTTACTTCCAGTCCTCTTTTGGCAATGTATCCACACCAGACAATGTAGATTATTTAATTCAGAACCCAGAACTGTTGCTAGAAGCGGAATCTCTAGTTATTCTCCATTTCTCAATCAAATATGACAGAGAGAACCCAGTGCCGAAGGTAGTACAGTTACGCCTGAATGGCAGAACTATATGTCCTCCACATATAAATAAAAGGCCCATTTATCTATTATTATAGTTAAAAAGGTAACTATCGGAGAATATATTTTGTGAGTTTTAATTCATTTGTTTGTAGGGTGACAAGTCTGAAAAACCTGATGGTAATATAGTAACTAACAATAATTATTATTCATCTGAATGCTATATAAGAGTATATTATACTTTAGTGCAAGTTAAAAAATGGACTAATTGAAAATATTAATGTTTCACTGAATAAACATAATAGTTATGTGTTCTTTTTATTAATCGGCACAAAGGAATAATTTTTCCCATACATGGAAAGTGCTAAAAAGTAAGAAACATAATTATGATTCATACCAAAGGTTGATTTTTAATCTCCAATACCTTTTAAAGTAAACGAAATACATGACGTCCATTTTTTACATTGAGCATATGCACTGTGAAAATAATGATATTTCTTTAATATTCAATTACAATATTCTTATGTACTATGGCTGTAAAATAAATAAAAATAAAGTAGTCTTGATTAATACTTGTTAATGTGTCTATACTGCCATAAAACGTGATATCATATTTACCTGGGGCTTTGATGTTATCTGTAAAAATGTAAAATTTTCGTTTATGTAATAGTTATTTACATAGCAAGGCCATTATACAGGGAGCATTATTTTTTTTAAAGAAATAGGTACAAATCTACAACATTTCGTATATCTACAGCAGTAACTGAACGATATATTAATCTAGCTCTTACATAGGAAACAACCTAATTAAAAAATCAACGCTGTTGAAATACAAAAACAAAACTCAGCGAAATTTCAGCAACTGCTGACATACTTGTTAATTTATGTGAAGAAAGAGTAACAATATTTGTCTTTGATTACATTCCACAGTTATATCATTCCGTTTCAAAAAATATTGTTCGCCATAATCGTATATTTAAAAACTGAAAGTTTTTATTATTTAGTAAATTTAAAATTTGCTACTACTTTTATTGGAACTTTTTTTAACAGAACTATAGTCCGGCCCCTGTCTATTTTGACAAATTATAAGTAGGGGCTTGTATGTTATTAATTATTGGACGCATGTATTATTCATATTCTCTTTTGTGTTATATAGTGTGGAAAGTTATTTTCTAAAAATATTAACATAACATATTACATACAGGGTGTCTGTAAAAGCTCTGTACAAAATACTAAGAGACTAAAATTTAAGGCATTACCGCAAATTATCTTGGTTGAAAAGTTGGTAGTTTCCAAAATACCTACAGGGTGTCAAAGTTATTAGTTTTGAACTCTTTATTGAATAATGTATCTTAATAGTAGGATTCAGATGAAATTTAGTATATAGAGGTTTTTTAAGATAAGAAATCCAAATTTATTCACAGTTGTGATGTACCTTAAATGAGAATTGTTGGAATCGATGAATTCTGCTGAGGAAACAATGCTCTTTTAAATAGTGCCCATCTCACTCACCAGACATGACACCCTTGGACATTTAATGATTAAATCCGGAGAAGATTGATAGGGTGCAGTTGTGCACATATAAACGGGGGCAACTTTGAACATTTACTCTCAGTTTTATTGGATAATTCCTGTTTTAATGAAAGTTTGCTGTTTTCTTTTGTTATTCTCATCTAAAAGGCAGAACTTTCTTGAAGAAAACTTATCAGGGAGTAAGAATTTTTAGCGAGAAATGTGATATAAGGAGGCACAAAAAAGTTATGTAGACAAGGGGCTGCTGGCGAACTGTGAATTGTGCTAAATCATATTATAGTCGCAGCAATGTGTCCTCCAGACTTTCGAGAGACACCCTGTATATTGCCGGTCTGATTCGTGCTTCCATCTATCGTCCATACGTCCATACAGAGACCTATCATACCGACCCATCTGGAATTCCCAGGCTCATTACCAAATTCAAACGAGTTTCCGGAAATCGTACAAAAATCCAAACAACAACGAGTGGTTATTCGCTCGAAACCTCGTAAACAGGTTCCAGTGTCTTGACCGTTGTGTAGTATAGTGCGTGCTGCTCATAGTTGCGTGTGTACCCCAACAAAAGCGACACAAGACTGACCTTTACCTTGGGAAGGTATTTGCAATCCGTAAATGCAGATCGTCTTTTTACCCGTTGGCGGAATCCAGTTCTGTTTTTGTCTCTCGTGTTTACGTTGACCTATGGCAATTGAGATAAAAATTCACGCCTCTATCGTTTCGTAGTGCAGTTCTGGCTCGTTTTGTAGATAGAATGCGGTGGATTTTTGCTGTGCCCCTGTTAAATGCGCTGTTTTTTTCGGTTTTCGGACAAGAATTGGTTTCACCGTGTCCTGGAGTGTTCCACTATGAAACGGACACCATAACAGACGATGGGTGGTATGGATACGCGCATTTAACTACCAAAGACGATCTGGAAGGTGTTTTTGTACATGTTGTGTTGGATAGACCCGCCATAACTCTAGGGGTAAGTAACGAACGGAAGAAGGCATTATTATATTTTTTGAACCCGAGACCTTGGCTTAGAGTGGGGAAGAATGCCAAGATTTTGTCTAGAACACTAGAAAGACCTGTTTTTAATCAGATACAATCATTTGAATATACGTATTCAATTATATTACGTGTTTTTGTCATAAACACTGTATCCAGAAGTTTACGACCGTAAATTGCTTTTGTCGCTTGATAGCTTTATAATGGCTTCAAAATGGTGAAATTCTCTTGTTTTAAATCGACACGTGAATAAACTGAATGAAATTGTTTTGAAAAATTTCCGTGTTTACTACAGGGTCATCTAGATGAACTTTTTGTTATGGAAATCTGGCTCCATTTCCCAGAAATGTGCGAATTCCCATTTGATAATCCACATAGATCACTGTTTCTTGTCTTATTTACGTCATTTAACACAAAAAAAGACGATTTTCAGGTGTGAAATAAAATTAACTCCTTATGTAAGCTTGGGAAACAGCTACATAAATATTTATAGAAGCAATGACCTAGGTATAATACTGTTTGTTTGTAAAGGTGTGCTGCAATTTGTATATACACTCCAAGACTGTTTACTGCAGAATTCGTTCATTCTTTTGCAATTAGAAGTATTAAAAAACATTCTGACACATTCCACGCTTTTGTGATAAACATTATTACAATAATTATAAATTAGTACAGTTAATAAAGTTATGAGAGGCCAGCTAGCTAGGCGACTGTCATTTTTCATTTTGAAGTTACAAACCACAAAATAAATAAAGAATTCTCCTTGATTTCTAAAGAAAAACTAAATAGGATGACATACATTTTTCACTTTGTTTTGCATGCTATTATTTGAGGAAAACTGGTAAAATCTGAGGTTGACAGCTATTCTTGTTTTGAAGTTATTTAAAAATAATACACACAACGTATGAAAAATTACCGAAAAAAATTATAACATTTAGAACTTTGTTTTGTATGCTTTTATTGAATAAAAACTGCAGTCAGAACCTAAGATTGATAGCTTTTTCATTTTGAACAACTTCTAATAACTCATTACAATTGTAATCTTTTTTTATTTATTCATAGGATATCACTTTCATTCAAGCTCCAAATTTTATGTTTAATGGTTAAAATTCTCTTATTGTTTATCATAATAACTGATAACAAATAAATTCATTCACAAATTACATAGAAAAGTATCAACAACTACCAAAATACAGTCAATACCATTGAGACCTTTGTCTCGATTGTCAAATTATATGGTCTACCCAAACTAAACTAACAAGGTAAAACTTTAAACTTGGCATTAAACAAGATATCTAATTTTACCAATCTGTTCTAGGTCGATAGTTTGGTGACTTGTTAAATTATTTTGACTCATTTAATAAAAAAGACTGTAAAGTTCACCAGTTGAAAGCCAATACTGTCTTCTTTTTTACAGACCTTTTTTGGCAACGTAACTACCAAAGATAAGATAGATTATTTCATACAAAACCCACGACTACGACTCGAAGTGGGACCACCAGTAGTCCTGCGTTTCTTCATCAAGTATGACCCCTATTCTCCCACTCCAAAGGTAGTACAGATACGTCTCAACGGCAGAAAGATCTGCCCCATAATAAAAAAGGATACAGTGATCCAACTGCACCTGAGCGAACCTGTCGGGCAAGTAAGTACCAGAGAATGCCTGGTATTGTTCCGAAAACGATTTTTTTCGCAGGGAAATAGACCGATTACGGTCCCGCCAGATTTACAAACGGCCACAGTGGTGATTCACGACTACGCAACTAAAAGGCCCCCGTACAACTACGACAGGGAAAATAATGGTGGGTACAATAATCGGCCGAACAACAATAATAACTATAATCAAGTCGGAACATTGGACACCGGATCACAGACAGATTACAGCACTAACAGGTTTGTTCAGCATTTTCATTTGTTTTTAGGGTCTTTTTGAGTTACTTACACTATAAGTTTAAATATCTCTTATGAGACTTGACCAGTAAGCCTCAAAGAATAGTTAAATTTTGTCAAGTATTTACTCGTAAAGTACAATTTTTCTTGTAATGTTAGTCAATATACAGGGTGTTTGGAAATGATGGGCAAAAAATGAAGGATATAATTCTACTCAAAAAACTAATGCCACAAGTTTCCATATCATTTTTGTCAAAGCTCAAAAGTAAGAAAGATACCCGGTGTCTTTTCTTTTAATAACTTTTTTGTCTGTGTATCAATTATGTTCAAATTTAGCACACGTATTCTCTATACAATTGTTCACTCCTTATCCAAATTTAAAGCAAATCCTTTAATGCGTAAGGGCTTTAACTGCTCGTGAATTTTAAACTATTACCCAGAACTGATAATTTCAAAGCCAAGGGCAGTTTAAGCCCTCTGGCATAAAAGGATTTATTTTAAATTTGGATAAAAAGTGCACAATTATATAGGAAATACGTGTGACAAATTTGAACATAATCGATACACAGACAAAAAAGTTATTAATAAAAAATTGACACCGGGTATCCTTCTTAATTTTGAATGGTATGGAAACTTGTGGCACAATATATTGCCACATCTGAATATGGCATAAAGCCTCAAAGTTATAGGCTGTGATTTTAGAATGCAGGACCTGAATTTTCGATTGCAGCTTCGAATTTTTCCTTGCAGAAGACCGGGTGCGAATCAAGGCGGCTCGTTTGCATCGTCTAGCTCTAGCAGCAGCAATACAGGTAGCAACCCATTGCATGGTGGTGGGAGTATTTCAACGCAGGTTGCACCAAGCCATGATCGTGATTATTTTGTAGGCGACTTCTCGATCATTAACAGACCGGCCGACAGCAGCAGCAGACCGATTACGACGACGACGAACCGGAAACCTGAGTGCGGCACTACCATCTTGACCCCCAGGCCTTTGATCACGAACGGAGCCAGCACACAACCAGGTTGGGTGCTTTTCCTATCACTCGAGATAATATTAGCAAACAGAAACCAACTGCGATGGATTAAAGAAAACATAATGTGCGCTTCGCTATGTCTTCCTAATCTAAAGTTAGAATGGGCTATTTGAAGGACTCACCCTGGTTTCAGTCCTGTCCAATCCAGTAAAAGGGCACTACACTTTGATTTAGATGGAAACAACTGAGGTTTTTAAACACTTCACACTGTCCTCTTCGATCATTTGGATGCTGCTCGTAGTCATTTTCTTCAGTGATGCACTGTTGTTTAAGATGTCACGTAAAGCATTGTTTTGTTTAAAAAAAAATCTCATTTTTGAAGGAAGAATTCTCGAACTGGTTAGAAAAATCCAGAATTGGGTATTTCTGCAATCTGTAGCGACTGTATTGCAATGCTTTTTCTGTCAGAAATATCTAAAATGTACTGACACACACAGTGAAGCTTGAAGAGAGGGAAACTCTCTTAAAAACTTTGATTTTCTGTTTATATTAGTTATTAATATGATTATTACATATTTAGTTTTAAATCTTCAATGTTTTAATACAAAATCTGTGTATTGTTTGTCTTTTTTTTGTAGTAGTTTGCCTAATGAATTTAGAAAAGTCCCTAATCGTTTTGAAGTGACCATCTGCAACATAAATATAACATAAATATAAATAATTTAACAAATAAAGTTGTTATTAGATTTTAGCTCAAATATTAAGTGAACTTCCGTTATTATGTAAAATATTTCTACACGAAGCACCAGTTTTATTAGAAACACTTTCTGTTTGATAGACTTTCCCAATAAACTTCATACTTTTATGAGTTATGAAATAATGTAGAATCCTGAAATTTTTGCTATAATAGTCAAAGTGTTTTTTTATAGGTGAATTCCCTTGGCATGCAGCATTATACATCAACGAAGTAGGTGGAACCAAATACATCTGTGGGGGAAGCCTTATCTCGCAAGAATTTATAGTAACAGCAGCCCACTGTGTTGCACGTGAATCTGTCGAAAGCGCGCCCATTGACCCCACCCTTCTGCTGGTGTATTTAGGTACAGTAACTTTTTTTTAACTCTTGCCCGACTTTTGGCAATTTTCCCTCATCCAAAAACATCGCTCAAATTGTTGGTTTAATCCATTTCATGGCTCTTTAAAGGCAAATACGACCTCCAAAAGTTCACCGGTGGTATACAGAC
Organism: Rhyzopertha dominica; assembly: GCA_025024175.1. Lineage (NCBI taxonomy): Eukaryota > Metazoa > Arthropoda > Insecta > Coleoptera > Bostrichidae > Rhyzopertha > Rhyzopertha dominica. The sequence goes on from QCXZ01000075.1 coordinate 169,930, forward strand.
GCACGATGTGTCCAAAATATTTCTCCACCCCAATTACAACAGGACGAGTTTCCACAACGACATTGCCTTGCTAAAACTGTCTAAACCAGCAGAATTAAGTGACGCAGTTCGAACTGTCTGTCTTTGGAGTGAAAACAAGGATTTGAGTTACGTAAAAGATCGATTGGGTAAGTAAACTCACGTTATTATTGGTAACAGAAGTCCTTGAAACGTAACAAATGGCAAATTAAGTACTGTTCTGTAATTACTGGGTATTGTGGTTGGATTAACATAATTCAATTTAATTATGTTTCGAACAGTCGTGTAAGAAATCTACAAGCACCGCGATGCTTATTAACTTTATTTGCAGGTACCGTAGTTGGATGGGGGTTCGACGCTTACGGGGTTATTAGACCTTTATTAATGCAGGCCAAGATGCCAGTGGTCGATAATTCCAAGTGCATCTATTCGAATCGAGAGTTTTATTCAAGGTTCACGCACGAGAGGTCGTACTGWGCTGGCTTCAGAAATGGTATGAGAAACGCTAGTTTTGTCTCTCTTGATATCATGAATATGAGTTTAAAGATTTTACAAACAAAACTGTTGCTTAAAGGTTCATTAAAAATCTGATTTTTTTTCATACTTTTTTTGACAACATTTTTTACTCAAAGGTACAGCCGCATGTAACGGGGACTCTGGCGGAGGGATGTTCTTCCAAAAACTCGGACCCAGGGGCMAARCAACCGAMCAGTGGCAAATCAGGGGCCTAGTGTCGCTCGGCATAGCGTTGCAGAACAAAAAAACATGTGACCCCAACGATTTCATAGTTTTCACAGACGTGGCGCAATATTTAGATTGGATAAGGAACACGATAAACAATAACTAGCGTTTTTACCCAGTTTTATTGTAACTGACGACTCATAATTAAATGTACTCGATAATAATAATAAATTCTAATAACGAAAACGAGAAATTCGTGATTCAGTCTGTTGTTATGAGTGATGGTCGGTTTTTTTTTTTTTTACGCCTTGCTTATGTGGCTTTGGACCAGATGCCTTGTGAGAGACGACACGTAATTGTATGAGCATCCGCATATGTCACATCTGTAAAAACAAAAGGAAAGTTGACATCGACTGTCTCAGATATGTACAGTACAGCTATAAATAAATTCTTTTTTTGGGCTAACTTCTTCATTTATGATCAACATTTTTAAAGTGAACTAGGAAATAAAAATATTTAGCGAATGAATTATTTTACCAATGGAGGGTAGAAATACAGGATGTTTCACCAATAATAACGACCCTGATGAAATTAAAAATTCTACCCAAAATACATTCTCATAGCCAATGTGGTCATTTTACATAATGGCATTTTAAAAATAAATTGGGAATCTATGCCCTATTGTTCCTGTCACTGTATTTATTAAAAGTCAAAATGTATTCAAATGATGAAAAAACAGATATGATTTTGATTTATGATGAATGTAAGAAAAATACAATTTTCAAGAGACTTGAATTAACTTCAAGTATCAATGTTACCTCTGCAAATGTATTTTGGGTTGCATTTTTAATTTCGTCAGGGTCATTATCATTAGTGAAACATCCTGTATTTTAAATTTTGCCCGATACTTAAGGTACCGTGTCTCTTATCAAACATTTAATTATCATCCATTAGTATGTCAGGATTTTTTAATGCAGATATTTGTGTCTCAAAGTGGCAAAAGAAATCTTTTTTCTTGATAATGATGGAAGTTCAAATTTTGGTACACATTATCACTTAGCTTCAAGCTTCAGTGGCATTCCTATTTTGAGTTATGTTTCTGAAGTAAAAAAGTAAATGATAAATCCTTAAAACATACATAGTCTGGTTGAGATCAGTTTTAGCTGACCCCGACAAAAAAAGTCAAAAGCTGTTGTTAAGTCAGGGGATTGTACAGGGAATTCAAAAGGACGGAACTTGCTAAAAACTGATGACAAGTTGTAGTGATTAAAATATTTGACACTAGACACTGCAAAGTTCGATATTTTCACTGTTAACGTCGAAATTTGTTTAAACCTCTTTTAGAATCGCTCACCTATACAAAGCTCCACCTTTGTGTATCTCGACGTGCCTCAGGAGGTTGGAGTGTCTCGTGAACTGCCTGCCGCAAATGTAACACGAGCATTGCTTCGTTGAATCGTGCACCTTTCTGTGAAAAACCAGTTCGCTATCGCTGAGGAAGGATTTTCCGCAAAACTCGCACATGTTCGTGTTAATATTCGGATGTTTATAGTTCATGTGGCACTTCCAATCGAGATAAGCGTAGAACTTCGAGGAACATACAGTGCACTACAACAAGACATGCAAAAATTATAGATTTTCACAGGAAAAAGTGAATGATAGGAGCCTAAGACAATTTTATAAAAAAAAAGTACATAATAAGCAATTTTTTGATCAAAAGAATGTCATTTTGGCTTAAATTATTAATTCTTGACATAAAACACTTGAATAATCAAGAAAGGAAGCAATAATACACAGTCAAATGATTACCTGGAACTTTTTCTCGGGGAAATGCGTCAGCATATGCCTCTTGACCTTTGGCTCACTGTCGAAAGTTTTTTGACACGTCTCACATTGGTATAACTTGTCGGTTTTGACCTGCCCCTCGTCTGCGGGCAACTGGTGAATCTCCATGATGTGTCTCGACAAATGCGTTACGTTCTTAAAGGCTTTCTGACACAGAGGGCACCTCTGGACCATCGGGTCCATCAAACGAGGTGACAAATTCACCCTGGTCGTTTTGTGACCAGTATAATCACTCGTGATGATCAGGGTAAGTGACGTTGTTTCGTTGTACGGACTGGAAACGTTATAAATTAAATAACGACGACAGAAAAAATTAATTTACCTTTCTGTGTCGACCGTCAATCCATTTATCAGCACGCCATCTTCGATTTCGTTCATCCCCGCTTTTTCCGGTTCGTTTACTAATATGAACATCCATTTACTGTCTGTAGTGGCCCCCCCGTCGTTCACTAAGGCCATGTATCCGAAAAGGTACGAGATGCGCTTTCTACACGCGTCTGGCACTTTCGATTCGTACGATTTTTCCACTAGTTTCACCAGAACGTTCTTTTGCAATAGCTTTTTTTGGACGCTGTCCATTTGCATCAAACCCACTAGCATTTTTATCACATAATCGTAGCTATCTTTTGTCATCAAGTGCTTGTTCACTGCTTCAACTGAAGCTTTTTTTAATGGTTTCTCAATGGACACCTCTGGTAGGCTTTCTGACTTTAATGAAGTCGCAGGTTCTGAGTGGTTTACGGCTGCAAATAGAGTTCTGATGCTTTAAAGGGTATCTAAGAAAGGATTTTGTCTAGACAAATTATTAACAACCAAACTAAGAAGTGATAACCTCATGGCCAAATGTTGGGAAATCGTTTTTTAAGTCCTAAATGATAAACTCACCTTCTGCAACCTCATCCTCCTTGGACCCATTCTCTTCCGCAACTTTTTCAACTACCGGATCCTTTTTTATCTGAGCAGGCCGTTCGATCTTCAAAATTTTCCCAACTAGCTTCTTCCCGGTATTGGTCCTTCCCAAAACCAATTTTTTATTAATGATATTCCTGTAAGACTGCTTCCTATTGCCTTTTGGGTGTTCTGGGCCAACACCCACTTCCCTATAACCATCCTCTTCCTTCAAACTTTGCTTTCTCAAGTAGGAATCTAAGCTAACCGTTTGACCCGTCAAAAGGTTACGTCCGGTTATCTTGGAGATGTCTACAGGTGTTTGTTCGGTTTGGGGGTTGGTTTCGGCGAGGTAATTTAAAAAATCGATGCTGTCAGTGCTCTCTCCTTGTTGTATGTGTAGTTTGCCGTCTTTTAATACTGCATATTGGAAGCTACAAAAAAACACTTCTTTCTGTCATTGTAACAGGATTAATATACACTTACTCTTCCACCGTCTGCAATTCTTCTTCATTTTCCTCAGTCTCGTCAACAGCCATCACAAAATCACCCGCGTCACCTTTATCCAAAACTATGGCCGTCTGATTTGGATCGAGACTGACAGCTTCTTCCATAAACGTGTCATCATCACCACCATTGGTATAATAAATAACCCGCGTGCCGTTCTCTTCCTCAACTTCCGTGTGAGTGCCCTCGGTGATGAGTTGTAAAAACCCATCGTTGACGACTATATTCCCTTCCTCGTTTACAAGGATCTGTCCATCAGCGGGAACGAAATATTGCCCATCAGCACCTTCGAAGAGTAACGTATTGTTCTGGCCAGCAATGAGGGTCTGAAACCGAGACTGTTAGGGTAAATTTGTCAAATTTTAATGACACATACAACCTCCATTTGGCCTTCTTGTTGATTTATGGCTACGTCCAACTTGAAGCCTCCAGTTGACATGGGTGGTAAAAGGAGCTAGAAACTGCATTTTTTGAAATGGAATCACGTAAAATTCCAATGTGAGAATAAATTTATCAATCGGTAAATACAGAAACTCACCTTATCCAGATGGATATCGATGGAGATCCCAGCTCTGTCAAATTGACAATACTAACAAACGAAATATCACTACTTCACCATACAGTGACAAAATATTCATATCATTAATTTTATTGTTGAAAATGGATTAACAAGATTAAAATCGGCAATAATATGCTTTACTTTTCTTGTAAAACCACACAAAATTAATAAAAATCGATCTTACTTTGGGGGATTTTGATTCTTAAGATTGCTATTGCAGCTGCCCACTGACTGTGATTCAGTGGTTATACAATATTTTTATTTATTTTTAAGGACAAAAAATGGCCAAATTCCTGGCCCTAGATAAAGTGCAACGTCTTTTCAAAATAATATCCGAAAATGGTGGTATAAGAGGCTCACTTGTAAAACTCTTCAGGTAAGTTACATAACCTCTCTATCCTACCAACTCTTGACATTTTTTACCTTGCAGGCAAGATGAACTTAAAACTGGAGTCTTGAGAGGTGTAGATAAATACGGCAACAAATATTACGAGAACCCAATGTATTTCTACGGTAGAAACCGCTGGGTCGAATACGCTCCACAATACTGTGAGTACAATCGCAACGGTATGGATGAAATCATGTTAAACCGATTAATTTGTAGGGTTGGACTATGACGGTAGTCAGGTACCTGCCGAATGGTTTGGCTGGCTTCACTACAAAACCGATATGATTCCCGACGAGGACCCAACCAGACCAAAATATAAGTGGATGGCAGATCATACAGAAAATTTGTCGGGGACAACTGGGCAATATGTCCCTTATAGTACGACAAGGCCGAAAATAGAAGCTTGGGTTCCAAATAAATAAGTTGTAAAGTGGGAAATTAGTTGTAGTTACATGTAAATAAAAGTAATTTAAAGGGACTGGTTTATTTTAATTATGTTGGATTAACAAATGCAGAAAACTCTAAGTGAACTAAAAAAATATGTCACATCAATTAATAGCATTTTTGAAAACAAAACAAACTGGTTTCGTCAAACTATTTACTAATGAAACTAAATGACAAAAACAATTTAAGTGGTGATAATTTATTCAAGCTGTTTATAATGTATTTTGACACTTGTGATATGATAATGATTAGGATGATATTGTAGAAGGTACACTAACCAAGCTTTACTTAAAAGCAGAAACCCCAGTTACAATATTGACATTTTTCCAGAATTAGCCATTGATCTGATGTTTATTTCTTATTCATTTCTGAAAAAAATGATTCAATAGTATCCCTGACCTATATCTAGTTCAGTATAGAAAGTAAGTGTTGCAAGCCCAAATATATAACGAATTAATAGTTAATGCTACTTTGAGTGTTCTGAAATCGTTATGGTAGCCACAAACTGAATATCATACAATAATGTTCTGAAAAGCAGCATGAGAGGTTGTCAATAGCGTTATAATACCTACTAAATGCATCAGTTGCCTAAATATGTATATGTTATTTAATTTAGATTGTGTCTAATGCTTTAAATGACTTTATTAGTAGAATAAAGAGGCAAATCATTAACAAATATAAAGGAATGGGCCCAGGGATTGATCCTTGGGGAATACCAAAAAATAGTAGAGTGGAAGACGCCTACTGATCTAGAACAAAAAACTGTTTTTGCTTTCTTAGGTAAGACGAAATTCAGCATTAGCTACTTTTGGTATAGAGCATACATATCCAACTTCTGCAAAAGTTATATCATGCTCCACACAATCTAAATGCTCTGGTTAACTTAAAGAAGGCAATATTTAGTGTATTTAGAGAAAGAAAAAATCTTCACCAAGATTTGGTTTATAAAATTTGTTTGTCCAACGAATGCATATTTTATTTTCTTACTTTCTTAAAAGTATATGACGTAATCACAGCATCTAAACCATTCTCATTTAGCAACATCAGGCTTCTAACAACTAGAGCATGCCTAGCTACCATAATTGGTGCTATACAGAAAGAAATATCAAACATATCTAAAATCTCAACTTACGGCTATAAGTATAGGTATGCAAAAATCAATGCTGGACCATTTAATAATCATGTAACTACATCCTCACCTCTCTAATGATCTAATACCCACCATGTCACAAGTTACACTGTAGTCATAGTTCTCCACAATCATGTTCATTTTGAATCAACAGAATCTGAAATATCTATTAAGTATATATAATATTCTGAACTTTCTCCACTGCTGTACTGTACTGTAACACATTCAACCCCAAACGAGAACAAGTTTTAAGATCCGAGATCCCTTTAGTGATATTCCATTAATATGGTTCATAAAACTTCAATGTTCTGTTCATGCTAGGTCTATACATAACAAAAACATCATCAATGTAATATTCAGCTTCCATATAGTCCATATAATTCTGTGAAAACTAATTCAGTGGCACTTTTCCACATTCAAGAACATTTTCATTGATGGAACACAAAGCAACAACACTTTGATGAGGCTTAAACTATCTGCAAACATAATAAACTTAGAACTTTTTAAGCAATCACACACAAATCATTCACAAACAAAATAAAAAGTAAAGGGGACAAGTGGAATCTCTACGGAACACCGGATGTTATCAAACATGGCTCAGATACGGTACCCCCTGCCTGCGATCTCCTAAAAAGCTACAAATCTACATCATTAAGCTGTCACTAAAGCCAAACATATCAAGTTTCGCTAGAAGCATACTGTGTTCAACACCCTATCAATAATCTTCGAGAAATCTGTATAAATGGAATCAAACTGACACAGATTAGCAAAGGAATTTGATATTTCTATACCGTACACCAACAAATTTCTTGTTACTGTTGCTTTCTTTCAAATAAACCCATATGCTACTTCGGAAATACAAATTCCTTACAAGCAAGTAAGCTGAGAACAAGGCCCTCAAACAATTTAGGCATTGAGTACTCGTTGGAACCCACATGCGATAACTTTTTTTGACTACGTACTACACAAATGAGCAAAATTCTTCTCTACACAGCAGAACGCTGATCCAAGCATTAGTAAACATGTAAAAATGTTCGTTTCATAACGGCATGGAGACCTATGTTCGATATTTTTCAAATTTGAACTCGACGTTTAGCAACGTTTACAAACGTTTAGCAACGTTTACACAACAACGGTTTTGGGGGCAAGTGGCAAGCAAAATTTGCTGTTTTACACCTAAAACGGGGCCCTTTAAACAATTTTCGCTGTTTTGGGGAACATTACAAGTTCAAAAGCAACGAAATACCCCCCTTCCCTATAACTGTCTACTATAATGAGCTATTGCAACTACTTTCTACTCTTTATCAAATGTATTTAAACGCAATAACGTGTCTATTCTCTAAATTAAAGACGTTTAAATCGTTTATTTATTATATGAACCAGTAAGTACATGTTCATGGTCTTAATTATTCATTGTAATCTAGTTCTTAGCCTGTAATCAGCGTAAAACATGTAAATTAAGCTTGTCGTATTTGCATATTGCTCCATTGTATGCAGTTTTATCTTTATTCAAATAACTAATCGCCCTTATAAAAGCAAATTCTACAGTTCTATTCTATACAATCAAAGTGCAAAATAGCTATTCCGCCTATAGAATCTACAAATAACGCATACAGCATAACGATATTATTCATTTATTTATTAAAACTCCTCAATTTGCATGTAAAAACGCTAGAATATTCGTATTTTAATTCATTTTCTGGAAAATAACCTCAGATTTTTCCAGATTTTTCTTGGAATTTTGGCTTCGTCTGTGCTCGCGATCGCCTCAGGTCGGCCGAAGTCGTCCGAACCCAGGGCCAGGGGCGATGAGGGACGTCAGTTGCCGGCCAACTTTCGAGGTGTGAGGACGTCCGTTCGTGCTCCGAAAAAAACATGGCGGATGCGCCGGTAAGGTAGGAACCTGTTGTGAATACCGAGACTTTTGAATTTTATTGAAAGTTTTCATGGCAAATGTGATTTTTTCGTGCGTTTTGTGCTTCGCCCTGGGTTAATAATATTGTTTAATCGCGGAACATTTAATTTATAGTGTTGTGTGTTTAATGGACCAGGAAGAGGAGGTTATGTCGTCTATTGGTAAGTGTTTTATTTTATAAATTATGTAGTAATTATGAACGGCGCGCAGTTAGATTGTGTTGCTTTTAGATAAATGCTTATATTTAGTTCGGATTCTCCATTGACGGTTGACGTTGACGTTTTGTCAATGTCATTATAACGCATTATAACGCCATTTTTGTTTGTATTGTGGCGTTATTTTTGAACGTGAATTGTTGAATTTTAATTATTCTGAGTGAATTAATACAGTGACTGCCCAAAGTAGCTGTTATAAACAAAAACCTAAGCAGGCTTTTTGACTCCCTAGTTTACTACAAAAATTGTGACTTGAAAGAGTGAGGTTACTTTAGTGTCAACTAAACAGTAAAGACCCTTTTTTTCCGTTGAAATGGGGCAAAAAAGAACTTCGTTGTAATACGTAAAGCAGCAGTTGCATTAGGTATGTAATTCCATGCATTTCTACAAAATAAATAAGACAGTAGTCGGCAAAATCACACTTTATTCACAGTGCTTGAGTAGTAGATATAAAAATTTTGTAGCATGTGTCCAACGTATACAGTCGGTGCAGTTAAAACATTTAAAATATTTGCGATAGCTTCTTACTCTTAAAAATTACCATATCAATTCGGTTATTTCTTGTTTAGACCAGTCGATTGTTGGACGAGCCACATCTATGGCACAAAAAGGTATTCAACAGTAAAATTATGGTAAATTGATAGTACATAAGCATAAGTTTAGTTGTATTTACTTTTGTATATTATAGAAACGTTTCTTAGACAGTTTGGGCCTACGTTTTGACAAATTATCATGCATTTTGACTGGGCCCTTGTTTCATTCCCTTGTTTTCACCCGTCATAATCTTTTACCTAACCTAACTCTGCTAAAACTGAATCTAAATCTTCCTGCAGCCCCTGCGTTGCTTCCTTTTGCTTGTTCAAGTCGTCTTCTAGCCTCTCAACGTTTGTTTTTAACATGTAGTTGCCCTTTTTCAAGGCGTTCAACCTGCTTTCGTGTCGCTTCGTCCTCTTCGTGAGGTTTTCCTTCTTTTTCTCTACGGGGGCGTCTTCGGGTTCGCTCTGGCTCTTTTCAGAATCGCTGACATCAGTATCGCTGTCTTCGCTTTCCGATTCGCTGGATTCAGATTCGGATTCAGTTTCTTCCTCTTCTTTTTCTTCTTCTTCATCGTCTTCGTCCTCATCGTCACTGCCAGTGTCTTTCATTAGTTTGGCCATTTTGTCCACCTATAAATAACGATACAGATTTTTTTTTAGTTGCTTTTCATTTATTTGTGTTAATTTTAGCAGATTTTTACAGACATTCGTAGTATATGTTTTAATTTATTATAACTCAGTGTACTGTTCAGGGTATGGACACATTTTTGGATAAGTAATGGTAAAAATGGAGTTAGTATTAAAAATTTGAACAATTATTTAAAATAAACTTTGTACCTGATCAAGCTGTCTACACTATAAAATTAATTTTGCATTATACAAAGCGTCCCATGTGTTCCAATTTGCACCATTTAGTGATTGCATTGCAGTGAACTAATGGAAGACATATTTCTCTACAAGTAAAAAAGAAGCGTTTGACACTTTTAGATAAGGCATAAAAAGGTCTTTACTTATAAAGTATGTTTCACGAATGATAATGACCGAGACGAAATTAAAAATGCAACCCAAAATACATTTGCAGAGGTGACATTGTTAATTGTTCATCGTCTTAAAAAATATAAAACGTAGAGAGCTGTATAAATTCGTAAATTTTGACATAAACTTCAATCATTTGCTTTAAGTAAATTCGGTATTGTAAAACAAATTTTATTTTTGAAAAATGTTTATTCAATAACATTAATGTAATAAATGCTCAAAATATCGCCCTCCGCTGTTTTCACAAGCTTGAATTCGTGCCCAAAACGATCTTTTAACATGCATTAACATTTCTGCAGTGATGGATCTACATGCATCACATATTTTATTTTCTAAATGTTCTACACTTTCAGTTGGTGTTTGGTATACTTGCTCTTTTACCATTCCCGACAGAAAAATCTAAAGGAGTAAGGTCCGGGCTTCTCGGTGGCCAACGATTAATTAAACCTCTTCCTATCCATCGGTTAGGAAAAATCAAATCAAGATGATTTTGCACTATGATAATGCGTAGGTGCCCCATCTTGTTGGAACCATAGATCTTGTCTTACTTGTAAATTTACATTTTGGGGAAGTACCGGTAAAATGTTTCTTAAAAAATTTAGATAAGTATTGTCGTTTAAACTATCGCAAAAAAAGTAATGCCCAACAATTTGATTCCCCAATATTCCGCACCAGACATTCGTCGAGTAGATAGTTTGAAAATGTCCTCGAATCCAACATGGATTTTCTTGCACATAATAATGCATGTTATGTTTGTTAACTCCACCATTAGAAAATCTTGCTTCATTTGAGAAGCAAATGTTTGTTCCCGAAAAAAGTTACAAAAAAGCCAGTCTTTTAGGATAATCTGTCTCCTTTAAGGCCTGAACCAATTGCAAGTGATACGGATGAAATTGATTGCCTTTAATTATTCGGTGTACTGAAGACAGACTAAAATCATTTGAATACATGTTGGCTTTTAATAAATACAGTGACAGGAACCATAGCGCATAGCCGTCATGGATTCCCAATTTATTTTTAAAATAATACCATTATGTAAAAGAACCACATTGGCTATGAGAATGTATTTTGGGTTGCATTTTTAATAACGTCAGGGTCATTATCATTCGTGAAACATCCTGTATATCATGGAGAGTTTGCAGTTTTCGATCACAGATAACTTGATGTTTTCTAGATGGCATTAAAGGTTTATCGAAATGGACTTTCTTTTGATAATAACAAGAAAAGAGTAGATTTTTCACGTTTTTTTTAGAAATTTTTGGTTTATATTGAAAGGTAACCATACCAAAGTTGTTGATTTTTTTATTATCTACAACTTTTGTATTGGATCCTTTGTTTCCTTTCTAAATGCAGTCTGATTGCACTAATAATGGTTTTTGTTTTTTGACTTCTGTCAAAAATTCATTTCTCTTTTCCATGGTATATAATTTTCTTTGTACCTGGTACTGAAGATGGCCAATAAGATTATGTGGATGAGGATTAGTGAAGGCAACAGAGTTACATACCTCCTTTTGTAGCGACTTGAGCTTCTTCTTCTCATCCTTTATAGCCACCTGCGTCTTTTTCATTTGATCTTTGAGCACCGTCCTCTCCTTCTTGGCGTTTTCCTCCTTGTTTTTCAGCCCCCTCAGCTTATTCCTTAAAGTCCTGACCTCTTTCTGAGCTCTCTTTTCTTTCTTTGCCTCCTCGTCTCCTTCTTCCTCCTCCTCGCTTTCGGATTCGTAATCCGTCTCCTCTTCTTTGGTCACGCTGGCCTGTTTCTGCGATATCGAGTGTCGCTTGCCCTGCAACGCCTCCTGGAGCTTTTTCTCCAGGAGCTGGTTCTGTTTCTTCGCATCTTCGAGTTCGTTCTTCGTCGTGTCTAGCTGATCTGCGGTGGCTTTGAACTTTTTCTCGACTTCTTCTGATGTTTTCCTCGCCTCTTCGACTTCTGATTTCAGTGACTTGATGAGTTTGTCGTCTGCCTGGTTGCTCGTTGCGCTGCCCGCCGTTTTAACGGTGTTCTTTTCTTTTTCTAGCTCGGCTTCGAGGTTCTGTATCCTGGCTAGGAGGCGTTTGTTTTCTCTTATCTGCGCTTCTTTGTTGCGAAGCTCCAGCGCCAGCATTTGTTTTGTACTTTGGAGGTCGTCGCGGACCTTATCTATATCGTCCATTTCGTCTACTTCGTCTGGGGTGATTTCCTCCTGTAAAAACGGGCATTTTTTTTTTTTTTTTTAGAATGATTGGATTTTCTATATAAGAACATTAATTATTTTACCAGAATATAATTTATTTTATGAGAAATGTATTTTTCTTAATGTAATAATTATTAGAAGTTTGAAGTGGCATTTAATTAATAAGAATTCAATTTTTGCTTAAGATAATTAGTCAAATTAAATTGCCTAATAAAAAATAATAAATTTTGTTTACTTACGGGAGGTATACTAGCCATAGACTGTGATTTGATGATTTGTTCCTCTATAGTCATCTGCCTCCTAAATTTCCTGAGTCCTTCCAATATTGGCTTGCTTCTGTCATTTGTTTTAGTTTTTTTCAAGTTTATACCTTGTTGAATCTGCCAACATAAAAGACGTTAAGAATTGAAAACTGATCCATTACTCTAAGAGGATTTTAATCTTCTTTAAAAATTAAATTACCTGTTTTAGTAATTCATTATGTGCAGTGGCTTTTTCACTATCATAGAGGAATTGTCCCTGTGCTTTGGTTTTCGGCAGAATTGGTTTGGATCTGTCGTTACACTCTACATGTTTTAGTTTTTTTTCTCCTTCTATCTCTTTGAGCATTGATGTCCAGTCCGGTCTAGTCTTAGGCCGAGATCTGTAAAAAAGGACATTAGTATTCGGTATGTTTTAAAAAGAAAACATACAGGATGTTCCTAAAATAATCTTAAACAATGTGTGGTCGAGTTTTTTAAATATACACCGTAAGTTTTGCCATCATTGTTATCTTAATAGAATTATGATATAAAAGTAGTACATTTCAGAGCAGCTATTCGAGATGGGTAAATGTAAATGTACAAAGAATTATCAGAGCAAGTAGAATAACAAAAGCTCTCTAAAAAATTATTTTTGATACTCTTTTGGTGTTCTTTTGTTTTAGTTCTACATTCCTACTTTCAATATTTTTTAAGAACCACTGTTTTTATTAAATTATTTCTATGAGTTTAATATAAACAAAGATAGTCATTTGTCATCTTTTTGCTAAAAAATGGCAAACAAAGAGTTTATTAAAAAAAGCTAAAACAGTTGGCAACCAACAATCAAAGTCACATGATGTTTTTTTTTGGTGGTTATTATACATATCCATGATGTGTTAGTCATTTAATTAATTAACCATGTTCAGCTGCTAATTCTCTTTTAGAATGTATCAAATTTAGAAAATCATTTGGTTATAAATTGCCAATATAAATAAATTATATTATCATTAAAATTAAGAATGAAACGAATTTGATAAGTGTCGTTTTTTACCTTAACTGGTTCAAAACTTGTTCTTGTTTCTTGCTTAAAGGCTTTGTTTCTATCACTTTTGGTAACGCTGGAGCTGGTGGTGGCATCGGAGGAGGTGCAGGCCCTTGATTTAGCTTTCTCATGCTCTCCTGTCGTACCAGAGCGTTCCTTGTAGCTGGCGTCGCCTTGAAATATACGATTCAATTACCAATCAACCAATCAAGTTACATACCTTTTCTATGGATTCTTGTTCCTGCAACCTGGCGGTAGTCTTCCTTATGTCAGTCTTGGCAGGACTATCCTTGACGCTGTTCAACTTCACAGGGACCTTGACTTCCTTCGACTGTAGTTTGGTGGTTTCTTTCGGGGGAACGGGCTTCAGTTGTGGCTTGACGAAAGTGTCTTTCGGTGTTCCGTTCTCCTGGGGTTTGTTCACCGTGATCTTGGAGGTTTTTCTCAGTTGTGGAGCTGAAAATACACCCGCAGTGGTTGTATAAAGCATCGAACTGCACTGAAGCCCGATAATTGAAAACCTGCCAAGGTTTTGATTGCTCATTGGCATTTGATTTGGAGTGCTGTTTTAATTTTAAATCTATAAATGAGTATTTCTGGATGGGTAAATACGTTGTCGACTCAAATAGACGTTGGTTGGTTTATATTTGATTGGGAGAAAGTTTGTTGTGTGTTCATATCGATTTTTGTAGAGATGTGAAGTCGTTCCTTTGGCTTTACTATTCCAATTATTTGGATACTTTACTTTGACATATTTTTCTTGCTTTTTTTAAATTTCAGTTCTTAGGTCAGATGTTGTATATCAAACCTAAGCACATGTATCTTCGTAGGATTTTCTAAAATTATTCTGATAATTTTCAAAAGAAGTGGTATACAGCATCATTTTTAAATTTCTGTACAATATTCTTTATTCGACATTCAGTAACAAATACAATTTCAAATTGACTGTGAATGGTGTGATTTAACTCATTGTCCTGAGGTATATGATTGTGTATTTTGAAATTCTGTGGTTCCCCAAAGATGCCACTCTTTGAGAAACTTCTGGGATATTTACAGTTGTTTTTTTCTGATTAAAACATCTAGTATTCGAAAGTTATACCATTATTTTGTCCTGATACTCGTAGTTGCTAAGTCTGGCGAACCTACCGGCCCGACAACGGTCATTTTTTTAAACAGAAGCCTTCAATACTTACTCTGTATGGCGGGAGTGGCTTCCTCAGTGTTGTTGCTTCCCCTCCTGACGTTCTTCAAAGTCCATGGCGCCGCAGGCACCGGGAGGGGGTTGGGACCCTCTTTCACCCATGGTGGTCGAAATGTCGTCCTACCAGCGGCGTTAGTGGAACCACCCCCTCCATCTCCMCYACCCTCTTTACCGGCAGGCATGGTTGCCGATGTTGCTTTCGTGAAAACCCTGCGAAAAATTCGCGTTTTTTTTTTGTTATGTGTGAGAAAAGCGTCTAGTTGCTTTGAGATGAGTGTTTGGGTGTAGATTTGGGGAATTTTCGTGAGAATGGCAACGCTGCATTTGGTTAGGGATGGATTTTTTAGGGGTTCTGTAGTTGTGTGTCGTTTTTTTGTGTCCCTTGTAAACTTCTTCACCTTCTTTTACAATATTTTTATAATTGTCTGTAAGGTCAAGATGGTATAAGGGATTTTATTTTATCACCATTTGGTTTTCTGCTTTTCCTTTGCTTTAATATCTGCATGTATTGTACCACCTATTTACTTAGTGCATTTATATCCCATTTTATTAATATGTAAACAGCGTGTTGAATATTTTTAGAAAGCGTGTAATTTTCGAGTTTAAAAATAAACCGCTCTGTATGTGCTAACATTATTTTACAGCGGTTCGGTTCTGTTTTCGTTTTTTTTTTGTGTGAATTATTGCAATTGTTCCTTTGAGTAACGTGCCTTAAGGTTTATTTTTTATTTCTAGACTGTATTTGTTTCTTAAGGTACAAGTTTTCTTTGTTACTCGAGTTCTCGTCCCACTTTTCTGTTCAACAATATTTTTCTTCTGTTTGATACATAATGGATATTTGTGTACTGCTCAAAACATTCAGTAAGAAATAAGAAATTATATAGGAAAATTATAGTTTCTTGTACTTAATCATGTTCAAAAGCTACTTACTTGAATATCGAAAGTCTTCTTATTTGTTTTCAATGAAATGTAGTGAAGGCTCATATAAGAAAAATAACTATACATACATACATTTAATATTTCAAAGAGATTGATGTCAAATTCGTGTCTCATCGCCCTGTATAAATTTTCATAATGACAAGTTCTATTCTTAGACAGTTTGTTCCTGAAAGTGTTGTTATATTTTAAGATACCTTAGATAAACAGCCAATTTTTCATCAACTCAAATTATGCAAACTAAAAACTAATATAAATATGAGGTAAAATAATCCTTCTAGTTGAAAAAAATATCGCAATAACCCAATTAATTTGCTAAAAATATCAGTACAGGTCTAGCTAACTAGCGATACGTTCATTTGATATTATACTAACTGCTCCAATCAATGCACAAAATATTGAAATAGCAATTAAAGCAGAAGAAGAAATAAAATAAAATCTGTTCCTTGTGGACTGATATAATTGCGAGATTTGAACACCAATATTCTCTTCGAACCTTGCAGAAGCAGATTTATGTCGGATTGATTTATCCCTTGGCCGTATTCGAAATATACGTGGGAGGTTCACGGTGCATCTAGCCTCGAATTTTGGCAGAAAACTGTGACTACGACATCGTCGATAATAATCTTATTACATTGAGAATCCGAAACGCAGATATAATACGGAAAATTGGAAGGCACTTCTGCGTTTTATAAAGATCTGGGATCACCACTAAATTTATTTGCAAACAATAATAACTCCAGTGTTGTGTGTGTGTATGTGTTTTTGGCGTTGTGTGACTTGTATACACGGCGTGGGTTCGCTACATTTTAAATCTGAATGGTTACAGATTTAAAAAGTCTGTTTTGCACAAACTCAACTCTTAACTCATTGCTTTTGGCGACTATCTTTGTTTAGACAACCATTTTATAGTTTGTGGCAGTCTGGATAATTACTTCAGTTTGATTGAATTAATCTTTGTGAGGTATACAAATATTTCTTCGTGTATTTACTCTGAACAAACTTGTATCTCTGTTTCATTGTAATAAATATGGAGCAAGAAAAATACGCATCTTAGTGCGTTGTAGATGACTTGGTTAGGTAGGTTTTTTGGCAAAATACAGTCAGTATAATCATACACTCTGATTCACTTTGTTGTCTGTAGTAAACATTAAATCTCTTACTAGAATGATAGTAATGTTGCCTCATATGGTTTTCCAGCAGTCTTATAGCGTCTCTTAAAAACTCCATAGTTAAAATATTCGTCTTCAAATCTCATATAATGACCTAAACTTGTACTTTTCTTTAAGTGTTATGAAAATTGCCCTTGATAATTCAAAGGTTTTGTGCTTCCAGATGAAGTTTCACTATTTGGAATAAGTAACCAAAGATCATTATACTGAGCCTTTATTGTTTACTTTTTCATTAAATATCGCTATTAGCACTTATTCAAAATACATTATTAAGACCTGATTGACTGAAGTATTGGTCAAATTCAAAACGACGACGTTTTATAATAAATTATCATCTGTTGTCTAAATTAGATTCGTTGGTTGGTGTAGAAAAAGGTTTAAAGCTGATTTTAGTCCTGTCATTACAGTTCAAAATAAGGTAAACCAAATTATTAAAAAAAAATAAAGGATCTGACAGTAAAAGCCTTACTAAATATAATAGTCTTTTGGACCTATAATTTTTCAATAGATTTTCAAGTACAGAATATMACCTTCATTACATAAAAATTATTTTGTGTTCTCGAACAAATTTAACAAACTATTGACTTCCTGTTGATTTTTGTTTTTTAGACCAGACTTTAGTTTAGAACCGATTGAAATTTAGTTTCAGTATCTAATACAATTATTAAACGTGAGAGGTGTTAGTAATTTGTAATTCCTTACATTATTGATAGCATTCTAAAATATTCGTGTATATTACCTACTATTTGTCAGAATTAAAATCTAAAGCTTCCGTCGAGAATTTAATTAATGCAGTTTATTTTCTAATATTTAGTGATCATGATTCAGCATATATAGGTCAAACATCTAGACACTCGAATAGTTGATCAAAGAACATAAAATATATGTGAATAATTGTAAAATTCGACCCAGCTGCTTCAGTTTTAATGCATTAACGGTTTCAAACAAAGAAGTTAATTTGACTTAACTTTATAACTTCTTATTGTTATTTTTACGAATCTGACCGTATTGATCTATAAATTCATAGCAGTAAAAGTGCTTATACGAGAAGATTAGTAATAATTATTGGATCAAATTCTACATCGGGATGTCATAGTCGGCCATTTTGTGAATTTGTCCGTATTTTGCGAAACATACGCCGTATACGTCACAAAATGTGTTGGTGTATGTGAGCGCGTGTGTGAGATAATGAAAATGACTTACATGATAATGGTAACTCCTTAGTAAAGCAAAACCAATGATGTATGTCCTGTAAAAAGCTGAAGATTAGTCGATGAACAAAAAAAAACGAAATAAATGCATGAAATCAAAGTGTGGTAGGTAGCGTTCCACATTCTTCCGTTGGATGCCATCCAAACTGAGGTCCTGAAACGTTTTTTTCCCACTCCGCTCACTTACCTGTTTCTGTCTTCCAAAACGAGACAATCGAGTACCTTTTGATCGCACTTTTCGATCGGAAATGCGTGAGAATCGTCGCCTTTTGTGATTATTTTTTTTCTCGATTCGCACTGTCGTTTTTCGCACTATACACCGCTCGCGTTCACCGTATGTTTTCTTGTCCCGAGTCGTGAAAATAGCTCCGAGCTATTTCCAGCGACGTCGTGACGTCACGGCGTCGTTTCGCCTCGTATATGCGAAAAAAAAAACGTTTTTTTTCGGCGCTTGCGGAATGCCTGCAGATCTGTTTGGTGGGGGTTGAGATTTTCGACGATTTTTTTTCAATTCTGCGTGAAATTTTATTATTATTACTGCTAGGTTATGCCTCTACTGTTTTGAGCAGTCTTTAATAAATTAACAGAGCATATTTCTGAGATATCTTTACTTTGTCGATTTTGCTTCACAAATAAATAAACACGTGTTCTAGAAAGGACTCCAGGAGTCTAATTTTCAGCTGGAAATCAATATTGAAAAAAATTAATCGTAGTTATGGATAAAACATTAAATTATATTAGGGAAAATAAATAGAAAACTTCTGTTTGTTAACAACGTATAGAACACACAAGGGAATTAAATTCACGAAATTTCGGTGTCATTGTGTTGATTTAATACTTTATAAGGCTTCATATCATTAGATTTCTTTGAATATAAAGCTGTCAGTTTTATAATCAAAGTCAGATTTCACCAGTTTGAAAACTGCAATTTTTATTAGATAACCGTATCACTGTTTATCATTATGATGGTTTGTACAGAAAACGAAGGGAAGTTACAAAAAAAAGAACGTAGAGTTGTAGGAGAAAGAACTAACAAAACGTAAAATGTTAATAAATACGAGCAAATACCTAGGAGTTACAATGCAAAGCAATGGAAATATGATGGATGAAGAAGTAAATGAAAGTGTAACAAAGGTGTACCACTCACTAAATAAGACGTTAATAAGTGATAATCAAAAATGACGATGTACAAAACCATTTATAGACCAATATTGACATACAGTAGTGAAAGTTGGGTAGACTCTGGGTGACTAAAATGAACAGAATAAGAGACGATAGAATCAGAAAAGAACTGGAAATAAAGTCGATTAAACAAACTATTTTTACTGATTCTTTTGTCTGTGTTTCACATTTATTAAATGAACCGTGCAATTAGGATCACTTTAAATACTTTTAGGTGTCATTTTTGTGCATAGCCTCGTCTATGGCAAACGTTTCGATGTTCACAAGTTCAGATCCAATTGGCCTTGTCGGTCTCGTTTAGATAGTGGTCCCAAGTTTGTATTTCCGTAAAGAACCTGTCACCAGGGCATACAGTACCATTTCTGACTTGTCTATGCCCAACCAGGTAATAATCTTCTTGGATTTTTCCTATTTCTAGGCCATAATCGATCAGGGCTTTCACTACGTCCAGTTGTTCTGGATCGGGCAGTTCGTCTGAAAGCAGAAACGATACTTTATTGAAGGTAAATTTTGATAGGGAATTTTTTTCTGAGTCTCCAAAAAGATTATGTCGACAGCTGGTCTTTACTGTCTTTACCCACCGCTCCAGTCTCCGATTACGCAGATTCCTATCGACTTGTCGTTGTAGCTTGGGGCATGTGCCCCAACGGTATCCCACCCTCTACCCTCATAGGCTCTTAGGTCGCCGCCCACCGCAAAACTGTACCCTATGTCTAGCCATCCGTTTGTCTGTTGGTGCATCGTTTGCATCACTTTCATGGCATTCACGCAGGTAGATTCGGTGTAACACGCCTCAGGTATGTAGCTATGGTGGATGACGACGTATGGTACGGGGGTTGTCATTGTTGTTGTGACGCCAGTGGGGGGGTTGGCACCCCAAGAGTCACGATCCACTATGGTGAGATCGGTGGCGTCTGGAATTGTATTAAAATGGGGTTGAAGGTTCGTTTTTTAAACTGAGGGTGTATCCTTTTCAGAAGGATATCTCTTACTATAAAACACTGGAAAAATATTGTTAATCTGACGTTTCGACCACGCCTGCAATCTTTGTCAAAGGCCAGAACCTCAAAATATCGTTTGACAAGAGTTCAAACAAAATTTTGAAAGCAAATATACAAATTACCAAGGAAGAAGGAACTACTCGATAAAGGATAACTACAAAATAGCCTCCCAACTTATAATTTCCACAATCTTTATTAAAATTGTTAGTATTCCTAGAAAATTCTAGAGCTTCTCATATTAGACGTTCGTGATAATATATTTCTCTTTGTAAAACTTTTGTTTTATCAAAATCACGTAACACTTGCTGCAGGAACAAGTAATTTTGTAAACACATTCACTTTCTAAATGTACTTAATCTTTAGTAGAACTTACAGCTAAAATATCATGCTTTCTAAGTATCTTTGTATATAATTTACTTAGTCCTGGCTGAGAATTTACTTGATTTGGACAAGAACCAGAGATTCTTTGTGCTCTAACAAATAATGTAGGACTGTTCTTCTGAGTGGGAGGGTAGTGAGATGTAGTATGTAAATGACTGTCTATGAGTGTTGGTTTTTCTGTAAACCTTGTGTCCTAACTATCCAGTATTTCCTCTGTAAATTTTGATGTCCAAGAAAGTTAAACTATTATTGCTTTCTAATTCCAGAGTAAATTTTATGCCAGGCTTTAGGCTGTTAAAGTGATTTAGAGACCTTCTTTTTCTTCCTCGATCATTCCAATTTTCGCAATTTTTACCTGTATCCTTCAAATGTCAACTACTTTCGAGTGCATACTATTATTAACTTTATCGTCATCTATTTGTTTTGTTGTACATTAGATCAAAAGTACCACTTAAACAACTCGTTTTTGTGACGTTTTCCATTGAAAATACGTGGTTTTACTATCGAAAATAAGGATACTATATTTACCTTTGTTTGAGGTACTTTCATCTTCAAGTATACGTATCAAGTGTTTACGTAGTAACAATAATGCACTATGATATCTTTTAAAGAGTTCTAAATTAAAATTGTAGTGGGTTTTATGTTGTATATTCTGCTTTAATTTTAGTGTTGGAATTATGAGCAAGAGCAATGGATTTTTATGCAATTTATATAAGAAGTCAGCTTTGTCAGCAGTAACAAATGTAAATTATTACACTAGCATTCCTTGCTATAATGTACAGGACTTTAGTTCGACTGTAAATAATACTTGACGCAAATACGAACATATATTAGTATAATAATATGCAGTACCTATACGCAATAGTTATTGTACAAAATCAGCCCAAAACATAGAAGAAGCTTTCTAATTCAGAAGTCAAAATACAATCTTCCAATAATTTCTTTATAATGTTGCCAGAAAACCATAGAAAATAAAAAAAGTTAGATCGCATTTTCATCTAGAATTGGAACAAATCTTTTTGAAAGAACCATCTCTACTTTTCATTTCATATTTCAATTCTTGGACGTGTGATAGTCAAAAAGTAAATCTTAAACTGTAAAAAAAGTTAGGGGTTTCATTTGGAAAATTATTTTAAACTTGAAGTGCTTAGCATAGAGCGGAAGTTTTATTTCTTAGAGAAGTACGGTAGTCATGACAACATTAATTAAAATATTAAACACTTCTATAGGTAAACAAAATTATGTCATGGTTACTTACTGAGTGCATGTCCTCCCATCAAAAAAGAGCACACCAAAATTGTCACGGATCCACAAGAAAAAATCATCGTAATTGATTCCAAAAAAAATCGACCACCTTCAACACCGCCAATAGATTGAATGATCGCGATCACTATCGTTTCTACTACACACGCGTCTGTTTTAGATCAAGCCCAGATATATATACCCCTTTTATCACGTTAATTATTGACCACTTCATTAAATGATGCACGAAAATTCGACGATGCCATTTCTATAATATGTTCGTTGTGTCACTGCGTATCTGTGTCGATCGTGGTTGCTTTTTAATACTTCCAATGGGGAAGAACCTCAGAAACCTGCTGCTCAATTCAAGCACTCGTGGTGGTGACCTTAACACTTAGCACAGTCATCATGTCATAATAATGGGTCAGTTGTTAGAAATCGCTTTGGCGAATTTTTTTCGTTATACGTTTCAATCAGGATCTTGTTACGTCAAAACAGGAAGCTGGAAAATTTCGTTTAGAAAACTCGCGGAAAGATTAATAGTTTATTTTAGATGCAGCCATCATTTTTGTAGGGTATCTGAATTTTAAAAGTGCCCATTTGGTTTCTTTTTTACCTTAGAAGGTTAAAGCAACGTAGAATTTAATTTCATCTGGGTTAACATAACTAATAGCTAATTTTATTGGTCAGGAGGTKTTAATAATATATGGAGAAGCAAAATTATACATCGTTTCCAATCCCATCTTTGCTCTAGAAAACAAAACCAAGATCTTGCAACCAAATATACCGATTTTAGGTTTAATATAAGCCAAAATTTGTAGTGTTGACGTTTTTGTTTTCTTGCAATTTATTTTACCAAGTGATACTTCAGTATTTATTATATCTGCACTCGTTCATCTGACATTTACGTTGCCATAACGTTTAACGTGTCTCTTAATAGCTACTCTACAGTAACATACGGAGATATCTGCTACAAAACTGTGTTTTCGTAATAAAACAAACACTGAGGGGAATCCTTTCTACAAAACTGACGCAAACAGCATTCGTCTCTTTCTGTATTTAATAAAATAGATAGGTGACACTGATTATATGTGTTTATAATATCCATGGGTTATTTCCCTCATTTTTTTCATAAGAAACTTGTCTGATAATGGGATGGTTTGCAATCTTGTTTCTGCTTAAAGGATTATTATTGATATTTGACTGTCTAATTGCCTCATTAGTTGATTAAAAGAGTTCATCAAGTAATGCGAATACAGTTAGCTGTTCAAAACACACGAACAAGTCGTTTAAAATATTATTAATACTAATATTATGTGTTTATCACTGATGAGGGCAAATATCCACGAAAATTTTATCTAATTCTTACGAAAATTGATCCTCGAGATCTTACCATTTTGTAAGGGAAAATATCATCGTTTTTGTCAGAATAAATTGATTTGAATTTAGACTTGTTAATAAAATTCTTGGATAAGCAATATTGCCACTGTAGCTATCTTCATTTTGTGTGTCTCTGTACGCGACACCTATTTTTTTTTCTCCTCGGCACTGTGAAGAAATAGTGTAGTGATAGTTAGGTAGCTTGGAAATAAATAAATGTGCTTTGCTTCATTTTCAAAGAGCATCTAAAATAAACAGAATTTTATTCATGTGTTGAATGTTATCTTTATTATATGGACTTAATGGGATACTCAGCTATCTGTGTTTAAAAAAGGATATATTTAGTTTAGTCTTGTATTGACAATGATCTTTACTAGCCTTACAAATAGTGAATTATCTGTCATTCTTATCTGCATATTTTAAATTGATTTTTAGGCACTGGTAAATTTGAGTTATATTTTGTTTGTTTTGCCAATGTAAGTGTGAACTGAATTGATTTGAACAAAGCACATTCGAACAATCAGCTTGTTTCCAAGTTACTTTACTAATTGAGAATGAGTGCACCTTTGAAACTATCCAGCTCGAGTGTGGTGTATTGTGTGGCCTTCCAGCACCAACCTGAAAGCTCACGTCATCGAAAATCCTACCCTTTCAGATGATGTCTAGCCGGCCAGCATCTTCAAGGCCATCTGCAAGATCCCACCATAGGGTGGCAGTTGAAAATGAAATGTGTAGACGTAGGGAAAGGGAGCACAGACACCAAGAGACGTGGGGCGGACTTACGCGTTATTACGAAAGATTTGATAGGGCTAACACCAAATTCGAGGAGTGGACATCTCCCCGTTACTATGAGAGCAATAACCAATTGATTAGCAAAGCGAAGAAGAATGAGGAGAAGGCAAAGAGCCTCGAAGAACGGAGAGAAAAGCTTAGGAAGCTGCTTAGAGAGGAAGAAGAATCTTATAAAATCGAATTGACTGTTTGTAATAGAGACAAGTTGCTGACGCCTCGTAAAAAGCTCGAAGAAATACCAACGGAGCTTTTGAAGGACGTTAATTTAGGTTTGAAACTGGAGGAAGACGATAGGAGACGACACGAGGCAGAAATAAACATGTACCATCAGTGGAGGCAAAACAATCCGTTGGTGAGAGATCACGAGAGGAAGCTGCGAAACAGAGATTTGAAATTATCGTGGCTTGACCAACAGATAGAGAAACGTATGAGGAAGGAACGGGAAGAACAGGAATGTAGAAAGATCCTCGCCGAACGCGAGGCACGTCTTCAAAAAGCGAAAGAAGAGGACGAACAGCGTGAAAAGGCCAAAGCTCTACAAACCGCTAGATTAAAGGAAGAACTTGACAAACAGATCGATGAAATACGAAAGAACCAAGAAGAAACCGAAAAACTCAAACGAGAGGAGGCGGAGAAGCTGAGAAAGAAGTATCAACTAGAAGAGCTGGAAGAACAGCGCAGAAAAGAGGAAATCCGTAGAAGGAACTGTGAGATCGCATTGGAAAACATAAGACACCACAAGGTCAAGCTAAAACAGAAAGCAATCGAGATACAAGCGGAAATAGATAAAGAGCGTGAATTGATGAGGCAGTTTCTCGACTTGCAAGTGGCCGAAGCCATTGAAAACCAACAGAAACGAGCTGAACTGAAGCAGGCAGCCGAAGAATTCATCAAATTCGCCAAGGAACAGAAAGAGCTCGAAACGAACCGCGAGAAATACCTCGATTTCGTGTTCGAATCTGAACTGAAACTGATGTACGAGAAACAAAGCGAGATATGGGAACAGGAGAGATCTGCCAGGGAAAGACTGCTAAAAGAAGTCTTGGATACTGTGAGAGTTCAAGTCGAAGACAAACTGAACAGAAACAGAATGGAACAAGCCGACAAGTTAAAGGAAAGAGAACATCTCTTGAAAATGATGGAAGAACAGCAAGAACAGATGGAACAAGAGATGAGAGAGGAAGAGAGGAGGAAAGTAGAGAGGAAGAGGGAAATAGACGAACAGGTCAGGGCCAAGAACGCCATGAGAAGCAAGCTGAAAACTCTGGAGCAGAAAGATATCGATTTGCAGTTGAAGAAAGTATCACTGGAGGAACAGAGGTTGAAGAATGAAATTTTAAGACTGCAAAAGAGGCAGGACAAGGTTGTTGAAGGTGGTTCTAGCAAAAGAGTTTGGTTTTAAGTGTTAATAGTTTCGAATTGAAGTTTTTTAATAAAGTTTTTGAAGTGATTAACTTTTTTTGCCCACTGTTCTTCTTGGCTTTTGATCGGTCGTGATATTTATAATATCGTAGGCTTTTTTTGTCACATTTGACATAAACAGTGAATTCTGAAATTATTCGTTGTTGCTTATCCAAATAATGACACTTTATTAAAACTTGTTGATTAATTCTTCTTTAAAAAAAATTCGAAAGAAAGGTAAGAAGAAAATTGGTTACATATGATTAGTAAATCTAAAGGAAGGAAATCTGATTATTAATTTCTGTTTCATAACTGAAATTTATAGAAGCATGTGAGGAATTTATAAAAGTAAGAAGGTTCAGCTAAAAATGGACTTTTATAAAATTTTCATCATTGATACAGAAAGAAATTTTGATTTAAGACAAACTCCTTTAACGAAACCAAATTATTTTTATGTGATAAAGATAAATTACAATTTTGATTAGGAAGCTTACTTTCTTTTGTAGGAATTTTGAAATTTTTAAGTTTGTTGGTCAATACCAGTTTATTTTTAATAGCAAAGGAATTTGCAAAGTTTAGAACTTCAGGGAGAATCAGATTTAACCATTTTGCTACTTTCTAACATGGGGAATATAAACTATATAAGTAACAAATAACAGGTACGATAGGACAACCATCTTTGTGTATTGTAGGAAGTCTCACAGTCAACTGTCAGTAGATGTACATCTTTGATATTTGTTTTTTTGGGGAGAATAAATTTTAATCATGGCCAATACAACTAAGCAACTGTCGATTTTCTTCTTTTTAATGTGATACAATAGTATTAAAACATATTTTTGTATTAAACAGTTTGAATTCTTTTCCAAAAGTCGCATAAATTTTAAATAGTCTATTACATAAGGAATGAAAGACAGCTAATTAAATGTAAACTAAACACATTTCAATAATTAAAATAATTGCGTCCTATTTCTTGCTTGCTATTGTTAGTGTAATACAGTTCTAGAATAAAACATCAGATATTCAAACTTTTAGAACTGGGGGACCATCTCAGATTATAAACTAATGTTAGAATAAGTAGGTATAACCTGGGTTGAAATATCTTATAAACTTAAAAAAAGTTCCGTCTTCTCCTTGACCTTTTGTAAAATATAACCTGCCAATTACATGGACATTGCTCATCCTTATTTTGGACTCATTGTTCTTTTTCGGCTCCAAAAAAATGCCTTGTCATCCTCCCAACAAAAAGAGACGGGTTTTACTAGAAATTATTTATTTAGTGACGTAATCTCAGATAAAGACTACTCCAATCAAGTGGCATTTCCACTCAACCACTTGAGATGCCTGGTTTTCCGACTAAACAGTGTTATTGTTGCCAAATCTATCGCACATCCTCCTTGCCATTCGATTGAAGCGAAAAATAAAAGAACAACTTTCGATTGTTGTTTGGGTTAATATCACAAATCCCCCATTGTCTTCAGACTGGGTTGCTGGCTTGGTCCAAATGTTTCTTCATGTCTTCTAAAGTTTCCATATCTCTTAACGAAGTGTCGCATCTGTGTACCACAAGAGAGTGGTAGAAATGTACGGCGAAGAGTATAAAAGTTACCAGGACTGGTATGACTATGACGGTTGCTGCTATGGCGGCTGTAAACGAGTAATCCCAAAATTTGACCCAGCACAGGATGGCCACTTCCACCAGGAATAAAAAGAGACCTGAAAATAAAAAAATATGCGAGTGTTACTTGCCATTTACAGATTTTATTTAAAAGGACATATTGAAATTGGCATTGTTGATTACCTATTAAGTATTCTTATTATGTCAAATATTTATTGGTTTATTTTTTAAATTTGACAGGTTTTTTTGTAAAAATGTGAGTGAACTCCTTAAGTTTCTTTTAGGGGAATTCCTTACCCAATACTGTCGAAAAAGCCCATGCCAGCTCAATGAAACCCCGCATCCTTTCGTGTGGACTTTCCGTGACCATCTCGCATACTTCTAGTTTCGCTATGGCGTCGATATTTGGTAGGATATATGTCGATATCATGAGTGCGAAAATGTGTACTGCTACTAGCACAGTCGTACAAACAGCAAACATTACGAATAACCATTCTGGCACGTTGGTGGGTTCGTTTATTTGCAGTTCCACCTAGAATGAGACATCTTTAATCATTTCTGGCTATTATACAGTTTAATTTTGTGCTTCTTCGGCTAAATTCTTGTAGTATGAAGTATATAACTATCTAGCTGGATATTTTTTTTGTCTCTATTTATTTTTTATGCTTTACATATAGTGATTAACTTTTAATGGTATAGTAAAACTAACTATAACCCTCTATCATATAAATCATACTTTTTTTTATTTATTCTGTCAGCCAAATAAGAATTGCCCAACTACTATAGTCGCTGGTCCTTGTACATTCAGAATCTCTAATCAAATAGTGGTTATACAATACCACGAAACTTATTCTTTATAATCTTATTTATCTTTTCTGAGCTTACCATTGCAACCATCGCAAATCCAGATAATAATTCTGAAGTAGTCGCAGTGGCTTTCAATTTTGCTCTCGACATGTGCAATCGTCTCCATGACAGTCCTTCCGGTGTGGTATTTGCCGACACTCTTTGACAGTTGCTGGCGTTTTCGACGTCCCAACATCGACAGCATCCCCTGAGGCTGCTCTGGGACGTGCTGCAGTCAGTGTCGTAGATAAAGTGCTTTTTACTCTGTCAAAAATTGAAGGAATTGGTAAATTTGTTTTTTAAAGATAAGATTTCAATTGAGTATACACATGATGCTTCAAAACCAAAACAACGTTTATAATATGTAGTGTATTATGTTACCAAAGAATGGCACTTTTCAAATACTGACATTTTAGTGTGATTTTTAATATTGTAAACTGGTCCATTTGTTCGAAGTGGATATTTAGTTGCATTACTTTTTACTTCATGAAGGATCAAATTTAATCATTTAGCTAAATTATAAGTCCATAAAGTCTTGCTGTTAATGGATTCATAGTACAGTTACAAATTTTAATGTTTGTTCAAAAGTATGCTAAGCTTTACAAACAAAGAAAACTTACATTGTTGTTTTCATTTTCTTAAAAATACTTTTTTTATTTGAAAAAGTATAATGTGATAATATGATCAAGGAGATTGCCGCATAGAATACAACATCTTTTCGAAAAACTGTTGTTCTACCTTTTTATGATTGTTCGTGCTACTGACGTACTGTGGTGTCCTTTCCCTAAGTCCTTGAAGATGCCCGTTGATCTGGTACATTGCTGTTTCACCAATTGCTGGATACACCACTTTAACCCCAGCCTCACCAAGACTGCCCAAAATTTTGTTTTTGTGGAAGCCCTCTGCGGAGAGGTTCAAGGATTTAGGCCTCTGTACACCTATGGAAAAAAATTTATAAAGTTCAGAGGTACATCAACTGTTGATGTGTTAGATAATGCCAATAAAAACGAATCTTATAAGTAAGTCTCGTTTTTATTAGGAACTATGATTTTTAAGTACAATAATTCATGTTATTTTTTATGTGCTATAAATGAAAAATTAAAAAAAATGACATACGACGTCTTGTATTAACAAGTTGTGTTCATATTCATGCCAAGAAAGTATTTTGTCTATTGGCTTTCTAAAAGTATGTAATAGTATGGGTTTGTTTTTATAAATAGGGACAAATATATCATGATTTTCATTGAAGATTTTGTAGTAGGCCACAAGAAATAACAGTGGGTTTTGTTTAAATATGTGGACAATATCTATATGATAATAGTGCATTTAATAACTTGGCTAAATATAATAATATAGAATTATTATGTAACAGAGAAAGAAAGTTTTCTTTAATTGTTAAGCTTAGCATAGTTTTTTCCTTCTGTTTAATGTTTAGATTAATTAAATAATGTTTTTATCCATAAGCAACTTTAAAAGTGCAGGCAATAGCACAATTAATAGTATTTATAAATTTCTATTAAAATAATACTTAACACTTCAGATTTATTAGATAGCAATCCATGGGTAAGTTCATCTAAATTGACAGTGACTTCTTTTTTTACTATAATTCAGAACTAAATATTCTAACTTATTATTTTTAAAAGGCATATTAATTTTTCTAATTGGAGATAGTGTGATATTGTAAATTTTCGAAAGCACTGCAAGTGTCATTGTTTTCTCCAATGTGGCTGACCTGAGATCAAAAGWGTTACTATAAAACCACCTCAGAATTAAACAAAGAAACCAAAAACGAAGGTGCTTAATTAAAAAGAAATAACAACACCTAAAAGACATTAACAGTATGATTTTTTCCTTCGGGTAATGAAAATAGAAATACAAAACAAACCAGTAATTTGAAAACAACCCTTAACATAAATAAAGACAAGATTTTTGCTGTTACTTGAAGGTTTAAAAGTAGCATTGCTTTCTATGACTCAATGTAAAAAAATTTAATTGGAATTGCTATAAAATTTGTGATTTTTGAAGAGGTTTGGTATCACAGGACAAACAACACGGGATTCTATATAAAAATTCTATAATAACACATTTTCACCTTACCAATAGTGAACTGTGCAAATTCTGTTTGCAGCTTTTCTCACATCACAAAAAAGGTTCGCAGATTCGCTAAACAAAAGAGATTTTTTTGCCAAAAACGTGTCGTTTTAACTTACCCCCATGTCCAGCAAAACCACCCCTAACAGACAGATTGATTTCCGCAGACGTATTGTGCCTCTTCATCCTTCTTCTTTTTTCCTCTCGTTCAAGAAGTGTGGTGGGAAAACTCACTTGTGTGGAGCGGTCCATTTCGCCAGCATCCTATACAACAACTGACACTGTAACCGACTGACTGGATGATGAATCGTGGATTGAGTAATATAATCGCGATTTAGACGGTTTTTTTTGTAGCTCAGATGGTGGGATTCGGTTGTTACTTCAGTTTTTTTTCGTTTGGAACGGACTTTGGACGGGTAGACGGAGGTAGTTTTGGCGGTAGACTTTGGGGCTTCGAGGTTTTTGAACTCGTTTCTTAGAGAAGGAATACAGCAACAGATTCTACGATATTATGGTGTTTTAATTCCAAATATATCACGTGTGTTTGTCTGAAAATGTAGTTGTCATTTTCGACAAACATGCATTATCTCAATACAGATTTATAATTAGTTTATTCCAACTCGTTAGGAACTGGAACACCCGGATGACAAAAATTATAATAATCGTCGGAATACGTCATTGTGAACAGTGGTTAAATATGTGGAACACAAAATTACATATTTACTGAATGCTTTGGGTAACAATAACGTTCGTAACACATGGCAATTTCCGGGAGTGTATTTGAACGAAATGGAAATATGTTTTCTGCGTAGCTATAATGCAGAGATTGCAATTCCTATGGCAACAATTAAACTTCAATTTCGTGGAAACACTAATATTTGTACCTATAATTGTTAGACTACCCAAGATAATTCTTGCAGATAATGCATTTACTTCCTAGTTTTTGCACACGACAAGGTGGGAAAAAAATCAGACGCGCAAGATAATGTCAAGTACCTTTACAAGGCACCAAAAATTGTTAACTTTCTCAATTAAGTAACCTTGCTCATAAGCCCCAGGCAAATATCTCGACTTTGACCTTGTAGCTTCTCCAGTACTGAAGAAGACACTCATTTTTGTTATGTAGATGATCCATTGGACTTTGGCTAAACTAAAGACGTAATCTTTGTAATGTTACATTGAATCGAGTCAGTTATGTAACTTTAATTACGTCACGGTTCATAGTGTTTCATTTTTTTTTGCTTTTCTATTTTAACAGTACTTTGATTTTATACGTTTAGGATTTTCCAAGGTGCGTTTTAGCTAATTGGTTGATTGGATGCAAGTAATGGATAGTATGTATGTCTGTGATATTTGATTGATTGATGTTCTGAGAATGGCAATTCGAAGTCGTAAAATAATTCTTGATATCCGCAAATGATGAGCAATATTTGAAGAATGCAGTCTGAGCTTAGAAGGCCGTGATTTATTGTTTTCCACATAAAACTTCATTCAATCATTGTTAATCATTTGTCACAGTGTTCACATTGTTACTCCCATGTCTTTATATCGAGGTATTTAATTTCAATTCTTTTATTTATTGACCAAATTATGTCTCATGTACAAATTAAGAAAAAAGCATTCTACACTTACCGCACAAAGACGCAGTCTTACTTCACTTAGTCAATCATAATGATTTACATTTAGACCGAAACAGTAGTATTTCACAAACTCTACTGGCCATAAATAACCATATCTGCCGTGTATATATCAATCCAGTCATGACCTGCCGGTCGATTTAACAAGGTACATTATGGTTTTATGGTGCAACTACATAAATATCCTGAGATTCCTAAGTATATTACTGATAATGCCTCTGATTCTGTCGAATCTATTTCCTTGTTTCTTACCAAACTTTTTTCTGTCTCTCTTAAAACGTGAATGTTTCATTTGATACAGGCAATTGTGGAAAAAGAAAAATCTTAGATGGTAATCATACTGAATTTCAGTGTATATACAGGGTATTCATGTTCACAGTCTACAAGAGCCATTTTTTTCTACTTTACTCGTAAATTGGTGGTTCGAATGGGATGTTTTCTTAATTTTTTTTAGAAGAATCTTGTGGCAAAGACAACTGACTGAGATCTTTACTACAATTTTGTTTTTTTAAGTGGAACGATCTGTAAATAAAAAAGTTGGATATTACACTGTTAGCGTGAACGCCTTGTAGACATTTAATCAATCTATTGACTTCTTTAAAATCGCCAAAGAATTAAATATCATTAAATAATTAGCATTTAACATCGGTGTTGATAATGCTGAAGAAAAAAAGTAATCTTTACTCTATACATTTCTATTTAAAACAGAAGAATGTTGAGAGTCAATAAATAATATTAGCCACATAATTACAAAATACGTATATGCTATTCGTACTCTGTTATTAAAAACTGACTAATGCTCATAAACTAGATAACAATAATACTCACAGTCACCACAAAAACAAAGACACAACGGGTCTGTCACTGTTGCTTTAGTAAATAAAAAACCGCAAAATTAATTCCTTTTTTCGATACCTACATCAATCTGCTTTGCGCGAATTTATTGCTCACATTTTGGTATTCTGAGCAAAGGTACGAACGATGCCACTTTCTAGTCGGTTTAGTGATATGTGCATCGTCGTTACGCATACTCTGTAATTTTTTTTGTTTGCCTACATTAACGATGGGTAAGTGGTTACCACTTTGCACGTCGTTTGTTATTGCACTATTGACTCACGATTTTTTTTTGCTATTCTGAACTCATTTGAGGTAAATACTAAAGAATTACTTGTAACTTACACGTATTGTCATCGTATTTTATTTTCTTCTTGATGCATACTCATCTGGGCAACGATTAAGATTATACTGATGTTAACAGAGTGGAGAACTCGTACTTAAACTGTTGCTGGGTTTAATAAGTYKTATGTCAACATTATTTGACTTCTAAAGTGGTCAAGATTACACATAATAACATGGCCCGTAAAAAATTGTAATATTCGTGGAAATGTCTTGCCTCTTTGGTGTTCAGTTCATTACTATTTAGCTCATGAACTCACGTGAGTTTTTTTAACGTATAGATAACAGAAAATAGTTGTTTTGACGGAAAATAATAGTTTATATCTTGATAGCCAATTAAAAATAACTATACGATTTTCTTATTCGGATGTCAAGACTATACAAAGTGAAAAAAATTGCGAAATTACTAGCAGTACAAGTTTCCCCACGTACTTTCATAATTATCTTCATTTTTATCCAAACAAAAATTTTCTACGTTCTACTGTCCTTAGACTATTAGATTTTAGATTAAGATGGGTGAAATTACGCAGTTACATAAAAGATTTTGTGCTTGTGGCATAAGTTACTGTTTCATTGTTTGCATGGACACTGTGATTCAAGACTTGACTGTTATTTTTTATGGAAATGTGATTCTGACACATACTTCCATTATTTCCAGTCCAAAAATGGTGGCCGAACAAAAGACCATCGTCCTCAGTCGTCATTTCCATTCAAACGTTGTCCTGATTGCCGGAGTGTGCCCTAAATGTTACGAGGAACAAGAAGTAAAAATAACAGCCGTCAATGAAAGATTTCTTAACAGAAAAATCGCGATTAAAAATGAAATTGTGGACGACGAACTAGAATTACACAAAACCACTGGATTAGAGGATAAAATAGATATGGCGACACCAGAATCAAAAAGCACGATCAGAAATGAAGATGAATTCGATTTTGATGTACTGACACCCCCAGACTCTCAAAATAAAATTATTGAAGGGCTCGATGAAGGTTGTTTAAAGCCTAAAATAAATCTGTGCAGACTTTCACAAGATGGTGACATGCCAAGCATTCTTACTCCGCCAGATAGCCAACAACTGAACAGGAGAAAACGTGCTAAACACAATACCAATCGAAAACCGCGTCTAAAAACGCTACAATCCCATCTTTCCGATGACTACGTTCCTCCAGGATCTCAGAAGCCGTTATGGTCTCCTCCCAAGTCACCACACGGTCTTCTGGAAGAAGATCTATACCAAAACCCGTGGTCTTTACTCGTAGCCACGATCTTCCTGAACAAAACTTCTTGTATGGTGGCGAGACCTTACGTGGAAAGGTTTTTAGAAGACTTCCCCGGCCCCGATGCGGTTTTACAGAAGAAACCCGAAGAGTTGGAGTGTTATTTCGAGAACATCGGTTTGAAAAAGAGAGCCTGGCAAGTGTGGAAGATGACCGACGATTTTGTCAACAAAAAGTGGACGGATGTTGGCGAACTGTTCGGGATAGGGAGATATGGGAGGGATGCTTTCATTCTGTTTTGTCTTGGTGACCTGGAGCACGAACCTGCCGATAGGTTCTTGAAGATTTATAGGGCGTGGTATTTGCAAGAAGAGGAGAGAAAGAAAAGGGAGATAAGGGACGATGGTTGAAGAGGTAGGAGTTTCATTTAACACGTTCGCTCGACTGTATTTTGTTAACTGTTATACTTAAGACTAACCGAACATCAGCACGTCCTGATGATTCTATAATTAACTATACCATGTCGCCTCGAATGTTATAAAGGTCGCTACCGTTTGCACATCGTATTTCCGCAATTACGAATAAAAACAGCCGTGACAATGGGAGGGAAACAAAAGACCGCTGTCTTTCCGCCAGATAGCAGACAATCGGATATTAGGTAATGATGAATTGTGTAAGAAAACGATGATTTTCGAACAGGATCTGATAGACTGGTAATGGATGTTGTAACTGATTAGCTAAAAGATTTAAAAATAGACAAGGTGTTTATTTTATGTCATTTTCTTTGGGGTATTTGGTTGATCTGCACGTTTTTTAGTACTTAGTGCTTTTCCCATATAAAAAGTAGTCTAAGGGAGTGAGATCTGGAGAAATGGGTGGGCATTCTAACTTGGATTTAAGGCCAGATGGTGAGAGATGATTATCTATAGTCCGGGCATTTGAACTACTGCTGTGCATTCGTGTATGTTTACTTAGAAGAGATGTTCACATGAGGAAGTAGAATGTAGAAATGTTTATAACATTCCTCTTCACTGTGAAGAATTTTTGCTTTCGTCTTTAGATGGATTTTTTAAATGGATAATTCAAAAAAGATACTAATTCATATATTAGAATTGGAAATACTTATGTTTGGGTATATTTTGGTGCAAATTTTTACCTAATTAGATAAATGAAAACAATGTACTTAAGGTTAGCAAAATTTATTGCTATACAAATATTACCTTCCATTATATTATAGTTACAATGCCTTTATTTCACCATAAGAATAATAACAATGTAATTCCTCTATAGTTCCACATTCTTTTGTGTCATTTTCCTTGTTTGTTTTTTATCTGACCTGCAATATATTCTTTATCATTTCTGACTTTATAAAATAGCTTCTGGCTTGCAGTTTTTCTCCATTTTCGTCCCAAGTCTCCCTTTTTGCTTCTTTTACTAGTTCTTTCGACTTTTATTATCTGCTCTTTGTGTCTTGTGTAATTCCCTATTGTTGGCTTTGCAATATATTGATTCTATATTTTCTTTGCTACTTGGCTATTTTTTTATTAATTTAGTTACACCATCTCTATTCAAATTGTAAAATATAAGATGAATATCATCGCCAAAAGCACGAAAAGATTATTTTCTGATACAGGTAGCAAAACCAAAGATTCTAAACTAAATGTTAATTTTGCACGTAATAAATTATGGTCTATTATGTCCAAGTTTTGGCTTAATACAAAGATTGCCAATATTATCCAAGATTTATGATTAAAAAAAATTCATGGACAAAAAGGCTTTTCTAAAAGTTTTGAAATTGTTGGTAGACACTGGTTGGTTGCAAATTAATATAGATTTTATAATGTAATTATAATTTTAAGCAGTGGGACAGCAATAGATGGTTTTCCAAAGTCAGAAAATAACCTGTTATAAACAAAACTTTACAATATGGGCAACACATTTCATTGGCATGGAATTTAAGGTTCAAAATATTAAATTGCAGTGTCATTAAATTCTAATGATGTGGGCTTCTTGTAGACCAGTTTTCGTTGAGGAGCGTTTAAGAGCTACAATTAAATTCGAACAAGACTTTTCATCAAATATACCTTGGTTTGCTCAATGAGTTTTTTATATATTTTTTACTTCCCTTATCGATTTTGTATTGAAAACAATTTAGACAATATGTTGAGGATATCTTGAAAAAAAAGAGCCCCTCCAAAAGAGATTATCCATTTTAAATTAAGCATCATATAATTAGATTACTTACTCTTCTAACTGCTTTATTTCCTCTGTTGCAGGTCTTCGCATTATTGTGCCTACAATGTGGTACCTGTTTATTGCTGAAGGTGCTAAGAAATAAAAGTTGCTGTCATTTTTTCCTGTCGTTGTTTCCTACCTGTAGTTAAGAACATTTCCTCGAAGGGTGAGTACTAATGTTATAATTTTATATCCACACAGTTCACTGAAGAAATACTTGCAAATATTTAACCCTTTTTATCCAAGATGTGACTCCAATAAATAAATAAAACATCCCCGTGCAATAAACACCAAACTTTATTAATAAAAAAAACGCAAAACTCTGAACAAGTTGAACTTAAGAAGTAATTTGTACTCTTCAAAATCATTTAAGGCTTAACCGACAATTCTTCACTCAAAAAGGTGTATCCCATGGTTGACGTTGTTGGGGGGACAGAAAGAGAAATCGGCGTTGGGCTCGTCGCAGCTGTTGCCGAAGAGCTTTCGTTTGGCGAACGGGTTCTCAAAGATACCACCGAAACTTGCTTTCATGGGATACGGAGCCTGAAAGAAAAGAAAATATGGGTTTGATGAGGTGTTTCATACTTAACAATCAAAGCATTTAGAGAACTTTCCCTTTTCGCTTTATGTAACAGAACGCAAGTAGTTTACATTTTCCAGTAAGTAACGGGCACAATAATAATTAAACCTGATTTATAAATTTAGATGTAGCTTCCCTAAATATTTTTTTTTATTTTGTGGTAGGTATTGAAAACCCAGTAACTCTGTATTATATATTCGATTCACCAAATATCCCTGCTTGTTTAAAATTGCATTTTTTTCAATGATAAAGGATTTTAATTATACAATTATTCACCTGTGGAATTAACTACCTATTTTTGCCACTTTATACAGCTGCTTCCAAAAAAAGACTGAAATATGGGTTGGTATAAACTTATGTAATAATAATAATAATAATAATACTTGGAAATTCTGTCTTTTTAATATTTTATAATTCCTTTTAGTTAGTAAGTGGATATGGTATAACAATTCAAAGTTTTCTTTTAAAAATATTCTCCATTTTATTAATGATACGATAAATTGCTTTTCACTATATATGCTAGTAACACGAACATGATATTATTAAAGATCAAATAAATAATATAGTATTAGAGGGCTGAAATTACAAATATCATTGAGAATAGTCAAAAAAATTTCCCAATAATGTAATTTAGATGATTTATTACAAATATGTAATGAATTTGAATTGTCTAATGTGGTAACAAACCAAATTATTCTTGTGTAATAACGATAATTACAATTTTGATTTAGTAGGTTACTTATTAAATTTTTAAACAGTCTTTTGGGGGTACAGAAGGAAAAATTGTTCACATCAAAAGAAACAAGGAAGCAATCTTTAGGAATTTTGAAATTTTAAAGTTTGTTGGTCAAATTTAGTGTATTTTTAATTGCAAAGGAACTTTCAAAGTTCAAAATAAAAATTCAATCGGTCTGACAGAACAACTATCTTTGTGTATAATAAAAATAAATTGCTTGTTTATGTCCCTACAGTTCTTTTATTTTTGGCAAAGCCAAATGCCAGTATTTCAATCACCTAGGGGCTCATCATTTTTTAAATTAAAATGAAAATCATGTGCGTTAAGAAATTTAAAACATTACCTGGTCATTGTCATCGCTTGGAGACGCATTCCTGTCGATCATGTCCATAAACTCGTTCCTCTCGAACGTAGCGAACGGCTTCATACTTCCGGCGTCGAACGTCACCTCCCTGGGATCACGTCCGGGCACCATGTTCTGATCGAAATCGTACAGGGCGGTGCCGTTATCAGTCGTACGTATTATGACCGGCTGCAACGAGGAACCGGACTCCTTCAGGACCACCTGCTTGATCCTCTGCTTCTCCGGGGTCCTGTAAACCCACTTGGCCCGCGGTATGCCCTCAACGACGGGCGCGGCAGCCACGGGTTGCTCTTTTCTCTTGGGCGCCGATCTAGATTCGACATCCAGAAGCGCCAACTTGGACATGGTGCACCTTTCGAGTTCCTCCCTCAACTCGTTGTGGAAACGTTGGTCGACGTTCGTTTTAAACCTAAGGAACACGCCGTTGAAGTCCTCGTTGGTGAGAGGGGAAGTCTCACGGTATTTCGACTGGATTTCTTGAAAGTTTGTGGCAGGCGAGGTTGACAGCCTCTTGCTGAGTCTCTCCGAACGTCTCAGTGGTCTGTGCTCTAAAGTTAGCACGTTTTCCATGAAATTCGACACGCCACGACTTGATTCCTGCGGCGAATCGTTAGAAACACCCTCGCTGMGTGGATTGTTCTCGAAAGAATCGTCCTGGAAAGGAAAACCACGTTTCGTGCTCATCTTGCTTCGGGAACCACCAACTCACCTGCACATCTAGTTTGCGCGCTTTTCCGCCATACACTTTCCTGTCCTGTTTTTTCGTTGGATTCAAACGCACGGAGGCAAATTTTGATTTGTTCTCGTGCCGTTTAACGCCGTACATCGTTGACAAACTACTATGTCACACGTTTGTTTTTGCAACGCAATTAATGTTTGACACGTAATCATATGTTTGGGGGTGGACGTGGTGCATAAACGATATCGAAGATGCTTGAATCGATTAAGTTTTCTTTGAACAGTTGTCGATATTCTGCAGTTGGTAGTTCTAAATTCAACGTGTTTAGTTGCTGGGTTGACTGCAAAGCGCCACCGTAGCGACGCTCTAGCTACGTCTACTTGATGTGACTACTTAATTCATTTAGCATTATTACGCAATGAAATTGATCATAAATTGATGTAATTGAACAAATTTAAGTGTGTTTCTTGATGGTTTTTCGTTTATTGGTGCGCGAAAAACATTAATATTTACAATAGTGTGGACAAMAAGTTTTGTATCTAGTTAAAATAAGTGTTTAGTGCACAACGCTGACTTGATTTGATTGAAAAGGTAAGTGCTAGGAGTAAGAACGATCTTTATATGGTCAATTTTACCTTATTTATCCTGCTATTCATTAAATTTGATTATATATACAGTATTATTGCTACCACTACCAATAGCAAATTATAATTTTTAATACAACAGGTGTATTTGCTGTAATTTTTTGTTTCACTTATATAGTACTAAACCTGTGAGGTATTTATAAAATTACCAATGTATAATGGTGTTAAAATTACAATTACCACTTCAGTAAAGCTTTTATATATTGAACGCTTCCATACACTTGATGAATTCGTTTCCGTTTTGTGATTTATTAAGCAACAACGTTACAGTCTTGTTTTGTGGATTTACACCAGTTTTTTGTTTGATTGGTAAACTATTTGTGGTAAATAAACAAATAATAAGGATGCTTAGCTGTAGTAGGAAGTGAAATTAACAAATCATGCGCATATATATAAAAAATTGTTTATTTTTTGTACAACTAACATAAATTGGACATCTAAATTAAATTTGACACCCACATAATTAATCGACAAAGTCTACCGATGTTTGCTAATGTGCACTTTGAGCGAACCTTTCGTCGACAACTGTTTCTGACAAATTGGACACTTCAATAACTCACTGTCTTTGTGCACGGCTGCATGATACTTCAACGCGTACTTGTTCTGTAGCACTTTACCGCATTCGCCACATTCATATCTCGTACCCTCCCCACGATGTTTCATCATGTGGGTCTTCAACGAACCTTTCGTCGACATCAGTTTTCCGCATATCGTACATTTCAAATCATCCGCGTCGGTGTGCACCAAAAAGTGATACTTGAGAGCGTACTGGGACTTATATCCTTTGCCACACATAGCACAGTGGTGGGGCTTGTGTAGATCGTTGGCTTTATATGGAAGTTTTTCATTGATTACAGATTCCTCTTTGTCTTGCTTATCCAGATCGAGGATGTCGTAACTGTCTGTGTTATCTTTAAAACTTCTGATTGCGGAATCTTGAGACGACAGACTGTTGTTGAGGTAATCGTGCAGACTAGAGACAAGGTCCAGATTTGTATCCTTTGGGTCGTTCTCTCCACTAACTGTAATGATAATTACTTCTTCTGCGTTTCCCATGTTGAAATGTGATTCGTAAATGCATTACAGCACTTTTAAAGCCTTCATTCGCTGTATTTACTTGTTTTGTTGCCACAAAACGCTAAAGCTGAAAGTTAGGTTAGATGATCTCTTCTCACCGTCGTTTGGAACTATTGTTGAGCGATTTGCCGATGAATTGATTCACTGAACGGTTTCGATCGTTGTGCGAACCCATCTCTAGTAGTTCGAATGTACCTTTTTTGACAGTTGTATTTGACAAGTCACGCAAAGATGGCGGCGTAAATAGAATAGAACCGAGTTTGTTTGTGTTTAATTTAGCATAAAAGGAGGTGGAATAATGGCTAAACAGTAAGTAATGATTTATGAATCCCATAAAGTGGTGTATGTCAACGAAATGAACTTATCAATGTAAAAGACGCAATATTCATATTTCACATACTTGAACTTCAAATTGTGATGCACATACATCAGTTTTAAAGGGAATTGTCTCTTGATATTTGATCAAAACACTTAGAGATTGTGTTGATACATCAGGTATGGACTTATACTACCGGGTAAAGTGAAAACTACCGATGGTACTCTTAAAAGACATGCAATTTTTGATGAGGACTCCGATGAAGATGGTACGGCAACAAAACCAACAGGTCTGAACACCACAGTGAAGCGACAGGTACTTTACCTTAAAAAGATAGACACTTTCTTGATTTAAACTGTTTCAGGATCGTATTTTACACGAAAAAGCAGTGGAAGAAGACCCTACTGTCTTCCAGTACGACGAATTGTATGATGATATGCAAGAAAAGAGGAGGGAATCCAAATTGTCGCGTAAAGACTTAGACAAGAAACCTAAATACATCAGTAAGTTGTTGCAAACTGCGGAACGCAGAAAGCGAGAGAACGAAAGGAGGATAGAGAGACAGGTGCAGAAGGAAAGGGAACAGGAGGGGGAAGAATTCAAAGACAAAGAATCGTTTGTTACTTCTTCGTATCGAAAGAAATTAGAGGAGATGAGAGAACTGGAAGAACAAGAGAAACGAGAGGAATACTTGGAGAGTATCGGTGATGTACGAAAGCAGGGGAACTTGGATGGATTCTACAGACATCTCTATGATCAAAAAGTCAATTATCCAGAGCGGATCAAGGAAGAAAAGAACAGCGAAAACGAAGAAGAAAAAGACGAACCTCCGAAAGAAACAAAGAAACCCAAGACCGTCGATAAAAGTAAATATAGAAAGAGAGCTTCGTCTGAATCTAGTGAGGAGTCGGATAAAGAAACTGAACAGAAGCTCGAACATTTGCCTTCCAATCTGGAT
Source organism: Rhyzopertha dominica (assembly GCA_025024175.1). Taxonomy (NCBI): domain Eukaryota; kingdom Metazoa; phylum Arthropoda; class Insecta; order Coleoptera; family Bostrichidae; genus Rhyzopertha; species Rhyzopertha dominica. The sequence continues at coordinate 211,619 of QCXZ01000075.1, forward strand.
GCCGATTCTGATTTCAGTATCGACTCATCGGATAGCGAAAATGAGGAGGAGAAAAAGAAAGATAAGAAAGAAGAATCGAAACCTGAAGAAGTAGCAAAAATGAACGTGGAAGAGAAGGGGGTTACTGAGGCTAAAGTTGAAGTTAAAGAAGAGGAACAGGTGAAAGAAGAGAAAAACGAGGAAGTCGTGATGCCCAAGAAACCAAAGATAGATGTTTGGAAGAAGAGGACAGTGGGGGTGGTCTTTGAGGAAGCGTTGCAGAGGTATTTTGCGAGGAAAGCCGCTAGAGAATCTGGTTTGTAGTTTTCTTGTTTGTAAGTGTAAATAAATGTTTATTACTGACTGAATCTGAAAAACCTTTAAATTACAACATTTTTGACATATTTCCGTAAAATTCCTTAAACAACATTTACTCAACTCACATTTTTATTTATAGTGTGATATAAACAACTATAACATTTCCATGAAATTCTTAGAATCTGGGAATAACTGTGTTAGTTACAGATCAAGGAAAATGTAGCATTTACAAGAATTATTATATTTATAAATTTTCACTGTTGTGGCTTTTCTGTGCTTTTTGCTTAATATGTTTTGGATTTCACGTTTAATACATTAAATTCTGCATATTTTAATGAGCAGCACTTCAGGGTTCTGAGTTTAATTAGTAAAGTTCATAATACATTACCTTGAGACCATTTTGTTTGCTCTCCCCTAATAACACTGTAGGGTCTTCACACATAATTTTTTTTATATTGTCACTTTTTTTTAGCACAATCTTGTAGATTTTGGACAAGGTAAAAAAGAAACCACCATTAAAAGGAACAAATTTTCTTCATTTTTGGAACTGTGAGATTACCAGAGTTAATAAAAGCATTATTTTGACGTATCGTACAGTATTAAACATGATACTTGCTATTGGTAATGGAAAGTAATGCACTTTATCACAATATTAAACGTCTTAACACTATAGTATCAATCATCAGTTATTAAGATCATCAGTGCATTACTTATTTCTAAATCTAGTCATTTGAAAATCATGTAAGCTAATTCTTAAAAAAAAAGGTATCTTATAGTTTCTAGCCACTCATTATAAAAGAAATATGTATCAATCAATTCAACAGTCACAAAAAATATGATTTTGCATATTTGTAAAAGTAAAAAGTACGAGTTACATTTTGGTATAGTTTGAATTCATAGGTTGTTAGGAAAGTAATTATTATTTGTTCCAGTCTGTACAAAACTTTTTAGACGGTTAAATCTTTGCTTCAAATGAGGAAACCAAAAATCATCTGGACCAGTTTTTTGCCAGCACCATAAGAAAATCGAAAAACAATATTACTTTCCAAACAATCTAATAGTTCTTTATTGATCACTTTAATCTTATCACTAAAACTGGTTTCAAATCTCGGCAAATTGCAAGAGTGAAACAGTTTGAAAAAATTGCTATAAAAAGAAAAGAATTAAGCACAAAATAATGTTAACTTAATAATTCTTTCGTTTTATCATGCAATACAAATAGGAATACTTTTGATATGACAAATACCTAAAGTTTTCAATCGATTTTAACTAAAAACATTTCTTGGTCGTGAAAAAATGTGCACAACTTTTTTTTTTTGGTAAAAAGTGCAGACTAGTCACAAAAATCGTACACGAACTTCCGCAATCCTTTTTACAAGTCGACATTTTCCAAATTCGACGCCGACAGCTTTGGTATCTGTTCAGATTCGGGAGGCACAAATATACCTATGGGTTTGATTTCGTTCCGCTTGTCACGCAGCTTCGTCAGTTCCAACTTGAGCTTGTCGAGTATCGCGAAGTTCGGTGAATTGACGGCGGCCTTGCTCTGCAGCAGGGTTATCTCTTGCTCTTCCAGCTTTTTCTCTTTGAAACTTTTGACGGAACGGCTCCCGTACAGTCGCAGCAGGGAGCCCCACGATGTTATGTGCGGGTGGAGCGCCTGAAAATGAAACGATCAATTTTATCGGCTAGTAATTACTTTTTTAATGCTCCATTTTAAAAATAATGATTCTAAGCAATAGCACCATAAATTTTATTAGATCTTTTCCGTTACTATACCTGCAAAATTGCCTGTGACGCCCTCTGCTTCCCGTCCCTCTTATTTTTGCATATGACCGTCGCCGTGTGCTTCCCGACGCGCATCGTGAACTCGTTCTTCTGATGTTTGAGCGTGTTGCCCTGGTAACTGATCTGCAAGTCGTCCTGACCGAAGTTCCTCTGCAGACAGGTCAACAGTATGTCGTGTGGCGACGGCTCAGTCGTTTTGGCACAGAATTCTGCCACTCGCGGGTCTTCTATCTTTATCTCATCGAAGAACTGCGCAGAAAGTGGCACATTTGATGTAAAAAACGGTCAAAAATTGCTTTAGATAATTAATTCAAGTACAATGATGTCTCTATTATTAATTGGGATGACTACACCCAGTTCCCTTTTCCAAATGTTTCTGAATTATTCACTGAGTTCATGCAAAATTTGACTTAGGGAAGAACCCACAGAGCTAGGCCCGATTTTAGTGTATTTTTTTTATTGAAACAAAAAATGTTGATCTAACTCCAACTTTATAAATGACACCAAATTATTTTTTTGTAATAATGATAAATTGAAAACTTGAAATACATTTTTTAAATCAACCTTTAAATTATTCATGATAAAATCTAACTGCCGGTAAATATTGAAAAAAAAATATTTTTTTTTGACAATTTCGATTACTCACTGACAAATCTTGATCCTGCGATTTACTGGCATTGGAACCTCCCGATTTCGAATCTGCAGTTATCTTCGACCTCATATCAGGAATTAAGATTTCTAAAGTTGCTCTCGCTGCTTCAGATTTTGCCTGTTTCTTGCTCGTACCATATCCCACTCCATATTGCATATCATTAATTGATACTATCGCTGCATAAGGTGTAGCCGCGTTTTCTGAACAAAAAAACCTCAAAATTAATTTTGATATTTTCCCCGAGTTTTTTTAATTCCTTACCCAACTCTTTGAATTTGTAAGTCGGTTGTTTTTTTAACGCATGTTGGACGTACTCGTGCAGTATACAGACGTAGGACTTGCCGTTTGGGTTCATGATCCATTCTTTTTTGGAACTGCCAGCGAAGGCATCGCCGTCGCCGTTTTGTACCGGGAATGTTATCAGTTTTGTACCGTCGGGTAACGTTGGTCTCTGTCGTTGCTTTTCGTATTTTCGTTTCTTGGCAAACTGCCTCCTTTCCGACCAGGATTTGAATCTGTAAGATTCAAGAGTAGAATTTTAAAATGTACTCTTTCTTTATTAGTTTTATTATTATTAGCACTGAGGAAAACAAAACTATAGATGTCATTTGTACAAAGTTGTTCTATATATCTTATAATTTGTTGTATTTTCCATTTTATTTAAAATTTGACGAATAGTTATATATTTAAAGATTGTACACTTTAAAATTTAAGCCATTCAAATAATATAATAATGACCATGCACTGTTAATCTTTGTATTATCACAAACCTGCGTACCTCAACACTTTGATGGTCTTAAATTGGAACAACTTCTCGCAATATTCCTTCACTTGTTCGGGCTTCAAGTTGTGCAACTGTTTATTCTCCTTCACCGTTTCTATCCGAGCGTTTGGCATATTCGAATTGGTTTCCTGGTCCGTTTTCTCCGCCTCCTTCTCGAGACCCTTACGATAACTGAGACAGGGGATGGCGCTCAACGGTATCTCGTGTTTCCTCGCCGAACCGGGTCCCAAGAAGTACGGTTTCGATAGCGTGCACACTCGCGTCGTCTTGTGCAAGTACAGGGGCATGCCGCTGTTGTGCGTGACCTGGATCCAACCTTCGGGGAGTATGTCGAAGTGGTTGTGGCCCTTGTTGATCAGGATGGTCTTGTCGCGTTCCTCGAAGACGTTTTCGTTGCTGGAATCTGCAAAGATGGCAAAAATTGGTTGGTGTAGAGGCCCATCTTCTTTCAAATCTCCCGCCGCTGTCAGCTGTCAACGATCTCTGTCATTTTGTTCGCAGGGCCGACGACCCATTTTTTTGGTCGAGTCCGTTGCCAAATTCGAAATTTCGAACTTACCCAGGTTGGCTTGGTCGCACTTTCGTTTTTTCCTCGCCAAGGCTTCCTCCAGCATCTTCTCCACCTCATCGTCGGGGACATCTGAATCAAACGAGTCCGTTCCACCGGAATCCGATTCGTTATCTTCGTCGWGTACGTGAAAGGCCCTGGCGTTTTCTGTGGTCTGTGGTTCCTCCTCCATGGTGGCGGTGGTGATTTCCTGGCGGCCACAATTAAAAGAACATTTCAATTCTTCTTACAAATAAAATTGAAATGTTTTTTCGACTGTACCGCAGAAAATTACTGACGCACAGCTTCGTTTTGCGAAAATACAGCAAACTGCAGCAGCGTCGTGTTACGTCACCACGTGTCATTTAATGGCGTTTGTCATTTTTTGATCTGTCAATTTGGGTCGCCGATATTAGGGATGTGTAATGTGTCGTTCACGAACGATGAACGAAATGGTTCACTAGCTGAATTTTTACAGAGTTCTGTTTTAAGGCTTTAAAAAAATCATCTCAAAAGGCCCCATTATGTATAAAATATTTCTGTAACTAAGAGATTTTAGTCTCTAATTCTAATGGAATCAATAATGCTGTTAAGAACAAGAAAGAAGATAATGTTTATTGTTGATTTGGGAAGAAATGGTTTTAATAGATTTTTGTAATAATGAATTAATATGAGAAACCAAAGGTCTTTTAATTATACAAAATTGTCTCACAGTCAACTGCCAATAGATATACATTTTTGATATCTGCTTTCTCGGGTGGATTAATAATAATTAAAGTGGATTACACTTCAAGTATATACTTTTTTAAAAGAATTAATTATTAATAAGTCCACTTGGAGAAATATGGATCAGTTTTCAAATTTTAGAAGTCTATATTCAAATATTGCCACAAATGTACTTAGTATATTTTGTCATTTACACCTGTTCCATTAATAAGCATGCTCTTTTACTAACGGTTATTCTTAAAACATTTTTAACATTCTCCATCTTTTTAAATAAACAGAAGTACTTGACATCAAATATGGGGTTATTTTCACTGGTTCATTACACTTTAAGATATATGAGCTACATTAAAAAAAGAAATTGGCAAACCAATAATATGTGACTTATAATTTTTTTGTTTGGTTTAAAGATGAAGTCAACTCAACGAAAATCAGCCTTTATTTTACCTGAAAATAAGGTTACTTACCCTCATTATTTTTTTCGTAGTTCCTTCTTCCAACATGCCCCACTGATGATCTTAGAAAGGAAACTCGTATCGTTTTTCAAAATTTATTCATAAAAATACTAATCCATCATAAAGACAACATTAGTTCTACCGTCAAATGCAACGTTAATATATAAAACTTTACAAATATGTACAGTAACTGTTTCGTTGTTATTTTTTTTGTATAATATAGCACACAGGGGGATAGAGCAACAATAAAATCGTGATAACAGTAGCATTAGCCGATCGGGTAGATGTCGTTGTATAAGGCACAATTGTCGACGTGACATCACAGTTTGGGCCATCGTTGTAAACGCATAAGAATAACAAGCGGCACGACCCCGGCAATTTCTAGCACCATGAAATTTTTTCTTCCAAATCGGCAGTAAGGAGATCAAATCTTCGTTATTTACGATCAAAATATAAATTACGAACGAGAAGAAAGAATTTATGTCTTTTAAAGACAGCAGAGCGTGCCTCTTTTGCTTAAAATTGTGTTATAATAATTTTCGATTGCCGTGGTCGCACCGCACTAAAATAACAAGTGGTAAAATGGACGTGAAAATTATACTTCGAATGTGAAATAAATAAGTGTGTGTAAAAAAAGCGGCGAAAGCTGTTCGTGTTCTGTAAAGAAATAAATTTCGAGATAAGTTTTTTCTGGCCATATGACAGTATAACAAAATCACTCACCATGCTTTGAGCGTTCAGACTTCGTCGGAAGCCAATTGGGGCGCCACGTTGAGGCCGTCTCCCCCCGGGCCGTCTTCGTCGGCATTGGCTTTATTCATGGCCACCTCCGCTTCTAACGCCCTGATTCTGTTTTCGTGCTTGACAATCATCGCTTTGAGCTTCCTGATTTCGTCGGCGAACTCTTGCAACGTTTTCTCCTGCGGCAGAAAAATTACATGGCATTTCGAACTTGTTCAAGTGATTATTTTTATTTTTTCTGTTGTCCAAAATGTACTTTATTGATTCCATTTGTCAATTTGTCTATTGGTAATCTTAATTCATGCTCATCAAGCTTCAAATTCTACCTGTCGAACTTGTATCTTGCTGCCATTGTTTTAAAAGAGATTTGCAGTTCTGGACCTGATGCAGTTCGTAACAAAAACTGTTAAAAATATTTTTTTAAATTTGGCGTCATAGATTCAAAGCTAACATGAATTTTGATAGTGATAAGGAAATGGCTAACTACTCTAATGCTTTTTTTAGTTCAAAATATAGGTAACACTAATTTTTTAGTTAGGGAAGTTGAATATAATATGAAATTTAAAACATTTGAATGATTTAGGGAAGTTTTCATAACTTTTTGCTTTTTAGTATTTCCAACAGCTTTACGTTTCATAAATCATCTATTTAACGAGACCGGATTCGGACATTTCTTCTACGGCTACCGTAAAAAAAATAAGACACTTACAGGTACGGGTGATGTTGATTCAGTAGCGTTCGACGTTTTCCCACCCTTGGGAGGCATCTTGTTCAATATATTGCTGCGTTTCGAGACGGATATCGCCGCCTTAGATTCGGGCGGCCTATAACCGTCCTTCAACGATATGAGTATGGGTTCTGCGTCGTTTCCCTCCATCCATTCCTCTGCCGTTTGCGCCGCCGTGTCGCCAAGCGTGTCGGGATAAAGATCTTCTTGGAAGAGCTCGGATTTCCTGGGCACGGTCATCGTTATGGCCTTCAACGAATCGACAATGAWGCGAAGATCGCCCTGGCACSTTTATTCTCTCACCTGACACAGTCCGGAGTTGTTTAACCTGTAGAATCGGGCGATTTCGCACGACGTCACGTCGCAGCCGCGTTTCGGCATCATTCCTATGCCCCTCTGGGGATCCGGCGTTTGGAAGGTGTTGATATAGTGGACGAACGGGGGTTCGGGTGTTATCTCGAAATATCTGAGAGAAAAGGATGGTTTTTTAAAACATATATGTGACTAAGATGAAAAAGGGGGGCAGACTTTATCCACAATTGTTATAAAATTTTGTTTTTTTGCTACTTTTTATTACACAAAATTCTTACAAATGCTGGGTAATATAAAGATGTTAGTTCGAGCAACAGGTGGTTTTTCATCACCAATAATCAGTAGGAAATGAAAAGTGAATCAATATGCGCAATTCTTGGTAAAAATGTTTAAAAATCCAATTTTCTCTTTTCTCCAATTCCTATGCCTTTCCAAAATCAAAGTCTAAGCAAAATCCCAAAATAGGAAACGTTTGCTGCCGAATTTTCTTTATCTGTTGCTATTTTGAACGAATAATTTCAAAGCAGTCTTTTTTTTTATTGTTTTTGTTCCTGTGGAAAATGTTTTCCATGTTCATGGGCAACCAAATTTGACTGTGTATTTAAGTTAAATGTTAGTGTATTATATCACTTAACATCTTAATAAATTACAACTATTTTGCGTAGTTGTTTATCCCCTATGTATACATATACTAATAGTGCAATTTTTATTTCATAATTCATAGCTAATTCAAGCTCAGGATTTAAAATATCCTTAAATTCCTAAGTTTTCCACTAGTATTATGACAGATTTTATTTTATTGGCATGAATGGACACAAAATGCCAATTTTCATTAATTCAGTATTCCGTTCTTACCTGATAACAGAATCTCCTTTCCCGCACAAGTACACCAAGTTAGTGTCCGGATCATACAAGGGGAACATGACACCATTCGACGTGTCCAATTCCACCATAACTATGGGTTCCTCCAGTGCGTCTGGCGTACGTAAACTGTACTGTCTCTCGGACATTTTCGAGAATCCAGTGGTGAACACCAAACCGTGCCTGAGAAATATGGCCCTCGTCGCTTTAGACCCTAAAAATCATTCGTTCGTTAAAGAGATTCGCCAAATACCGCTCCGATTTACCTTCATGACATATGGCTTCTGATTCCACCTCCCCAGTTCTGGGATTTAAAATACGGATCTTTTTATCTTTACACGTCGTAAGCAACTTGGATCCGTCCCAGTTGAAGCAAGCGCTGTATACTATGTCAGGGTGGCTGTCTATTTGAACTAACGCTTCTCCGGTACCTTACAAAACAATACTCAATATAGTAATTTAAAAAACAGTATAAGTAACGCGTATTTCTGTCGTTTTCAGAGGACATACCAACATTCCATATAACCACTTGGTTGTCACTGCCGGCAGTCAACAAAACGTTTAATGCAGTCGGATGCCAAAGGACCAGCCCCACACTTCTCTGATGGTAGATCAAGTCGACGATGGGATCGGTTAAGGTTCTGATAAGCCCCCCATCAGGTATGTGCCACACTTTAACAATTAATTTTTGTAATGTCTCCTTGCGCCGCGAAGATATCGTTTACCTTTAACTACGCAATCCTCTGAACCACTGGCTATGACATTGTCATTGTGCGGACACCACGCTATGTCAAGTACCGGCCCTTTATGACCTCCTACTAAAGGATGGTCTGCGGCTATTCTTCCAACCTGAGAGAATATGACATCTGTTTACAAAATGATTTTCTACTATTCCAAACTACCGATTTCAAAATAGAATTGTGTCTTATTTCATGCTTATTATGTAACAACATCCCTAAAGTAAATAGAAAGATTAAAGTATCTTATCTTGTATGACACTCACACCTACGATACTGTTTTGAAACAGTAGTAATATGAAACCCCTACTCGTGTTTGGAAAAGGAAATTTCACAAATAAGAGATAAGGTTGTTTCCTGTTTATCAAACTGTATTATGTAAAACAAACATGCCGGCGTTTTAAACACTGAATTAAAGGAATTAAGATCCTTTATATGATCAAAACCTAACACAAGGTAGTTTTAAGTAAAAATACAGATATAAAAGTAATTTGTTAATGTGCAAGCATTTTTTAATCCATTGCCATTGAAATCTAATCAATTTTAAGATAGACTGCCATGAATCAGGTTAAAATCAATTAGATAACATTTATTTTGGGTAAAGGCTTAATTTTTTATCCTGTCTAAATCAATAAAAATGTATTAAACGGTAGATTAATCATAAAAAGTATAAGATAGTTGCAATCTTAAATACTTAGTTTATGCAGTTTTTTAGAAGTATAAAAAGGGTAAAAATATAATAAGCACCACATTTTGATGTATTCCAATTGATTAGAACAGTTGTTATTATAAAAGTTAAAATAATATTGCAAGTAATGTTTATTAAAAATCATGTGTCATCTGAAATAAATTCTTGATTAAAGTTCAGTGATTTTAAACTGGCAAACTGGCTAAATATCTTGAGTTTGTGGTTTTAAACATAAAAGACATATAATCAAAAAATTTTTAACACCTACTTTAAGTACTTGTTTCTTATTACATTAAAATGTACAATTAACAGCAGAGGTATGGAAAAAAAACATCCCCTATTAGTATGATTGTAAGAGTAACGAAGTAACTAATTTTTAGCCAAATATCTGCACATAATTTTTATGTTTTCATAATAACATCAGGTCAAATAATATATACATAGGGTACCTGTAATATGTTATGGTATATGGCTTAAATTTCTTTGGTGATCAATTATTTATGAATAATAACCAATTTTTAAAGTGATTACTGGTTAATATAATAATAATGTTAATAAAACCCAAAATTCTTGTGGTCTTTTTTACGATCTGCAGCTGAAATTTTTCTATGCAAAGATGAAAACCGGTATTTGAAAGCAACAAGGTTTATTTGCAGAAGACAGTAGAGTTTTGCTTGCATATCTCTATATTAATCGTTATAAAATCTTTTTTGTCGAATTCCCCACTCAAAAAAGGCAGCAACGACATTGAATTTCCAGTATCGGATTTAATACGTCCCACTAACCCGAATGCTTGGTTTCCAAACCCGAAAATTACAAACACACTACATTATATCCAGACCCGAATGCGAATATTTCGATTATTTTGGCACACGTCCAATTCCTATAATAAGGACATTTCTTAAAATAGAACGGCATTCACAAAAAAAAAACTGACGTTCTCTCGTCGGTTTCTTTCGAAAAAAGCCCTTCGCCGACAAAACTACTTCGCGGACGATTATTTAACTGGAACGGTGAATCGGAGGGAGCCCAACGATCGATCCAAAACTCCCGGTACTCACTTTATTGTGCGGCAGCACTATGAAAGCACCACCCCCAGCGCTCTCGACTATGATGGCCAGAAACTTGGGGTTCACAGCGCAGAACGTGGAGTCCCACGAGCTCTTGCTAACCCTGATGTTGTCGTAGCACTGTTCCCTCTTCAGGGCCTGTCCGTACACGTGCCTGAACTTGGAACTCCTCACGACCCGGAAAGACATCTGAAAAAGGGCGTTCCTCACTGATAACACCGTTTTCGAAGTGATAACACAACATAACCTAGAAGTATCGTACGGCTGCCCCCCGCACGGGGAAAACGTACCTTGGCTGGTTGCGTCGATTATAACGATGGTCGGGTTGCGTTTCACGAGATTTACATTGATTTTTCTTCTGTTTTTGGCCGCGCGCCGCCGTTCATAACTGGAACACGGATAGGACTATGAAGAAAAGCCTTATTTGGTTATGGATAGCATTTTGAAACGTCAAAAATGCGGCGCTCGTGGCGACATCCAGTGCGGCAGAGTTGGAACTAGTACGGCGATTTACCGGTAGAGTGCGCTACGTGGTCCGTGTGAACGCCGGTTTTTTTGCGGCTGTTTTTTTCGATAAAGATTGCAAAAAAAACGATGGAATGTGCGTTTTTGTGGTGCTTTTCTTACGTGATTATTAATTTTAGTGGTCGTTGCGCTGCACTTACGTGGAGGAAGTATGTGGTTGCGCGTTGCTTTTTTCAATTGTACGGCGATAAAAATTAGTGAAGTGCGTTGCGGAAGTAAAACGAATTTTTTGATAAAAACGCGATTAAAATGATCTTTTAATGTAATATTAGAGAAAATAAGTGACAATAAGGTACCTAAATGATGTGCTTTCGTCCAGACTAGGACATTTACGATGGCGTTGACGGGAACTGATAAAAAATGTAAGTAATAGTTATTACTGTTTCAGTCATAGTGGGAATGTTTCTATATTTACTATAAATTCTTCTCTTGGTCTCTAAACCACTTCTCTTCATTATCTGTCGAACATCTTTTATCTTTTAAATAAATTGTAATTTGATGGTGCTAAATCAGAAGAATCGGGTAGGCAGTCTTATACTTTTACACAAATATCTTTAATATCTACAAAAATGCAGTCTTAACATAGGGCAGTGAACAAAATAACACAGCTTACTATATACACAAAAAAAATTAATACACATCATCGACATACAGACTTTTTTGCCTGCTCTTCTCAGTCAGTTTGTTTTTGAGATCTTGCCTGATGTTGGCTCGGTCCATATTCGTCTCAACCTGCACTGTTGTCGAGTAGTTGTGCTCCAAATTGCCGTAGAAACATGAAACGACGTTCTTCTTTTCCCTCTTCGGAAACAACACTTTTATCGGGGATGGCATCTCGTCCGATTTCTTTTTTAACTGTCGTTGCTCTTCGTATGTGTGGTTTTTTACATGTTTACGTAAACTGCTTGGATCGGTGTACTTTTTCGAGCAGCCTATTACTTGGCAGGCGTATGGTTTCTGGAAAATGATAATGACGTTAAATATTCCCACAAATAATGGTGATTATTTTTCTTCATGTTTGCTTACCGTGTCGAAATGTGTTCGCTGATGTTTTGCCCTATCTGAGCTGTTTGAGAAGCTTTTCGTACAGCTAGAAAACTGACAGAGGTATGGTCGTTCCCCAGTATGGCTCCTTTGGTGTATTTTTAAGTTTTCCAGTCGTGAAAATGCCTTGTTACAACCTTTGAACTGCAAAAGGAAATGCAGTGTTAAAAAAACTAACAAAACCTTCCTAAATTAAAGATCTAGACATTGTTTATTGTGAAATTTTATTGTTGTTTTTGATAGAGCATTAAATTCTGCCTCTATTCATGTTTAATAGTTTAAATTATATATTTTGGAAACGGGAGAAATTAATTTTTAAAGTGGAAGATGTAGACTTCTGAATTCGTGGCAGTTTGCGGTTTTTATTTTTTTATTGTGAACTTGTGGCAGGCATTTAAAATTAAGGTTTGGGATTTGATAGGGCATTAAATTCTGCATCTTTTCAGGTTTCCTAGTTTTAGTTACGAATTTCGGAAATGGGAGAAATTAATTTTTAAAGTGGTAGATGTAGAAGTCTGAAATCGTGCGAATTCTCGGTTTTTATTTTTTTATTCTGAACTTGTTGCAGTCATTTAAAATAAAGGTTTGGGGTTTGATAGACCATTAAATTCTGCGTCTTTTCATGTTTAATAGTTTAATTTATCAATTTTGGAAACGGTGAAAATTAATTTTTAAAGTGCAAGATGTATACTTCTGAATTCGTGGCCAGCTTGCGGTTTTTATTTTTTATTGTGAACTTGTTGCAGGCATTTAAAATTAAGGTTTGGGATTTGATAGAGCTTTAAATTCTGCATCTTTTCAGGTTTCCTAGTTTTAGTTACGAATTTCGGAAATGGGAGAAATGAATTTTTAAAGTGGTAGATGTAGAAGTCTGAAATCGTGCGAATTCTCGGTTTTTATTTTTTTATTCTGAACTTGTTGCAGTCATTTAAAATAAAGGTTTGTGGTTTGATAGAGCATTAAATTCTGCGTCTTTTCATGTTTAATAGTTTGTATTATCAATTTTGGTAACGGTGAAAATTAATTTTTAGAGTGCAAGATGTAGTCTTCTGAATTCGTGACAGTTTGCGGTTTTTATTTTTTTATTGTGAACTTGTTKCAGGCATTTAAAATTAAGGTTTGGGATTTGATAGAACATTAAATTCTGCATCTTTTCAGGTTTCCTAGTTTTAGTTACGATTTCGGAAATGGGAGAAATKAATTTTTAAAGTGGTAGATGTAGAAGTCTGAAATCGTGCGAATTCTCGGTTTTTATTTTTTTATTCTGAACTTGTTGCAGTCATTTAAAATAAAGGTTTGTGGTTTGATAGAGCATTAAATTCTGCGTCTTTTCATGTTTAATAGTTTGTATTATCAATTTTGGAAACGGTGAAAATTAATTTTTAGAGTGCAAGATGTAGTCTTCTGAATTCGTGACAGTTTGCGGTTTTTATTTTTTTATTGTGAACTTGTTGCAGGCATTTAAAATTAAGGTTTGGGATTTGATAGAACATTAAATTCTGCATCTTTTCAGGTTTCCTAGTTTTAGTTACGAATTTCGGAAATGGGAGAAATTAATTTTTAAAGTGGTAGATGTAGAGGTCTGAAATCGTGCGAAATCGCGGTTTTTATTTTTTTTATTCTGAACTTGTTGCAGGCATTTAAAATCAAGGTTTGGGGTTTGATAGAGCATTATATTCTGCATATTTTAATGTTTAATATTTTAAATTATGTATTTTGGAAACGGGAGAAATTAATTTTTAAAGTGGAAGGTGTAGCCGTCTGAATTCGTGCAGTTTGCGGTTTTATTTTGTTTCTTCTGAATTTGCAGTAGTTGCCGAAAAACAAACTTTAAGGTCTGATAGAGCATTAGATTCCACATATTTATATGTTTAATAGTTCGAACTATGCCTACGGAATTATACGTTTTCTAACAAAAAAAAAGAACGCCTTTCTTCTATTATCATAATAATAAATAACGTCTAATGGACTGCGACGGTTATACCCCAACAAAAAATTTACTACTGTCTCGGTATATCTAACACCACTGCCATATGTTTTGCGTTTCGATATCATATTACGAAAGCGTCGCCTCTAGAGCTCTGACACAGTATGATGGTGTATAAATTGAAAGTGAAGAACACATGTTTTGATGCCGTGAAAAAGTTCAACGCACCGTAACCAAAACAAAGTGGAAAAGGTCGAAGACTTTTTAAAATAAACTGGCACCTTAGGCGTCTGTTGCTTGGGCTAGGTTTGATTAAAAAAAATAATGATAAAAACTGTGTAACTTCGTGTGGAATAAGTGTCTGCCTTTGCTAAAAGAATTATGAATATAATTGAAATGATTAGCAACAAATTATAACAGTATATGCTTGAACATTTTTTTGTTCATTTTCTCTGAGTTTATGAGGGCATTTTATCAATTACTGTCTCTAATACTTACCGGACATTTATTTGGCTTTTCGCCAGAATGAACCCTCATATGTATCAGCAGTTTGTATCTAGCATTAAAAGGTTTCGTTTTCCTTGGGCAATTATACCAATAGCATGTAAATTCCTCTCCTAAAAACGGCGCAGAATTAATATTTAGTATACTCACTTCACGTTAATAACATACCTCTTTTCATTTCAACATGGCATTTTTCTATATGCCTAACCAACTCATTTTGTGTGTTGTATGTCTGATAGCACTCTTGCCATTGACATTGCAGCAAATCTTGGTTATGATAGTCGGTAAAGTCTTCAGAATTCAATGTTTGATCGTCATAAAGTAGTGCATCGTTTTGAGTCATCAAAACGCAGTTGCTGTCTGCCTCGTCTATCGTGTTCGAGAATCCATCTATTTCGAAGATGTTTCCGTTGTTGTTTTGGGTTTCACTGGATATTAAATGGCCAAAATTGCTGGGCTGCTGTTCTTCCAACTGTAAATTGGTAAATATTGGTGGTGAACGTGAAAATTTTGTTTAGTCAATCTTTTAAAAGCTTTCATTCAAGTTAACAATCTAATACTCATTTTTATAGGGATTTAACTTTTCCAAAATTGATTAAATAGAAGTTGAAGGCGTAACTAAATTTAATTCTCTACTCAGTTTCTCAAAAAGTTAAATAAAATGTAATAACATAAACTTGTAATGGAATTAGTATAATGCATCTAACATCAGTGCTAATATACTAAGCTATTTAATAATGCAATACTTATATTAAAGTAATGTTATGTAGTTAATTGATATTTTTCAGATTAGTTATTGAATAACAGTCACCCATGTATGTCTCTATTAACACTCTAATCATGTGGTGGTTCAGCAGGAAATTTAATATTTTTCCTGGCATAATTTTATATTTTTTTTGGTAAGCTAGGTATCACTAACAGGCACATAAGTTTAGCTCAAATTATTTTAGTGCTATTATGCTTTCTTTAAAAAAGGAATCTCCAAAAGTAAATATTGTAACTTATACAATTTTTTAACCAGATTTTGAAACAAATAATGAGCCATTTTAAAATATATGTAGCTTTGTTTTCAGTAGCTAAATTGATTTGAAAATTAATGGATTCAATTCTATCTAATATTAGCATCATCCTTCTAAGTAAGTTTATAAGACATCGTTATTTCTTAAAAATAATTAAAAATGTCAAATGATTAAATATTTTCGATTCCTTTTAATACTGTTAAGACATAATATCTTACAATAGTAGTAATATATATTAAAACCAACCATTATACTTACATCTGAACAAAACTCCAGCGATTCTGACCCCACGTTCCTCAAAAAACTCCCCAAATTCATCGACTGGTTCCCGAAACATTCCATAGACGGCAGCAAACCGCCTTCCTCGTCATACCCGTTGTCGAACCCTTCGAAACAGGTCGTCGTATCGTCGCTTATTCGAAACTCTCCATTACCAAAAGGGGGAGACACGAAAAAATTTGAGAAGTTTTGTGAACACTGGTCCTCATTTCTGGTGACGTTTTCCTCGAAGCTCTCCGACAGTTCCGAATAATCGAAACTGGAGGCGACGTCTTCGTTGAAATTCCTCGTGTCCGGATAGTCGTTGGTCAAGTAATCTATCAGGGATGTTTCTGTGTCCTCATAATCGTCGATGTTGGAGAAGAAGGCGTCGTCAAAGGTGTCCAACAGGTCTTGATCGGGGGTGTAGCTTCTGAGTTGCGCGTCGTAGAAGGCTGCGTTGAATTTGTCCAAAAGTTCTTGTTGGGGAGCGTTGAAAGCGGTGGGGGATTGTGGAAACGATGTCTGGTTCAGCAACATCCTTGGGAAGAAAGGGAATTATTCGATGTTTACTAGATACTAGATTCTAAGACTACTAAACAGTAAATAGTCTGTTTGTGATGTTTATGTGCTAACTTTTTTTTGTATTACTAAATGCTTTAGTTCTATTGAAAACCATTTAGGATCTTTTGGACTAGTATATTTTTTTACAGAGACTTAAAAATTAAGTAACTCATATAAAATCTTATAGGAAGAATAAACACCAAAATTTATACCTTCATTAGAAAAAAACAAGGTTCCAATTAATCATAAAGAGATGTAAGTTTAATCTAGTAAAATCACTTGCAAACAAAACACCTCTCTGTTTGTTTATACTTTGGTTGAAACCGATTTTTCAAGTCACATTTATAACAAATAATTCTTATAACAAATAAAGTCACTAAAAACGTATCTTTGCGATAGTTTGTTAAAGTATCTATTCATTATTGCTCATAACTCTCAAATTTTGTAGGGCATGCCTCAAACAATGGATTGCAGAATTACCTTCTCCACTTTACCAAAAAGTCATAAACACAGCAAACGCACTCGCGACTATGTTGACTCTATTATGAAATTAAACTGATCTTGCATCAACAGATGCAATGGCCCAACTGCCGTCGACATTTTCGAACACATGTGTCTTAAGCCTTCTACAGATTAAAAATTGTCACAAAAAACTGTACGAGTGCTCGGTCGTGCCATATCGTCTTTTATTTTTATAATAAGCGTGGCGAGAATAGTCATATGGGGGCTTGATGTACTTTCATAAGGTGTGAAATATTGTCGTCGATTGAGAAATTATTGGCGATGTTATATTTTTATTATAATGTTGGAATTGGCGGTTTTTTCGTGGTAGATCATGAAATTAAATAGGGGGGGTTTGTAAATATGATTAAAATTGAAAACTGTGATATTTTGTTAATTTTTTTAGGGTGTTAAATTTCGAGAAGACACGACTCAACTTAGGTTATTATTTTAAGCATGTTATAACGTTACCCGATGTTGATAGCAACAATTAGACAGTTTTTTTGCCCGTCCTGCAACTCGCTTTGCTATTGGTGGGTTGCACGTGGTCAATTTTTTGTAGGGTATTCTCTTCGTAACGTGATATTGTCGGGCTGTGTGCACTTGACTGGAAGAACGTTTGCCGACACTTGAGTGGAAAAAAAAGGTCATAAGGCAATAATTCTTTCACTCCTCCTGCATTTCGATGCAGATAGTTGCATTTACACATACGGGGTTTGTTAAAAGTATGGGACAACCAGATGGGAATGATCCTAAATCCGCAAAAATTAGCACAGGTAGATTAAATAGTCTTCTATTTCGTAGCAAAACGACATTTGCTTGAAGCTTCGCGAATACACTGTAAATTCGAGTGATAAAATGAAGACCGAACTTTAAGAATCCAAAATGACCTAAAAATTGCAAAAAATATATATAGTACAGATAGATTAAATAATCCTCTATCTTGTAGCGAAATTATATTTTGGCTGGATTTTCTTGATTCAATATGAGAACAATTTAAATACGATAATACGCGACATCGAGTGATAAAATGAAGACCGGGCTTTGAGGACCTGAAATTAATACTAAGAGTAATCCTAAAAATCTGCAAAAATTATTACAGATAGATTAAATAGTGTTCTATCTTGTAGCAAAATTACATCGGGCTCAACCCTCTTGATTTCACATGGAAACAAATTTAAATTTGATTATAATACGTGGCATCCAGTGATTAAACTAAGACCGGACTTTAAGAATCCAAAATGAATAGTAAGAACGATCCTAAAAATCTGCAAAAATTACCACAGATAGTTTAAATAGTCTTTTATCTTGTAGCAGAATGACATTAGGCTGGATGTGCTTGATTCCACGTGAAAGCAATTTAAACTCGATACATAGAGTAACAAAATGAGAAATAAACTTTGAAAATCAACTATAAATACTGTGGGAGTGTGCAAAAATGGCCAAAGCAGGCAAGGTAGTGTTCCATTGTCGCCCCAAAAAATGACCCTTGACTTGGAACGTCCCCGTTCAGCGGGAAAACAGTTTAATTTTAATTCCACAAGAAATCCAACTTTTATCTCGACTCATTTTTAACGTTATTTTAAAAACCGCCTCTCGTAAAAGCACCCGGGGCAAAAACCCATCTAGGCAGCTGTTTTTACCGTGCATTTCATATAAATACATCTCGAGAGAGCGCCGTCACTTTTTTCGACGTTCTTTTGTTTTTTCCTTCGCCGAGCTCATGTGCTCGGGACACGTGGTCAAAAAGCGAGCCGAGCTATTATGATGGAAAAAGCCTTTTAGGGCATAGCAGGCGGGCGTGCGTTTTATAAATAACATCAAAACAATTGCAGGAGACATGCCAGTGTTATTTTTGATTGGACCGGCTCGATGGGAGACGCGTGCGATTTATTAGGTCACGTGAATGAGTTGTTGATAGGATGAATGAGATGTAATGATGACAGCAGGTAGAATTTTATACCTACTTAAACTCCCCAGGCTCGTATTTTCTTTAGTCACATTATAAGTCTTTTTAAACTCTTTGAAAATGGCATGATAAATAAAATAAACTTTTGTAAATATTTTTTTACTTACCCTGTATGATATTGCTTCATGGTTGGATACTGACTTTCATCTTTAATTTGTGTCATTACCATGTATGCCTTATTTTTACTGTTTGATGAAAAAAACAAAAACATTTTCTAGCCTCTGTTTGGCATGCAAAGCTCATAATAAATACATTTAAAATTTATCTGAAATTTTTCAGTTTCGTTTGCACCAGTATTATTCAGACACAAAATTATTTTGTTTTGTTTAATCAAAAAAGTCTTGCTTAAAAAGTGGGTAATAAAATATATATGAAATGTTGAAGGCTACGCTGACACTAAAAAATGTTGTTTGAACAACATAATTATTATTTAGACAGTTCAATGTTATTAAATTGAACAAGCAATAATAGCAGCAATTGCAAAGAATCAATCAGTGGTACCAGTTTATCAGAGAATATAATAGTTTAGGAAATAGGTGTATTTACAATTTCTTTTTCTATCTTTCACTATTTGTAAATAGGTATTATGTACAGTATCACCTAATTTTGATAAAAAAATACTGTCACCATATCTCCACCTATGTTAATAACTGCGCTGAATTTAAAAGTATCACTTGTATTATGCACAAATTACGTAAAAAAACTCAAAATCAACAGGTAATTTTTTCCCACAATTAAATAACAAGTCAAGGTAACATCACGTTTCGTTATCATGAACCAATAATTATACCAATATTAAATATCGATACTATATCTCTATACATAACTGCCATTTTAATATATAGTCGTTCAGTTTTAGATTCAACCCTCTAAAGTTTAGGCCGGTTTATAGATAGAATGAAGCAACAACGTCCGTTATTACAATAAGTTTATTCGTTACAAACTTACAACTTAAGAAATCCTAAACACATAGGATTAGTTTCTCTTTTCTTTGTTAATGTCGATGTTAGCTAAAATCAACTCTGTATTTAAAATCTGAACCACATATCTCAATGATTACATGATTACAGAGTTGATTTTAGCTAACATCGACTTTAACAAAGAGAAAAGAAACCAGTCCATAGACTTTTCATAAATAAAAACACTTTAGTCTTTTCTCTGGAATATTATAGTAAAAGAACGCATTTCGTCAATATCGTTATCGCCAAACCTCGTGAGATTTACGCTTCCTTACACCAATAGCTGTTTGATTTCGTTATTCTCTGCCGATTCTAAATATGACTTTCCGTCGGGGGCGACGCCACTTTTCGATGCACCCTAAAAAAACGTCTTACGTAAAAAAGATGCGACTAAACAGATCGCTCGGTGCACCTTTTCTAAAAGCAGCTTTACGCAGTTCGTGTGTCCCTCCCATATCGCTGCCAGAATAGCCGTAATACCGTGTTTGTCTTTCGACTGCAAACAAAAGCGTTAGAACCGTTCGACGGCGCCCTTTCGGAAACCACTTACGTTCACGTCAGCTCCTGCGCCAATTAAGTATTCTATCACATCTTTTTGTCCATAATCTGCTGCATATAAGATTGGGGGGCGCCCGTCTATCTCCTCGTTTACGTTAATTGACTGCAACGACACATAATTACAAGTCTGATGTTTTGGAGGAAGTTACAGCGGTGTAGAAGTACCTTTCGTTCGACTATGTCCTTCACTTGTTCAAGATCTCCGTTCTTAATGCCCCAAACTAACTCGCTCATTGTTATCTCTAGTAATCTGCAGTATTTGGCTCGTAAATCACTTCAATTTCCTTTGGTAAAAGGTGATAAATTCGGCACCTTGTCGGAGATGGTGACATTAGCATCGATAAGTGACAGGACAGGCCTGTTGTGGCTAAGGGTACGTCATTTTTTCAGGTTAGTGTAATCAGTTCCGCTGTTAAATAGCATGTTAGATATTAAATTACGTGCTCTAACGCATGTTTAATTATCAATTATTGCATTTAATATCGTTTGTAAATTATACAGCATAAGTAGTGTCCTGGTTCACCGTGCTGATTCACTTCAGTGAACGGTTTGAATGAATCGTTCATTTGTCGTAACCGTAGACACAGAGTGACAATTGACAAGTGACGTTCGTTGACAATCGTGTCCATTTTTAAATTGGCGTCATTTGAAGTTGATTTGTTATTAAATTAGTGTGGGTTTTGAAAGTAAAACTTCGCAATTACGAATTTGGATCATTAATAAGCCGATTATGGCTTCCGGATTGGATTCGTTCGTTAATCGTATCCTTTAACCCCAAAAACTTCCAAGATTACATTTTGTAGGTTATGTTGGTTTGTTTTCCTCAACAATTTCATAGATACCGTATCAATTATCACTGCAGATGGGCGGAATTTCATCGTAATTACTATTACGTAAGTGTCTAGCGGGTTTTAGCTATATTGTTGAACTTTTAGGGCACTTTAAAAGGTTTCGATCAAACCATTAACATTATACTCGACGAGAGCCATGAACGTGTGTATTCGACAACAACTGGTGTCGAACAGGTCATGCTAGGGCTTCACATAATCCGTGGGGACAACGTGTAAGTTAGCAATAGCGAATACGACAAAGAGAGGTCTGATTTTATTCGATTTCCAGCGCCATAGTGGGACTGGTAGACGAGGCGTTAGATAACCGATTAAATCTAGCTACCATTAGAGCTGAACCACTAAATGCGGTTGTACATTAGTGAATAAAAACCAAAAAAATAATCTAGTGTGTTTTTTATGACAATCCTACTGTCAGTTGCCTGTTTACACGCATGAAAGCAGTTTTTACTTTACTTTTGCTATTAATAAACGTCATTTATAGCGATTCCACATGTCCCGAAGCGAAACGCACCTTGAACGTTGGTACAGTGTTGTTTACTGAGGCGGACAACTCGAAACAATGTTGGTCTTCGGAGAGCCTCGCTTTACTGACTTCCAGGATGATTCTGGAAGATATTCTTCCCTCCCCTCAAGTTTTGACTATAAATAATGAGGAGTTCGTTTCGAATATCGTCGATTATTTTCGGTTGATTTTGGAGGTTGTCAGGCAGTTCACGTTCGGGAAGACGAAGCATATTATGCTGTTGGCGTTGACCGACTTGTTGGGTAAGCCTTGTATCGCATCGTCTCGTCTATTCTTTAATATTCGGACAAGTTCGTAACTCGGAGTAGTTAGTATTTTCCCTGGATATATTTAATTTACATGCACACAGTCTTAAGAGATCTGTTCTGCACCTTTATATGTGTTCCTGATAAAATGGGGACCAAACAGTACAACAATATTCTAGTATACTACATACATATGATAAATAAACCACCTCTATAACAGTAGCTTTAAAACGAATACCAAAATCTTTAATTATAGTGACTCTCTCCAATATTTGGTCATCAAGTTGAGAATTAAAAACAACTGGATTTCTTTAAAAAAGGGACCCATGCCCCAGGCTTGGTGAAACATACTTTATTAAACAAAACACCCTTTATATGTAACCAGTGTAGTTTGTTGTATTCTTGTACAGTCTTTGTCTGAAATGGTGACAGTATATATCATTAACACACATTTTCTTAGGCGGTTATTTAAATCACATTGTCCTGCCGATCGCAAAATATTCCTATTACGCCGGACACATCAACTATGACAGTGCCCACAAGCTATACGAGTTGCACGATGAACTCAAGTGTTTTCTGCGAACAAACGGTCACGGTTGGAGAAGCGGCATACAAGTGACACGTGAGTATATCTATGCACTTTTACAATTCATCTTATTTTTGATCTTTTTAATAAAGTAAGTCTTTTGGTTAACGAAACATGAGTAAAAAGTGGTGAAAATTAACAGATACTTGAAATACTATAAATTGTGTTGTGTAAAAAGTATTTGTTCCATATTTCAACAAAATTATAAATTTTTAAATGACACACTTGAAAAACTTTTTAATTATTTCTCCAGCCAAACACGTAGATGTTCAAGCTATACCTCTGGAAAAGCCACAGGTTGGAACACATCCGTGTGATGGCCTCATCTACGATGAAGCCCAATGTAAGTATGCAAATCCTTCATGCGGTCAGGTATTTAAAAAAAAGTCTCCACTGCTTGAGAGTTTTTTTTCCCGTAACATTTGATACTGCAGCTAACAAATACTTCCAGCGGAGAAACACGGTCGTCATGCGCGACTAAGCGAAGAAAACGTAAACCCTGTCGCTGAATTCTCCGAAACGACGACACCTCCCAAAACGCACCACTGCGATATCACTGTGCCGATGCCGTTTTTCGACTCGAAAACGAAACCCACCGCCATCGCCATACCTTTCAAGCGGTTTGCGTTGAGAAACATGCACTCGAAGGCTTCTGCGTACATTTTGGTGAAATATTACCTGGCCGTTACGAAATGCATGATGGCCAGAAACGTTGGCGACTCGAATTTTGCCACTTTCAATAACAAATTTTACACGTGGATTCAGTCGTACGTATCTCCGCTGTTGAAGGATGATTCTTTTTATGCGGCCTTTGGGGGAGTCTTGAGGGTGATGGAGAGCCTTAAAAGACACGGTGAGTTGTTTGTTTTTCTAAAGGTATTTACATTTTTTTAGTACTAATATTTTAGTGTTTAAGGGGAAAAAAAAGAGTTATTCCTTCTTTCGAATAAATCAAGTTTAGTCAAGGAAGTAAAAGTTGTATTTGTTAGTTTTTTAAACAGCCATAAAAGATTTATTTATTTTATCAGTTTGAATGTAGAAATGGCATAAACTTCGATTTTGAATGAAAATTTTCGATGCAGGTGTGGGTAAGTCCGGTAGCAAAACTATGGGCAACTACAACTTAATGCCGGAGATGGCCGAAAATGAAACACCAAGGTCAGAAGAAGGCATTGCCCTAGGAGAATCGCAGGTTTGTACAACAAAAATTCCTAGATTTCATCTTCTAACGTGATTAGCATATAAAATTACATTCTTTTCTCAAGAAAAAAAATGTAACCGAAAAAAACTAGATCAGATTTTGTGTGAAACTAGCTTGAAAAGTTTTAATTGGGACAATTAGATATTAATTTTTTTTTCTTTTTTTCTTTAATAATCCAGACTTTTTTTAACACAGAGAAGAAGACACATCACGTATACGATGCTCCTGTGCGCGCTGCTGATACTTATCCTGTTGTTCGCGATTGTCTCCCTCTTCATCTGCTACAGGGGTGTACTGAGGGCCAAGGGGAGGGGTAAGGACACCGAGGGTGGACTGCTTTGCAGGTCGAGTAATTCTTCGTCTGCGATACCCTGTCATTTGTGTCCGAGCATGAAAAGCAGTAAGGGAATACGGTGAGTGCTCTTTTTCACACAAAAATGTAAATACATGCTTTTTGAAACATATATAGACACAAATTGAGTACTTCTTTGTTAAGATGAAAGAGCAATGTTTTTGAATCTTGATATTTTGCAAATATTTTTACATTTTTCCCGTTAAATTTGTCAGGAAAATTTCGCAGAGCAGTTTAAAACTGTTCGGTATAGATTTTTTTACATAGAATTGAATGGTGTATAGTTTTTTCTAGTAGAAATCATATCTTATAAGCAAGAAGGATTAGAATGCACCTTAAAACCTTTTCGTTTTCAGGGACCATCTTCTTTTCTTTATTAAAATAATAATTTAAAAATATGTGTTGCGGTATAAATACGGTACTAAAGGGGTAAAATAATGGTTTTGTTTTTGGCAGCAAATTGACATAAACTATCACATTTGTATCCTCAATACTTATAGGTACTTAGACATTTGAAATAAGTCCATTTTTTTATTTAATTTTTGAATTCTACATGAAATTCTTTTTATATTTTATCTGTTGTTTCAATCGATATTGGACTTTGAAAGCATGTGAGATGGTTACTTAAACATTTTGCAAAACTATGCCTAGCAAAAGTTCAGAAAGTATGGACAACTTTTTTTATTTTGGATAAAAAGTTATTGTTTATTAAAAGTCTTGCATGGTTCTAAATGTAAAATGCAACTGTCAGACATCTAAATTTGTAAGTTATATATTATGTAGTGTATAAAAAATTGGGAATTTAATCTTGAATTTTTACTAATAAAAGTCGTTTAAAATTTAAAAAATGTTTGATAGTTGCATGCAAGCCTTTATTAACAATAAATTTTCAACTTGCTGGTTTATTACAACAATATGTTCTACAAAATATTCAAGTAAACCCATGACAGGATTTCAAAATTAATATTGATATTACTGTTAAAGAAATTACTGTAACTTCTTTATTTGTCGAAATAAATTAAATATCTTGTAATGGAATCACAACCAACTATGATTTCTTTAAAAAAAGATACAAATTAGATTTATATTTCGGAAAGTGTTTGTGATATCAAAACAACTAATTACATTACTTGTTTTAGTACAGTATTGGTAAAATATTACTAAATACTGACTACTACTAGTACTGTATTGAAAAAATCAATGTCAAACATTCCGTATTGTCAATGTTGGATTCCATTTCAGAAGGAAATTATTTTCCGGCCACGGAAGCGACCTAGACGTGTCTTCTCACTCCGGCTCAAAGGGGAGGATGTTCAGATTGTCGTCGTCGCACGGTCTGGAATGTATGCCTTTATTGCCCGTTTCCCTCAGGTTTCAAATTTTTTCTTGCAGCACCACACGACAGAAGCTATTCCTCTGGCTCCGAGTCGCCGCGAAGTCCGTCGAAATCGTCGGCCTCACGGAAAAAGAGCAGCACGAGCAAAAGCGACAGCGGCGCCAAGAGGAGTTCGATCGGGGTACAGGATAGTCTGCAGGTGCTCAAAAAGCATCCACCGTCGGTAGGGAAAAACGACGATTTTTGGTTCGGGTTTGGGTGATTTCGACACTCCCTTTTTTTTTTGTATAGGTGTCGAAGGATTCTCTGTGCACCCCGTGCGTCACGGAGAGCACTTGCAGGAGAATGTGCGTCGAACATACTGACCATTCGGCGGAGGCCGATTTTCCGGAAGAAGAGACCACAACTAAAGGGGGGTGAGTAGTTAAACATCTACTAATTTCCCAGGAAATCCCGCCAAATTCTTAACCCAGTTTGAACCAGGGACCTTCTCATCACTAGTCATATGTGCTAACCACGGGAATTTGAATTTGAACTAGTGATCAACGATTTTTTTCCGTTTTCAGAAGTGTCTTCTATCCTACGACGTACGCCTGTCACACCAGCATGACGGGTAAATACAAGACTGCCTCGAGCACTGACGGGACTTCCACGAGCATTGGAGACAGGACACCCTACGTGTTCGGATACGACTTCCAAACGAGCAGTTCTGAATCATCTCCCAGGGGTAAATGTAAGTTTATGTTTTAGATTTCGCCATTATAACACACTACAACGAACTGACATTGAAATTTGCTGATTGGTAAACTGAAATGCCACCAAAGGTTGCTCTGAAATTTTTATTTATTTATTTTTTAGGTCACACAATTTATGAAAGCTTTTTTTTTTAAACAGTGGATAGTTTTGAATCAAGTCTCTCAGTCACACAATTTTTTTGTACTTACATATTTTTTTAAATTTATTTAATTCGACATCACTCATACAGGCACTAGCTTTTGTAGATTGTACGTTTCATCAATTTTTTTTGCCCTTTTCCAGCCCCTAGTGAAGGTGAAACTGACTATAAAGGGAACATGTCGAAATAAAATCTTTTTACAACTGGTGGTTTAATTTTTGTTCAAATGACTGGTTTATTATTTTTGTCTGTTGAATTGTGTGTTTCAGCATAAAACTGGAGGAGGGATGCCTAAAACGAAGGTAAGCCATTATTGCATTGTATTTTCCCACAATTACCTATTGTAGTTAATATTATTAGTTTGTTTTTTTCCCAAAACCACCGCCTCAAATGCTGCGAAATTAAAACTTTTTTTATTAGGTAACTTTTTGATGAATTAAAAATATTTAACACCGCAGTTAAAGATCTTTTCATTCCCTGTCTAATGGTGAAAACCCCATCTCTCTATCTTTTTTACTTTTGGAGATATTAATATTTTTCTAGTGCAGTGCAAACATCAAAATTTCCAAAAAAACTTAAAATATAGGTGAAACGGTGCAAAATAGAACGATCTGTTTTTGACAAAGTTGACTTTATTTTTGATGGGGAATTCAAAAATGGAAAAATATGCAAGGTGTTCCATTAAAAAAATATAGTTTAGTAACGCCTAGGTTAAAATGAAACACCCTGCATAAAGAAAAATGATGTTATAGGCTAGAGAATTTGATTTCGTACAACTTTTATTAGAAACATTTTTCGAAATTTTTAATATTAACCTCGTAATTTCGATTCCAAGCTTTTGTAATTCGAATATCGCGCCACAATTCGCGCCATCTGTGATCGCTCGATATAACCTTTATTTTCTCCGATTTTTTTCCAGAGAAGCAACGATTATGCTATTAAAACGCATCTTGAAGTATTTATACATATATTGTTGAACTCAAAAATTAGAATACTTTCATTTCATGCAGATTTTTGTTAAAATTCCGTTTACTTGATAACACGAAGAAATCCACTACTTATAAGACTCCGTTTTGGTGTTAAACGATAGTTTATGATTATCATGTGTTACATTCTTTAACGACCCACTTTGATTACGAAACACACATTATTATAATAGCCTCAGGCGAATGCCGCATCACCAAATGTACAGTTTTCCTCCGATGTCTTTTTAGCATTATTAATTACCTTGTTCGTGAACAACGCGTATGATTCACATCTCCACTACCATTATTCCCAATAAGCAATAAAACAGGAAGTAGTAGTACTGACGCGTTATCCTTCGCAGATTTAGTAACAACAGCTGATTCGTAGCGTTTTATTTTTAATCTCTGCAGCAGGTAAGTGTGTTTATGTGCAGGAATTTTATGAATGCGCGACGTATTCTCCGAAAAGACCACGTCAGCCAACGAATTTGTCACGGAAGGTACAATAATAATCACCAGATCACGAAGTTTTTCTACCTTACTGAGAATTCTAACATTGTTTCGTCGTTTTTTAAACAAATTTACGTTACAAGATCTCGATTCACGTGAATTTCGTCCGATCCGGCAACGTCGCCGACCAGCGGCGCGGTACGTCTGCGCATCCAATTTATCCAGTCGCCATATTGAAATCGTCTATCAAGAAAATCCTGTAAGTAAATAAATTGGGATCGTTTTATTCGGGAAAACAAAGGCTGCCGTGTCAACCCGTACTTTCGAAATTAACCCCCGCGGCCGTTCATGTTGGTGGATTAGCGCAGAAAATTTCACGTGCACTCATAATTCGTACGGCCCGCGAGCGATCAAAAAACGGCTACGTGCTGTTACAAAATAATTTTTTCCTCCGTCGCCTTTCACAGTTTGAAGGAAGTTCGTCCACCCCTTGCACGGTGAACACAGAGAATTTCCTCGATCGTTGCCCAATCGGTAGTGGAACGTTTCTCACGCGAATTACTGAGGTTACACGGCAGTCTTTTGACAGATGTTAGTCTTTTGTTTGAACATCCGTTGGTACGTGTCAAAAGGCGAAGTAGTGTTCGAACTTTATTGCAGGTGAATCGAGAGCTGAACTAGGAAAAATGTCCGTTTTGAATCAGTCAGGAGAGGAACAGGTGGAATGCCCCCTGTGCATGGAACCATTGGAGGTGGACGATTTGAATTTCTTCCCCTGCACCTGCGGGTACCAGGTAAAATCTTTGGCTAACCCCGTCGGGTGAAATTCGAGCTTTGCGGAAACCCCAGAACAAACTGCGAAGGAATCAGAGAGTTTGGCAATTGGAATGGTTCGATTTTAAGTGATTCTTTTGGTTAAATCACGAACGTGTGTTTTAAATTCTGCATCTTGACGATGCTATGTCGATGGCACAAGAAGTAAGAGGAATCGATCAAGTTTTGGTTAAATGTGACGGAGTGTATGTGATATTTGTACAGTATTTCGTGGTACAAGTAAAAGTAGCTTCTTTTTTATTGGTTTTCCACAAGAATCAGGTGGAAATGTCATTTTTACCTAACCTATTAAGTTGGGGTTATAACTATCAATATTTGAAGTGAAATCGAGCTTTTTTTTGGTGCCGGTATCTTAAGAATTCGTTGCAAGGCAATCACAATTGTATATTTATAATATTGAAGGAGTGGTTTTCTTTCTGTCACTTTGGAGGTTATGTAATTCAGACAATCTAACAAAGTATTATTTCCCTTTCAAAAAAGTCTGGCTATACTGTAATGCTTTCTTAGATAAATGTTTTGAACCTGTTGGGTTGTTAGGCAGAGTAATATAGTTATTATTGGAGGAATACATTTCAATTGCTAAACATATCAAACAAGACACAAATTATGTGCATAAATCGTTGATCTAACTAGTAAATTTGATTTTATTACATGAAATTTAGGAAACATTGTATAATTGACCTGTGTTTTAATTGTCAAGTCAAGAATACAACATTGTCTGGTCCTGTTGTCATTCTTTGTAACAGAACTTGACTTGTATAAATCGTCTGTACTTGCTGAGTGAATAATGGAAATTTTAAATTATCTAACTTTTTTATTAGTCATGAAGTTATCTACAATACTTTAAATAACTTATTTATAAACAAAAGGTAGAAAAACCCAACTTGTTTTATGTTAAGTGTATAAAAAAAACCTCTTAAGATGTTTCGGTTCATATCATAATAGTAGATCACAGTACTTAAAAGTTTACAGTAGGTAAACAGTGGAGTCTCTCAAAGATTACATTCTGGACACATTATATTTAGCAGGTTTTCGTGATTACTTTGATTTTATGACACTAAATACTAGTAAGTTGCTTCAAATTAAGTATTCTCATACAGTGTTTGGTCATTAGGTTTTGAAATACTTTTTGGTAGATTGTATTAAAAGCTTCTGTTACGCAAAATTTTTTTGGGAAATTCTAGTAACATTATCTTTAATATTTTATTTAGAGTTGAGGACTCCAGACTGTTAAATTCAACAAAAATATTACATATTAACTTAGAATCTCCAGTTTTAAAGAGAAGTGACAGTTTATTGGATTGTATGATTATTATAAGAACCTAAGTTACTGCAACTTGTATTTGTCAAACGTTTATTTAGTTTTTTGTTAGAAAATGTCAACTTAATAGTTTCTTAAGAAAATATGGATATCCTTTTGTTAGAGATTGACCACAGTCTGTAAAATTTGTTGAAAGGTTATTTATTCTAAGAACCTTAGGTATATTAGCATTTATCAAATGATTCTCTAGTTTTTTCTTTAAGATTCTTAAATTAAAGTGTTTGTAAATGAAATAGATCTCTTTCCCGTAGAGTTAGGCTGCAGAATTGATGAATTGAACAAGGAAATTACTTTTTAAATGCGGTTGACACTTTGCAAGTATATTTTAAGAACTTTAGATGTCACAACACTCGTTTTTGAAATAATCATGTCACTTTTTGATGAAAAACAACTCGTCCTCGGGCAAAATTCCCCTCCCCCTCCCCCTGACGGTAGAGATTGGTCTCGAATCCCGATCCGTCCAATAAGCGTTTCACGTCCGACATTACTTCAGTCGTCCCCGTAGATATGCCGCTTCTGCTGGCACCGCATCCGCACCGACGAGAACGGCCTGTGTCCGGCGTGCCGCAAGGCCTACTCCGAGAACCCGGCCGATTTCACGCCGCTGTCGAAGGAGCAGGTCGCCCAGCTGAAGGCCGAGAAACGGCAGAGGGACCAGCAGCGGAAGGCGAAGCTGTCGGAGAGCAGGAAGCACCTGGCGAGCGTCCGCGTCGTCCAGAGGAACCTGGTGTTCGTCGTCGGGCTGCCGATGCGCCTCGCCGATCCCGAGGTCCTCAAGAGGCACGAGTACTTTGGCAAGTTCGGCAAGATACACAAGGTCGTGATAAACCAGTCGCCGAGCTACGCGGGGACCCAGGGACCCAGTGCGAGTGAGTTTTTTTTTGTTTTTGCCTGTCTCTTAACGGCATGTTTTGGTAGTTTTTGCGACTTTCGAAGAATCTGTCACAGTCTGGTGTTTTTTAAAACAAAGACATACATTTGGGAAACAATACGAGGTTTTTGACACAGACTATAGTATCTAACATAATCAAAGTTCAAAACTTTATAAGGTGAAGGCGAAAGCTAAAAGAAAATCATATCTATGTAGTTAGAGAATATGTTTTCTCTGTCACTATAAAATACTGACAAAAAGTTTTTAATTTTTTATTTATTTTTTTCCATTATTCTTAATCTAGTTTATTCAATTTTAGATGTACATATTCACTAGCTTGTCACAGTTTTCAAGTACATATTGGAGCATAGTTTTGTTTTTGTTTGATAATCCATTGTTTCATTCATAATGAATGAATGGTTCTATTTTTTTTCCAAGTACGTCAGTGTGACGTCTTTTATCTAGAACTATAGTATCTCTTTTGTTTACCTGTAAAAGCAACAGATGCTCCATCATTATCTTATCATTATCTCCATTCGTGTTGTTTATATTTGGAATTTTTTGTTGGAATTTTTTATATTTAGATGCTCGACATGTAAAATAATTTCTTCTGTGTTTTTCTGTTTCGTTACAGGTGCTTATGTCACTTATATGAAAAGTGATGACGCCCTGCGCGCTATACAGAGCGTCAATAATATTACTATAGACGGTAGATTAATAAAATCCAGTTTGGGTACGACCAAATATTGTTCACATTTTATGAAAAATCTACCATGTCCGAAGCCGGACTGTATGTATCTCCACGATTTTGGTGAGTAGAACATTATTAAAACAAAAAAATATGACGTTTATCTAGCATTTTTTTCTTTAGTTCTTGTTCTTAATTTGAAATGATAATAAAATCATTCTTGTGTATTGTCAGTATTTTCTAAATCCTGTACAATACATAGCTTAGAAACTTTATATCAATATCTTAAATAATTTTACAAACATTTTAGCAAATATTTGGAAAATTTAGTATTTGCAGGATACACAGTTTTTTCAGCTTTCTTCCTGTTTATATTTAGTGTCAAAAGTGACATAATTTTATAGTTTACTAATTTCTTATGGAAACAGTATTAGAACAGCTTTACATTATTTATTAAGCAATTGATTATTATTTACCTTCTACTACGAACTTTGAGATTTTCTAATGGATCATAATGAAAATGTTAAAATTAGGGTAGCAAGTATGAAATAATAAATTGCTCGAAAAAATTTTCAATA
The DNA here is from genome assembly GCA_025024175.1 of Rhyzopertha dominica. Lineage (NCBI taxonomy): Eukaryota > Metazoa > Arthropoda > Insecta > Coleoptera > Bostrichidae > Rhyzopertha > Rhyzopertha dominica. Next base: position 243,525 of record QCXZ01000075.1, read on the forward strand.
CTTATAACTCGTAAATTTTCAAATCTTCTTCAGCATATCAAATTAGTTTATATTTTATATATAAGTATTTTTATAATCATTTGGGGTATTTGTATAAAACTTCTGGCAAATTATTAAGCTGTGTATCCTTTTGTGGTTTTTGGTAAAAATTCAATAATAAATGTAAAAGTTATAAGCCAAAATGAAAATGAAACATTTTTTTTTGTTTTAATGTCAAAACCACTACAGGTATTGATAACACATTTACAGCAAAAATTAAGTATTCAATTTTCCACGTTTTTACAGAGTTCTAGTGGAAAATACTGAAAATTGCCATATGTTTTTCTCTAAAAATAAAAACTGTCAGCTTTTATTCATTCCTAAATTCGTCAGATTTTTCTTGTCATGTACACTTATTGGTATTGTTTTAATTTGGTTTAAAATATTCCTTGATTTTTTTAGTAATTTTTCCACCATTGAAATTATATAATAAAGGTTTCAAAAATTTTATTGTATCCCAAGTTTTGCTTATTTTAATTAATATGAAAAACATTTTTCCAATTTCTGATAATTTTCATTAGTATTTTGTAGAAAAAAAATTGTTATTAAATGAGTCAATACTTTTCTCAAAGTTTATATCAGCTTTTATTATCGATTCTTTTTTTTAATTTCAATAAATTTGGCATATTTTGGTACTGTTTTTTAACTATGTGATACTAATCAATCAAGTTAACATTTTTCATTCAGTTGTGTATACTTCTCTTAATAATTAAAAATGCCAGTCATCAGGTTTTGAAGAGAGTCCAAAAAAAAGTTCGGAATCCTCTTTTTTTTACATCTAAATTCCGTTTACGCGCCGCATCCCATCGAAAAGTCACGCCCAACAGTTCGCTTTAATAGTGGCGTTTTTTCCCCGAAAAGGAGATCCCGAGGCGAGCTTCACGAAAGAACAGATGCACGCCGGTAAACACCAGGAGTACGAGAAGAAGTTGCACGAGGCGTTGCTGGCCAAGATGAACTCGGCCGCGGCCGCCGCCACCGCTAACAACGGCACGACCCCTTCTGCGTTGACGGCAACGGCGACGGCGACTACGAACCAACAGCAGCCTTCGCAGTCGGAGAACGGCGCCAAACCGACGGCCAAGACAAAAGAACAGCAACAGCCGCAGCAACAGCAGCAGCAGACGAACGGCACAAACAAGGAGAACTGGCCTCATCTGAACCAGGAGAAGCAGACGAAGGCGGAGACGAAAGCGGGCAAGAACGGTGGGAAGAGCAGCAAAAGCGGCGGCAAGGCGGGGAGCGGCTCGAGTAATGGCACAAATAACAACAACAATAATTGTACGGATAAAAAGGGTGCTAAGAGTTCGTGCGAGGAAGTTTGTGATAAGAAGATGGAGGAAAAAATGGTGAGTGATTTTTTTCTTTCCGTATTATTAAAATTTGTTATTGATGCGTGATTTAGCATAAAATTCTTCATCTTTCACTGCTCAACATGCTTGTGTTGGATTTTAAATAAAAAAGTTGCAGAGTATAAAAGTTAACGAAATTGCATGTCACAATTTTGACATTTAATTGATTCCTGCTTTGTAACTTTTAAATTGTAACAGATATTTACGATTTGTTTTATTAACATGAATTAGTATAATATCCTACCTCTTTTAGTGTTTGGCAGTTCTGTTTGGATTATAAATGAAAAAGTTAGAAGACTGCAAAGTTAAAATAATATGTAAAACGTGTTTATGTATTTTTTTTTACAACTTCTTGCCATATTCATGACAAACTATTGACATATATTTGAAATTTATTTTGAATTGTGATTTAGTATAAAATTCTGCATCTTTCACTCCTTAATGTGTTCACGTTATATTGTAAATAAAAAAGTTACGGAGTAAGTAAGATTTCGAAACTGGACGTCATGATTTAGACGTTTCATTGATTCCTGCTTTATAACTTTTAAATAGTGACAGATATTTAGGATCTGTTTTATTAACATGAATTAGTATAATATCCTACCTCTTTTAGTGTTTGGTAGTTCCGTTTGGTTTATAAATGAAAAAGTTAGAAGACTGCAAAGTTAAAATAATATGTAAAACGTGTTTATGTATTTTTTTTTACAACTTCTTGCCATATTCATGACAAACTATTGACATATATTTGAAATTTATTTTGAATTGTGATTTAGTATAAAATTCTGCATCTTTCACTCCTTAATGTGTTCACGTTATATTGTAAATAAAAAAGTTACGGAGTAAGTAAGATTTCGAAACTGGACGTCATGATTTAGACGTTTCATTGATTCCTGCTTTATAACTTTTAAATAGTGACAGATATTTAGGATCTGTTTTACTAACATGAATTAGTATGATATTCTACCTCTTTTGGTGTTTGGTAGTTCCATTTTGAGTATAAATGAAAAAGTTGCAGAGTATGGAACTTTATGAAATTCAAAATCTTTTTAACATTATTTCTCCTACATTCTAGCAGTTATTTAAAATCTGTTTTGTAAATGTGATGTAGTATGATATTGTGCATTTTTTAGCGTTTAAAGGATCCATTTTGAGTTTGGTGTGAGATTTATTTTTTTAAGTTTCTAAAACACTTACAATATACGAAAGTGCTTTGGTTTCACACTCATAGGTATTGGCAAAATGTTCAATACTAATTAAAAAAATAATTATATTAAAAGTAAATTCAATTATGCATAAACTATTAAGAATTAAGGGAAAATGAAACAGATTAGAAGCGAATATAAAAGGTGAAAGAAAGAAAAAGTAAAAGTTTGTTAGTTCTTTTTGTCAACTCACGATTTAGAAACCAATATTATCCCAGTCAATCTTCAAAAATTCAACCGATACATTTCACCGTCGCCAGGTAAACGGAGAGGCGAAACAATCCTCGCCGATTCTCGACGACAACGACAGCTTCTTCTCGCGCAACTCCTTCCAGAAGCTGCTGCCCGACCCCGTGATCGAGAACCACGCACACCAGCAGCAGCACCATCCGCCGCCGGAAGCCGGCAGCGTTCTGGGTGAGTCGCTGCCCGATTTCAACACGACGGAAGACTGGGAGGCGGCGTTCGGCTTCTCGAAATACAGCAACCACTTGGAGGAGCTGGCGAGGCAGCGGGCCGCCCCGAAAAACACCTTCGTCAATCAGGAGGGCGGCGGCAGCGGACTGCTGGACGCCCTGGTCAATAGCAAGAACGGTTTCGCCAAGTACTTGAACGGGATGGACCCGCAGGGTTATCTGATGGTGCAGCATCGGCAGCAGATCGAGGTGAATGATGAGAACTTGGTTTTTTTTGCATGTTTTCTGCGGTATTTCGAGAATTTCTTTTGATTGTTGGGTTAAAATTAAATAATGAATGTAAAAGTTGCAGAGCAAAACAAGAAGTGTGAGATTAATGTTTTTTCCTTCTAAATTTAAAACCGGTACAGATTTTTATATGGGGTTTGAAACAAAACGTTAAGCATTTATTTGTCCACGTTTTTGTAGTTTTTCATCACGATGGATTAAAAATTTTTAAAGTTATAGTAGAAGATACGGAACAGTGTCACTCTATTTCTTACAATTTGTTGAAACTGCCTCAATTATTAATTGCAAAAATTATGAAAACAACTTTTTTTTTCAATATTTCAAGAATTGCTTTTGACAAACTGTTAAGTTACGAATTGGACATCTTTTTATGGTTGTTTGGTTGAAATTGAATAATAAATGTAAAAGTTGCGGAGCAAAGTAGGAAGTGCGAGATTTACATTTTTTCTTCTAAATTTAAAACCGGTACAGATTTTTATATGGGGTTTGAAACAAAACGTTAAGCATTTATTTGTCCACGTTTTTGTAGTTTTTCATCGCGATGGATTAAAAATTTTTTAAGTTATAGTAGAAGATACGGAACAGTGTCAGTCTATTTCTTAGAATTTGTTGAAACTGCCTCAATTATTAATTGCAAAAATTATGAAAACTCAACTTTTTTTTTCAATATTTCAACAATTACTTTTGACAAACTGTTAAGTTACGAATTGGACATCTTTTTATGGTTGTTTGGTTGAAATTGAATAATAAATGTAAAAGTTGCGGAGCAAAGTAGGAAGTGCGAGATTTACATTTTTTCTTCTAAATTTAAAACCGGTACAGATTTTTATATGGGGTTTGAAACAAAACGTAAAGCATTTATTTGTCCACGTTTTTGTAGTTTTTCATCACGATGGATTAAAAATTTTTAAAGTTATAGAAGAAGATACGGAACAGTGTCAGTCTATTTCTTAGAATTTGTTGAAACTGCCTCAATTATTAATTGCAAAAATTATGAAAGMTTAACTTTTTATTTCAACGATTGCTTATGGCAAACAGTTATAAATTGGACATCAATATATTTTCAATTTGTACTACCTGGTTTTTTTCTGAAGGGTATTCTTATTAATTTTTCGATACAGGAACAGCTCTTGGGGCTAAGCCTGAAATCCGGTTATGCCAACTGCAGTCTGAACACCAGGCAAGCACCGTACATGAACGGCGATTCCTTATACAACGGTCTAGGTGCCTTGAACGGTGGATATCAGCCGGAAAACAACGTAGGGAAACACGGGGAGGACGAGTTAGACTTCGATCCCTTCCAAGAGACGCAAAAGGCGTTGGCCGAACTCATAGAGAACGAACAGAATCACAAATTACATAGTAATAGCAGTAAGTCGATAATTGCGCTGGGAAACCGTGGCAGATGTTTTATTTCTTCCTTTTATAGGTAATGTAGGTATCCAATTAAATAATCACGTGAATGGTCAGGGTATTGGTAACCAGTTACCACCGCCGCCGCCGGGATTTGTGCAACCACAACACATGAACTCTTTTGGTGAGGATGATTTTGCGATTTTCCTATTCATTTATGTGATTTTTTTTTTTTTTCGTAGGTAGCAAAATTTTACCATATTTAAATATGGGCAGTAGTAATCAACAACCACAGCAGTTAGGAATGAATAGTTCACAACACAACAATTGGCCAGGCAGTTACGGACAAATACAGCAACAGCACAAAGGTGAGTTAATTCTACAATATTTTTTTTACAATATTTCGACACATCTTATCCAATTATAGTTTGATTTTTTTGTCTTCCAATTAATTTAGTATTTAGCCCGTTTAATTATAAAAAAAAATGTAAAAGTTATGCGACTAAGAAAACTAGTTGAATTTGACTCCTGCCTAAATATCTTCTAAATTTTTGTAGATATTTCAAATCTGGTTTGAGCATAAATTTTTGTACGTTTTAGTGTCTTACAGATTTCATTTGATTTATAAACAACCAAGATATCAGGCGATAAAGTTTCGTTAAATTTAATATAAACTTGCGCTTTTCATTGATTCTTTCCTAATATCTTCTAAAGTTTTATAGCTATTTGAAATCTGTTTTGAGCATTTGATTCAGCATAAATTTATGTATGTTTTAGTGACTTACAGATTTAATTTCTTTATAAACAACCAAGTTATGAGTCGATAAAGTTTCGTTAAATTTAATAATAAACTTGCGCTCTGCATCGATTCTTTCCTAATAGCTTTTAAAGTTTTATAGATATTTGAAATCTGTTTCGAGCATTTGATTCAGTATAAATTTATGTACGTTTTAGTGTCTTCAGATTTAATTTGATTTATAAACAACCAAGTTATGAGGCGATAAAGTTTCGTTAAATTTAATAATAAACTTGCGCCTTTCATCGATTCTTTCCTAATATCTTTTAAAGTTTTATAGATATTTGAAATCTGTTCAGAGCATTTGATTCAGCATAAATTTATGTACGTTTTAGTGTCTTACAGATTTAATTTGATTTACAAACAATCAAGTTATGAGGCGATAATGTTTCGTTAAATTTAATAATAAACTTGCGCTCTTCATCGATTCTTTCCTAATATCTTTTAAAGTTTTATAGATATTTGAAATCTGTTTGGAGCATTTGATTCAGCATAAATTTATGTACGTTTTAGTATCTTACAGATTTAATTTGATTTATAAACAATCAAGTTATGAGGCGATAAAGTTTTGTTAAATTTAATAATAAACTTGCGCCTTTCATCGATTCTTTCCTAATATCTTTTAAAGTTTTATAGATATTTGAAATCTGTTCAGAGCATTTGATTCAGCATAAATTTATGTACGTTTTAGTGTCTTACAGACTTAATTTGATTTATAAACAACCAAGTTATGAGGCGATAAAGTTTCGTTAAATTTAATATAAACTTGCGCTTTTCGTCAATTCTTTCCTAATATCTTTTAAAGTTTTATAGATATTTGAAATCTGTTCGGAGCATTTGATTCAGCATAAATTTATGTACGTTTTAGTGTCTTACAGATTTAATTTGATTTATAAACAATCAAGTTATGAGGCGATAAAGTTTCGTTAAATTTAATAATAAACTTGCGCCTTTCATAGATTCTTTCCTAATATCTTTTAAAGTTTTATAGATATTTGAAATCTGTTCGGAGCATTTGATTCAGCATAAATTTATGTACGTTTTAGTATCTTACAGATTTAATTTGATTTATAAACAATCAAGTTATGAGGCGATAAAGTTTAGTTAAATTTAATAATAAACTTGCGCCTTTCATCGATTCTTTCCTAATATCTTTTAAAGTTTTATAGATATTTGAAATCTGTTCAGAGCATTTGATTCAGCATAAATTTATGTACGTTTTAGTGTCTTACAGATTTAATTTGATTTATAAACAACCAAGTTATGAGGCGATAAAGTTTCGTTAAATTTAATATAAACTTGCGCTTTTCGTCAATTCTTTCCTAATATCTTTTAAAGTTTTATAGATATTTGAAATCTGTTCGGAGCATTTGATTCAGCATAAATTTATGTACGTTTTAGTGTCTTACAGATTTAATTTGATTTATAAACAATCAAGTTATGAGGCGATAAAGTTTCGTTAAATTTAATAATAAACTTGCGCCTTTCATAGATTCTTTCCTAATATCTTTTAAAGTTTTATAGATATTTGAAATCTGTTCGGAGCATTTGATTCAGCATAAATTTATGTACGTTTTAGTGTCTTACAGATTTAATTTGATTTATAAACAATCAAGTTATGAGGCGATAATGTTTCGTTAAATTTAATAATAAACTTGCGCCTTTCATCGATTCTTTCCTAATATCTTTTAAACTTTTATAGATATTTGAAATCTGTTCAGAGCATTTGATTCAGCATAAATTTATGTACGTTTTAGTGTCTTACAGATTTAATTTGATTTATAAACAACCAAGTTATGAGGCGATAATGTTTCGTTAAATTTAATATAAACTTGTGCCTTTCATCGATTCTTTCCTAATATCTTTTAATCTTTTATAGATATTTGAAATCTGTTCAGAGCATTTGATTCAGCATAAATTTATGTACGTTTTAGTGTCTTACAGATTTAATTTGATTTATAAACAACCAAGTTATGAGGCGATAAAGTTTCGTTAAATTTAATATAAACTTGCACTTTTCGTCGATTCTTTCCTAATATCTTTTAAAGTTTTATAGATATTTGAAATCTGTTCGGAGCATTTGATTCAGCATAAATTTATGTACGTTTTAGTGTCTTACAAATTTAATTTGATTTATAAACAATCAAGTTATGAGGCAATAAAGTTTCGTTAAATTTAATAATGAACTTGCGCCTTTCATCGATTCTTTCCTAATATCTTTTAATCTTTTATAGATATTTGAAATCTGTTCAGAGCATTTGATTCAGCATAAATTTATGTACGTTTTAGTGTCTTACAGATTTAATTTGATTTATAAACAACCAAGTTATGAGGCGATAAAGTTTCGTTAAATTTAATATAAACTTGCACTTTTCGTCGATTCTTTCCTAATATCTTTTAAAGTTTTATAGATATTTGAAATCTGTTCGGAGCATTTGATTCAGCATAAATGTATGTACGTTTTAGTGTCTTACAAATTTAATTTGATTTATAAACAATCAAGTTATGAGGCAATAAAGTTTCGTTAAATTTAATAATAAACTTGCGCCTTTCATCGATTCTTTCCTAATATCTTTTAATCTTTTATAGATATTTGAAATCTGTTCAGAGCATTTGATTCAGCATAAATTTATGTACGTTTTAGTGTCTTACAGATTTAATTTGATTTATAAACAACCAAGTTATGAGGCGATAAAGTTTCGTTAAATTTAATAATAAACTTGCGCCTTTCATCGATTCTTTCCTAATATCTTTTAAACTTTTATAGATATTTGAAATCTGTTCAGAGCATTTGATTCAGCATAAATTTATGTACGTTTTAGTGTCTTACAGATTTAATTTGATTTATAAACAACCAAGTTATGAGGCGATAATGTTTCGTTAAATTTAATATAAACTTGCGCTTTTCGTCGATTCTTTCCTAATATCTTTAAAAGTTTTATAGATATTTGAAATCTGTTCGGAGCATTTGATTCAGCATAAATTTATGTACGTTTTAGTGTCTTACAAATTTAATTTGATTTATAAACAATCAAGTTATGAGGCAATAAAGTTTCGTTAAATTTAATAATAAACTTGCGCCTTTCATCGATTCTTTCCTAATATCTTTTAAAGTTTTATAGATATTTGAAATCTGTTCAGAGCATTTGATTCAGCATAAATTTATGTACGTTTTAGTGTCTTACAGATTTAATTTGATTTATAAACAACCAAGTTATGAGGCGATAAAGTTTCGTTAAATTTAATATAAACTTGCGCCTTTCATCGATTCTTTCCTAATATCTTTTAATCTTTTATAGATATTTGAAATCTGTTCAGAGCATTTGATTCAGCATAAATTTATGTACGTTTTAGTGTCTTACAGATTTAATTTGATTTATAAACAACCAAGTTATGAGGCGATAAAGTTTCGTTAAATTTAATAATAAACTTGCGCTTTTCGTCGATTCTTTCCTAATATCTTTTAAAGTTTTATAGATATTTGAAATCTGTTCGGGGCATTTGATTCAGCATAAATTTATGTACGTTTTAGTGTTTTACAGATTTAATTTGATTTATAAACAAGGAATTTATGAGGTGATAAAGTTTCGTTAAATTTAATATAAACTTGCGCTTTTCGTCGATTCTTTCCTAATATCTTTTAAAGTTTTATAGATATTTGAAATCTGTTCGGAGCATTTTATTCAGCATAAATTTATGTACGTTTTAGTGTCTTACAAATTTAATTTGATTTATAAACAATCAAGTTATGAGGCGATAAAGTTTCGTTAAATTTAATATAAACTTGCACTTTTCGTCGATTCTTTCCTAATATCTTTTAAAGTTTTATAGATATTTGAAATCTATTCGGAGCATTTGATTCAGCATAAATTTATGTACGTTTTAGTGTCTTACAGATTTAATTTGTTTTATAAACAATCAAGTTATGAGGCGATAAAGTTTCGTTAAATTTAATAATAAACTTGCGCCTTTCATCGATTCTTTCCTAATATCTTTTAAAGTTTTATAGATATTTGAAATCTGTTCAGAGCATTTGATTCAGCATAAATTTATGTACGTTTTAGTGTCTTACAGATTTAATTTGATTTATAAACAATCAAGTTATGAGGCGATAAAGTTTCGTTAAATTTAATWATAAACTTGCGCYTTTCATCGATTCTTTCCTAATATCTTTTAAAGTTTTATAGATATTTGAAATCTGTTCGGAGCATTTGATTCAGCATAAATTTATGTACGTTTTAGTGTCTTACAGATTTAATTTGATTTATAAACAATCAAGTTATGAGGCGATAAAGTTTCGTCAAATTTAATATAAACTTGCACTTTTCGTCGATTCCTTCCTAATATCTTTTAAAGTTTTATAAATATTTGAAATCTGTTCGGAGCATTTCATTCAGCATAAATTTATGTACGTTTTAGTGTCTTACAGATTTAATTTGATTTATAAACAACCAAGTTATGAGGCGATAAAGTTTCGTTAAATTTAATATAAACTTGCGCTTTTCGTCGATTCCTTCCTAATATCTTTTAAAGTTTTATAAATATTTGAAATCTGTTCGGAGCATTTCATTCAGCATAAATTTATGTACGTTTTAGTGTCTTACAGATTTAATTTGATATATAAACAATCAAGTTATGAGGCGATAAAGTTTCGTTAAATTTAATAAACTTGCGCCTTTCATCGATTCTTTCCTAATATCTTTTAAAGTTTTATAGATATTTGAAATCTGTTCTGAGCATTTGATTCAGCATAAATTTATGTACGTTTTAGTGTCTTACAGATTTAATTTGATTTATAAACAACCAAGTTATGAGGCGATAAAGTTTCGTTAAATTTAATATAAACTTGCGCTTTTCGTCGATTCTTTCCTAATATCTTTTAAAGTTTTATAGATATTTGAAATCTGTTCAGAGCATTTGATTCAGCATAAATTTATGTACGTTTTAGTGTCTTACAGATTTAATTTTATTCATAAACAATCAAGTTATGAGGCGATAAAGTTTCGTTAAATTTAATATAAACTTGCGCTTTTCGTCGATTCTTTCCTAATATCTTTTAAAGTTTTATAGATATTTGAAATCTGTTTGGAGCATTTGATTCAGCATAAATTTATGTACGTTTTAGTGTCTTACAGATTTAATTTGATTTATAAACAATCAAGTTATGAGGCGATAAAGTTTCGTTAAATTTAATATAAACTTGCGCTTTTCGTCGATTCTTTCCTAATATCTTTTAAAGTTTTATAGATATTTGAAATCTGTTCGGAGCATTTGATTCAGCATAAATTTATGTACGTTTTAGTGTCTTACAGATTTAATTTGATTTATAAACAACCAAGTTATGAGGCGATAAAGTTTCGTTAAATTTAATAATAAACTTGCGCTYTCCATCGATTCTTTCCTAATATCTTTTAAAGTTTTATAGATATTTGAAATCTGTTCAGAGCATTTCATTCAGCATAAATTTATGTACGTTTTAGTGTCTTACAGATTTAATTTGATTTATAAACAACCAAGTTATGAGGCGATAAAGTTTCGTTAAATTTAATATAAACTTGCGCTTTTTGTCGATTCTTTCCTAATATCTTTTAAAGTTTTATAGATATTTGAAATCTGTTCAGAGCATTTGATTCAGCATAAATTTATGTACGTTTTAGTGTCTTACAGATTTAATTTGATTTATAAACAATCAAGTTATGAGGCGATAATGTTTCGTTAAATTTAATAATAAACTTGCGCTCTCCATCGATTCTTTCCTAATATCTTTTAAAGTTTTATAAATATTTGAAATCTGTTTGGAGCATTTGATTCAGCATAAATTTATGTACGTTTTAGTGTCTAAACAGATTTCATTTGATTTATAAACAACCGAGTTATGAGGCGTTAAAGTTTCGTTAAATTAAATATAAATTTGCGCTTTTCATCAATTCTTTCCTAATATCTTTTAAATTTTTATAGATATTTGAAACCTTTTTGGAGCATTTGATTCAGCATAAATTTATGTACGTTTTAGTGGCTCTTAGATTTCCTTTGATTTATAAACAACCAAGTTATGAGGCGATAAAGTTTCGTTAAATTTAATAATAAATTTGCGCTTTTCGTCGATTCTTTCCTAATATCTTTTAAAGTTTTATAGATATTTGAAATCTGTTTGGAGCATTTGATTCAGCATAAAGTTATGTACGTTTTAGTGTCTTACAGATTTAATTTGATTTATAAACAACCAAGTTATGAGGCGATAAAGTTTCGTTGAATTTAATATAAACTTGCGCCTTTCATCGATTCTTTCCTAATATCTTTTAAAGTTTTATAGATATTTGAAATCTGTTTGGAGCATTTGATTCAGCATAAATTTATGTACGTTTTAGTGTTTTACAGATTCAATTTGATTTATAAACAAGGAATTTATGAGGCGATAAAGTTTAGTTAAATTTAATAATAAACTTGCGCTCTCCATCGATTCTTTCCTAATATCTTTTAAAGTTTTATAAATATTTGAAATCTGTTTGGAGCATTTGATTCAGCATAAATGTATGTACGTTTTAGTGTCTAAACAGATTTCATTTGATTTATAAACAAGGAAGTTATAAGGCGATAAATTTTCGTTAAATTAAATATAAATTTGCGCTTTTCATCGATTCTTTCCTAATATCTTTTAAATTTTTATAGATATTTGAAACCTTTTTGGAGCATTTGATTCAGCATAAATTTATGTACGTTTTAGTGGCTCTCAGATTTCCTTTGATTTATAAACAACCAAGTTATGAGGCGATAAAGTTTCGTTAATTTAATAATAAACTTGCCCTTTTCGTCGATTCTTTCCTAATATCTTTTAAAGTTTTATAGATATTTGAAATCTGTTTGGAGCWTTTGATTCMGCATAAAGTTATGTACGTTTTAGTGTTTTACAGATTTAATTTGATTTATAAACAAGGAATTTATGGGGCGATAAAGTTTCGTTAAATTTAATAATAAACTTGCGCTCTACATCGATTCTTTCCTAATATCTTTTAAAGTTTTATAGATATTTGAAATCTGTTTGGAGCATTTGATTCAGCATAAAGTTATGTACGTTTTAGTGTCTTACAGATTTAATTTGATTTATAAACAACCAAGTTATGAGGCGATAAAGTTTCGTTGAATTTAATAATAAACTTGCGCTTTTCGTCGATTCTGTCCTAATATCTTTTAAAGTTTTATAGGTATTTGAAATCTGTTTGGAGCATTTGATTCAGCATAAAGTTATGTACGTTTTAGTGTTTTACAGATTTAATTTGATTTATAAACAAGGAATTTATGAGGCGATAAAGTTTCGTTAAATTTAATAATAAACTTGCGCTCTACATCGATTCTTTCCTAATATCTTTTAAAGTTTTATAGATATTTGAAATCTGTTTGGAGCATTTGATTCAGCATAAATTTATGTACGTTTTAGTGTCTTACAGATTTAATTTGATTTATAAACAATCAATTTATGAGGCGATAAAGTTTCGTTAAATTTAATCTAAACTTGCGCTTTTCGTCGATTCTTTCCTAATATCTTTTAAAGTTTTATAGATATTTGAAAACTGTTTGGAGCATTTGATTCAGCATAAATTTATGTACGTTTTAGTGTCTTACAGATTTAATTTATTTATAAACAACCAAGTTATGAGTTGATAAAGTTTCGTTAAATTTAATAATAAACTTGCGCTCTCCATCGATTCTTTCGTAATATCTTTTAAAGTTTTATAGATATTTGAAATCTGTTCAGAGCATTTCATTCAGCATAAATTTATGTACGTCTTAGTGTCTTACAGATTTAATTTGATTTATAAACAAGGAATTTATGAGGCGATAAAGTTTCGTTAAATTTGATATAAACTTGCGCTCTTCATCGATTCTTTCTTAATATCTTTTACATTTTTATAGATATTTGAATTCTGTTTAGAGCATTTGATTCAGCATAAATTTATGTACGTTTTAGTGTCTTACAGATTTAATTTGATTTATAAACAACCAAGTAATGAGGCGATAAAGTTTCGTTAAATTTAATATAAACTTACRCTTTTCATCGATTCTCTCCTAATATCTTTTAAAGTTTTATAGATATTTGAAATCTGTTTGGAGCATTCGATTCAGCATAAATTTATGTACGTTTTAGTGTCTTACAGATTTAATTTGATTTATAAACAAGGAATTTATGAGGCAATAAAGTTTCGTTAAATTTAATATAAATTTGCGCTTTACATCGATTCTTTCATAATATCTTTTAAATTTTTATAGGTATTTGAAACCTTTTTGGAGCAATTGATTCAGCATAAATTTATGTACGTTTTAGAGTCTTACAGATTTCATTTGATTTATAAACAACCAAGTTATGGATCTATAAAGTTTTGTTAAATTTAATATGAACTTGCGCTCTTCATGGATTTTTGCGTAATATCTCCTAAATTTTTATAGACATTTGAAATTGTTTTAAGCATATGATTTACCATTAATTTCTATGCATTTTAATGTTTTAACTCACCGAATTTTTTCGACGAACAAGAAATTAAACCGCAATTTTTGTCATTATATAGGTTTAGGGACATGCAACGATTGGAAGGTCCTAGACCCAGCCATAGTTTCGTCTAGTAAACATTTCCCCCTGTCCAATTTACCGCCCAGGGATCCCTACAGCCCCCTGCAGCACTTAGGCAACCCGGGTCACATAGCGAACGGCCAGCTGCGATCCGGTTACGATTATCAGAACACGGCGTTTAAGAACTTCACGCAGCACATTCAGCCCAACTTAAACAACTTCACGTCACATCTGGCCGCCAGCCAACACTTCAGCTGGCTGGGCAACGAGCTCAACACACAGATATCGAGTCCACCGGGCTTCAGATCGGCCAGTCAGAACACCAAACAGCAGGAGTGCTAAATATATGAATAAACGTTACGTTATTGTTTCCGGGAGATTGTGAGGCGCCGTTGTTTGTTCTGTTTGGGTTAAATTTTCGGTCGTTTCTTTCCGAAATTGACAGTTTGGGTTCTTTTTTTTCTTTGTCGTTTCGGTACAGTTCACTTAAAGGAAGAAATAGCTTCAGCTCTTTTTGTCTCACGGTCACGGCAAGCAACGGCGCTGTTTATACCATCGTGCTGTTTAAAAAAAAAGAAAACGTTCAATCTCGCTTACATTTTTAACATTAAAGGGGTTTCTTGGACATCTTGGAAGTTCAGACTGCAGAATTGATTAAAAATATACAATTATTATCTTATCACATTATAAAACAGCTAAAATACAAATATAAATCGATACATTATGTGATTGTTTTATTTGTTTAATCATCTGCGTAACTTTTTGAACTGATTTACTAATACTTCTTTCTTGCCTAGGGAAGTTTGAATGCAATGAGCCAGGGAAGTGTGCGAACATATAAGGTAAAGAGCGATAGAGGCCTGCGCAGTGGAGAAAGCCCAAGATTTCCCAAGGGAAATCATGGAAAACTTCAAACGCAAATACCTACGAAACGGTAAGTCGTAGAGCGAAACGCCCCCCCTACGACGATACACCCCCCCTAAATATCCGTCCTCTTGCAACTTATAGTATATAGAAGTCATTAGGGGAACTTTTTTTCAGAAAAAAAATTTTTAACGATAAAAATTTTACTTCTTTTAACAACAAAAATTTTCATTTGCTTCCGCAGTTGTTTCCGATGAGCCGGGGAAGTGTGGGCACATC
This sequence comes from Rhyzopertha dominica, assembly GCA_025024175.1. Classification (NCBI taxonomy): domain Eukaryota; kingdom Metazoa; phylum Arthropoda; class Insecta; order Coleoptera; family Bostrichidae; genus Rhyzopertha; species Rhyzopertha dominica. The sequence continues at coordinate 258,677 of QCXZ01000075.1, forward strand.
AGGATAAGAGCGACGTAGGCCTGGGCAGTGGAGAAGTCCCACGATTTCTTAAGGAAAACCAAAAAAACTTCAAACGCAAATATCTCAGAAACGGTAAGTCGTAGAGCGAAACGGACGAAATTTTGCCCCCCCTACGACGATACACCCCCTCTAAATATCCCTTCTCTTTCAACTTATAGTATATAGAAGTCATTAGGGGAACTTTTTTTCAGAAAAAAAATTTTTAACGATAAAAATTTTACTTCTTTTAACAACAAAAATTTTAATTTGCTTCCGCAGTTGTTTCCGATGAGCCGGGGAAGTGTGGGCACATCAGGATAAGAGCGACGGAGGCCTGGGCAGCGGAGAAGTCCCACGATTTCTTAAGGAAAACCAAAAAAACTTCAAACGCAAATATCTCAGAAACGGTAAGTCGTAGAGCGAAACGGACGAAATTTTGCCCCCCCTACGACGATACACCCCCTCTAAATATCCCTTCTCTTTCAACTTATAGTATATAGAAGTCATTAGGGGAACTTTTTTTCAGAAAAAAAATTTTTAACGATAAAAATTTTACTTCTTTTAACAACAAAAATTTTAATTTGCTTCCGCAGTTGTTTCCGATGAGCCGGGGAAGTGTGGGCACATCAGGATAAGAGCGACGGAGGCCTGGGCAGCGGAGAAGTCCCACGATTTCTTAAGGAAAACCAAAAAAACTTCAAACGCAAATATCTCAGAAACGGTCAGTCGTAGAGCGAAACGGACGAAATTTTGCCCCCCCTACGACGATACACCCCCTCTAAATATCCCTCCTCTTTCAAGTTATAGTATATAGAAGTCATTAGGGGAACTTTTTTTCGGAAAAAAAAAATTTTATCAATTAAAATTTTACTTTTTTTAACGGCAAAAATTTTCAGTTGCTTCCGCAGTTGTTTCCGATGAGCCGGGGAAGTGTGGGCACATCAGGATAAGAGCGACGGAGGCCTGGGCAGCGGAGAAGTCCCACGATTTCTTAAGGAAAACCAAAAAAACTTCAAACTCAAATATCTCAGAAACGGTAAGTCGTAGAGCGAAACGGACGAAATTTTGCCCCCCCTACGACGATACACCCCCTCTAAATATCCCTTCTCTTTCAACTTATAGTATATAGAAGTCATTAGGGGAACTTTTTTTCTGAAAAAAAATTTTTAACGATAAAAATTTTACTTCTTTTAACAACAAAAATTTTAATTTGCTTCCGCAGTTGTTTCCGATGAGCCGGGGAAGTGTGGGCACATCAGGATAAGAGCGACGGAGGCCTGGGCAGCGGAGAAGTCCCACGATTTCTTAAGGAAAACCAAAAAAACTTCAAACGCAAATATCTCAGAAACGGTAAGTCGTAGAGCGAAACGGACGAAATTTTGCCCCCCCTACGACGATACACCCCCTCTAAATATCCCTTCTCTTTCAACTTATAGTATATAGAAGTCATTAGGGGAACTTTTTTTCAGAAAAAAAATTTTTAACGATAAAAATTTTACTTCTTTTAACAACAAAAATTTTAATTTGCTTCCGCAGTTGTTTCCGATGAGCCGGGGAAGTGTGGGCACATCAGGATAAGAGCGACGGAGGCCTGGGCAGCGGAGAAGTCCCACGATTTCTTAAGGAAAACCAAAAAAACTTCAAACGCAAATATCTCAGAAACGGTAAGTCGTAGAGCGAAACGGACGAAATTTTGCCCCCCCTACGACGATACACCCCCTCTAAATATCCCTTCTCTTTCAACTTATAGTATATAGAAGTCATTAGGGGAACTTTTTTTCAGAAAAAAAATTTTTAACGATAAAAATTTTACTTCTTTTAACAACAAAAATTTTAATTTGCTTCCGCAGTTGTTTCCGATGAGCCGGGGAAGTGTGGGCACATCAGGATAAGAGCGACGGAGGCCTGGGCAGCGGAGAAGTCCCACGATTTCTTAAGGAAAACCAAAAAAACTTCAAACGCAAATATCTCAGAAACGGTAAGTCGTAGAGCGAAACGGACGAAATTTTGCCCCCCCTACGACAATACACCCCCTCTAAATATCCCTTCTCTTTCAACTTATAGTATATAGAAGTCATTAGGGGAACTTTTTTTCAGAAAAAAAATTTTTAACGATAAAAATTTTACTTCTTTTAACAACAAAAATTTTAATTTGCTTCCGCAGTTGTTTCCGATGAGCCGGGGAAGTGTGGGCACATCAGGATAAGAGCGACGGAGGCCTGGGCAGCGGAGAAGTCCCACGATTTCTTAAGGAAAACCAAAAAAACTTCAAACGCAAATATCTCAGAAACGGTCAGTCGTAGAGCGAAACGGACGAAATTTTGCCCCCCCTACGACGATACACCCCCTCTAAATATCCCTCCTCTTTCAAGTTATAGTATATAGAAGTCATTAGGGGAACTTTTTTTCGGAAAAAAAAATTTTATCAATTAAAATTTTACTTTTTTAACGGCAAAAATTTTCAGTTGCTTCCGCAGTTGTTTCCGATGAGCCGGGGAAGTGTGGGCACATCAGGATAAGAGCGACGGAGGCCTGGGCAGCGGAGAAGTCCCACGATTTCTTAAGGAAAACCAAAAAAAACTTCAAACTCAAATATCTCAGAAACGGTAAGTCGTAGAGCGAAACGGACGAAATTTTGCCCCCCCTACGACGATACACCCCCTCTAAATATCCCTTCTCTTTCAACTTATAGTATATAGAAGTCATTAGGGGAACTTTTTTTCAGAAAAAAAATTTTTAACGATAAAAATTTTACTTCTTTTAACAACAAAAATTTTAATTTGCTTCCGCAGTTGTTTCCGATGAGCCGGGGAAGTGTGGGCACATCAGGATAAGAGCGACGGAGGCCTGGGCAGCGGAGAAGTCCCACGATTTCTTAAGGAAAACCAAAAAAACTTCAAACGCAAATATCTCAGAAACGGTAAGTCGTAGAGCGAAACGGACGAAATTTTGCCCCCCCTACGACGATACACCCCCTCTAAATATCCCTTCTCTTTCAACTTATAGTATATAGAAGTCATTAGGGGAACTTTTTTTCAGAAAAAAAATTTTTAACGATAAAAATTTTACTTCTTTTAACAACAAAAATTTTAATTTGCTTCCGCAGTTGTTTCCGATGAGCCGGGGAAGTGTGGGCACATCAGGATAAGAGCGACGGAGGCCTGGGCAGCGGAGAAGTCCCACGATTTCTTAAGGAAAACCAAAAAAACTTCAAACGCAAATATCTCAGAAACGGTCAGTCGTAGAGCGAAACGGACGAAATTTTGCCCCCCCTACGACGATACACCCCCTCTAAATATCCCTCCTCTTTCAAGTTATAGTATATAGAAGTCATTAGGGGAACTTTTTTTCGGAAAAAAAAATTTTATCAATTAAAATTTTACTTTTTTAACGGCAAAAATTTTCAGTTGCTTCCGCAGTTGTTTCCGATGAGCCGGGGAAGTGTGGGCACATCAGGATAAGAGCGACGGAGGCCTGGGCAGCGGAGAAGTCCCACGATTTCTTAAGGAAAACCAAAAAAACTTCAAACTCAAATATCTCAGAAACGGTAAGTCGTAGAGCGAAACGGACGAAATTTTGCCCCCCCTACGACGATACACCCCCTCTAAATATCCCTTCTCTTTCAACTTATAGTATATAGAAGTCATTAGGGGAACTTTTTTTCAGAAAAAAAATTTTTAACGATAAAAATTTTACTTCTTTTAACAACAAAAATTTTAATTTGCTTCCGCAGTTGTTTCCGATGAGCCGGGGAAGTGTGGGCACATCAGGATAAGAGCGACGGAGGCCTGGGCAGCGGAGAAGTCCCACGATTTCTTAAGGAAAACCAAAAAAACTTCAAACGCAAATATCTCAGAAACGGTAAGTCGTAGAGCGAAACGGACGAAATTTTGCCCCCCCTACGACGATACACCCCCTCTAAATATCCCTTCTCTTTCAACTTATAGTATATAGAAGTCATTAGGGGAACTTTTTTTCGGAAAAAAAATTTTTATCAATAAAAATTTTACTTTTTTTTAACTATAAATATTTTCAGATGCTTCCGATGAGAAGTCCGCCCGCCGGTCTCCCCGCTCGCTCGTCCAGGAGTAGATCTTCTTGCTGAACGTCGTGTACAGGAAGCTGCAGGGGTAGGACGTCCACCTGGCAGACGACGAGACAGAAGAGCAGCTGGAGGCAGCGGCTACTATGATATGACCCATAATTATCTAATTTCTTTACTAATATGTCGATATGTTTGTAATTTAATGCTTTGCAACCTACTGAAAACTGATTTGTATTTTTTGATTGTAAAAGAAGTATAGATTTGTACTTACTTAATTGATCAATAAACTACTTTTTATATGTGTTATGGTTTCTCTTTTACCTCCATCACTAGAAAAAGAATGATGGTTCTTAAAATTGAGTATTTAATAATTTTTAAGTAGTACAAATACTAATTAATTAGTACTAGTATTAATTAATTAGTACTTAAGTACTTGTACTAGTTCACCTTAAAAATTTGTACTTTTTAAGTAATCAAATACTAATTTTTCGAAAAAATGTTAAGAATTAGTACTAAAAAATACTTGAGCACTACATAAAAATTTTTAAAAATTATTACTTAAAAAATATTTAAGCACTAGATGAAAAAATAATTTTAATATACAAAATTTTAAGGAGAAAATATAACCTAAGTAATAATTAATTAGTACAGGTACTGGTACTTGCCCTAATTAATTAGTACTTGTACTAATTAAATTATTAGGTAATTCTTATACTTGAGCACTACATATAAAATACGTAAGTTTTTAAGAATTATTACTTAAAAAATATTTAAGCACTAGATGAAAAAATAATTCTAACATACAAAATTTTAAGGAGAACATATAACCTAAGTAATAATTAATTAGTACAAGTACTAGTACTTGCCCTAATTAATTAGTTCTTGTACTAATTAAATTATTACTTAGGTAATAATTCTTAAAAATTTGTGTTAGTATTTTTCATGTAGTGCTTAAGTATTTTTTATGTAGTGCTAAAATACTTTGTAAGTACTTATTCTTACCGTAATGAAAAATTAATTACTTAAAAAGTACTAATTTTTAAGTAGAATTAGCACAAGTACTTAAATTAATTAGTACTAGTACTAAGTACTAATTAGTTAATACTTAAGTACTATTAAGATTTTTCTGAACTACAATATCTCTAACAATTTTATTACAGATTTTGTCAAAATCATCAATTTTTCGTAAAAATAAAACACCTGTGGCATTCAAAAATGTTTATTTATAAAGAAAATGCAATTATTATTATCACTACAGATCATTTAATATAAAAATTATTAAAATTTTATATTTCAAATATAGTTCGTGAGTCTATTAACATCGAAAAATACAAAATACAAATGTATAATGAATCAAAAATATGCCTGCAATGATTGGTGCAACGTATACAACATATTACAGAAGAAGCAGTAAAATTATCGAGTCGAACTGGCTGCAGTTTCCAAACCAACCCCTAATTACGAACGGTGGGACCTTAAAGGAAACGGGAGACCCCAACAATCCTGCCTCTGCAGCTAACAAAGCACCCTCAGTATGCAATTGCGCCAGGTCAACGAGGTCACGATCTGTAGGCATCCCGGTTTAACTAGGAACGTGGATAGGTGTGTTCGTTAATGTCGGGGTTGATCGAACCTCACGGATCCTTCTCGATAACCTTACTGCTGTGAGTGAGTGAAAAATCTGTTGCAACGACCATTAAGACTTGAAATTTTGATAGAGAAGCTCAAGGACGCCGGTAGTACAAACTTGGGACGACTACGCACGAGTGGGCTCAATAGGAAGAAGTCTCACAGTGTCCTCTCTGCTCGCTGTTCTTCTAAAAGAAAAAAATACAGTTAAAATTAAGAATTTAATGTCAAATAGCGAAATCTATATTCATAAAATGTAAATTTTAAAGCATTGCTTCCTCATGCAGTTACAATTAAAGATCCAATCCAAGAGGATATAGTTAATAATCAATCTCCTGGGATATATAGGACCGGTTCCACAAACGCGGATCAATTCGATCGCGGTGTTAACCTCAGATCAAACCATGGCAACAGCAATAAGAGCGTTTCAAATTCGTTGTTATTATGGTTTGATCCGAGGTTAACAGCACGATAAAATTGATCCGCATTTGTGCAACCTGGCCTTATTGAAGAAGAAATTGTGTTTCTTAATAAAGGTTTGAAATTAAATTTATCTTTAATCCACCAGTAAAGTCTTGCTAAATTAAGAAGTGATGTTAGTATATTTTTAGGACTAAGTAAAACGATTTCTTTTCCAAAATGTTTTCTTTGAACCATTAAAAACAGCATTTTTTTTTGGACTAGTAATGAATGTAATGTGTGATTTTTTGGTTTGAAAATATTAATATAATCGATATTAAAGGACAGTATGAAATAAATTTATGTAAAGATGAACAAAAAAGCAAAACAAATGCAGTTTTGATGACCAAAGCAACAGCGGTTTTTCCATCACCAATATTAAGCTTTTTGGTTCATTATTTAATGCTTTAATAAATAATAACTTACCTAAGTTGTCTTTGCATTGGCTGCTACAGGAACTGGACTTGATAAAGGCAGTCTTCACCCATCCCCCATGAGTTCTGTTGAGCACCACCTTTAAGGTAAATTGAAGCATTTAAGTTCAATCTTTTATGTGTTCACAAATAATAGCTCACCTAAGTTATCTTTACATCAATGCTGCTACATGAACTGGACTGGATGATGGCGGCTTTCATCCATCTTCCATCTAGCTGGCAGGTACCATGTTGTTGGCGTGACGTTTCGCTTCGCGACGCTTCGTTCACMTGCAGACAATATCAACTAGCCTAGTACCCTTGCGTATACATATTAATATGTATACACAAGGATAGTACTTACACCTAGTGTTTTCTTCATTGGCTCGATAACAAAAATCGATTTGTTATCTTAACAGAGGACGCCGGTAGTCCAAACTTGGACTACACACGTGTAGGCTGAAGATGGAGAAACTTTCGCAATTAACATGCCAAGTTTTGCGGAAGTCTCACCGTGTCCTCCCTGCTTGTTGTCCTTTTCAAAAAAATTACAACTAAAATTAACTATTTAATGCAATTGAAGTGAATTGAAAATTGAGGACGGTCAGCAGTCTAAGATACACAAACTTCGGAGAAATCCGTGCATCTTAGAAATACAATTTGTTAACACAGAGTGCGCGACGCAATCTAATTCTAAACTAATTAAGTGTTAATCTAATTATTATTATACTATATATTATATATTGCGCGACGCCTTAAAATAATTAAATACTATAGTTAAAACCTATTCTATAAACTAATTAAATACTATAGTTAAGACCTATTCTAATTAGACCTACCTATCATTATAATACTAGTTACAAAGTTTACATGACGCGACGCTACGAGACGTGACGCTTCGCGACGATCTTCGTTCTTCTTTTTTCTTTCTTGAAGGCTGCAAAGAAAATTCCGTAACTTGAAAGAGAAAAGGCGAATAGTGCCCCACGAAAAACTCCACCTAATTTAAAGTGGCCATTGGGTATATAATATTTGGGGTGTAATACCTGGTGGTTGTGTCTGTATGTGTGATGCCCTCAAGGAGCATTTACCGGGAAACATCGGACTGCCCCGAAAGGGACAGCCATAGTCGTTTCCTCGGTGTTTTGTTGCCAGTATTGGCAGTGTAGAGTTGTAAGTTGCTGGTGATTTTGTGATATGAATAGCACATATCAACAAAATCGTATAGAGTTGTTCCGCCCGGGAGGTAGCCGCCCCAACCACGACAGTAATGACCAACCGTTATAGGACCAGGTTTGGAATCGGTGGTATACAGGCATCCCGCCCGTCTATACGTGGCTCAAATACAAGAAATGAAGCCAACAGACACCGGCTCGTCTCAGGTCCGTGCCAAATAGTGAAATCAATACCAGAAGGGAAAGGACGAACTCCAACCCGCTTGGAACGGTTTGTTTGGTGCGCAATGGAAGCGCTTTGTGACTGGTTTGCAGTCATAGTGTCGATGACAAAGTCAACGACAGGTTTAATAAGAGGGGTAATGGCAAGGAAATTTGGGATTGGGTGGTGGTTTTGGCCACGTAGCAAATCTAAAAAATATATAGTTGAGAGTTTGTGTGTGTGTATGGGGGGGGGGGCGAGTATATATAGTTGGGGGTAAACCCCAACTGTGTGTTAGTACCTATAATTGGAGTTTTCGAGGGGAACAATGCACCAAATCCCAACAAGTTACAGAAGAGAAAGCAATTAATGAAAAAAACGAAACTTAAAACTAAATGTTTCATCTTCATTGGTCGATAACTGCAATAGTTATCTTAACGGAGGACGCCGGTGATCCAATTAATTAGGAAAGTGAAAAAATATGACAACGCTGGATCACACACGTGAAGGCTGAAGAAGGAAAAGCTTCCGCACAACAAAATGTTATGCAGAAGCCTCACCCTGTCCTCCTGGAGCGTTGTCAACAAAAAAATGAACATGTCTTTCTTTAAAAACCTCCTCACAACTAAAATTCTTCAGATTTTGTAAACAGATTATCGAGCAACTACTTGTGGGCAATATAGTGTGTCGAGTGCCGCTCACCACTAGTACGGAGGGAACAATTAATCTAAACTACGGTTAGCAAGTATATGTAAAGAACAATCTTGAATATGTAAACTTGACGGTAGCAAAATGAAAATAACAAAAATATAAAATGAGAGAGTCAAATAACGCTTTCTTAGGGGGCAAAATAACGTAATAAACCATTACGCATTCAACTGACCAAAAAAATCACTGCGGTTATAGTGATTGGGGTATATTTATTTGCACATATTCACTCACCCCAAAAGCTTCGAACAAATCTTGCAAACACCATGCATATACTTGTGAAACCATAGTTTGAGAATTACAATTGAAAACATTAGAAGGCTGCTTTCTTCCAAAAGATTAATAATAATAATTATAATGTTTAAGGCCACTTTATGTAATACACAGATTTAGGGTATCAGGATAACAGAAAGTTCTAGAGCTTACCTTAGCTGCCGGGTTTTTCCAGGGGCTCCATTTTTCTGCTTTAAGTGCTGTCCTGATAATTTTGAACGCAGATTCGTTTAAAATTAACACTGGAACGTCTAAAATTATTCCTAAAGCAAAGTTTTGCGGAGGTTTGAGCGATTTAGTACTTGGCACGAAATGACGCCGCGGTATTGATGCCGTCGAAAAGCAAAATACGAACAAACACTTTATGTGAGATGCAAAATAAACATCACTAGCGTCGACAGAACACAAAACAGGACGCACGCAACAAAAATTCCGTTAATTTTTATCGAAAACTCAGTAAAACGATCCACGCGTGCAGCAATGGCGTCTTGGCGTCGGTTTCAACATTCTAGAATGTTCTTCGCAAAGTGCCAGCGCCAACTACGCCTGATACATGACCATAGACAAAACAATAATAGATGTGCAACTCTAAGCTCTTTGGATTTTTTTAAATATATGAATTTTTGACGCTTATTCGTTTTAAAATCCAATGAAACAAGCATAAAACGAGCGTAAAATGCAAGTTTTCGTGGTAATTTCAGCGTAGCGGCAATTGCGTGAACTAACTCGTATATGGCGGCAGTAATCGATCCTTTAATATGTTTACTCTATGGCGCGTCATATGTCACTGTCATTTTGTCAAACTCGATCCGATCTAACCTCACTTTTTGGATTTGCACTTTTATGCTAGTTTATAGCAAAAATTAGTATCTAAAAGCTTTTGTATTGTTTTAAATAACAAAAATATGTCAAAAGGAAATGTGGGCGACCATTTGATGCCCTTGCCCGGCAAGGATTTATGAATTTACCTGATTCGTGACGTTAAACTGCAAGTGCTGATGTGCGATGATATCTATCCATTAATTTTATGTCGAATTATGGTCAAATTTTGGGTACAAATGCTCAATTTTTATTGAAACAATGAAAAAATTAACGTAGTGATTGTGTACTTCAGTTATGAAAATTGATAATTGTACGGAAAAGAAGAGTTACTTAAGGCATAATCTAAAAATTTGTATGTACGTAGCTGGAATACAGTTCACAACCAATTTTCGGATTAAAATTGGTGTGATCAGATTTGATGTGTTAAATTTCAATAATAAACAAGCGAATTTATGTATAAACAGACAAATTTATGTTCTTATTTTAGTAAATTTACTCCGAGCAAACTTAACTTTTCAGACTTGCAATTGGACTCAATAAAATACAATTTAATAGCAAAAATGACGTATTGAGTGATCAAAATACATTTAAAGGGAAGTATTGCAGACCATTTAATGTTTTCCATGACCAGAATTTGCGAAATTACACGCTTTGAGCTGCTATATTCGATGGCACAAAAACTGATGGGATTAAGTACTTGTTTGAAGTGTAACTGCCAAAATTTGAACACAGAACACTAGATTCTCAACAAAAAATTGAAAGCTGAATAGTCGGGGACATAATTCAAGTCTGAAACCTGAAAACAGTGGGAAGCACGCAACGATTTCCAACTTCACCTAAAAATTCGCTAGTAAACCAAGTCCCGAACTACTTTTGAGGTTGAAGCATTACGTTTAGCAAGTTTTCACTCACCCAAATGTGCCCTGTAATGGAGCCAGCCCCTAATAGGCTTCGGCCAGGTTTGCATGGGTGCTCGCCTCCAAACTGCAGTCATGCATCTCCTTGCCGATCGTCAGCTCCAGCTTGTGGTGTTTGATGGTCGACTCGTAAAATCCTGCGGTGAAAGAGGTACAATCTTCAAGGCTGCCAGTGAATCAATGAAAAGTGCAAGTTTTATACTAAATTTAACGAAACTTTATCAGCTCATAACTTGGTTGTTTATGAATCAAATGAAATCTGTTAGACACTAAAACATACATAAATTTATGCTGATTCAAATGTCAAAATAGATTTCAAATATCTATTAAAAAATTAGAAGAAATTAGACAAGAATAAACAAAAAGCGCAAGTTGATATTAAATTTAACGAAACTTTATCGTCTCATAACTTGGTTGTTTATAAATCAAATTAAATCTGTAAAACACTGAAACGTACATAAATTTATGCTGATTCAAATATCAAAATAGATTTCAAATATCTATTGAAAAATTAGAAGAAATTAGACAAGAATAAACAAAAAGCGCAACTTGATATTAAATTTAACTAAACTTTATCGTCTCATAACTTGGTTGTTTATAAAACAAATTAAATCTGTAAAACACTGAAACGTACATAAATTTATGCTGATTCAAATGTCAAAATAGATTTCAAATATCTATTAAAAAATTAGAAGAAATTAGACAAGAATAAACAAAAAGCGCAAGTTGATATTAAATTTAACGAAACTTTATCGTCTCATAACTTGGTTGTTTATAAATCAAATTAAATCTGTAAAACACTGAAACGTACATAAATTTATGCTGATTCAAATATCAAAATAGATTTCAAATATCTATTGAAAAATTAGAAGAAATTAGACAAGAATAAACAAAAAGCGCAACTTGATATTAAATTTAACTAAACTTTATCGTCTCATAACTTGGTTGTTTATGAATCAAATTAAATCTGTAAAACACTGAAACGTACATAAATTTATGCTGATTCAAATGTCAAAATAGATTTTAAATATCTATTAAAAAATTAGAAGAAATTAGACAAGAATAAACAAAAAGCGCAAGTTGATATTAAATTTAACGAAACTTTATCGTCTCATAACTTGGTTGTTTATATATCAAATGAAAACTGTAAAACATTAAAACGTACATAAATTTATGCTGATTCAAATGCTCCAAACAGATTTCAAATACCTATAAAACTTTAAAAGATATTAGGAAAGAATCGATGGAGAGCGCAAGTTTATTATTAAATTTAACGAAACTTTATCGTCTCATAACTTGGTTGTTTATAAATCAAATGAAATCTGTGAGACACTAAAAGGTATATAAATTTATTCTGATTCAAATGTCAAAACAGATTTCAAATATCTATTAAAAATTTAGAAGAAATTAGAGAAGAATAAACAAAAAGCGCAAGTTGATATTAAATTTAAAAGGCTGTTAAAAGGAAAAAACCGAAATGATTAAAGTAAATAAATATTTGTAGCATCACAAAGTAGTTACTTTATAGTTATAAGGACGAAAATTTTTTGCCGTACTCACCGATGTTCCTCTCTTGGTATGTATAGGTCAGAGGTCGTCTGGGTAAGCTTCTTGTTGATGAGATAGAGCTGCGTCGCCACAATAGCATCAGGATTGAACGAGTGACGGCTGACGTTCCTTTGAGTCGCTCTGTGCAGATGCAGATTCGGTACGAACACAGAAGCTGTTTCAAAATCGAGATTTAAAGAAAAACGAAATGGAAGGTTTAGCTTTTTGTTGCCTTTCCAAAGCTGACATGACTCCATGTTTTCCAGGTCGCTGTGAGAGCTGTTTTCGAAGGCCCCCAAGGGCCAAGTTGTTATAAAGGGAAGGTCGATTGGTTGTGCCGTTTGGGTGGGAAGAATCGGTGCAACCTGCTGACGGAAACATTACAAATAAATGCTATGTACAATCTTAAATTTGAACAACGAAGACAGTATTTCAATATTTGTCACAACTGTCGAGGAAATCAATGAAGATTCCTATGAGAATTTTGAGTCGGTCCAGTAACACATTCTTTTGGACTAGTAATGTATGTAATGTGTCATTTTTTGGTTTGAAATTATTAATATATTTGATATTAAAGGTCAGTATGAAATAAATTTATGTAAAGATGAATAAAAAAGCAAAACAAATGTTTCTACAACAAATGTAGTTTTGAGATTAAAGCAACAGTGGCTTTCCATCACCAATATTAAGCTTTTTGGTTCATTATTTAATGCTTTAATAAATAATAACTCACCTAAGTTGTATTTGTATTGGCTGCTACAGGGAACTGGACTTGATGATGGCAGCTTTCATCCATCTTCCTCGTCAACAACTTGATACAAACCAGCTAGATGCTGGCATGTATCAAGTTGTTGGCGTGACGTTTCGCTTCGTTCACATGCAGGCAATATCAACTAGCCTAGTACCCTTGCGTATACATATTAATATGTAAACACAAGGATAGTACTTACACCTAGTGTTTTCTTCATTGGCTCGATAACAAAAATAGATTTGTTATCTTAACAGAGGACGCCGGTAGTCCAAACTTGGACTACACACGTGTAGGCTGAAGATGGAGAAACTTTCGCAATTAACATGCCAGGCTTTGCGGAAGTCTCACCGTGTCCTCCCTGCTTGTTGTCCTTTTCAAAAAAATTACAACTAAAATTAACTATTTAATGCAATTGAAGTGAATTGAAAATTGAGGACGGTCAGCAGTCTAAGATACACAAACTTCTGAGAAATCCGTGCAACTTAGAAATACAATTTGTTAACATAGAGGGCGCGACGCAATCTAATTCTAAACTAATTAAGTGTTGATCTAATTATTATTATACTATATATTATATATTGCGCGACGCCTTTAAATTACTTAAATACTATAGTTAAAACCTATTCTATAAACTAATTAAATACTATAGTTAAGAGCTATTCTAATTAGACCTGCCTATCATTATAATACTAGTTACAAAGTTTACATGACGCGACGCTACGAGACGTGACGCTTCGCGACGATCTTCGTTCTTCTTTTTTCTTTCTTGAAGGCTGCAAAGAAAATTCCGTAACTTGAAAGAGAAAAGGCGAATAGTGCCCCACGAAAAACTCCACCTAATTTAAAGTGGCCATTGGGTATATAATATTTGGGGTGTAATACCTGGTGGTTGTGTCTGTATGTGTGATGCCCTCAAGGAGCATTTACCGGGAAACATCGGACTGCCCCGAAAGGGACAGCCATAGTCGTTTCCTCGGTGTTTTGTTGCCAGTATTGGCAGTGTAGAGTTGTAAGTTGCTGGTGATTTTGTGATATGAATAGCACATATCAACAAAATCGTATAGAGTTGTTCCGCCCGGGAGGTAGCCGCCCCAACCACGACAGTAATGACCAACCGTTATAGGACCAGGTTTGGAATCGGTGGTATACAGGCATCCCGCCCGTCTATACGTGGCTCAAATACAAGAAATGAAGCCAACAGACACCGGCTCGTCTCAGGTCCGTGCCAAATAGTGAAATCAATACCAGAAGGGAAAGGACGAACTCCAACCCGCTTGGAACGGTTTGTTTGGTGCGCAATGGAAGCGCTTTGTGACTGGTTTGCAGTCATAGTGTCGATGACAAAGTCAACGACAGGTTTAATAAGAGGGGTAATGGCAAGGAAATTTGGGATTGGGTGGTGGTTTTGGCCACGTAGCAAATCTAAAAAATATATAGTTGAGAGTTTGTGTGTGTGTATGGGGGGGGGGGCGAGTATATATAGTTGGGGGTAAACCCCAACTGTGTGTTAGTACCTATAATTGGAGTTTTCGAGGGGAACAATGCACCAAATCCCAACAAGTTACAGAAGAGAAAGCAATTAATGAAAAAAACGAAACTTAAAACTAAATGTTTCATCTTCATTGGTCGATAACTGCAATAGTTATCTTAACGGAGGACGCCGGTGATCCAATTAATTAGGAAAGTGAAAAAATATGACAACGCTGGATCACACACGTGAAGGCTGAAGAAGGAAAAGCTTCCGCACAACAAAATGTTATGCAGAAGCCTCACCCTGTCCTCCTGGAGCGTTGTCAACAAAAAAATGAACATGTCTTTCTTTAAAAACCTCCTCACAACTAAAATTCTTCAGATTTTGTAAACAGATTATCGAGCAACTACTTGTGGGCAATATAGTGTGTCGAGTGCCGCTCACCACTAGTACGGAGGGAACAATTAATCTAAACTACGGTTAGCAAGTATATGTAAAGAACAATCTTGAATATGTAAACTTGACGGTAGCAAAATGAAAATAACAAAAATATAAAATGAGAGAGTCAAATAACGCTTTCTTAGGGGGCAAAATAACGTAATAAACCATTACGCATTCAACTGACCAAAAAAATCACTGCGGTTATAGTGATTGGGGTATATTTATTTGCACATATTCACTCACCCCTCAAAGTTTCGAACAAATCTTGCAAACACCATGCATATATAGTTGTGAAACCATAGTTGTTACTATGTAATACACAGATTTAGGGTATCAGGATAACAGAAAGTTCTAGAGCTTACCTTAGCTGCCGGGTTTTTCCAGGGGCTCCATTTTTCTGCTTTGAATGCTGTCCTGATAATTTTGAATGCCGATTCGTTTAAAATTAACACTGGAACGTTTAAAATTATTCCTAAAACAAAGTTTTGCGGAGGTTTGAGCGATTTAGTACTTGGCACGAAATGACGCCGCGGTATTGATGCCGTCGAAAACCAAAATACGAACAAACACTTTATGTGAGACACAAAATAAACATCACTAGCGTCGATAGAACACAAAACAGGACGCACGCAACGAAAATTCGGTTAATTTTTATCGAAAACTCAGTAAACGATCCACGCGTGCAGCAACGGCGTCTCGGCGTCGGTTTCAACATTCTAGAATGTTCTTTGCAAAGTGCCAGCGCCAACTACGCCTGATACATGACCATAGACAAAACAATAATAGATGTGCAACTGTAAGCTCTTTGGATTTTTTATTTTTTTAAACACATGCCGATTCGTTTGAAAACCCAATGAAACAAGCAAACGCACACGAAAAATCACCCACACGATTAGATTAACATCTAATTTTATTATACCCACTAGTTATAAGCAAAATATTTCATCTGTACCCCCGAGTATTCGCATTTAGAGATATCTAGCACAAGAAATTAACACAGAATCGTCTAGATTTTCAAGTTTAAAATCGAAAAGGGAGAGTCTCGAAACGATCGCTAGGTGTCGGGCGAAGTAGTTCAAATGTACAATGGTAGTTCCAACCGCGCATCGCTTGTCAAATGTCATGGCGATGAAAAATACCCCACGAATTTCGTAAATTATTGGATTATCTCGATTTTAATCGTTGTAATCATGACGGAGACGCCCGTAGAATTAGTACAAATCAAAGTTGAACCGTTGGATACAGAAGAATCCACGGAAGAACGACAAATTAAGCTTGAAGAAGTGACCATCAAACAGGAGCTGGAGTATTCTGGCATCGATAATAACAATACCAACGACAAGGAAAGGAAGTATGTCTGCAATATCTGCAGCAAGGCGTTTGCCTACAGAAACGTACTGAAGATGCACATTCTTGGTATTCATTCGACAGAGAAACCATTCGCCTGTTCGGAATGCGACAAGACGTTTATCCAGCAGTCGTTCCTGACCATACACATGCGTAAGCACACAGGAGAACGCCCCTTCGCCTGCGACCAGTGCGACAAGAAGTTTGCGGTTGCCAGTACCTTGAAAAGCCACCAGAGGACACACAGCGGCATCAAACCCTTCCACTGCCACCTGTGCGAAAAATCCTACAGCCAAAGCTCAGACCTGACCAAACACATCAGAACCCATTCGGGATTCAAACCGTACATCTGCAACGGGTGCAAAAAGACCTTCAACCACGTGTCGCATCTGAACCGACACGTGTCCATGAACGTGTGCAACCGCCCGTACCAGTGCACGCTGTGCCCTCTGAACTTCAAGAAGCCGGAGTACCTAGAGGGGCATATGCGCGCCCACAACGGCTTCCGCCCCTACAAATGCCCGCTGTGCGACAAAGACTTCAACTCGAGCGCCCACCTAGCGCGGCACCGTTCCACGCACTTCGGCGACAAGAGCTTCATATGCGACCAGTGCGGCAAGGGCTTCAACCAGAACCACAACCTGAAGGCGCACTATCGCATCCACAGCGGCGACAAACCGCACGAGTGCACCGAGTGCGGGAAGAAATTCTCCCACAAGCCCGACCTGACGGTCCACTTCCGCACGCACACCATGGAGAAGCCCTACAAGTGCCTCGTGTGCGAGAAGTCGTTCAACAACAACCGCAGTTTGACGAGACACGTCCGGATACACACCGGAGACAAAAGATACAAGTGCGTCTTATGTGAGAAGGCTTTCGTTGATTCGGGACACCTGAAGAGACACATGATCGTACATATGAAGTAATTTCGTTTTGAACTCTGGGGAAATGCGAAAAGATCAATTCGTTCGTGACTAAGTCGAATGGGATCAAATCGGGCAAACTGGTAGGGTCGGGAAAATTACATTTCCTCAGTGCCTCCTTAAAAACTGTATAATTTGTTGTGTTGTGTGCTAGATGTTTATCCTAAAGTTGTTTTTATTTATTATATAACTGTATTATTTCTTTTGTTGTGGTGTCCAACACCTTATGTACTTTCCTTTTTCTACACTTACAGAATGCTTTTACTATCACTAGTTTTGTATAGATACAAAAAAGAAACTTCAAATGGTGTAGAAAATGCTTAGTTACCAAATCATACCTATGTAAATAACATTTGCATGTGAAGAGAAATATATGGGTACAAGTTTACCTATCTTTTATTTCCGGAAAATACTGTTTTAAAATTTCTGTGCTTCTTAAAAATAAAAGTTTTCTCATTCTCATTATAAGAACTATACCTATGTGGTTGTTGCAGCCGCATAGAAATATTTTTTAACTTTAATATTTGAATTTTAAACACATTTATCTGGAAAAAAATGACGGCATAATTTTAACACTTTAAAAGATGAAAAAAATAGAGGCATGTCGTCACCATATTTGACCCACAGCAATCGCGAGAGATAGAAAGAGAACAGATCACATTTACAAACTTACCTGGCTTGTCAGAAGCAAATCGCTGTTGTCCATTTCGCTCTAAAATTAATCTTTCCCAAAATATTCAAGTTTCATTTTTTTTAAATAAAAGAAAAGAAAAAATAACAAAATTTTGATTTGATTTTTGAATACTTACAGAAGATTTGGACCCTACATTTGTGTATTTGCATAAAAAATCACCAAAATGAATTTTTTAAATCACCTGTACGCCTTTACCAACCGTAACGTGCTTCCTTGGTCTCACCAAAAATCCTAAACACATAACATCTCACCAATTACAGAAAAATATTTATTATAAATATATTTACACGTAAAAAATTGCTACTACCTCATTGTATAACATAAAAAAAAATCATGTGGACTTTGAGGAACTACGCGATCTCCGCCTTCTCTTTTTCGACTTTTTATGCGACCTAGAATCACTCCTGCTTCTGGAATGTTTCCTGCAAAACAAAAGCTCACTTCCGCCCCTAAGATAAAAAACCAAGCTACCAAGCGCATGCAGTTACAGGTTGCTAAAAGCGTACCGCAAGTTTAGACGTGCAAAAAATCCTACCTTTTATGGGACTTCTTCTTCTTCTTGTGGTGCCTCTTTAGTTCCCCTTCTTCGGTGTCGGAATCATCCTGGATCTTGATGATCTCGACTTCTTTGGTCGACCTTTTGCGTCCTTCCTCTTCGGGTTTCGGGGAATTCGTTCTCGGCGATTTGCAAGCGTCCGGTTGAATGTTTTCTGCGGATTTCAGTTTTAGGAAAGCCGCAGCCTTCCTCTTTCTTTCCAGCTGGAGCGCACGATCTTTCGAAGCGGACGCTAGCTTTTCTCTCGCTGCTGACGCCAATTTGTCCTTGATCCTCTCCTCTGCTGTGTAAACTAACAAAAAAAATTGTTGTGTTCAAATTTCCACAACTACAACGGAATTAATTACAAAAATTTTGTTAGTATTTTTTAAATGTGCACAATTATAACAAAGAAAATTTTACCCCACTTTGATACTAAACATGTAATCATTTGGTCCTTAATCATAAAAATTCAAAAGACAAAATTTTAAGACCGATTTTGAACATCTACGTCATGTTTTTGTAAATTTCTCGGTTATAAAAGCAGCTATCCAAATTTGAGTTTCAGCATATTTAGAACGAATAATTCTACCCCACTTTCATACTAAATATGTCATCATTTGGTTCTTAATCATGAAAAAGCCAGTTGATATACAAAAGACAAAATTTTAAGATCGATTTTAAACAACTACTTCATATTTTTGTAAATTTTTCAGTTACAAAAGCAGCTATCCAAATTTAGTTTTCAGAATATGATAGATCAGAAAATTCTACCCCTTTTTGATACCAAACATGTCATTATTAAATTAAAAATTATGGGAATACTAATGGATAAAGGAAAAGAGAAAATTTGAAACTAAGTGTTACCAACTTCGAACACTAAACTAACATATTATTATTATTTTTGTCCTACCTTTTCTGGTATCCCTTTTCTCATCCACATCTTCTGTCAAATCGATCATTTCCAGTATGGGATCATCTGGATCTAACAATCCGTTCTTAAGCTTCGTTATATCCTGAACCTCCGTCGTTTCCTTGACAACACGTTCACTATTCTCATCGTTGTTGCCCTCTTCCTGAGAAGATTCGGGTTGTACGGCTTGAACGGGAACCACAGGTGTAGTAGTACTCGTTACTGCGGTAGTAGTTGTAACGGTTGATATCACAGATGCTTCCGGCGTACTGCCGTTTTTAGTTTTGTCACTCTGGGTGACAGTTTCTTCGTCTGAACTCTCTTCAACTGGCAGGGCACTTTTTATTTCTTTTGGTGGTTCGTCTTTGGGTTTTTTGATGGAAAAACAAACGGGTGCTGAAAAAATAGCACATATCAATTTCAAATGATCTTTTGAAATATTAAATTTAGTATTATGTATTATAGTTCTCTATCAAGTTCAAATTGTAGAAATTAAAAATCAACTTCTCCCATTTCCAAAATTCGTAACTTAAACTGTTGCACATAATAAGATGCAGAATTTAATGGTCTATCAAACCCGAAAACTTTATTTTAAATAACGATAATGACTTGAGTACAAAAAAATTAAAACCGCAAATTGTCACGAATTCAGATGTGTACATCTTCAACTTTAAAAATCAATTTCTCCCATTTCCAAAATTCATAACTTAAACTGTTGTACATAAAAAGATGCAGAATTTAATGGTCCATCAAACACCAAAGCTTGATTTTAAATAACTATAACGACTTGAGTACAAAAAAATTAAAACCTCAGATTATCACAAATTCAAATGTGTACATCTTCAACTTTAAAAATCAATTTCTCCCATTTCCAAAATTCATAATTTAAACTTTTTTACATAAAAAGATGCAGAATTTAATGGCCTATCAAACACTAATGCTTGATTTTAAATAACCATAACGACTTAAGTACAAAAAAAATTAAAATCGCAAATTGTCACGAATTCAGATGTGTACATCTTCCACTTTAAACGTTAATTTCTCCCATTTCCAAAATTCATAATTTAAACTCTTGTACATAAAAAGATGCAGAATTTAATGGTCTATCAAACACCAAAGCTTGATTTTAAATAACCATAACGACTTAAGTAGAAAAAAATTAATACCGCAAATTCTCACGAATTCAGATGTGTACATCTTAAACTTTAAAAATTAATTTCTCCCATTTTCAAAATTCATAATTTAAACTCTTGTACATAAAAAGATGCAGAATTTAATGGTCTATCAAACACCAAAGCTTGATTTTAAATAACAATAACGACTTAAGTACAAAAAAAATTAAAACCGCAAATTCTCACGTATTCAGATGTGTACATCTTCAACTTTAAAAATTAATATCTCCCATTTGCAAAATTCATAACTTAAACCCTTGTACATAAAAAGATGCAGAATTTAATGGTCTATCAAACACCAAAGCTTGATTTTAAATAACTATAACGACTTAAGTACAAAAAAATTAAAACCGCAAATTCTCACGAATTCAGATGTGTACATCTTCCACTTTAAAAATTAATTTCTCCCATTTTCAAAATTCATAATTTAAACTCTTGTACATAAAAAGATGCAGAATTTAATGGCCTATCAAACACCAATGCTAGATTTTAAATAACTATAACGACTTAAGTACAAAAAAATTAAAACCGCATATTGTCACGAATTCAGATGTGTACATCTTCCACTTTAATCATTAATTTCTCCCATTTCCAAAATTCATAACTTAAACTGTTGTACATAAAAAGATGCAGAATTTAATGACCTATCAACCTCCAATGCTTGATTTTAAATAACTATAACGACTTAAGTACAAAAAAATTAAAACCGCAAATTCTCACGAATTCAGATGTGTACATCTTAAACTTTAAAAATTAATATCTCCCATTTGCAAAATTCATAAATTAAACCCTTGTACATAAAAAGATGCAGAATGTAATGCTCTATCAAACCCCAGAGTTTGATTTTAAATATCTACTACAAGTTCAGAACAAAAAAAAATAAAACCGCACACTACCACGAATTCCGACGTCTACATCTTTCACTTTTTAAAAATTATTTCTCCCATTTCCAAAATTCATGCGATAAACTGCTATACATAAAAAGATGCAGAATTTAATACTCTATCAAACCCTATAGCTGGATTTTAAATAACTGCTACGAGTTAAGAACAAAAAAGCTGTCAAATAAAATCAAATAAACTGTTATCCACCACTTACCAATCACTTTCTTTGGCTTTGGCTTGTTCTCCACAATTTCCACCATCTTTACATCTTTCACTTTAACCACAGAATACTCCTTTATCTTCGCCTTGTAATACGGATGATACTCGTGGTCGTCATTCAAAAATTCGAACCTCGAATCTCCTTTGGACCTGACGCTTTTCTCAAAATCCACCCCGTTTTTCGAAACATAACTGGCCATCTTATCGATTATAATCTTCATGTCATCAGGGGGCACCTTGACATCGTCTTTTTGTTCGCCAGAACTACCGTCGTCTTCCGAATCCGAGCCGTACTGCGCGAGAGCAAGGAGGGGCTGCTTCACGATTTCCGGTTTGCTTTCGCTTACTTGTGTTGTCGGTCCGGAAGGTTTTTGTTCGACTTGTGGTTGTACAGCAGCTTGAGTCGTCACTACGGGTTGTTGGGGTGTTTGTCGGGACGAGTTCTGTTGGATGTTTTCCATCAGTGATGAATAAGGGTTGTCTTTGTTCAAGTTGGACACGATTTGGGCGTACGGATTGTTCGAAGCTTGTTGTTGTTGCATGTACTGGGCGTACGCCATTTGCATGAAATTTGCGTACTGGTTTTGCAGGTTTGGATCCATTGCTTGTCCTGAAATGTTCATATTTATAATTGTTTAACCAAGAGTTGGAATAATTTAAGAAGTAACAGAAAAAAAAACAAGACTATACCTTGACTATAATCCCCGTTGCCCTGTGCCGTTCCAGCCTGATACTGGGCCATCTGCTTGTAATACTCGTAGTACTGAGCCGCATACTGGTACTGATAGTACTGCTGCTCGTAACTCAAACTTCCTGCCACATTTTCCTGCTTCGCTTCCGGCTGAACGCCCTGTATGCGATTGACAAGCTGCGAGTATGCGCAATCGGCACTTGGCTTGTAAGGAACGCTCGGCATCACTGAAGGCGGAGGAGCCTGTAGCGACAACGACATCAGTTCGTTTTTGAACGATAAAGATGATGAGATACAAAGTCGAGAAAGAAGAACAATCGCTAAAACGTTGATTTGAAAAGGTGTAGTTCAAGATTATAATTTAGCATGGGGACTTATTATGTTGTTTACCTAACTGAGAAAATAATATGCAATTATTATTTTTTTTTGACAAGTAGCTATCACATTTTGCAATATCATTATTTTCAAGTTTTGATATCAACTCAAAGAAATGAAAATAAATGATTTTAACTCCAACACTGAAGAATAATTTCTATGCAAGAGTAAATCAACAGAAGCTATATTAAAACAAAACTGCAAAGTATCAAGTCAATTACTATCATCTTTTCTGAATTTTCTATTGAATCTGCAAAACCTATAAAGTCCTATTTTATAGTTTTTTAAAGAAAATGTGTGCTAGTGTTAATAAAAAAACTCCCCTTGTAATATTTAATTTCTAGTATCCAAGGCAAAAAACTTATGCCAAAAGAGCATACAAACTCATCTGATGAGACAAGAATACATATCATTTCAATATATAATATTCTAATGTTACAGTGTATTTCATGATTAAGTTCTGTGATATATATGATAATGCATTAAACATTAAATCGGATTAATAAAAAATTGTGTTAAGGCAATGGATAAAAGTAAGGCCAAAATAAAAGAGGCCGACAAAGAAGTAAGTAAATTTATCAGCTAAAAACTATGAAGAACTAGTTTTAGAGCTCATTCAAAATTATAAAGCATCATAATATAATATGTTTCTAAAAATATTGACTCTGCAAGAGATGAATATGGTGAACAACAAAGATAGTTCAATAATAAAAAATACTATTGGGGAAAATGCAATCGAAATATACTTGCATATTAAATATGAAAGATCCAAAATATGGTTGAATCGAAAGTAAGATTGCATAAAAACCTTAACAGTCTTCAAAAGGTACATTCTTAAAATCACCTTAAAAAGTAAATTTGGTACCCTTCAAAATGGAATTATCACAGATCTGTGTATTTCTGCAACACAAAACTGCTGTAGAAGTTCTGTCGCCATCGTCAACTTTTATCCTGAGATATTTGGGCAGAATACAAACAAAATAAAAATAACAAACTGACCAACCAATTAAAATACAAAATAAGAGTTTCATTTTGTATTTTAGCTGTTCTTTTATGCCAAAATATCTCAGAAAGCACGTCTCCTCTAAAAACGAACAAAAAACATAAAAAAACTGCTCCCCCCGTCGCTCTCTCTCTGTAAATTCAAAAGTAACACAGCACCTTTCTTGGGGCAGACCTGCAACACAGAAAAAGATGATTAACGTTGGCACACGACAGGGTAAAAAAAAACACAGCGTTCGACACTACAGTTTCTTTTTTTTTTATTGTCATCATCACCAAACAACACAGCCACTTACAACAACGCTGCCTAAAACTAGAGCTAGTGTTACAGTTCGTTATGGGCGCTAGGTCACCTACCGGTTGAGTTAGTAACGGGTGGAGGTAGGTTTCTTCATGGTGCTCTTGGTCCGACAGCGTTTCTGACGTTTGCTCTGCGGAAAAGGAGAAAATGGACGGTGTTACGACACTTCTCGCGTAAGAAATCGATTCTGAACGAAAAAAACCCGGGAAAACATTCAAAAAATCACTCTTACCTTGTGTTTCCTCAGGCTGAACACGATATCTACCATCCTTGATTGCCGACAACAAATGCCGATAATATTTGTACAGCTCGTTGCCCTGGTTCAAAAAAGCAAACTGCGGATTGTCACCCTGCTTGGCCTTGATCAGTATCTCCATCTGCATGCCCTGGCGACTAACGAAGAGAGCGGTTTTCTCAATGCGGGCATTTTCCTTCACGGTTTTCGGCTACAAACGCTCGAGATAAAAACAAGAACACAAAAAACATATTGATGCTTACTATAGTTATATCTGCAGGTACGTCAAGCAGTGGGGGAGGAACGAAAGGAGTTTCCTCAACTTCTTCTCTAGGTAACGGTCCCTCAGTCTTTAACGCGTCACTTTTTGGCACATCGTAAGTGTATTGGAACTCATTGCTCTTCTGCTGCAATCTCTTCAATTCTTCCTCTGCGAAAGCATTATAAAATACACTGATAACACAAAATCTGAGATTACTAACCTTTATACAACTCCTCTTCCTCCTCATTTATGTGTAACGAGTGATAACGTTCCTCGTCGCACAACTGTTCTAACTTCCTATCGGAATCACTCAAACCCAGCCAACGCATGGCATCGTAACCTTCCCTACTAGCCTCAAAAGGGCTCAATTCTGACAGGGCGCCCCTGCAATCGTACCTAGAGAAAAATAAAACGATAAAATCGCAGAGTACGTTTACCCGTATCGGACCTAACCTATCAATCTTGAGTTTCGAATCTCCCATCCATGGTATCAGGTGTTTTCCCTGGTCTATGTACTGCGCCTTTTCATCGTCGCGGAAAAGCTTACAAGCATAACCGAAAACCAACAATTCTTCATGCTTTTCCGGCGGTTTTTTACGTAAAATACCCGATTCAGCGGGAGCGCACCACTTCGACATCTTTGTTGTTGCTGTCACTCGCTAGCTGTCAACTTGTCAACCGGTTCGGTGTAGAGATGTGCGCGTGATCCGGTCGGTCAAATGAATCGGTTCAGTGAACGATTAGCGGGGCGGTGAACGAGATTGAATTATTCTATTCCTGCAGCATAAATAATATTGATTGATACAGTTTTTGATTATAATAACGATAAATAAGTCTCCGTTTCATCTTGTTCCTTCTTCAGGGCTTCAATGGTTAAATTTTCGATATAAGTTAAGAAAATATCTCTGAAAACTTGGCTATGTATAAAATTTGTATGAAGTGGTTGGTATACTAAAGGATAAATTCAAGATAAACAGCAAACAAGCAAATATAAACGCTTTTATTCTATATAAAAAAGAAATTAATGTAAATTATGATATCAAGCACAAAAAAAAACAATATTCACTTTCTTCTATGTGTCTTTTCATGCCGGTTTAAGCTCACTAGATGTGTGAAAGTCTGATCACAGTAATTGCACTCGTAAGGACGTTCATTCGTATGTAAGTTCAAATGTTCGTTCAAAGAGAGCAACGAACTAAGCACTTTGGGACAAATTACACATGGAAATCGTGTCAAATTCAAAACGTTATCCTTCCTCGGCCTTTTCCCCCTTCTGACTGGTCCGACTACCTTTTCCTTCTTAACATATCGTTCCATTACGTTCTGTGGCAATCGTTCTATCTCCACTTTACAATCTCGCAAATCTGCTACAGACGATGAACTCGAATCTGACTCTAATTCTTCGCTCTCGACATCTTCTATGTCTATAGACTCTTGCTTGATGGTTGGTTCATCAGTTAGGTCGATTTCGTCTACTATTTCCGGTTCTGCATATACAGTAGGTGGTGTGATAGAAAATATACTTCTTTCTAAGGGTCCTATTCGAGAGGTAGACGAAAAAAACCTTCTGCCTACCTCTATAGTTTCCGCCAACAATTTATTTAATTCTTGTATCGATAATCGTTGTTTGGTCATTGTAAACACACTTTTCCGTGATAATAACGAATTGAATCACATTAAAAACAAGATTATAACAACAATTAACAGAAACATCTGTTATTATGCTACATCCTCTACTATCAAGCAACTAAAGTGACGTTTACGTTGACAGTAAATGCATAGGGATGGCAAATTCACAAGAAGGAACGGATTGAATCGAAACTGGGAACTGAATCGATACAAGGATTCGTTCTAATCCTCAATTGAGTTCTATTGTATAATTTGATAACTTATGAAGTGAAACAGTATCAAAACAAGCATTGTAGTAAACAGTGGGGCATTTGGTGGTATTATTACGGTTCGTAATACATTTATTGGACTGAACGAGTCAGATCGAATCCGGGAACGGAACCGAAAACAACGTATGTCGTAGCCGTATCGACATCGACCGCGCCTCTAGTTCCCCTGTCATCCGCATCAGCAAGGGCGTCGCCACCCTCACGAGATGTTGAGCAATGGCCGTCAATGAAAATGTGAATTTCGCGTAGAAAATACCACCGCTACCCCAATCGCCTGTCGAAAAAACAGTTCCGCCGACGATTTTGGACGACGCGCGCCACGCACTATGCGTGAATATGTGTGACGTCCGCGCTTAGCGGTGTGCGTCCGTCGTTTTCGGTACCATCAGTTGTGTGCACTGGGACGATGGCACCATCCCCAGAAACGGACAATACACCAAAGGCCCCCGATAAAAACAATGAGAAAACAAAACACGACGCCGATAATACACCAGCGGCGAGTGCTCCCGAAAACAAAGTGAGTCATTTGTTAGTTGTGCAATAATAATACGCGGTTGTCAGTTGTCGTCACCTTGTCCCTATTTTGGCAAAAAAAAACACGCGATCGATTATTTTATCGATGGTAGGTTGAGTGTGCAATGGAATATCGGGGAGCTGTCATGGGCCCAAATTGTTATGGCCGTTAAACAACGTCATCGTGCGATGCAACTCCTTGGGTGACGTAGCGTTTTAGGGCGTAAAACTTCACTTTTTAACACTTTCGGTTTCTGTCACGTGGCATTTTCCCCGAAAAAACAATCGAATGTAGGTTGTACGAAACAAAAAACCTAACGCTGACGTATAAAACTGTCCAGTCAGCGATTTTCGTCTAGCTTTTGTTCCACGTTCCTTTTTTTTTTGCAGCACACATCAGTATCTAAACTCAACGATGGCGAACTGAAAGCGCTACTTGACGAAGCAATAACCTATAAAAACCCGAAAGATCGTGAGGGGAAGAGTGATTTGTTCAAGGTAAAGATTACTGGCAGTTTTACGAAGGTACAAGTCGGTTTTTTAGGGACTGCTCCTGGCAGCCGAGGAAGATGAACGTAAAACACGCGCCACCAGCGCCGGGGGCTCCGAACTAGTCCGATACTGCAACCCGTCGGCTAAACGCCACGGCAGACATCGTCGTCAGACCAGCTCGGTGTCCGAGAACGTGACGCACGGCGGTAGCCTCAATAATCTAACGAAGGAGGAACTCTACAGCTCCGTGAGCCAACAGAAGGTCAGAACCGACGATTCCGCGAGTGCGAAACCTTCTTCAACCCTCTTTTCAGGTCCCGAAGAAGACGGTCAGCGCCAGGGCGAAGGAAGGGGGCTCCCTGCCCTGCGACGTGAATCGTGGCTGGGAAAACAAGCAGTTTTTGGAGGAGGTCAAGGTTAGGAAGCAGAACCAGAAGAAAATGGAGTACTCCGCCCTGGATATGGAGTCGCAGAGTTTACTCGAGCACGACGCTCTGAATCAGAACTACGGGGCCGACGGGGAAAGGGACTTGGTGCCTCCGAGGATACCCCCCGAGAAGTATACGAGTCGGATGACGTTGCAAGTTGGCGGTGAGTTTTTTTTTTTGTCATGGCGAGTTACGTCCTTATTGGGACTCATGACGTAGTGATTCAGAGTGAATTAACCATAGCAGACTGTCGTCTCTATCAGCGATTCTCAATTGATGGCCACACAAAGTTTTGTGAGGGGTACAGAAGTAAAAAAAATGTAGATACAGTATTGAACAAGTGAAATATTTCCTGCAAAACTGACTGACTGCCTATTAGTACCTATTAGTAATTAACAATAGTCGTTAACTTTTATTAATTTGAATACACATTTGCATGATTGCTTGTGTTTACATAGCCACAAATTAGATAAGGGATTTAGTCTGCGTGATATAAAATTTTATAGTGCAAGATAATTACTCCTTTTGTAATGGAAGAATGTTAAAAACTTCTGCTTAAAATATGGTTCATCCAAGCTTGTATTAAACAAGATCTTGTACCTGTGTTTGTGGCCATTAGAACATCTTTCAACAATTTAGTTAACATTTATACAATTTTTTTGTATTTTAAATTATCTGCTTTACTAAGTTATATTGAAGTCGTTTGTTCTGATTATAAAATTTATTTCATGCAATAAGATTAATATTAAAGACATTAATTTACAGTAAAAACAATAGAAAGCTTATGAGATTTAAAAAAATGGTCCATTTTCTTTAAGTGTAATGTTACTTCTAAAGGAATATTGTCTTTAGAAGGGAGATGAAAAAGTTTCTGAGAAACCAGTTTGTCATTAACGTCAAATCCAAACCTGAAATAATAGGTGGTGAAAAAAATGTGTAATTTTACTTGTAAGGGTTGTCTTTTGATATGCAAAATTTCAAATTGTTTTCCTTAATAGTGTGAAACAAATCGACAAAAAACGTAGTCATATGTAATACAACTTTGAAGGGCTGTAATTTTATAATGATGCACTTTTGCATATAGATGAAAGTGACTGAATATACCTAAAATTCTTTCATCTACAGCTTCACGTAATACCTATTCAATATAGTGAGCTTCAAGTTCAGAACCACTGATCTATATGCTGATGTGCGGAAAGTATGAAAATTCAGCTCAAAACATTTGTTTAAAAAATCTAACAGCAAAAAATATAGTTCATATCAATCTTGTCATGTTTTGACTTGGTGTTTCAAGTGGACCTTGAGTTTATTGACAAACCATCAGCTATTTAATTTAAATATCAAGGTTTTTCTCAAAATACAACATAACATAACAATTTAGTTAGTTGAGCGTCTTCTGGTTGCCTAGGCAAAAATTGGTTTGACTATGACTTAATATGAAATTGATTTTTAATTATAGACTCAAATAAAGTACTTGGAATTATGCTTGTGCTCGTAAACTTTCCCCAACCCCAAAAAATACGAAAAATTCCAAATGTGCAAAGTTAACTACAGCTACAAACAAAAAGGGATCATGTGAAAAGCACTCMCCCGACCAAACACTGCATCTTGCAGTCTTACTCCCCCATGATGAGACTTCCTGTAACAAAAGAGAACAGCTGTTAAGAAATTAAAGTAAAACAAAAAGCTAATATTTCTTGTGAAACCAAAGAACAAGTTGAAGACAAATTGAGACTGAAACTTACAGTATTTGGCCAAAAAGCTCCAATGTAATCCTCTTGTCCCTTGCACCACAGGTAGTTAATGTCCATCACTGGTTTTTAATCGAGTTAAATAATTGAATTTATACACATTTACGATACTTGAGACTCACTTATTTTTAAAGGATAATCACAAAAGAAAACACGCACTAACGATAACGAAACGTGAGGTTTTCAATTTTTTAAACGTACAGCATCTGCTGATAACACTACCGACCTAACTACACGAACAGACCCCGTAGTCTGCTACCGAAACCGATCCTGCTGAAAATAAAAATGATTAAATTGCACAGTGTTACCCTCCCAAAATTCAGACTGAATCCCACGTTTGTTTTTGATACAGCTTTGCACATTTGGAATATCACGAAAGAAAAAGGAAAAATTATAGCTAACACTCACCCTTGGTCAAATTGCCGCTTCATGAGTCCTTATATCCGACAATAAGATTTCCTGTAACAAAGGAAATATGGTTTTATAAAATATACAGTAAAAGATTACTTGGATTAATTAATCTAGTTGATTTTGTATGGGGTCAAAGTATTTAGGGAAATACTTGGCAGGCAGTACAGATTTTACAAAATATGAATGGAAATTTAGATACTTCTGATTGAGATGGTTATTTAACAATAACATTTAGAAAACTTTAACACACCTCAGATCTGTCCCTTCAAACGCACCCGTAATATTTACAGGAAACGTGGATGAAGCGATTCCGATGGCCCAGCTAGACAAACCCAACGACATCATCAGCAGCCTTCACGAGGCGTCCTCGATACAGGGCAAGATGTTCCCGAGCACGTGCAACTTCGTCATGCACACCAACAAGGAAGACAGAGTGAGTAGGCATGCGCTTGTATTTTTTTCTAACCGCATTTTTAACAATATAGACGAGTTGTGAGAACCCAAACGGTTAACAACAGCAAAAACAGGTTCTTTTCTTCCAGAGAGTAGATGAAAACGGTAACGCTCTAGGACAGAACGCCGCCGACACCAAGAAGAACAAAAAGAAGAAGGAGAAGACAGAGAAGAACGTCGACGTCACTAAAGCTGAATGTGTAAGTGATGACAATAAAGGGTTTTTGGTTGAATGGTGGATTCTATAAACCTTCTCTTAGTAATGCTTAATGAAAATTTTGGATATCCTGTTTTTTTTTTCTAACACCGTTTTCTAGGTAGATACGCTCGAAATCAGAAGACAAAATAAATTTCTAACTTCTTAGAGACATTAAAAGTGCTGTCCTTTCTTATGGAACAACTTGATGTATCACTTACTAATTAAAAATATAATGCACTGATAAAACTACTGCAGCAATCCCGCAGTTGAAAGAATGATCAGCAAAAGAAAAGTATTTATATAACTGTCACGGAACAGTTAAGTAATTAAAGGATTATTTAACATTTTCTCGTAAATTGTTTTTACTGTCAAAGTCTGGATATGTATCCTTGAAAAGTTAAGTACCATTTGTTACTACATTATATAATCAAAATTATTTCAATTTTATGGGAAAAAAACATGTACTTCTCTGTTTGTGTCTAAAATTAATTAACAAGATTTTACTGTTGTACAGAAAGAAAAGAAAAAAGAAAAGCTAAAGCATTTGCACCATACAAAAATAAATTGACATCAAATTATTTGAACAATCATTTAGAATTGTCCAATTTTGGACTTTTAAATTTTGTATGTTTGATTTGTTACAGAAATGTAAACTTTTCAAATTTTGATACTTATTAAATGGTTTTGTATGTTCATTGCCTCATTAAAAAGTACTTGTTTAATATAAACAGAATTTATGATTCATGGGTGTCATTTAATTGCTCCTGTAAACTTCATCTATTGTAAAACACATAGAATTTGCACAAACACTGAAGGAACATATTAATTTTGTCTGTCCTGTCCGCTCATTACAATGAAATCCGATTCCTTCACATTTCTACTCAACAATTTACCCCTTTAGGTCGCCGGCCACCGCTTCGACATAATAAACGACCTCGACAAACTGGTCGAGTTTATAGGAGGCAACGATGAGACCGGAGCCAAGCCGAAGAACAATGTGCACAAGTCGAAGCTGCACAAGCACGTGACGGGCGAGGAAAAATCTTCTAAGAAACACAGAACCCGCTCGMAAGGCMAGAACACCAACMCCGGTGAGCTGAAGAAGAGCACTTCTCTGGACGAGMTGTYGTCCACTTCGAAACTAAACGATCTCGAGAACCAGCAGGGGGGAGAGAAGGTGGCGCTGAGGGCAACGAAGAGCGGTGCCGACAGGACACGGGAACGACGATCCTGGGGGAACACCGAGGTGAGAAGGTCTTTGACAGTTAGGAGTTCCATATTTTTTTGTTCCGCTTCATGTTTTGCTGGAATACTTAAAATTTTGGGGGTGTTTTAGGTAGATTTTCTAAGGAAATTGTTTATATTTACCTTAAAAGTTTTAACACATTTATAATTAAAACTTAATAATATTTTATCAAAGTCGTGTAAATTATTTTGATTTTTAATAAACAATGACAATGCTTCATATTTTTTAGTATCACTTCATGTATTAATGAAATACTTATAATTTTGAGGGTGTTTTAGATTAAATTCAGTTACGTCAATTTTTTTATTTTTGCCTTAAAAGAGTATACATTTATAACAATCAAAAACATAATATTTTATCAAGAAAGGAGTGTAAATTATTTTAATGACATAATGACTATGCTTTCTATTTTTTAGTACCGCTTTATGTTTTAATGAAAAACTTATAATTTTGAGGGTGTTTAATATTAAATTCAGTTAGGTCATTTTTTTGTATTTGCCTTAAATGAGTCTACACGTTCATAACAATTAAAACCATAATAATATTTCTTCAAGAAAGGAGTGTAAATTATTTTGATATTAAATAAACACAATGACTATGCTTCCTAAATTCTATTATTAGTTTGCACCATGATGTAATAATGTGGGCTGTGGAATTTTTAAAGGTTATGAATTTGGCTTGTTCCATTGAATCATACCATTAAAAATATGTAATTGATTAATCAATTTTACAGTAGATGATGTATCTTAGTCAAAATATAGCACAAAAAAACCTCTCACAAGTTACAATCTAGTGGAGATATTCAATTATTTAACTTAAGGGTGGAAAAAAGCACCTCAAGGTCCCAAGAGCAAGGAAATTTGATTATAGCTTAACTGAATTGTTTTTTCTTGTAGAAGTTAAAACCCATTGATATTAATTAATGTACCCAAGTTACAAGTTTACAAAATTGGTCATCTTGATCAGTATTTTACTCTTTGTTACTTAAATATTGAAAAGAATATCAAACAAATTATATTCATAATTTTGCTGCACACTTTTCTGTACTAGAGTGCTTCATTTATAGTACCTTTTAAAATAAAAATTTTGCCATTTTTCATAATAATAAAAATTGTTACTTGCAGCAAATTGCATTACCTGAGAACGATAAAAATCATTTTAGGTGGGAATTTTGCTGTTTTAATATTTTTTATGTAATTATAGTAATCAAAACTTGAAAAGTACATGATATTAGGAAGAGGAAATTTCAAAATTTGATTAATTACATGACTACTACATTGTAATATGCAAGTAGGATGGATAAATTAAATTAAACTTAAAACTACACGTCTGTTTACGATCTGGGAGTGGTAAACTGAAGAAGTAACCACCATCAAATCAATTCTTCTCCACTGGGGAAAAAAACCACCATTCATTATCAAAATTCTAGCAGCTCCAGCTCTACACCAACGTGTCGGCGGAGAACCTCGAAACGGCCGAGTTCCGCGTCGTCACCAAGAAGAAGAAGAGTAAAAAGCGCCGCAACTCGGTCAGCAGCGGCCTACGTCCCCAGTACGCCAGGAGCTCGGCCTCCAGCTCCGACTTCAACCGTGTCCCGTCGCCCGAGCTGCGTCACAACATCGCCTGTTCGGCGCCCCACAGCGAGAAGTCCGACTCGTCGGACGTCGACTCCGTTCACTCGCTACCGATAGACACGAAGCACCGCGATAAGGAGGAAGAACTGCCCGTTTCGTATGCGGACATTGCCAAAAATTCGAGTCTGGAAAGGCCCAAGTGGAACCGGCCTCCGAGCGAACGTAAAGCGGTCGCCGTCAAGGAGGAAAAGGTCAAGACGCAGGCCGTGCAGACTTCTCCGAGGCTGCAGCAGCACGTGCCTGTGTTGGAAGGACGGAGCACTGCCCCCGACGTGTCGAGTGCCGAGAGTTTTCCCAGTATTAACAAGGGGAACAAACAGGCGGCGGCGGCGGCGCCAACTAGTGTTAAAGTGTTTAAAAACAGCGGGAACAATGTGAAAGGTGTGAAAACGGCGCAGGGAACTAATAAAGTGGCTGGGGTTAAAGTTCAGAATGTCACCAATCATGTAAGTATCGGTTCTGATAAATGTCTCATCAAGATGCTCAAAAATATTATTATTCGTATTTGACTAAAGATATGTATAAAAAAAAGATAAAAATGTTTCCAAGCAGTCAATATATTACAAATAAGTCATAACAAAACTGACTGGTAGAGCTTTACAAAGGTAGGTATTCAGATCAGCCATATTTGACCCATGAGAGTTGCTGGAGAAAGACAACCGATAATTTATTGCCCTGATGCGATTAAAATTCTTTGCATTTGCAAACTAAGAGGTGAAGTAACTGAAATTGGTAATATTATGAATCTTTTATCTTTCATATAAGCGTATATTTAACCCTATATATTATTCTTCTAAAACATTGTGTAATATTTCTAAACCTGTGAAACAGTGGAAATCTATTTATACACAAATTGTCATAATTTAAATAATTTTCAGACATTACCTTTAACCAAAAATAAATATTTTTGTAAACTTCTCCAGTTTAGAGAGACCAGTGGCTGCCTGAGTATTTAAAAACAGTACGTTGTGACAGGCAATCAATATTTTACTTCTTCATAGTTTGGTGAGAAAAATTATCAAAAAATGTCTCCAATATTCAAATTTTCTGAGAAAGATCTACATACAACATAAGATGTCATTAAATTATGTAATAATTCATGTAACAAGCTTAATTTATCATCTTATTCAGGACAATTGTTTACAGCTTGGTTCTTGTCCTTAACATTGACTATTTTTGATTTGAAGCTTCCGAATGGTCTATATTTGAACCAAATTCATTCATGTATGAAAAAGTCAGTTTTACATTTGTAACATTCTGAAATTGTGAGATACAAGACTTTTACGTCTAACAAATAAGCAAATAAATAAAAGTGGGGTTGATTTTTCAACAGTGTGAAGATACCCAATACCAATGAGTACTTTATGTTGTCAATAACAATACAATATTTATAGTTCAGTAATAAATGTCATCTGTTGCTCTTTATCTCAAGACAAATCGTATATTTTTGTGTTGTATTTTGCACTGTGAATTTATCAGTTATACAATTTATGTTATCTGATTAATCAGCAGTCAATCGCAAAAGAATTAATTGAAGTACAATTTAAGTTATATATTTTTATCTTTTACCAAACAGCCATTGATTTCTTTTATTGCCATTTCATTATGAGTACTAAGACCTACTTGACAGATTAGGAACACAAGATAATGTTTGCTTAGTATGAAATTTTTTATAATGTGCCGTTATTTATATTTATTTATATTTAAATAGAGTCCAGTTGGCCATATTGTAATCATAAAAAGAAAATTTCATCAGTCATTCTAGAATGATCGAACCCTATTTAAATTGGAAAAAAAGGCTTGTGGCAAAATCAAAATTTAATTACCTCCTCATTAATTAACACAAAAAATTGATGTATTGTTACAATTCGAGATTGTATTCTTTTTTTTTATGGTCCTTTATTGAATCCCAAAAATTGTTTTTGAAAATTAGTGTAGATACAGTTTATACAGTTTTTATAATCAATACCGTACTAGTACTTGTATTCATTACTGTACTGGCACTCATATCCAATATGAAGAAGCGTTCATAGCTTGTTTTATTCAACGATAACTTCCCCTTTGATTATTTTTTTCACGTCTTTAGGTAACCGAGCTTGACGACCATCTGAACTTCCAGAACATCCAGGGCACGCTGCAGCCGATGCCGCGCAACATACCCGACGTGCAGACCATCGAGAAGATGCACTTCGCGCAGGCCAACTACAACAATAACAGCGGCAGTGGCGTATCGTCCGACGCGGACGTCAGCAACGCCAAGTTCGGTGCTGATTGTGATACAAACAGGACTACTACTGCTAATAGCGGGGAACCGAGCAGGCCGGCCGTCGTCATACTGAGCGGCGACGGCAACAAGGAAGTGTCGGGTCTAGTGTTCGGCTTCGAGATAAACGAGAGGTTGTTGTGCGACGACGTTTACAACAGTTTCGTGGAGAGGTTCGCCGCGCCCTCCAAACACAACACCAACGCGTACAACCATGACAAGATAGTCAACTTCATCGGCCAAGGTGAGTTTCGGGAGGATCACCGAAATAAGTCGATTGGATCCAGTTTGTACACGATGTCTCTAAATATCATAATTTGTAGTGCATGTTTCTGGCCGAAAATGCCTCATTTTTGATAGCATTGAAGTTGAAAAAATTTGAAATTTTATTTTTTTAGAGGACAGTTTTTTGAAGCTACCAATTTTGGCAGAATGTTATAATAGATCGTGGCTAATAAACTGGCATAAAGCATCTTTTCATATCTGTAAGGGAGGTAACATAGGGGGAGGGGCAGGGTGGTTTTCTCTTCGAAAAATGTCAAAAAATTCGACGTTATTTCAGAAAAAGCAACAAATAAATACAAATATATATATATCAAAAATGAGGCATTTTCGAACACATGTTTATATAGACTTTTCATCATAATTTCATGTCAAGAACACACACTAGAAATTATGACATCGAATTTAGAGACACCCTGTATACCAGCATTTCAACCGCCAAGTGGCCTTCTTCGCTGGCTTAACAAGTATGACTATATTAAAACACTCCACTTAAACATATCATAATCATCAAGAAATGCAAATCGCAAGTCAAAAAAATTTCTGTTTAAAATCACCAATTTCAAGTCGCAAGTTGTCATGTCTGGTGAACGTGTTGGGTCGATTTATGTTAATTCCACCATTCGTCTCTTTCTTTCAGCGTGGGAGGACATAGTAATCAACCAATCGATGGGCAGGATCCAATACTACACCGAGGAGGACTTATAATAACTCGGAAACTAGTCAAAACAAAAAAACCAGGAAAAAAACTGTTAAGTGAGACTTGAAAAGTGATGTCGTAGCGTTCTTTGGGATCTCCACTGGTGGAAGAAAGTGGGGTTCGCCGGCGAGTGTTTTCTATTAATTGTTGAAGAGTACATATGTATAAAAAAAAGAGAAAGAGAAACTGTTGATGATTAGCGTAGCGCAGGCTTATTTTTGTTGCTGCGGAAACTTTTTGATGTTTAGGGGGACAATGATGACCCGATGATATCACTAGATATATTTTTTTAATTTATACGGCGCGTTTGAGCTTGTTGGTATTTCCGTTCGTCGAAACGTGCCAAACGCCCCACGCTATTTATTTGAGGAGAAAAAACGATTTTTTTTTTAGAGTTTTAATACAGCTACTAGTTTCGACAGGTTTTTTAGCGTCGTTTAGATTTTATAAAAGTTGGAAGGTTTATTTTTGTTGTGCGCCCCTTTTAGATATGCTATTAATTTATCACAATGTATATTTTGTTGTTTTTTCTTCTTTTTTTTCGTCACCTGGCACACTGTAGCGAACTTTTATATGCCGGTTTCATGATTTTTAGTTGGTTTTTTCAGTTATCGTGAGCACATCTCGATGTTTTTCTTTCGGTAAAAACTGTATCGGTGATGTTTGGAAAATTTGTAAGGGACACCTCCACCTCTTTATGTTGAAAGTTGCATTGAGTTGTTACTTAAAAATCTAACAAATAAATTTCATTTTGATTTGAAAAAACGATGGGTTTTATTTTYAATTTCCTACCACAGTATTTTATGGTCAAAGTGTGAAAGAAATGTGAAGAAAATTTGATATTAAAAAAAATAAGTATGTTTAAACATACAATCATGAAAATATCAAATAATTTATATTCTTAAAGAATATTTATGCTACGACATTGTAAGGTTGAGTATTGAAATAACAAAAATGGATTGGTAAACACAAGTTGAACCTGCAAGATGTACAAATCTCACACCATTCAATTTTAATCCTTATCAGGTCATTCGAATTCTGTTTAATAATAATACAGTTGAAGATTTAGAAAATAACAGTTGGTTATGCACAAATAGAATAAGATGTCTACAAACTTTAAACGCCTGTAACGAATTCAGAATCAATCACTTTGGAAATTAATTTTTTCCATTTCTAAAATACCAAAGTCAAACTGTTACATAAATAAATATGTAGAATTGAAATCTCTAAAATGCCAAAGCTTATTTTTAAATAACTACTAACAGTTGAGATATAAAAAATTAAAACCTCAAACCGTCAAAATCTTCAACTTTGAAAATTATTTTTTTCCATTTCTAACACTAGAAACTTGTACTGTTTTGTATGAAAAGATGTAGAATGTAATGCTCTATTAAACCCTAGAGCTTGATTTTAAATAACTACTGAGTTCAGAAATAAAAACTGCAGTTTGGCACAATTTATGTCATCAATATATTTAACTTTGAAAATTATTTTCTCCCATTCCATATATATGAAAACATGTAGAATTTAATGCCCTATCAAATACCAAAGCTTAATATTAAAATCTCTCGTAAATGACACAATTTCAGTCATCAAAATCTTTAACTTTGAAAATTAATTTTTCATTTCTAATAATAGAAACTTTAACTGTTATATATAAAAAGATGCAGAATTAAATGCTCTATCAAATACCAAAGCTTGACTTTATAATCTGTCACTAGTCCAGAAATAAAAAAATAAACAGCGACTGACACAATTTTAGTTGTCAAAATCTATAACTTTGAAAATCAATTCTTCCATTTCTAATAATAGAAACTTGAAGTGTTGTATATGAAAAGATGCAGAATTTAATGCTCTATCAAATACCAAAGTTTGATTTTAAAATCTCTAGCAAGACCAGAAATAATAAAAAATAAATGCAGACGCACAATCTTAGTTGTCAAAATCTTTAAAAATTAATTTCTTGTATTTCTATTACTAAAAACTTAATGTATTATATATAAAAAGATGAACAATTTCAAAGCAAAATCAAAGCTTGATTTCAAATAATTGTCATGAGGTGGCAATAAAAAATAAAACCGTAAATTGTCATATTTTAAATCGTCAGCGTCGTGGAAAGGAACAAACAGTATAGTTGTTGAAACGTAAATGCTACACAGGTTGTATAGGAACAGGTAAACAAATATACCAAGGCATTTACGATACATTCTATATTGGTTTGTAATATACATAGTAAATTGCCTTACTAAGATCTATAACAATTGAAAATCACCACATCGAATAGTAATAATTTAAAAAGTTTCACAACAATCGCTCCTTACAGTACGACAGTGAAAAATAAAAACAATGACAATTAAAAAAGACCTCAGCAACATACAGGTTCCGTCAAATAGTGCAATTTTACTATAAACTATCAACAAACTTCGGTAATACACGTGTGTTATATTCATCGATGAAGATTAGCGATTTCATTGTAACGCTCGGGAAAAAAGCGTGGAAAACTGGGAAAATCACAGCTGAAATATCGTAAAACGAAAACGTGATTTCTTCAAGTAAATATCGATACAACACTGGAACAATTGACATCAAAAAAATGACATTACTCGTCGAGACAGGTCAGAATCTGACTAGACTCTCTAGTACCGGACACTGGGAGAAAAGAATCTATCGTAACCGCGGCTTTAATTCCTCTTACTTAATTAATTAACGGCGGCATGGCTAAAAGTTTAATAATACGTGGATTAAGTTGCATTGTCGTGGTGCTGTGGTTACCATTGGGACTGCGGTTGCTTCGTTGGTGAAAACAACATTCCTGTAAACAGATCTTCGAATGGGGTCATCGTGATTTCTTCATTTCAGGCTAAAGCTACGAAGCAAACGATCGCATGCAAGTCTAAGCTACGTTACAAGTAAGAAAATCTGCATCGAAAAGTGAAGAAGAGAGACGGTTTTAAACAGTGTGTGATTGGATTAAGATTTGCTTACCCATATTACCTACATGAAAGCATGTGAATAAAAAAAGAGTATATAATGATATGCAGCACCAATTGCTATCTACTACTGTTAAATATTACAAATTAATGAGATATGTATAAGACAAATTAAGTATAGTTTTTAATTATTTATTTGTAAAAAGAGATCTTACTCTTTTGTTTATATTGGTATTCTTGGAAATTAGACCTTATTCCTATTTTTGGTTATGATAAACATAATATTTTTTATATTGATAAAAAAAACTACCCACTTTTTTAATAATACTTTGAATAATTAAGGTAAAGATGTTTGTAACTACCAAAAATCACATAGTAAATCATGCTACATTAAAACTTTTATGTAAATAAAATTAAAAATGATTGAGACATTGAAAAAGCTGACATACAGTATATGAAATTGTGAAAACATCGCCCTGTCCTCTTATACCTAATCAATTGGCAATGTCAAAAAAAAAGTATAGAAAAGTGACAAATTCAAAAAGAATTACTGAATTTTTTTATGAGTTCAGAAAGAAAAAATTAAAACTGCAAATTGGCACAATTTAATTATTAGTCAATATCTTCAACTTTGATTGTAATTATAATTGAACGCGACTACTAAGTAGCAAAAAAAAGTATCTGCTATAACAAGCAATAACATTTTCCTACAAATCAGGAATTTGCGGTAAATGTTCTGCTGTGGTGGTTGTTTTTCAACGTAGCAAGTTAGTTTTAAGTGAAGAGACATTTTCTTTTTGGTTGGTTTTAAATTATATCTATAAAATGCTTAATAATTTTTTAACCGCATTTCTTATAATCATTAAATCAAACTAGAAGAGACAAAAACTGCATCTAAAAAGCACTAATACAACATAAACAAAAATGTAAAAAACATATAAACGTGGGTCGGTAAATGCTCTGTTTATTATATACAGAGCAAGAAACGATACAAAAAGGGACKCTTATTTATAAAGATACATTACGTGATCCAACAGTAGAATAATAAAAGTACGTAAAAATGATTTGGTCATCGACAGATTAAAAAATAAAAGAAAAGGACACATTTATAGAAAACGATAAAAAATACGACAAATTATTCCAAGCAGTCCACTGGACCTTTATTATTCACTGTAACTTGAATTTGTTTAACAGTGTCATTATAAACCTCTTTCTGTATAATATGTTATATGTAGCAAGTCAAAGCATATTGGACGACGAAAAAAAAAACTCATTAAGAAGATTGATCATATTTTAATCCAAACAAAATAAAAAATGCACAACGAGCTGCAAAAAAAAGCGACCCAACCTCAAAACAAGTAAGCACCCAGCAACCAAAAATCCAATAACCAATAACCTTACGAACCATTTTAAATACCTGGCGTATAGACAGGCCGATCGCCCTGATTCAGAGAAGTGCTTTCTCCCGCGCCGCCTGGAGCAGGCATCGCATAAACCGGAGCATTGTGATGGGCTTTCGGAGAGGGCTGAGATGTGACGGGAGCATCCCTCAGAGGACTACCGTCATCGCTCACATCTTCCTAAAAAACAAAAAGCGACAGGTAATGACAGAAGACTGTCGTAGGAGAAGAAACAAGCAAGTAAAAAAGGATGCAAGAAAAGAAACATGCAAAAAAAATTGTGAAGCTTTTTGAAAGAATATATACAGCAGTGAAAAGCAAAGAAAGATGTTTAACTTTTTTTTTTACTTGCAATGAAAAACATTGTAATTTGAATTGTTTTATTCATCGTGAATGTACATTTTCTGTTGTTATTATTATCAAATCAATCAAAAAGCTTCACAGGCGATCTTCAGTTTGACTTACCTGTCTCCTTGGTTGCGTTACTATAGTAGCTGCACCCGAGGTATGGCCCTGTTCACGCTGTAAACATGATTAATGTGAGAAACAAAAAACGCTTTCGGCGAGAACCGAAATGGAAAAACACACACTCAAAATTAAAAAGTGATGGAAGAACGATGGTGATAGCAAAACAAATAATTAATGAAAAAATGGGACAGTAAATTTCGACGAAACTGGTGACTGCACAGATCTGACACTATTTTGATTTGCATCGAGTCCATCACTATATTTACAACTTTGATTACTTGTTTATGTTAAAGAGAATTTTTGGACAACCATACATGAAAAATCTACAAGTGTTGGATCTATTATAATGGGTATTTTTATACCAGAATGCATAGAATGCCATAATAATGCCTT
Organism: Rhyzopertha dominica; assembly: GCA_025024175.1. Classification (NCBI taxonomy): domain Eukaryota; kingdom Metazoa; phylum Arthropoda; class Insecta; order Coleoptera; family Bostrichidae; genus Rhyzopertha; species Rhyzopertha dominica. Next base: position 300,545 of record QCXZ01000075.1, read on the forward strand.
CTGCAGAATTTTGCTTTGTCCAAGTAATTTTCACTAGTAACCATGGCTCATTTTTTTAGTAAAAATGATACTTCAACGGCTACAGGCCAGAAAAAAAGAAAGAATAAGTACTTAAATGCAATTTTATGACATAATATGTAATGTAATCATTTTAAGGGAGTGTTTGTTCTACTAGATATGCTTAGGGGACTCTTTAATAACTTTTCTGTGTCAAAATATTCCAATCTTAGGATTGTCAAAAAATTTAGTTTTAGTACAAATTTGGAGTCAAAAAAATTTATACTATCCAGTAGAAAAACAGTTATGTTATGTTGTTACAAGAAATTGAATTATCAAAAAATGCTTCCAAGAAAGTTTTGAAGCTTTCTTGTAAGCTTTAGAAGAGAAAAAACTAACTAATTATCACCATCACTCAATATGAAGTACTAACAGAAAAATTATAATAAATCAAGACCAATCTACAATCTTTCAATCACCAGTTTTCATTCTCACTTACAATTTTTTCAAATTCATCTACCTTCCAACAAAAAACGCACCCAAGCAAGAAATTCTGCCATGATACAAGCATTAAAAAACGATACGGCTCAATAATTTATTAATGGGCAAACCAAACTTATGAGTGTAATGAAATAAAAAAAAACTACAATACTCTCAAAAAATATACACTAACAAGCTTACCTATGAAGGAAAAAAGTATACCGCCACCAGCCTTAAGACTTTTCACTGGCAATCTTACCTTTCAGGATAATTAGACCCTTGCACCTTCAAAGCAAACCAACAGAACAAACAGCCCGAAATAATGCAAAAGATTCTCTTTTTTTTTTATTTCTCAACTACCAAAGAACTTACCTCGTGTATTAACCAACTTGATACCGAAAAAACATGCAACATGCATTTGAATGAGTGAAACTTACATTTAAAGTGTGGTAATCCCCGCTATCCTCTGGTGGCCTAGGTTTACACTTTCCGCAACAGCAGTTGCAACAACAGCAGAGGCAACAACAGCAATAGCAACCGGTAAGTATACCGCATATTACGAAGAGTGCCTGGAAAAAAATTGAATCAACAATCGTACAATCATTAAAAGAAAACGATTAATGGTTGAATAAGGTCATACTGCCTTGACATTATGAATGAACCAAATTAAATTTGTCGTACCTATGCGCCAAACCCTATTTTATAACGTGTTACTAAACTACAGTGTTTAAATCCATTCCAATTAAGTATAAATACAGTGAGATGATAAATAGATGCAAGCTTTATTTTCTAGAGCTATATTTAAATAAAATATTTGAGCAGTCAAATTTATTTTTGTAATCTAACTTTAATCACCGACTGTTAGCAAAGTATATCTTATCATATTACAAACAACATTCCTGGTAAAGCAATGCACCTTTTGCAAACACATAAAGAATGCTATTCGTTAGTATCTTGCATATTATTACTTGAATGAGTCAACCTCTACAGTATTTGAACAATACATCAATCTGAGTTGCTAATGACAACAAAAAACACTTTACATTATTATGTGGCATTACCAAAAAGTTCCTAATAATTATGTAACTGGAATGCTAAGTATATAACTAGCACATTTATAATTGCAAGTTCATTTATTTTCTAATATTACTAAATTAAAAAATATTCTCTACAATAATGTTAATATGATTGTGGTCTAGACTGCCATTATTATAAATTTTTTGATAAAGCTGGTCTACATTTTGAACATACGTATTATTTTTTTCTTGCTGGAATTAAATTTTTTTTTAAATCTTTACAGTTTAAATTGTTACAAATCCTTAGGTTTTCATTGCAAATATGGTGTAATTACTGAAGTATACTGCTTTTTTTAGGATTTGCTACTCTCAATATATACATATGTGTTATATAGAGAGAATTATTTGTTAACTGACAAAATAGTGACCCATTTTACAGCACTACTTAAGGTGATTATGTCACAATATCCATATTAATGAGAGTTCCATTATCCCATGTGCTATTCCCACAACGACCTTGAGATCACAAAAACATGACTCAAACACTGATAACACTATAAAACTGCAACACACCCACACGTATGACACAACAATTGAACTACCTCGGTGTCGATTCCAAAAACACCCGCCCCTCTGAGGCACGTCCAAAAAAACGTAAGAGTATACGTTTCAGACATCTTATTAACGATCGACAGATAACCCCTCGAGATAAAAACATGACCTTACCTTGCACCATGGAGAAGTAACAACGAAATAAGTGTTGACGTTCTCTTCGCCAAACTGTTCTGCGATATACAACCCCAAGGAGCCATAGTTGTCGTAGATGTTCCGTTTGGTGGGGTCGCTCAGTATCGAATGGGCTCGGTTCACTTCTTTAAACTTGTCGGCGGCCTCGGGGTTGTTTGGGTTCTTGTCGGGGTGGTATTTTAGAGCCAGGCGACGGTAAGTTTTCTTCACTTCCTCAGCTGTTGCCGTTTTCGGTAGCGCTAGGATCTGATACAGTGAATCGCCTTGGGTTCTACCAAAAACGACGATATTATACGTGGGTACACGGAATGTACGTTTTTGCTACTTACGACAACCGCCTTTTCGGATCCATGCTGTTGTTTCAACCATACACCGAAACACCACTGTTTTTACTAATTAATCGGGGGAAATAGATCAACACGTTGAATTCATCTGATTTGCGGCGGTTTTAATATGTTGTGACGCCCAAAAATTACAACAATTTGCGATAAAACAGAGATTCGCGTCAATAATCAACGCCACCTGTCAAAGTCAGCGGAGCGAAGTTAGCCGCGTTAAAAGTGAAATGTCACTAGGCGGCGCAACGGTGAAATACGAAAATCACTAGTTTCAAGGCGAGGTTGCCATATGTACTTATTTTGCGTAGATCCACAGATTTCTACTTTGAACTAGGAAAAAAGAAAAAAATGTTATAACAGCCCAATACATTAACAAAATAATAAATTATATTAACTTATCGATTATGGTCGTTTATTGTTTAAAGCTTCAGAGAAAATTAACGAATATTCAATTATATTTTCCAAGCTTTTGATAAAATTTATTCTTTTTTTTTCAAGGGAAGTAAGTCTTGCAAGTTGTTATATGCAAATGTAAAATTAATAAAAACACTTACATATTTTAAAACTTTTTGAAAAAGAATTTGACAAAGGGAAAACAAGACAAATTAATGATCAAGTTATAATGCCCAAAAGGCCGGAATATGGAACTGTATGTAATAAGTGCAAAACAATATACCTAAGACCAACTAACTCTGGAAATTATAAACATTATATAAGACAAACAAACCAAAAATTATACTGTCAAAAGAATAGAAATATATGGATTTCTTGTCTGTAATCAAAAAGTGACACAATATAGGTACCATTTTTTTGTTTTGTAAATGTAAATATAAGTAATAATATAAACCTCATTTACCTTAATTATAGAATCCAAATATCAGAACTATTAACCTGTTTTATATTCATTCTGCCACATGGGAACAAAACTAAAACCCCACGTTTCTTATAAATGTTTATTTTTTCGTAACTGAACATTTTTTCAAATCAACATCGTTCAAATATATAAATAATGAAAAGTGCTGGGCAGTGAAACCAGCGTGTTGTCCTTTCAGAACATACCGACCTATTATAGAACCTTTCTATTTACTGAAAAACACCATTTATTTTGTGGCCACCGCCCCGCGACCCCGGCCCACCAGTCGGCCCCCGTACTCTCTCATCGTAAACCCTAACTGTCGAAGAACCAGCTTTAAATATCACAGAAACTCTAGCAAGAAAAATAGCTGGACGGGTGGGCCGTAGTCGAAGGGGACGACGGTAACAAAGCCTACCTAAGTAAATAACATCTATATTTTTTCCAATGAGTTTGTAAAGAACACATTGCTTAGCCTATTTTGTCAATTGTTGGCCTGTCAGAGCAATTGGCTACTCTGCGAGACTTTTTTTTAAAGACTAGACAGTTTTTGCAGAGAAGATAAAACTTGGTGTAAAAAGAAACGGCTGACAGTTTTTCCGGATGAAGCACGATGACCATGCTTACTTTCATTTCCATTTATTGAAACCATCGTTGATTTTTTCTGTCAAATAATGTAATTTTTAGTGTTCTGCCTATACTGTCAAAAAAGTAAGAAGAGTGACCCCATTTTGTTATAGTTACATAGTATTCAGGTAACTATTAATACTATTTTGTCGCAAGATGAACTGTATCATTGCCATTTTTAATTTTTATATAGCCAACAATAACTCCCTTGCAAAAGTAGATAAAGAAAAGTGCCGAGCCTTTTTTTGATATAGTTGCCTCTGCTAATGTTCAAAGGGTTTGCTTTTTCTGAAAAAAAATATATACAACTTATTGTCAATAATTCTGGAATTATTCTGTTTCTTTTTAAATAATATGGTCAGATTTTAAAACATAAAACCTAACTAAATTAGTAAAAACAAATAAAAAAGATGAAAAATAAATCCAATAGTCGGAAAAATTGGGTTTTTTAAATCACAAGTAAGCAAACAATAGTTTTCATTAAAAAAAATACAAGTTTGTGTTATGTGAATACACCATTATATTGAAAAAATTTTGTATCTGCATGTCCAAGCAAGATATTGAAAACTAAAGCAAAGCAAGAACAATCAAAATTTGGATATAGCTTTGAAAACAAGAGACTATATAAAAATAGCAATAGTACAACTCAAATCACAACTTTCTAGTATTGACAGTTACTAAGAAACCCAGTAATTAGAAAAAAAATGTGACACTGTACTTGTAAGACAGTATTACAAATAAAATAGTTGCTTTTGTTATAAAATGACTGTCTATGAATTATTTTTGCTTGTGCTGTAATTAAAATCTGCAAATGTGCAAAAAAGATGTAGGAAGAGAACTACTGTAAGAAAAAGGCTATATAGTAAATAGTGGTCAAATATTACACAACTAAAAGTACATTTTTATGAGCTTTTAAAAAACTTTAGAAGAAAAATGAGCTGTTAATTCCGAAAAGTAGCGAATTATAAAACTCAATTTCCTGAAATGAATTTTTTATGGCCGAAAAATCCTTCCAAACGATAACGACGAATGAGAGTAGCCAACAGCCTGTTAGGCGTGATCAAAACAGCCAGGAAAGTCCTTTGTACATTTACAACCCAGAACATCCTAAAGAGCATAATTCTTCCGCATTCGATACAACTCTGCTTTATTTTTAGAACTTTGATATTGTAAGTATAAACCGCGATGTAAAAATCAAAGAACATTTGTGAGAAGCCTACGCACTATGAATGGATGGCAGAGATAGATGTTCGTAAAACCTATTACAAAGAAACAAACTATCTTCACATCATTTTTTTTTTGTCGTGTTTTAATAAAAATCTCCATTACATCATATAATAATAATAATAATAAATCTGCAACAGTTACGCTTTGAAAGCATTTATAAAAATTCGAATGAACAAAAACAACATTCAATGAAAAATATATTCAACGCGTTCATGCAGACCAATGCTAAACCATAAGAGGGACGGCGACGCTCGTCCGATCGAGAAAAAAAAGAGGAGGGCACGCTTCGTCGAGAATATTAGACAGTTGAAAAATTTTTCAGCCCGCTGAAGATATTTTTCAACTCGTCAAACCCTGCTAAATAATTAAACATACGTCCAGTAATCTTTTTTCCACACTCGAAGCAAAATAACACAGTGAAAGCAAACATTTTTAGGATGAACACCCATCAAAAAAATTCTTACATGTTATGTTTTACTTATGACGACTGATTTACTGATTTTACAGAAGGAGGAACCTGAAAAATGCTGAAATAGTACTACTTCGTGAATTACAAAGAATAGGAAGGACCTTTAAACAATATTTCCAAAACAGGAGAATTTTTATAAATGACACCTTTTAAAAAATACACAAAACCAGCAAATGGAATATAAAACTGTGTTAATAATTCGGAAAACTGAAGAAATATATTTCAATGATTAGATTTGCAATAATGTAAACTTCTCCACACTTCAAAGACATTTATGCACAGCCAAAATCTCTCACTCACTCTCCCGACAAACCAGCGCTCCCCTCGACGAAGAAGAAATAAAAACAAAACAAATTTGACACTTCCGGAACGCGCAACAACGATAAATAATTTAAAAACAAGCAACAAAAGTGGGCGGACGAGCGCCGTCGTCCCCTCTCAAAAAACAGACGAGGTACCTAACATCGTAAGCTACCGATTTTACATTTTTACCGAGTATATCGAACGTCGTCGCGGCATCCCCGTGAACCAGGCGCGATGCCACGACGTCGTTTCCTGCCTCCGTTTATGCCGTTCAAATATGTTTTTACGCTACACACATCTGCATAGAAGCGCTATATAAAGTATTTTATTTGACTAGTCGCTAGGGGATTTAAGGGGGGGGGGGGATTGGGGAAAGAATCGGGCGCGACGGGAAGTATCGAAATCGCATGGAATTCTTCGGAATAACGAATAATTAGTTGATGGTGCGGAGCGCCCGAGATGGTTTCTCCAGTCGTTATTAATTGACACGAATTTTTTTTGGTTAGAAGAAGCTATGTAATTTTTTTAGCCCAGATAATTTGATCCAAGCAGTAAAACTGCATTACAGAAAGAATTGAATAGCAGATATTTATGCAGAACTAAAAAAAAAATCACTTTAAGTATGATGTACTTAGTGTACATATGTTAGAGCAGTAATTTTTTCATATCAAACCTATGTTGTTTTTGAGATCTTAGTTTTTTTTTACTAATTCACTAAACTCTGTATTCTTTTATTTAGAAAATGTTTGCATAATAATATTAATCTGAACAGGATTCCAAGTATCAAAGWTGTGCAGTACATTTTATATTCGGTAAACGAGTTTATAAAACAAATATTGTGTTTTCTAATAACAACCGAAGTCAAAACTTTTAAATTACCTGATCGAAAAATTGCAGTGAACACTCATATTAGTAAATACTTAACATATCAAAAACAAAAAAGTGATTGATAAGAAAATCTTTTTGTTATGATTTAGTTTTTTGGTGTTATTATGAGTAATTTACAAATTACAATTTACAAAACTGTCTGGTCTGTTCTACTTCACATTTGATGTCAATTTATCATTCTTTTATTATAAAATGCAATATAATACTTTCGTAATGAGGCGCTCCGCACCCGAAAAAAAAATTATCCTTCCCGCACGCACAAACACAGACACAAACAAAATAAAGCAATGTGGAAACCTAAACACTACAAACAAACATAAAAAAATAACTTAAACCGTGTGTCCTTACCGTTATTAACAAACGGCAACGGGAGACACTTCACAGACATATTTTCATCAATAATTTCTTCTTTTTTTTTTTGTAGCCAGCGTCGAGTCCGACGGATAAAATAAATAATTATTTCCTTATTTTGCTTTTTTTTCTTTTACCCAACACAGAATAGAGAATCTAACATTTATAGTGTTTTTGAAMCACTGCCGCGCGCGCGTGTTCACGTCGGGCCGACGGTTCAACGTACACCGATGACGACGACAACGACGGGTTATTTTTGCTCTCGTGCGTGTGGTCGTTACGGGTGTGCTGCTTCGCCCGACGTCACCGTCCGATCTTACAATTTGTTAATGTAATAATATTTCTATTAGTCTAGGGTTTTGGTATCCGGGCCGTCTCTACTTCAAACTAGGACCACTGTCTTGCTGAGTGCTGTTGCCAACCTGAAAGGGGAGGGATTAAAAAAAAATCACCGCAGATTTATAAAATGCAGCCTACATGTGACTATCAAACCTGGAACGCCCCCAATGCATTAAAAATTAAACTCCACCAGGTCCAACGTTATCCGCTTTAATTATAAATGAATGTGCAAAGCACTTTTAGCTCCTATAAGCCATCGGAGCAATACAAAATGAGAAATACAAAAGAAATTATATAAAAGTGACGTCGAATTAGAAATAAACAATCCTGACTTCAAACACAAAGTAGCTTCCATGCCAAAAACATAAACAAGAATTCTATGATCAAAATAAAGAATTTAGAATGGACCAATTAAAATTACAAAAATTTAATTTAATTTCGAGGATTTGTTGCAAAAATATAAATGCTTTAAATCATTCAAAAAACCAGTGTGTTTAAAAGACAATAATTGATTTGCTAATGAAGAATTTGTAGTAACTAATCCAGTATTTATATACTTTTAAAATACTTAAGTTTATTGGTCAATTGAATTTTTAATAACAAAAGAATGTTCACGTTTGTGGTATTTTATTTCTTAAGGACAAATGCACTTGACCTTGTTAGTTACTGTACTGAGGAAGACAGGTATGTTTCCGTCGAAATGCATCGCTTAATATACAGCTAATAAACAAATACTTTCTGACTCTTCAACATTTAACATGACTCTCACACTGGGAGAAATCCTTAACAAAGTGGATAACGTCAGACCCGGCGAAGTTTAATCTTTAATAAGCGGTGTACAATATATTTTTTTTGCCTACCATGCCATGTGGTTGATCCGTCGTGCCAGATCCTGCCCCACCGCCACTCGGTTGCTTTATTTTCTCGCAGTAATCGGCCAATATGTCCCTGAATCTAGACCAGCTTTTTTCCGGTATCGTTATGGCAGTACGGAAATTGGTCTTTACCTCCGATATACGCATGTAGACACCCCTATTATTTTGACCTAAAGCAACAACACACGTCATCGAAGCTGTTCGTCTCTCTTTTTCCACCTTCAAAATATTAAAATATTCCTTCACGCTTACCTATGTCAAAATAGAAATTCTTGTTATCGACGTGCATGTGACGTCCTTCTGGCAGGTCTGGCTTATAGGCATGTTCATCAGTACTAAACTCATCTAAAAGGTCCGTGAGAGCATCACGAAATTCTATCATACCTTGCGCCGGAATGGCAACCTAGGGATTCCATATTCAAAAATCTTTTACGTATCAACGATCAACGAGTTCAATGTCGATGAAAAAGAAAGCAAAAATAAACGAACAGAGGCAACATAAGTAGTATGTCCAAGACTCAAAAAAAATTATTTTATCCTAACAAATCTGTTCTCAAGAGAGGTATTTACTTCAAATTCAAAGTTGTATGTTACAACTGAGTGTCCTTTAGAAGTATATCTAGTTAACATATGCCTATAGAATATGTTCAATAAACTATGTCAAAAAAAAAACTAGTATAATCATCCCAAAACAACACACTGTATCTTCAAATGGTAAAATGTAAAAATGTGGACATTTTTAACCTAATTTCTTTTAAATACTGGTAGGAGCAGACATGGTGGTTAATGTTTTCCTTTGCAAAATTTGAAAATCCATGGACCCTAAGAATAATGCTGGTCTGATGAAACATCTTTATCAATTTCCAAATTTCTGGATGAAAAGTATGTGCAATGTTATTATTAAGAAAAAAGGTGTTGTTTTTCTATTACAAATATACAAAAAAATACAGAACTTACTCAAAAAGTGCTAGTTAACAATGTGCAACACTTTATCAACATCAAAAAGTGTGGTTTAAAACAACCAATCAAATTACAATCGTGTATTTTTTTTAAATAACTAATGTGTAAAATTTGTGTACAGATACAATTTAGAAGAAAAATGTAGTTAGTTATATTGATTTGATGACAGGAAAAAGTCAATTTTTACTTACTTAAAGCCTGTCTAAGATTGCTTTAATGAACTGGCAGTTATATGTTAATTGCTCTAACACATTCTGGATTTAATTTTGATATCTATTTTCACAAATTACAAACTGACGAAAAACGTAAAATAACACCTCGAAATCAGGAACATACATCTTCAAATTTTCTCTTTTCCATATTCTATGACAACTTCCTTAACTGTCAACCAAACTATGTCATGTTTGGTGTCAAATTCGAGTAGAATTTTCTCATTAAATGAATGTTTTCATAATAACAGTCAAAAAAATTAACATTACACTACTTTTTTCGTAGCTAACGAGATGAATTCTTCTCAAAAATGCGTCTACATCATTTATAATTTCTTTCAATTTCTATTAGAAGACCTTAACTGACCTGAGACCGTGGACCACCACGTGTTATCGTCTGCGACACCCTGAGGAAACGGCCCCTCGCATTCTCCTTTAAATCTAGATAATAACGTCGGTTGTCCTTGATCATCATTTCGCTTTTCAGTTTGCCGTCCTCCGGGACGTTATCAGGATTGGGAGGTCCTGAAACGACCGCGTGCGGACGTGGGAAAAAAGTAAACACAAAAAAGTCCCAAGTACGTACCTAACGACGAGTAAAAATCACTAAAGGCTGATAAGTGGTCGCGAAATTCGGCGGCCGTCGATAGCGCTAGGAAGATCTGAGAACGTCTACCGTCGGCGCCGATCTACAAGTCAGGAAACGATGAAAAGACTGGTCGAGATCCAAAATCTAATAAGACCTGATGTGGATGGCGCACTTTTAACTACGATTCTTGTCAAATACAAAAAAAAAAGTCTTAATAGTTTTCAGAATAAAGCAATTAATAAAATCAAAACTGAAATACATAATTTGAAAAATGGTAAACTCTGAATTTCGTTTTACATAATTTTATAAGAAAATATATTGTCAAAGCTTAAAAAATAGCAAATCAAAATCTGTCAAAGCCATGTATGACTGCCATTTTAAAAAAAACTTACTTTGTGTTGTATCTCAGAAACAAGTGACCGACCTTGTTTATCTAATTTCTCAGATCCAACGTAAAATTCGGTATAAAAAAATGCGCTCAAACTTATTTCGTATCTTTCCAAACAACGAAGTTATTCGACTTTTTTACGACTTGAAAATTTCTACTTTTGATGTGCCTATACATTTTTTTCTGTCTCCTATGGTTACCAAAACACCCAGGAAAACACATGAATTCTGGGTCACTCTGTAGAAGGTGTCCCACTTACATTGTAATTGTAGGATATCTCTATAACTATTAATGCTAGAGGGTCTTCTTTTTTTTCTTGTGAACTGAGCTGTACCATTACCACTTTTGTATTGTCTTTTGTTTCAGAGCTATAACCAACATTTTAACATTTATTTGTATATTAATTTGTGTTGCCGAATACGTCGATGAATGGGTTGTCTGATTTCAGTTTTTAAAGAAATTAATAAACTATCGATGTATTCCGGAGTGTAGTGGTATTGGAGCCTTGAGAATGAAGTAAACGACTTTGAAACGTCAGCAAAGATACGTACATGTCTTTTAACGTCCCCATCCCAATATTAACCTATATACTACATACAATTTGAAACTGGCACGAAGCAGAACATAACCATAACTTTTTTTTTCTTCAGTTTTCAGTATCTTGTTTGGGAATGTAGATACAAAAAAAGCGTGACGACATTTTTTGTAGATATTTTTATTTTGAATCCAATGGCGGGTTCAGAATTTTTTTTGGGGGTCATATTTTTGAGATACAACACGAACTTGCATTTTTTAAAATACACACACAGGTTCCTTTTGATGGAATAAAATTTTTACTTAATAATGTAAGTTGTCATGATTGCATGTTTTCTTGTTATACAGCCTCTAGAATGTAAACATAAAATCTGATTAAATTATTAAAGGAAAACTGAATAACACCAAAATTAGTATAAATAAACCTAACAATGTATACATTTCTTAATCAGAAGAAATGGGTCTTTTCAAACATAGCAAAACTAACTATGGTTTACATTTTAAAAAATGCAAGTTTGTGTTAAATCTCAAAAATGTGACCCCCTACAAAAATTCTGAGTAAGCCACTGGATTCAGAACAAAATTATCTATGAAAAATGTCTTCACAGTTTTTTTTGTATCTATACACTTAATTGAGATATTGAGAGCTGAAAGTTGGCTATAGCTTTAAAACAAAAGACGATACAAAAATGGCGATGGCACAGCTCAACTCACAACAAAAGACAGTAATGTCGAAACCGCAACCCTCTATCGTTAATAGCCCCACTATCGATAGTGAAAATTCAACCACGATCAATAGTTTTCCACCTCAAATGTAAATCCACTAAAATGCTTACATCTTCACAGTGGAACGCTCTTAAATCTATCAAGGTGGAAGAAGGATGTTCGAAAACAGATTGTTTATAACAGAATGGTAATCGTTTTACGAAGAACTGATATTTTACATCAAATCCGAGTAACTGTCAAAGCCAACTCTTTGAGAAACGAGCCTGTACATTTGAATCAACTTTACGAAGGCGCTGCATATTCCGCGTGGTTCTAAACCGTCGGAGCGAGGGCTAAAACCGACGTAAACCCATGCTCTCTCTTTAAGTTACGCACCATCCACTTCACGTCTCTTTAGGAACCACCACGACTTACCTCGGCTACTTTAATAAACCGTCCCCTACGATTCTGTTTCACGTCTAGATAGAAGCGCTTGCTCTGTATCTGGAGCATCTTGGTGGCCAACTCCTGCTCCACCTGTCCCTGCTGGCCTAAAACACGAAAATCAGCTAGGAAAACTCGACGAACCGACGGGGATATCAACCTGGATCATGCCAGTACTGTATTCTAGCGTAATCCCATTCGAAATTGACGTCTTCCATTTCGTTACGAAAGGAAGACATCAGAGAACCCGGTTAAGAACGCGAGAAAAATGAATCACTATTCCACACGGAGCATCTTACTACACAGCATTCTAGGAATGCCGGCTGGTGAATCATCGCCGCGGTTCATTCATGAAAACTATCGTCGTCGAGATTCCGGTTCCGCAACACCACTCTCTACCTACCTGGTTCGTATTCCGAACTTCCTTGCTCCATCCCTGGGTGGTACTCTACAATATTCGCACGAGATTAGTACCAAACCGACATGGTTTTCATGGTAGAGCGCGAGAATTGATCAAAAAACGAAACGGCAACCCAAATAACGTTGACCAAGGTCGCAGGACGGGCCCTACCGCAACAACAGCCCTCCCGACCACCCCAGGACATAACCGAGCGCGAAAGCTAGCCCAGGACGGGGGTGGTTTCCCGGGGCGAAGGCCCCACGGGTTCCCCACCTCGAATACGGCCCCCCCGACCCAGAAAATTCAACCGCACCGCGACCGATGACAGCAGAACGTCGCCATTTTGCCCCGCTTGTCAAAAGTGTAACAATGAAACTGTAGGTTATCGGGCGATTTTTCGATGGGGGCGGATTCGCGCGTTGGGGGCGCGGGTTTTTGATCGATTCTGCTGGGTTTCCCTAATCCATCGAGGCTACTCACTTTGCGAACTTGACCCTTCATCGCCGCTACCTATATCCGACATCGCAAGCCTTCACCACACAAAACCTTCTTCTGCTGGGCCTTGGCGGAACGAAAAGTCACTAGATTCATCTCCCTAGTTACTAGATGACGGAACTGTGACATAACCGATTCGATTCGGCTGGTTTGAGTTTCGAAAAACGCGCCAGCCATCGATGAAATTCAATTCGAAACAATGGGCCTTCATTTTCCATTCATCAGTCACCATTCACAGGGTTTTACGATTAAAAAACCCTGTATATTTTAACAAAATTTGCTACACGGGGCTGGTAAAAGCATAAATTCTGTGTAGAACAAAATATAGGACGTCCCAATGAACATAAGACAATAAAAACCTTACTTTTTCATACAAGCATTTATTCTCTACAACTTCTACCTATTCTGGACATTATTAACCAATCTACTATTAAAACCAACCCTATACTTGCGCTGAACACAATTTCCGAAAATATTTTTATTGTTCCTGAACCATTTTTCTAAATAATAACAATACTGGATAATTATATTTGTCTTTTGGAAATTCTAAACTTGATTATAAAGACAAAAACAGATTAAATACTAACAAGATTTGATAACTACCACAGAAAATTTAATTTCAAAGTAATTTCCTAGATATTACAAGCAAAACGGAAAACCAACATCCGTTAAAAGAAACCTTTACACAGCCAAACGTTCACACAAACTCAATGTATTGAAAGCTATCACTGGCAGAGCTATTATACTAATAATCAACCCATCATACAGACCAAAAACCATCACAAAATCAAGAACCATTCTAACAAATAACTACCCAAAACACAACAAAATCAAAAACTGACAAAATATTTAGCAATCAAACAAAAACAGACACTCAAATCCTGTAATATCCACAAACAATTTTACACAAAACTAAAAATCGATTAATTAGTAAAAAAATCAAACAAATACTAGATAATATTAACATAATTCAACCAAAAAAAGTACAGTTGCCTTATTGAAGATGAAAAAGTAATTGTTGTAATAAGTTTCACAGTACGAAAACATTTATTTATGACTTTCTAAATGTACTTACAAAGAACTAAAGAATTTTAGAAAGCGATCCATATTATGGCAGCGTTCTTTTTTTGTGGAACGGTGTGAGTCCGTTTTGTTTTATTTTCAACAAGATAATGAACCAAAACACACTTCCTTATTGGTCGGTGAATGGTTGTGAAATAATAACATTTAAGTATTACAATGGCCTGCCCAGTCACCAGACATCAACCCAGTTGAGAACTTATGTGAAGCGGTAGATAGTCAGAACCAGACACAAAGATTTACAAATGAACAATATTTAATGGGTAAATAGAATCAATTAAGTGTGGTCACATTTCGATAAATAACTTTTATTAAACCTTTAATAGGGTTTGATTTTCAAATATTTTAAATTTTTAGCCCTTAACATCTCATAATGATTACCTACAGACTATATCCATTCTTAACATGGATAACAGTATTCTTAAACATTTAAAATTTAATGTACTATTAATTGTATGTTTTTCAAAAAGTAAGGCAACTACTTTTATCTGACAGTGTAATTAAAAATGACCTGTATTAAAGTTATTCGCAATTTGACACGGAATCCAAAAATTAAATTAAACTGGGTGGATTCTGTTAAAAGAAAACAACTAGTGGTTTTTTAATATTGGGAGATATATAATCCTAAAAAAAGTCACTACCTTTAATAATAAACAAGATATTTGTAGGTAGAGATTTTTCGGAACATTCTCATTCTTATCTTTTTAGTTCATTTATAAATAGTGCGATCTTTAACAACAGATGTTTATAAATTAACCAAATGTTAAGAAGCTAATGAAGATTTTTAATGAATTTATTTTCCTTAATTATTTCTCAGTTTTAGAAACTTTTTCATGTTTTTCTACTGTTTTTATACGTGTTTTTTATACACATACAGGTGTAGCAAACCTTTATGTGTACTAATTCACCACAATAATGTTTTTTTATGTAATGAGTTTAAACATTGCGAATTGGAGCCCATAATGACATAATTCATACGGAATTTAATTCGATATTATTAATAAATACGCAGAATTCGCGCATGCGCCCTCTATCTCCTACCTCCTCAAACACCCGAACTAAGGTGGACAAAGATGGCCAAGGATCTATCCGCCATTTTCTAAAGTGAGATAGAATCAAGTGTTTTTCGGCGTTTTTCCGTGTTTTCGCGCGTTTTTCGACGCGGATTTCGCGCGAACACCTTTTTCCCTAGGGGGGGTGTTCGGAAAACGCACCAGCCCGCCGTCTCACGGTGGAAAACCACCCCTTTTCCAGTCCTGCTCGTCGGCGTCCGTACGCCATAGACGTCGTTCCGGAGTGAGAGCAAAGGTAAATTGTTTTCTTTGTTACTTCATACTCTTATTTCATTTCAACTTTATCCACGTCTTTGTTGGTAAAAAGAGATAAATTTGAACGGGATGCGGAAGTTTTGAAATTGGGGAATTTGGGGGGGTCGTTTTTTTGGGGGCGAGGGCGGACGCATCATCCCCTGACGTTTCGGTTTTTTTTTCCTGGTCGTTGTGCTGGCCGGGCCTCGGCCCTCTGGGAACGGAGGATTTTTTTCGTCGTTTTGTGAAGAGGGGGTTTGTTTATGTGCACCAATGCAATCAGTTTGACAGGTGTCATTGCCTGGGACAAAATAAAGAATTTTTTTAAATAATAAAAGATTGTAAACTAATAAGCAAAAATCCGTTACAAAATTTAAAAAAAGAGGGTAATGAAACTTTGGACAGTTAAATACAAGTTAAAATTAAAAAATCCGATATCAAAAAGCTATACCCTACCAAGAATTCATAAATTCCCAATTAGCAGACGGGTTGGTTAATAAATTCAGTATATTAACGCTAAATTATAACTGTTCAACCAAAAATTCTCTAGATATAATAAATAAATTTAAAAAAATTGAAATTAAATGTTATCACAGATCTTTTGATGTCGAATCATTGTTCAATAGCTTTAGAATTTTTGGAAGAACATAATAAACTCCATTAAGTGATTATTGACGAATGCTTGAAGTATTATAGACTTATTATGCCAGTTAGTGAAGCATATAGTCAAAGTATTCAGCGATAAAACTTGAAATCGTTGATATCAACCATTACAAGCCTAAAAAAATAAATATCTACTGAAGATGATAAAAACAGAGTGAAACCACCTGCTAGGGATTACTTACTAATGAAGCTTAATCATTTTAACAGGATCCAATGAATTTTTTTGTGATAAAACGTGTCCTAACATAAAGGAATTCTGAAATCGTGGCATAACCAGAATGCTTACTATTATGATGCCCGTTTTATAAGATAGTAGTTTGACGATAACAAAAATTATTTATAAAAATTAAATAGTTGTTAAAATACAAGTCTCCCATTATATTGTATGTAGGTATAACTATTACAACTGGACTAATTGAATAGCTATGTGTAAGAAAAAAAATATCATCAAAGACAGTTTAATTGCAGGATGATATTTCATAACCTGAAGAAAAAAAATGTATTAAATACTTCGAGACAAACAAAATTCAACTGTGTGTTCAGCAAAAATTTGATAGGTGATACTGAAATTAAAAACTTGTAAAAGATATTTTGTTTGCTTGTTTAAATCTGAAAAATCAACATCTATATTGGGCACAAATTTGAGCTATATCAGTTTAATGATTTGGGAGATGCAAGTTTTTTTAACATTATATAGTTTAAGATTAGGTAGCACCTTTGACAGTTCATATATTTTTCTGTATTTAAAGTAGTATGCAATATCATTATGAGAACACATTGCCGGAATTGTACTTTCTTATTCTCTTATCAAGGAATTCCTAAATTTATATAACAATAGGGCTTTATCAGTTGTGTAATTATTAAACACATCTCTCATTAGATAAAGTTAAGATTAATTTGTAAAAAATGTGCTAAACTTTTAAGTATAGATGATGAAAACATACTATCAGATCACAAAAAAAACAAATTATAAATTTAATTGTTAGATATGGCCATGTGTGGGCTTGACTTCAAAAATTCGTAGAGGATATTTAGGAAAAAAGTTAAAAATTTACCTCTACATTGAGTAAAAATAATAATTAGACAATAATTGTATAACACTGCTCAAGCAGATAAGATTACGATGTATGCTACACCATTAGAAATGCACATGCCCATCTGAGAAAATGAAAGCTCTTAACAATTGGAATACAGATTAGTCCATTATAGTTGCTAGAGCAGATAAAGGTTTAGCCAGAGTAATTTTAGATACAACAGATTATGAGACTACAGTTAAAGAATTATTAGATGAGGAAACATCAAAAAAAAAACTTGAAATGTTTCGAATGAGGAGAAGTCTTTTTTTATCTGTTTCCAATTGCAAGGTACCTAAATTGGATGGTTTGTCCAAAATCCATAAAACCTATAATCTTTGTTTGTTTGTTTGTTTGTTTTAAAAATCTTCCTCTGTGTTAGGCAAAACATTTCAGCTATGCCAGTTTGGTAACATGGAAGAAAAATATTTTAAGGCAAAGAAGCATTTAAATGTATGGGACAAAAATTTGACCCAGACATAAACAAAGCTTCTTAATGTTTCAGGCCTCAAAATGTTCGACCCAAACGCCATAACCACCCAGCAATCCCAAATCCAATACCAGCAGCAACAACCGGAGAAAGAAAAGACAGTCGAAGCCCAAAAAGAGGCTTTCCCGTCGTTCTGCTACGCCAACGTCAACATGATACACAAAATCACCCCCAACACAACGCAGACACACAACAGCACGGTGAACATGTCACAATTATCAGACGACAAATGCTACATAACCCAGCCCTTCTCCTACAACTACGCCCTGGTGAACCAGATGCAGCTGGCTCAAAACACGATTTCCAACATCACTTTCAAATGTGACGTCTGTGGGCTGATGTTTGCCCACCTGTCGCTGCTCAACCATCACAAGAGGGTGCATCAAGGACAGGGGGATCAGACGCAACCGCAACAGCAGCAGATAACGGTGCAGGTGCAGCAACAGCCGCAGCCGCAGCCTACGCAGATTCAGATCGTGGCGGCTGATAGGATTAGGTTCTCGTGTGAAGAGTGTGGACTGACTTTTAACACTCAGACTGATTTGAAGGTAAGATAGAATGATAGTTTATTAGGGTGTACTTACAATAACTATGTGAAGGTAAGATATCTTGAATATAACATCAGATAAAAGACGGAGTTCTCAGGAAAGCAATCTTCACTTCACCTTTCGGTTCAAACCAATAATAGGCACTCATTTCAACAAATTTCTAAATTTTCGTCCTTTTCATAACAGTCTAAAATTTATCTAACTAATTTCTCAGAAACGCAACTTAAATTTCTGAATCAAGGATTAAAATTTATTCCCCTAAAAAAGTTGGTATCAAAGATATTCAATTACTGGCAGTTGATTGTAAAGCAATAAAATTAAAACACTTTTAATACCACGTAAAAATTCAATATTACAACAACCAATTAATAACATTGATGATAAGTCTTCAAAATTTAACAAAAAATATTTCTTATATTCTAATGCCAAAAAATTAATTGATAGTATAGAGTCCAAGTAAGTAAAAGAAAAGCTTACCTTTTCAAAAGCTGATAAAGGAAATTGTATAGTGATTTTAGACAAACATCATAACTTAAACAAAGTATCATTTTACTTTTTAGATAACAGAGATTTCAAAATGGTTAAGAACACAGTTAAGTTTAATAAGAAATTAAAAGAACTTTTGACAGGGTTAAACTAACTTTAATTACTTCGATTATTTAATTCAAAAATTCTTTCCTTGAATCCAATGCCTCCGAGGCTTTATAGATTACCTAAAATACATAAAGATGGCTGCCCTGTTTATTATATAGGTAAATTCTCCGGGTTATAAATTAGCAAAATGGTTTTTAGTCCTCCAAAATGAAACTAAATTTTATAGATATACAAAGTTTTAAATTGCCAAAATTGGATAATTCTAAATGATTCTTGCATATTCAATTGTCCCATCTGAATTTTTTATTTGAATGCTTTTCATTTTTAGTCAAGATTGCTTGTTTAGATTCATTTCACTAATTTGGCAACGGCATAGTATTTTCTTTTGCAATTTGGTACTGAGATGACTTATTAGCCGAAAAAGCTTTATCTATTAATAAATTATTGTGGATTAAATTTGGCAAGCAGAAAAACCTCCTGCCAAAAAAATATTCCAGATAGATACTCAACAGTTTATCTCGTTTGTTTCTAGTCGCACAAAATCCAAAGTCATCAGCCTCAACAACAGCAACAACAGGTGGCCCCACAACAACAACCCCAACAACAGCAAAACACGTTGAAGATAAAGAACTGCGAATCCTGTGGAGCTCCCCTCCCGCAAGACAACAACAAAAAGAGGGCGGTCATGAAAGTGAAGTGCGAAACTTGCTTATCTGCTGAAGCCATACAGCCCCAAATATTTGTGGTAGCTACGGCACCCGATACATCAGCCACTGTCAAATTTGAAGAGTCTACGGGGACACAGACAACTTCGAACTTAGGTAAAGGTAATGTAAATTTAGTGGGGGTGTAGATTATTGGTAACGATTGAGAGAAATATATCAATTTCTAGATCTGTTCTAGAAAGTTTTAATATTTTGCAGAGCATTCATTTATTAGGGGTTCTTTTCGATTAAGGGCTTGTTTCTGTCTTTTTTTATATGTCTACAGATTTTAATTTAGATACAAGTGCTGTCTTTCTTATTTAGACAGGTTTTTATATAGAATTATTCAATTTTTGTACGCTTTTCATAAGGAATTTTTCACTTTGATATAACCATGATTGTCTGGTGTAGGTACTCAAAATTCTATCCCGATAGGAGTTAAAAACAACCACCCAGTGAAACGGAGAGGAGTGGCCAGCGTTACAAAATGCACCAAGTGCAATGGCAGTGGGATTATATTTATCGGCGGCGCCAAAAATCAACAGAACAACATCGACAAGCCTTTTCACTGCAATATATGTAACGGTGAGTTCGCATGTGCATTCAGAATTGTTCTGTATAAGTTTGAATTAATTATATTCGAGACTTATCCATTTGTTTTAGGTTCCTTCAGCCGCTATAGCTCTCTCTGGTCACATAAGCGTCTTCACACGGGCGAGAAGAATTTCAAGTGCAATATTTGTGGTTTGGCCTTCGCAAAGGCTGCATATTTGAAGAATCATTCGCGCATACACACCGGGGAGAAACCCTACCGCTGTAACGTGTGCGGGATGCAATTTTCACAGTCGCCGCACTTGAAAAACCACGAAAGAATTCATAGCGGGGAAAGACCATATATTTGTGAGGTAAGTGTCGATGTTATTTAGTTCATGAACTTCTTTGCCTTTCGACAGATTTGTTTCTTAATATCAATATTTATTTAGGTGTGTGATAAAAGTTTCGCTCGACATTCAACCTTGTGGAATCATCGTAGAATACACACGGGGGAGAAGCCCTATCGCTGCGACATATGCGGATCCTGCTTTAACCAGGCCACTCATCTGAAGAATCATGCGAAAGTTCATTCTGGAGAAAAACCTTTCAAGTGTGATATTTGTCTCGTAGGATTTTCGGATAGGTAAGTTTTTGATGGGAGTAATAATAATTGTTTTTCTTTTCCTCTATTTATTTATATTTAATTATAATGTCCGCTTGTCAAATAACGATCAGATTTTGCTTGATAAAACACCCTTTTAAAAAGCAGACTGATAAGAAATTTAAAAAGTGATATCTGTATTTGTTTTTTGCTGCTACTGTTACAATGCTTTTTTTTTACAAACTTAGTCATAATTCTGTGAGTAAACTTTATATGAAAAATATAATTATACACAATCTGTTGAAACTTTTTGAGGATTAGTTATATATATAATCTTGAAACATAGCACAATTCAACTCTTACTCCATATATGGCCTGAGATTTTAAACAAAAAGTGTTAAAATTACGCTTGAATTAGAAAATCATGATAATAAACTAAAAGGTCAATTGTTAAACAGCAGTGGGTTTAAGAGAAGACCTTGAACTAATTCATATTCAGCCTTTTCTCAACTGTAAATTAATGAAAAAAATCATCATAAAATCAATAAAGTTTTTAACTAGCAAAATCAAATTAAAAATATCCCATTTCTAGTATGTTTTGAATCATCAAACTTGCTATCATTCTGACAGGTTTGCGCTGAAGAGGCACAGAAACATCCACGAGAAGTACGGCAGGACGAAACCGAACGTTCCCGCACAAACAACCGAAGAGACGTCCACGGAAAACAACAGTACTCAAGAGACTGTCGACCAATCACAGATCGAGATCACGGAAACTAAATTCGAGGAGCCGAAGTATGAAGAAACGGATCACACCGTCGAGATCGAAGAGATTGCGGAAATTCCAGAATTGCAGGTGCAAATGTCTTAAACGAGCCCGTAGTGTACGTGTAAACGCTCTGTCGTGGAGAAACGGTCGTGTGTTTAATTTTATCTGCCATATTGTTTGTGAGGACAATGTCGATGTAAATAAGGAGTAATTTTTAGGTTTTGTTAAGTGGCAACTGTTTCTTTTTAAGAATTGTCTTGAGTATACGCTTCCTTAAGATTTAAGTCTGTATGGATCTAGATAAGAGATATTAAATAGAGATACTGAATTCAGCTGGTGGTTTGATTCCATAAAAATATATGAAATGAGTTAAAAAAAATCATTTAATTTAATCAGGCAGCCAATACAATACATATAATCTTCCCATCTACAATAGAAAAGATGTTATTTAGTACTAAACTAATTAATTTATTAAAAAGTTTTTTTTGTAATAATAATTATTGGTTTCTGTTATCATCAATAAATTCTGGTGTGCCTAAAGGATCTAACTTGAGCCCCCTATTGTTTGTACTTTTGTCAATGTAGATATTATTGTGGACTTTACATTTAGAAAATAAATTTATGATTGTATTATGGGCACCAATCTAAAATTTTTTAATTTCATATTTATTCAATAACAGCTGTACTGATATATTTTTCATCTCTTCATGTGTATTCTGGTCAGATTCAGGCAGTTTAGAATTGACATTGTCGCACATATTATTAATTACTTAATTAATTAATTACCTACTATCTTCAAACTCCTCAAACAGCTTCTTCTTTAAACCTTTTATAAGTTGTACAAACTTGAAGCTAAAGTAATCTTTATTTATTATTGTGAATAACAAAACATACAATTTTAGCTTATATAAGTAATTAAAATAGAACTTACTAAGCTTTGTTTTTTAATCTTTCTTCCTTCAGACTCTTGTAAGTAAACTCAAAATTGGTATAGATACTTCTTCATAAGGAAAGATTTTATTTATCTTATTACTGAATTAATTGAATTGAATTTTTTAGTTTTAAGTATCTTAAGTGCCTTTGTTATCTGTCATCATCAGAATAAACAGTTGCACTTGAAACACAATTCACTGTAACCAAAATAGTTTTCGACTGAAACATGAACTGTATACTATATTACCTTTATTAAGCTACAATCCAAATTTAAATTACTAATTCAGTAAAATTGAATGACGTTATTAAAAGAAATTCGGTGTTGATCAGTATTAGTTTTGATATTATATTTAAAAGTCATGATAATCGATACTGCTTGATCAGAAAATGCACCAGTGAGAGTGTTATGTAGAAATTACACTTTCAAAGAGTCCTTGTATTTATTAATATTTTTCTATCTTTTCCTGTTTCAGGATGTGCATTATAATCCCCTTAAAACTGCACTTGAAACAGATAAGAGATTCAATAGATTTCACAAGTAACTTTCGGTAAGATTAATTCCATGCTACTGTATATGTAGCAAGGAAAACAAGGTGTGTCTTTCATACTTAGTGTGGTGATCGAACTAACTTACTGTAGAACAAAAGCCAACAAAAGTGGTGAGTCTATTGAACAATTATATTATTTGAAATGCTAAAAGAACACGTGAAATAGACTAAAGAAAATGCAAATTTAAATCTTATTATAAATTGCAGGTAAGCTCAGATGAACACACAAAATGTTAAAGACGAAAAGAGCACCTCATAATGGTCGATCTGGTATATCAAACATGACTAAACAGATTGGCACAAGAGAAAGGTATGTCGTAATTTAATTTATAAGGATGCCATTTGTTGTTTTTAAATGACTGCATAGTTTTAGAACATACTCAAATACAGACAGACCCAAAGAAGATGCAAATGAACAATGTCCATCACCAGAGGAAACAGCTGAAGCAGCCCATAAAGAAGTGTCAGAACTGGAGAAACCAGGGTTACCAGAAGGATGGGAATGTCTTACAGATCTTTCTCACATAAAAATTTTAACTGAGAATGGAGACAATGAATATACTATCGATTCCATGCGTGTTAGACTACTTATACTGGCTAGTAAAAATGGTATACCAGAAATAGTTGAAGATTTGATACTACAAGGAGTCGATGTAAATATCATGGATCATTCTAAGGGGACACCACTTCATCATGCTGTAACAGGATGCCTTCCTGGTGAAAAGCAACAAGAAAAAACCTTCCAAGTTGTAAAGATGTTAGTTGAAAATGGGGCCCGTATTGATGCTGTCAATAATGAAGGTGCTACACCACTTATGTTAGCCATTGAGAATGCTTTATCTTATATAGTTGAATATTTGATATCAAATGGAGCCAATGTTCACATTAGGCAAATGGTTGGATGGACAGCAGTACATTATACATTTAAAATGTCTGCTAAGGACGAACCACAAAAAACTCTCAGTATTTTAAAGGTCTTAAAAAAAAATGGTGCCAACATTGATGATGCTGATAAGAAAGGCGTTACCCCACTCATGTTAGCCAGTAAAAAATGTCTACATGAAATAGTTAAATACTTGATTTCAAATGGAGCCAGCACAAATGCTACAGATAAACGAGGATGGACACCAGTACATTATTCTATTGTAATGCATGTAAGAGGTGAACTACCACAAACTATTCTTGATATTTTAAGGATCTTGACTGAAAATGGGGCCAACATTGATGCTGCTGATAAGAAAGGCGTTACACCACTCATGCTAGCTAGTAAAAAACGTTTACCTGAATTAGTTGAATATTTGATACTGAAAGGAGCCAAAACAAACAACACAGATAAACAAGGATGGACCCCAGTATTTTATTCTATTGTAACATATGTTCAGGGAGAACAGCCACAAACAGTTCTCGACATTTTACAGCTCTTAACTGGAAATGGTGCTAACATTGATGCTGCCGACAAGGAAGGTATTACACCACTGATGTTAGCCAGTCAATATGGTTTCCCTGAAGTAATCGAATATTTAATATCAAATGGGGCCAATGTATATGCCACGCAAAAAGATGGATGGACCGCAGTGCATTATACCATTAAAATTTATGCTAACGAAAAACAACTGCAAACAATTCTCAGTATTTTACGGATCTTAATACAAAATGGTGCCAACATTGACGCTGCCGATAAGAAAGGTGTCACGCCACTCATGTTAGCCAGTAAAAAAAGTTTACCTGAAGTAGTTGAATATTTAATACTGAAAGGAGCTAACACAAATGTCACCGATAAACAAGGATGGACACCAGTACTTTATTCTATTGCAAAGTATGTTAAGAGAGACCAGCCACAAATAATTCTCGATATTTTAAGGTTCTTAACTTCAAATGGTGCTAACATTGATGCTGCTGACAAGGAAGGCGTTACACCACTAGCGTTAGCCATTCAATATGGTTTACTTGACGTAATTGAATATTTGATAAGGAACTAACGCAAATATGGACGGACAGCAGTAGCATTTGCTAAGGACAAACAACCACAAACAGTTGATAATTCCTTTTTCACAACTAAAATTTATGGATGGATGTAATGAACCGATAAAAGAAAGGAAATTGATGATACTTGTTTTCCGTTAAAAGGTCACAAAATAACATGTACATAACGAAACCAAAAATGAATATTGGACAGTAATTTTATATCTTTTTTAGGTTTATTTATAAATAGTTCAGCCAAAAGAGTGCTAAAGAAAGTACCCATAGCTAATCATGAATATTGTATAGCATTTTAAAAAAGTAGATCCCTTAAAATTTTGATGTAATCTTTAAGAGGAATAGGAGGAAATAAATTGTTCACGTCTAAAGAAACTAGAAGATCCTTTACAAATCAAATTACATTTGATTGGTTCAATTAAGACAAAATCTCCATCATTTAACAATTTTTGTCTAAAATGACAAGGCAATTCTTTTAGCTGTTTTAGAAAAGAATAATAATATTAAATGTTACAAAAAATGCAGATAAAAACCGCGCTTTTTTTTAAATCGAATTCCACAATAGTACACAAATTTGCTACTACGAAGCGCTGCTGTTTTTGGCTGGTTGCCAAATCGTTATTGCCTGAATCCCTATTCGTCGAAATCTGCATTTAGAAAATGAACAAATCCCACAATTTTCCGAAATTCTATGCGGCAATTCCATTTAGACTGAAATTCCACAATATCTTTGATGTCATGTTGGTATTTCTAATCAAATTATCACAGATCTGTCAACACGGCGTTTAAAAGTCAATGGAGGTTAAATGAGTTTGACAGCTAGTTATGGCGGACAATTTATCGAAAAAACCCGCTAAAGGGATACTCAAAAATTCCAGTAGCTTCGACCAGCAAGACCAGCACTCAAATGCTAAGTGAGTATCGCAATTTCTTTAATGTTTTGTGGCCCTAAAGTGACGGAGAGACCCAGCCCACGTTTTAGGTTATGTTTTTCATTGTTCACTCCAAATTTTCTTTTTTTAGGAAAGCGAAAGAAACGAAATGGGATGAAATGAATATTATACAGACGTTGCATCCTGCTGATAAAGATTATGGGCATATGAAGATAGATGAGCCGAAAACCCCATACAGTTACGAGGGACTGGACGTTGACAATTTCGATTCGTTGGATCCAACAGAACTAGCGGAAAAGTGAACGAAAACCCGAAATGCTGGTCCTTTTTACTCATCTTCTTTTGTTGTAGGATCAGATTGGGTGCTGACAAACCTGCGAAAATCTTCACTGAGGAGAGTGACGAAGAATCCGACGAAGAAATGACACCCGAACAGAGAGCGATCAAACGGGAGTTCGAAAGCAAACGGAAAAAGCACTATAACGAGTTTTACGCCGTGAAACTGGCCAGGAAACTCCTGGAGGAGGAGGAGGACGACGAAGACGATGAAAGCGACAAAAAAGACGACGGCGAGAGCACGTCGAAGTAATCTTCCGTTGAATTTTTACGGTCTTTGTGATTCATAGCGATAAGGTGGCAGGTCGGTTCGTTTATCATTGTTTTTAATAAAAAAATAAGACGCTTTTGTCAGCTTTTAACGTAAGCGTAATTAATATCGTTAACACCAACGTTAGATTCATTGGCTGTGTTAATTTATTCGTCGGCGTCCCGTAATTCCATTACAAAAGAGCCTAAGGGTACCAGTTTGCCAAAATTAGCGGTGGATGTTTTTTTTAGAACTGTTGCGGATCGTGACTACCCTGGTAAAGTAATATAGAGCATGTTTAGTTTTTTATTTGTTGTTTTGAACTATTTTTTTTGTTGAGTATTATGTATACAAGTAATGACATAAAAATGTAAAAAATGTGTAATAAAATGGTAATGAAGTGATGTTAACAACTAGACTTGTTTGTTTATTACTGGATGGGCATTTACACTTATAATTATCTATGAGTATATTATGATTAAAGTGTATTAGGAACACTGTTTTGTTGACTTCTCCATGTGTCAGAGTTTTAAAATTTACTACCTATATTACAAATTCCATAACAAGTTTTAGTAAATTTTTTAGGAGTCAAGAAAGTGCTACCTGTACTTTGATTTTAAGAATAAAGACATTTCAATAACTAGAACGGATATATTCACACAATTTACTTAATTAAATTATATACATAATTACAACTCATCTTTGGAGTCCAAAGAATCCTCATTAACATTAATAATTGTTTGTGGAAATTCACTATTTCTTACAAAACTATTTTTAGGTTTCATCAAGAAGATATTTTCTGACTTTGAAGTTGGATCTAACGCACACGCATTTTTTCCAAATTGTCAAGAAAAAAGAATTTTGATCTAGCACAGTTAACAAAGCTAAAGGTGATTACGCAAGTGGAAAAATTAGTCCAGTTCCAAGTAAATGGATTAGAAATTTTGTTTTTTGTATTCTCATCTGTCTGTGGTTGTAAATAAATAGTGTTTACTACAGTAGAGGGGATAGGATTGGTAAAAATATCTATATAAATTAAAGAGAAAGTCGAAAACTTTTAGTAGATATTCATACAGATTTTGAAAGACAGTAGCAAATTGGATGTAGAACTAATTTTAGAAGATGCTGACGTTTTGCATAATTTTACAAAAATTCTTCCTATAATTTGCTTTAAATACATATTTTTCTAATTCCAAATAAAATCAAATGCTTAAGGAATTAGTTGAAAATTTAAATCATTTATCTAAATAGTTAATAGTTGATTAAAGAGAGAGGCTACAAGACTGCCATATTCAACAGTTGCTAGAATTGTTGTTTTGAACACATTAAAGTAATTGAAAATTGTTCTGTAAGAAATAGTGAATTTTCAGTAATAATTATTATCGTCGATGATCATTCTTCGGACTCAAAAGATGAGTAGCAATTATGTAAATTGAGTAAATATATTCAGTTTCAAAAACTATAAACGATATACTATTTCTATAACTTCTCGAATATAACCAGTCAATTAATGAACAGGAAATTAAATTAGATCATCCCTCTGCCCTTTTCGAGGTGCGTACCCAAAAAAAAACGCCGCCACTGAACCACGTGGTCGGTAAAACAGATCACCGATGCGTCACGATTTCCCAAAAAAACACTCAAAATCACCCCATACCATCACCGATCAAAATCGCGCCGTGAATTCTGCGTGAATCCCCTTTGATGCGAACAACCATCACAAATAAGCCAGTGGCTCACGTGAGCAAGACGCAAGCGCGGTGCATTATTAATAGCGACGGAGGATAGAATTTCAGGATTTTCAGCAGTTCGAGTCCGGTTCTTGGTACGCGTGGTGGTTCGATTAAAGTTCTATCCGTAAAAGAAAAAAGTGCAGGTGCCGCTTTGAGTTTGCAGGAAAGGAAGAAGCCAAGGTAGGAAGATTTATTAACCTGGGGCACGTCCTTTCTGTCGAGGGCACCCTGCAGGTGCATGGGGTCCTTTTTTTGTTTCCCTTGCCCCACCCGGTTGATTGTTCGAATATTTTTACGATAACCAGAACCGGTAGCTTTATCGGTGGGGAAAAACGTGGGTGTGTGGTTATCTGGGGCAGTTTTCCTCATTTTTTTTTCTGGGTTGCTCGATTCAGCTGGGTTTTATTGTCATCAGATCCCGGAGGTTAACGTTCGCTAGAGAGAGAGGGAAAGCGTCTTCGCAGATGCTTGTGGAGGGACAGGTTCTTGTTTTTTTCTTGGTGATGCGGGAGGCAGCGATTTTTTTAGGTCGGTTTTTGGATATACCGTCGGGTTGGGTCAGTAGGACACAACAGTGAAAGGTCGAAAGAGAGCTGGGAAAGATACGAGGAAAACTTTCTGTATATTGCTGATAGACAAAAATCGTTTGAGAGAAAAATCGAAAATGGTATGATTCAACATAGTATTTAACTTTTAAGTCCGTCTTCTGAACAGCAAACCGTAAAAAAATGCAGTACGTCTACTACATTACCATAAAAGTATGACAGCATCCCAAATGTTAAGTTTTTCCTTCGTCAAATGCAAATGTAAATTAATGTAACTAACAAGAGAGATAAAAGAAACGAAAATAATACGAAGTAGACTATTCACAGTATTTCATTAACAGTCCCCCTATTTTAATAAAATTTAAATTGGACTGGTGCACAAATATATCCCCATCTACATTTTACAAGAATTGAACTAATTTTAACAAAAGATTCGTAAATTAATATTGGGTTTGGCCTCCATTCTTCCTAGTTAGCTCAAAAATTCAAGAATTCATGCTTCCAACCAAATTATTTAATATTTTCGGTTCCAAATTGGCCCAAACCTCTTCTAACGAATTTTTGAGTTCATTTATGGTGGCATACTGTCGGTTATCGCCGAAATAAGATACCCCAAAGATTTTCAATCTAACAGTTCGATATTTGGTTGGCAAACCAAGCCATCGACCTCATACCATTAACGTACCACCTCCAAAGTTTAGTTTAGAAAGATACTCTGGTTCTTTCCTCAAATCTCGCCAATAACAACAAGAGACCATCGAGATGACCTAGAGCAATGACAAACAATAGACATTGTCGTTTGTAAACTTGTACTTGACCGTTGCTTTTCATAATACTGATAGTACAAGACTGTTAAGACGTTCATGTTTTACCAGCACACATACATAAAACACTTAACGATGGCGTCGTTAAGATTTAAGGCTCATAAAGTTCCAAATAATTGTCTCGCTCTAGAAAACGGATCTTAGACGCCCCAACCACTTAACGCTTCAGAAATTACATAAATCGGCATTCGTTGCAATTCAATTCAATTTTCACCGGGAACTTTCGAAAAAAATACGCGGACGATTTTGAAAATTACGTCTGAATTTCTTGCTTCGTTATGTTGGAATGTCAGATAGTGTAGTTGTTCAAAAGAGCATGAAAAAACCTATTTGTTATGGTCTAGGTACGATTTGTGTTCTATATTTTAATTGATTATAAATGGCTTAAATTGTCGGGGTATTTTTTTGCCCGTCTGTTTTTTTCACGGTATGAACTGTATTAAGAAAAGTGCGAATCGAGTTACTTTTTTAATTAATTCGAGGAAAGATCTACAAATACAGGAAAGACCACGTAACTAACTACAGTACTGATTGCTTCAAACGCTAACTGTTTGTTTTGCTTATTTATTAAATTTTATGCAACTAACTTCCTATTGCGTTATAAGAAACGCTGAATGAGTTGAAAACAATAATAGGAGTACTGCATTTTATGGTGAAGCGTTCACGAAATCATTCTAAAAGAAAAGAAAATTGAAGAATTGTTTGTTTCACCAGCACGAGAATGAATACCGTAACAAATATAATAAAGAATAAGTCAACGTATTATTGAACTCGATGCAATTGTTTTATGAAACATGAGCGTCGCGTCTATAATTAGCAAACTAGATCAAAAAAATACGTTAACATGTGGTCGTGTTAGGCCTCATCCTGTTGGGTGGTTTATTTTGCTTTTGGAATTATTTACAGTGTAGGGAGGGTACACACTTTACGTTTTTAATTATTCAAATATTGGAAAATTCCAAATGACACGAGTGTAGTCCTAATTTGCAGATGTCAAATAATGTATCAAAACAATCCACGTGTTTCCTTTGTCTATGCAACTATTAATTTTACATTTTTTTTACAACTGTGTTAACTGTAACTGTCCTAAAAATTGGATATCTAAGAAAGGTAAACTACCATTGCTTTCTAATTCCATAGCAAATTTCATGTCAGAATTTCGACTGTTAAATGATTTAGAAACCTACCCAACTCTTCTATACCGTGGGGCCAAATAATAAAAGTAGCATCTACATACCTACATATACCAACATTTTGGCTTAAATTGATAACCGTTGATTGCTACATCTTCAAAATTTTCTCTATTTGGTCTGGAAATATAATCAGAAGAATTCTTGMTGAAACTACTAGTTTTCCTWTCTAAGGTTTTAAACAGTTTAAATAAAAAATGGCACATCTACATAATTTTTCGTCGCACTGATAAAATAGTCCTGTTATTGTTGACCTTGCAATTCTTTTTTAATTAAATATATGTTTTTAGTAAAAAAAAATCCCCACTCCTGACAATTTTAAACCGACATTGACCTTTCGAGGACGTTCCACTTCGTCTGTGGTTCTACTTTGCATGTGGCATATCCTGTCAGCGTTACATGAATGATTTCTTTCAGTTGTACGTTCTTCCAGAGTATGGACATGTCTCTACGGAATCTCTAGCCTAAGGCGATGTAGTTGAAGAAATATGACTTTCTAAAAGATGTCATTTTAATGTACTCCTAACGTCCGTTCGTTCATTAAAATCAGTGATTGTTATAAATGTGATTCTTACATGGTATAAGTAACAACTTCCTGCTTGTAATTGAACTATTTCATTGGTTAATGAAGTAAAGAAAGACCAAATGTTCAAGTCAAAAAATGACGTGGACATTAATGTGAATTCCAACACAGAAGGTGCTTTTGTTTATGGTTTTCAGAATAACAAAACATGATACCATATACCAGCTCCGCAGTTACTATAAAACAATACACTGTTGTTTTCGTATTATCTCCGTCAAGTTTTTATATAAAAGGCTTCCTCTGAGCGATTTTTCGCGCCTATAGATAAAAAATAATTAGACAGGAAGTCTGTAATGGCCGAATTATTATACTGCAGGGGTCTGGAATCGCTGCTCCCATGCTAGGCCAATTAAATTGAGATATAAAGAACTCGTCCTCACAAAAATTGGATGGAGCAAACATTTCCTGCTGAAATCAATTATTGTACAATTGGGTTGAAACAAAAACTTGTATTTACTAGTACTTTTCCTACTGATTTTAGGCTTTACTGTTACCCTACTATAAATAAGGATAATATAAACAAACTTTTGGACATTTTATCCTCATTGTGCGTGTCTAAACCAACGTAGAATAAGAAGATAATTTTCTAGCTTTGTAGTACAAACGATGCCTCTTTCCGTTACGCTGTTTGACTTCATGCTGCGTCCATCTATCCCTCTAATAATAGTCATGTCACACCAATTTACCATAAATCCAAACAATCAAATTGGACCCGTTACGTTCGACTGGACTGCATCGACTCCCAAAGAAGCCAATTTAACCGGAAAACGCATTTAACTGGGTTACTCGGTAGCTAAAAGTCGTGTTAATGACATACGATGTAAATATTTAAGAGATAACTTTCGAATAACAACATGAATGTTTCGAAGCGAATCTGGTTCCGCCAGAGATTCAAATGAGAGAGAAATGGGTTGAATTATGTTTGAATACGACGAGCAAAAAAGGTCCGTTACTCTTTTAAGCATATACATTTTTTTAGAGAGGTGGAATGGTCAAAATCGAAATCAGTTTCTTATAAGATTACCTATGGCTTTGGTTGCCATCACCGGGCTTGATTCAATTAATCAATCAATATTTTCAGCAAGGGGGATTCTTTGTACTAAATGAATGCAATCGTGCTGCTATAAAAAGAATTCTAAGAAGAAATAATCGAAATGCTTCCTTATACAATATAAAAAAACCTCAATTTTCTGTGCAACTGGAATCTAGAACGATAGTATTCACAGTTCTTTTGTAACTGCAGGAAMCCTAGTAAGTCAAAAACCTTTTCTTTCAATAAAAAACGTAAGTTATACATTACCTCTCGTTTTTAAAAAGATACACCGAATATTATTATTTATTTGACAGGTTTCTATCCTCGTGTAACACATCGACATTTTTGGAGAAAAACACACGACAAAACAAAAACCTCATCGTCAGTATTTTTGGCATAGCCGTTCCGTTCCAAAAATACCCCACCGTATAAACACATTTATAACACCGGTGATTTTTAGAATTCACCGAATGCTTTCCAAATATCCATGTAAATACTAAAAATAATGCGCGCGACATAAAACTCATAGTTTACAACACAGTGCGAAGAAAGAGCACGGTTTTATAACTTTTGGGACTCAGGACTTCCTTGATGTATTTCTGAAATAGTTAATAGCTTTTGCGACGTTTACGACGGAATTGTTTACGTTAGCGAACTGGGAAGTCCCGAGTAGACATTTTTTTTCGAGAAKGTGCAATTTTCTGGTTACGTTCAGTGTATTTCTTTCTTGTAAGCAGAAAAGAAGTAGCGTTTTCTTTTTAATTAATGCGCGTAATGAAAAAAAATATTCCCCACATTATTTTATAAGTTGCCGATCTGTTTTTGACTGCTGAAATTTGAAAAAAATGTAGGTTACTCGATAGCATCCTGAAGTAAAATATGGAATATGATACGTGATAAAATATTTCGTCTGTAATACTTAATAAGTTGTTCCCAAATTATGTACAAATGGACAAATCCTCAAATTAATAGGCTCGCTGACTTTTTGTTATCGATTTGATAAGTTATAAAAATGGTATTCCACACCAATCAAGAAAAGCTAGACATGATTATAATCTATGGCGAATGCTAACAAAACAACAAAGATTCTACGCGTTTATTTGAGTCCTTTAGACAAGATCTTTGCAAAAATAGCCAAAAATTTAAGAGAATGTGGACACTTTGTCAAGAAAACATGCTTTTGAAACACGAATTGCATCAAAAATGCGAGAGGAGAAAGTGGGGACATCGCAAACGAGTAGAATGACCAAAATCAACTGTGAAAAATATAGAAAAGTGCGAAAAGACGTTGGTTCGTCGAGAGTTTTCAAAAATCACTCAATACTACGTATGATTTATGCGGCATACAAAAATAATTTTATATTGACAGTTCAAGAATTACACAAGAAAATTAAAACTGAGCTGCAGGGGAGTTTACGTAATATTTAAAAAATAATTTTAGCCTATAAAATACGAAATGGGGAGTAAATTACTTAAAAATATGAACGACGCAGGTAGATTACCATGGAAGTATGAAGGCTGAAGTTTTGGAAACTGGTTTGGGAATAAGCTTCCGGCCAAATGCAGTATTGTATTCTTAATGCAACCTGGGATGTACGATGAGAATTTAAAGCTATGAAAACAGGCACCACGACTCGTTTAGGCAAGAATTGCTTACGTTTCCAGAAGAAACTGTATTGATGGAATTGTTTCTTATTATTTGTTGGAGTTTACTTGTTCAGTACTAACTTCAATGGATGTTAAATCAACAATTCAACTTGCGAAACCACCATCTCTAAAACCTCCTGCTTTGCCAACTTCATCTGGACGTCTTGCACACGGATCCACCTGGTACAGTCCCATTTGAAGCCTGTCCAACTCTTGCTGCCATACCGGCACAAATACCTGCAGGAATCAGTTTTGATATCGTCCGGCACCAGATGGACCCGACCAGTTAGCTTCTTCGCTTTCAAAACTTTCTGCCTCGCTCCCGTTCATTATAAATAACCCAGAACGAGTGGAATTCGCTTGGCCCGTGCATTTGCCGACGAGATTTTCTTGTTGTCCCGTGAAAACCGAAATTATTCGGACAGAAACGCGGAAACTCATCAGAAATACAGTCGAGATATGCTGACGAGATTGATGGTGTTTTGCGAATCGCCGTCTGGATCACGGGGTCAAAGCCCAAAGATTATTGTTGGAAAATGAAGCTGAGACAATAGGAGCAGATGTTGAAAATTCAGTTTTGACTTCTTAAAAGAGAACACGACTATGGACAAATGTTCATTGGAACTTCAGAAAATAAGAAAGATCATACATGAAATTTCGGTTTTCTCTCTTTATAAAAATGTTCGCACTTGACTCTTAAATTTTATTGAACTCGAAACTTAAGTCTATGAATTTAAGGCTTCAAATTGAAGATTGAATCTTTTTCAAGCCTGAAGGCTTTGCAATACAGCTTTAAGCTCTGAACTGGAACATACAAGCTCTGTTTTAAAGCTTTGACGTTCAAGTTTGAAGGAAAACCGTGGAGGCTTTCCACTACAGCTTAAGGTCCTTAAGCTATGTTTGAGACGTCTTTTTATTGAAGCTAAAGGCTCCTTTATTAAAAATTAAGCCATTGTCTTGAAACTAAAAGCCCTTTCTCAAGGCTTGAGACTTCACATTGAAGCTTGAGGCACTTTATCAAAGTGCGAGGTTTACCACTAGAGTTTGGGGCTTTAAACTTAAACCAGAGGCTCATTTACAAAAGCTGTAGGCTTAGCACTAAAGCTTAAGACGTTGCACTACAGCTTAGGGATCATTATTAAGGTTTCAAGCTTTGCACTTCAGACTTGGAACTACAGCTTGTAGCTCTGTAATAAAGACAGTTTACAGGTAACTAAGAGCGAACGATACTTCGACTTTTGATATTACAACAGCGAACCAGTATGCATTCTCGGAAAGGGCAAAGCAAAGTAATCGAACGTTTCTGACATTTATGTGGCCCAATTTAAACTTGCTCGAGTTCGTCAGGAAAAAACCGACACCACAGCATTTGTTATTCGTCCGCCGGTGCAATTTATTTTAAGAGTTAAAGGACCTCCGAATGCTTGGCTGATGCTAGTCCGAAAATAACAGACACTTTTAATTGCCCACGAATATAAACACAAGACGGATTCCTGTACGGTGTTCTTTTTGGAGTCGTTGCCAGGGGACGCGTTATCTAACTAGGAAGGCTTTTCCTACATTTCTGCATTCAAGGTGCATGACTTATCTAAAGCCAGATTAACACGAATCGTGAAGTAAGGCGGTGATGACACACTCGAGTTTGTTTATTGGTGACTCATGCAGAATAACTTTTTCGTAGTCCCTCCGGTTGATTGAGGAATTAGGTATTATTATTATTAAGTGTTTGCGCTATGATTTGCAAGGGTATTGACATTGGCATGCATGTCAATTGGTGTCGGGACTGATAAAAAACGAATTGTTGACTTTGATTGCAAGCAATTGTACCTACTTGTTGTTATTGTTTGTTTGGTGGAGATAACAGAATACTTGAGCAATAATATTATCTCTTTATATTAATACCTAGTCGTCCAAAATGTTTCGTAGCAACTGTCGATTAGAATGCGAGCAATTTTGATTTATATAAGTTATTTAAAAGACATTTTTGTTGATGATGGTCTGTTAAAGCTTCATTATTAAGTTCCCGAAGCAACTGAATATATGTTTTATAAAGAAGTCTGTTTAGTTCTTATGCAGCTTCTAAATAACTAAAAGTCTATGAGAAAATCTTTTACCAGTTAATACCAACAAATTTAGAGTTTATTTTATAGTTTATATCTGAAACTCACAGCGCCGAAACAACAGACCTCCAAAATCTATACCTACAAATATAATCTTTTGCTTTTGATATTGTGGGAGTTATATACGAATCTAGAAAAAGTTTTACGAGTTAAATTATAAAAAATTCAAGCGTTTTATGCAGTACATTTAAAAGAATCTATGCTAGTAGGCAAGTTTATTCAAATACTCTATGAATATATTTATGTGTAAAGGGTCTAAAACTCATCTCTATAGAACCCAAACAACTAGAGCATAAAATCAAATTAACTCATCTCTTTATATAGATTGACAAGTCACATTCCGTTTTTATCGTTTGGTATGCGGCTTGAACTACAAAAGACTATATCACAGCGATGTATATACATTTGGCGATTCACATTTCAATAATTAATTATGCCGTTTTGTTCCTAAACTTCCAGTACGTGACTTATCGTTTTATATATAGTGACCTACAAAATACACAATGTGAGTCAGAAATCTCATCATTTGTTATTGTTTTAAAGATTCTTTGTGTCAATGTTACCTAGATATACGACATACAGTTGCTCGAGTTATAACGTTATCAATTTTTAAAGCTCTTCAAATTTGAATTCACGTGACCGTTACTTGAATAGCGATTCCTCAATTTAAATGCCAGCCCTAGTGTGCGACAGGAATAACGGCAGCCCTCCCTTGGTATTGATCAAAATATGCTTTAAATGCGTCGCAGCATTGCCTTTAGAAGAAATGCAGCTGCACTTTGTAACGTACATTAAAATTATCGCGTTGAATCAAAATTTAACAGCATATAGAAAACGGGAAGCTTTTGTAAGATTTCCTGAGAGGATATACAGTACAAATTGATGAAAATACTTATGAGAACCAATATATTACTCAAGTCAATCAACACCAAAGGTAATTTGCTAAGAAACATCTTATTGAGTAACAGAAAAGAAAATTCAGATAATGTAAAACAAGTCAAGATCTAGTTTTAAGTTAGTTATGTGTAGATTTTGGGTCTACCTATCTATCTCTGCAGGATTTAGTACAATTATTTTTTCTGTTAGGTAAATTGGGTGTATTTATTTAATGCCAAAACAGATTACATATGAGTGTAACTCCTCCTAAAAAGATTTACAAATATTCGTGTTTAGGATGGCACTTATCACTAACTAAACCAAACTTAAAAACTACATGGTCCCATCTCTCCCCTACATAAAAAATTTTGCGTACTATTTTGGTTTAATGTTAGACACTGCAACTGCCCTGTAAGTAGTGACACTAGTTAAGTTAAAAACTCATTCCTAAGTTCACCGTAATAATAACTCAAAGATTCGAAGAAAAATAGATGAACTTTTGATGCAATCAATATTATCCGTTCTTATCATTTTTATAATTTTCTGTTGTATGTGGTCTATTGATAATAAATTACAAGCAATAATACCTTAATTGATCTAGCTGTGAAAGAAAGCATAGTACACCAGAAGAAGAAGCTCAATTTGCACAAATTTTGAGATTTTAGAAAACTAATTGTCAATGTGTTTATTAATCTCATATAAAAATTAAAATACCACCAAAGATGCATGTGAGAATAGGAGGACATATGCCAAAGATATTTAAACTTTCATCATGAATGCTTTTTGGTATACTACCTCGATAATTCATCAAATGCCTCAGGAAAATCTAGGAAAGGCGATAATTGGCTTGCTTTTATAAAGTTTTTGGCAAATAATATTTTATGAAAGCAAATTATTCTTGACAAAGAAATTCTAAAATTTATTATAAAGTATTCTTTCATTTTTTTTATTATTTTGTGTATGCACCAGATGATATAATGGTAGTGTCATCTGCGTAAGCCAAAAATTGGGTCATACAGCATTTGCGTTAGCAAATCATTGACATAAATGACAAAAAATAGAAGCACCAAGAATGCACCCTGAGGACTCCCTCAGTATTGTGTAATGGCATACTATGTATACTGTTTATTGTAACGATTTTTTTTATCTATTGAGTAAATAACTGTGTTAATTTATTGGCATTTCCTCTAATACCATAAACACTCAATTTCTCCAATAAAATTTCATCATTTGTTTCATCAAATGCCTCAGGAAGATCTAGGAAAGACAAGAATTGGCTTGCTTTTATCAAGTTTTTGGTAAATAATTCGTCTGTTCCCCTACATTTTTTGAATGCAATTTGTTCTTGGCAAAGAAATTCTAAAATGCTACTCATAGATGATTGAACAATGTCCTGCACTTAAGTATATATGAAGATAAACAATAAAATTTGCAATGTACCCTCGTTTGTTCCAGATGGCCGAGACAGTGAAAAAATCCCGAATAGTAAGTGACCCGGACGACAACCTCGAAGAAAGCCTAATGGAAGAGTTTAACCTGCGACTAAAAAGCTGCATGA
Source organism: Rhyzopertha dominica (assembly GCA_025024175.1). Lineage (NCBI taxonomy): Eukaryota > Metazoa > Arthropoda > Insecta > Coleoptera > Bostrichidae > Rhyzopertha > Rhyzopertha dominica. Next base: position 339,188 of record QCXZ01000075.1, read on the forward strand.
GCAAAGTGTGTAAAGCCCACTAACCCCCGTTTCTCCCACTAACCCGACTTTTATAGGACGACCTCAACGAACTGCACGACTACGAAGACGTAGAACCGACCACCAACGGCCACCACGTCAGCAATCCGAGCTACGACTTCCTGAAGAACGAACGGGAGAACCACTACGACGTGCCGCGACCCCTGAACAACGCACAAGACATTCCCGCAGAGACTGAGAACGCAGAGGACCAAGACGAAATATATTCCGAGCCGACGTTCACGAACGGAGATGAGAAACCCAACATTCCGAGCTTATCCTTGCCCGTTACTTGCTTTACAGACTTTTCCGAGCCGGAACCGGAACTGCAGGAGGTCAAGAGTGTTAAAGACAGGATGTTTTTGGCCACGGACGATGCATCTTGTTTGCTGTTCACTCAAACCGTGACTTCTCCGATGCTGACGCCTTCCGAGGAAAACATAGATTTTCTGAAGGGTTTCGAGGCGACGGATTCTCCACAAAATTTGTCCACTGACGCCTCCTCACCTAAAAGTGAGAGCGAAGCTACTAATTTAGATGTTACGGACGACATTCCAGTTGTTAGCCACGTGAAAACGGTGACGAACGAAAGTTTCGAACTTAAAGAGCACATTTACGAAAATATCGACGAATTGAACAGTTTTGACAATGAAATTTACACTTCGAATGAAGAAAATGCTTATGAAAATGTTGAAGACTTGATTAATAGTGAGGAACCCCAAGAAACAGTCAATGACACAACTAAAATTGATAGTAATGAGGGTATCGTCGATGATAAAATTGATTCTACACAAATCAAAACTCCAGATCCAATACTCGAACAACAGGAAGAACCAGAATGGTCTGGCCTACCAGTAGTCAAAGCACTAACTTCTCGCTTCTCAAAAACAGAGACTGAAGAAACAACTAAAGTGACACAACAACAGAACGAGGAATTCACCGAACTAAAAACTTTAAATCTAATGAAACACATCAGTAAATTCGAGACCAAAGAAGAAACTAACATTGTTGTAAGTGTGGCTTTAAATCACTAATTTTTTGCAAGCTCTTTTTTGATGTTTTGCATGTTTCTTGGCAACCTTTATTCCGTTTCATTTATTTTTCTTTCATTTTTTTTCTATATAGAGTACTGAAAGTTATCAGACTTCAACCTATGTAGAAACAACGATGAGTGGTTCTTTGGATGGGGTAGAGCAAGAGAGTAAGATGACTGTAAAAAAGAAAAAGACCAAGAAGGCAAGGAAGGACCACGAGAAGGAAAATATTTCTGTTGTGAGTTTATTTCTTTTGTTTGTTAATTTTTTTTATTTGTTTGACAAAACTAGGTAACACTAATCTGCCCAGTCACTTTTATGTGTCAGTTATTAATGACTGTTGTTGTGATAAAATAATAAGTTTAAAACTTACTTACAATCGAACATTAAAAAATAATAACTTTCTGTTAAATTCTAATAATAAAAGTAAGGCTATTTGGAATGTGGCATCTCAAACAATAATAATAAGAAATCACCAACAAAATATGAAGAAGTGAATGCTTTAAATAACATTTTTGCTCTATAGATAAAAACATGAGCAATAATAATTAAAAAAATGTATAAACTTAATATTAACATGTACAGTGTATAGGTTTGAAAAATATATCCTACAATTATTTGATTGCTTCTGCAATCAAATGGGCTTAAAACTTGCAAAATTTATACCATTACAAACTTGCAAAACTTATACCATTACATCACTGATTTATCTAAAGTTACCAAAGAAAAAGATTAAAAAGTTATAACACCTAGAGTGTTTATGGATTAGAATTAGAAAACTAATGGCATTCATGGTAGTTATTTGAAGTGGTTTCAATCATATTGGACCTGACATTATTTGTTGTGTATATTAATGAGTTTTTAAAATTTATCGATGTCTTCTCGAGAAATAAAAAAAGTAAAACCAATTCCTTTTGTTTACATGTTATATAATTATCAACTTGTATGTTTTGTTTATAAAAATCATGATGAGTATTCGCAAAATAGAGCGAGATAACAAAATAATCTACATGAAACAGTAATACTTTTAAACAGTAATTACTTTTATTATATCAGGCATTAATTAAAATACTTGTGATCATAATTATTATAATTACTGCTTTGTAGAATCGTTAATCAAAAACTAAAAATAAAAATGGCAAATATGTTGCACAATTTTTTAACACCTGTTCATGACTTGGATTTGGTTTTTCCCTTGTAGAGTGACTTTAACACTAACAATCAGGAATTTTGCTACAATGTCAACGTAAAAAATTTGGTAAGTGTCTTTCTGTAGCCATTATTCACATATTATTTAATCTTAATTTTGCTCTGCATGTCTTATTATTATTTTTACGACCAGTGTCGAAGTTTTTGCGACTTGACGGGTACAGAAGATGAAAAGGCGTATATAAATGGGCAATTCAAAAAGACGGTAAGATTTCAACGATTTTTCTATAATCCTGCTAACTCCATCTAATATTCTTCTTTCATGATTATTTAATGAACTTACTGTTATGTTTTTATTTAACCCGGTTAATATTTCTGATAAAAGTATCTAATTTCGACTGTGTTCTTTCTAGCATGATTGTTTACATATTTTGCTTATCTACCAAACAGGACTTGGAATGAGTCATGTTTTTTTTTAAAGTGCTAAACAGGAATGTTATCAAACGCTGTCCTAGCTCTGGGTTTAAATATACAAGGTTATAGTGTGTTAATTTAAAGATGACTTCAATAATGTTGAAAAGAACTAAAAATTTTGTTTAAATTTGTCTGTTCTACTGTATTATTAAATAAAAAAATATTCAATTATGATTCTAATAATAATATTTCAAAAATAAAATAGGTGTAGAAATTTGGTATCTACATCTGAATTTTGTAACCTCTCTCTCTTTCATTATTACTAATATTTTAATTCTTCTCTCATAATCTTGCATGTGATTCATGATTTGTGTTTTAACCAACGCCGTACAGCGTACCAAATCCCTCAGTGACATGCCTACTCCAAATAACATCGAGAGGGTGTTTGATTTGGTATCCGTAAAGACGCTGGTAAGAAAATGTTTTAAGGTAGTCGTCGAAGTAGTTTTGCAAATCCCCTGCTTTTTTTTGCATGTTTAGAAGGACGTATTCACTGGGAAAGACTCTAACAATAACAATGTAGGGGTAAGTCTATAGAAAGAATACTAATTGGGTTTGTTTTTTGCATCTAAGGGTATTGACAGGTGGATGGTGTTGTAAGATGTCAGATAGCTGTAAAACAAATGATGCAACGTTCATTTTCAAATTAAAATAATGTTTTACAGCTTTCTGTTTAATGGTGTGCTGTTTTACATTCCTATTGCTTACTCATTTTTATGGGTATTTATTTCATAACGTCTTTTTCTTGTTGTAGAAGTCGAGTTTCAGCAAGTTCGACGCATTACAAAAAAAGAACGTTCTTCATGTTAGGTCCTCCGATTCTTCCAAAGCTCAGGAAAAGTTTAGTGTAAGTTTCTTTACCCTAATGTCATCCTACACACAGAATATATAATTGAGTAGCCTAAAAACAAGCTTTAGTACATTTTCTGTATATTTACAAACAATTTTTTCAGGGTGCTCATGTAGAAGATGCCAACTGCAAAGCATGTTCCAAGCAAGTGTTCCAAATGGAACAAATTAAAGCCGTGGGAGCGATATGGCATAGAAACTGCTTTAGATGCACCGATTGTAAGAAACAGCTGAAGTAAGTACAGTCAAAATGAAATTTTCAACGAACTAACTGTGTAATTAATTTTAGTGTGGATACCTATGAAAGCCATGAAGGCATGCTATATTGCAAACCTCACTTCAAGGCTTTGTTTGCCCCTAAGGCTGTCGAAGATGATGCACCTCAACGTAAGTAAACTTTAACTACTTTATCTTGCAACTGTCATTTCGAAATGTATCAAAATTTGGTTAATTTTCGAACGGCATCCATTTGATGTGACTTTCTTGGATTTCAGCTAAGCAAAATAGGCATAGAATGATCATTTGCGAAAATGAACCGATGGAGTTACCTCCAGACGTTGTTAGAGGTATAAAAAGAACAAGAACTAATGTTTTGTGTCTATTTTTGAAAATTAACATACCGTTAGACGATTATACTAAAACAAATAACATTCATAACAATTTAACTGAATGGATTTATGAAGAAAAACTGAAATCATCCTAATTCATTAATAATTAATTAAAAAATAAATTGGTAGTTATAGATTGTTTGTGCAACTGGCTAATATAATTATTGTATAAAAGGCATTTTAGAAAACCTCTTCAAATAATTATTTTATATTGAGATTGTTTTTTTAAATGCTCTGCTATAATTAATTTCGTAATAAGTAAAATGGAAACATACTAATCTATGCAAAAAAAAAGAACATAAAGAAGATTATTTATTAGTGGCATCAAAATAAAGTATGTTTTTTTTTCAAAGCAATAATCCAGAACTTCTTGAAGATTGACTGTTTTTAATGTGTTCAAATTTGTGATCAATTTTGTAGTTATTTAATGTTACAGAAAAGTTTTATTGATAAAATTATCCAATTGAATACTTCAACCGTTTAAGAAATATATGCATTTCTAACACAATTTTTAATATTGGCATTAAAATATATTTTTGTTCCTAAGGAAAATATGGTTGTAAATGTCAGAATTTTATCTGAACCCTAAGACATGCAGGGTACAACTAGATGTGGCTAGCAAAGTGACCTTATGAAATTATGTATTTGATTTGGGATAACAAAAATAATGCAATTAATAATAATTTAAAATTATTCTGTACCTTATTTATCATGTTGTAGCCTCAATTTTAAGTGAGAAAGCTTGCGCTTAAAGTATTGGTAAGATTAAATTATTTATGCATTAAAAAATCTGTCAGAAAGATGTTATTAATAATTAATTGGCACATTTGATAACAAACCAGACTTCCAGCGTTTATAATCATACTAATACTCTATAATAATCAAAGAAGCATGTCAAGAATAATCTACACTACTGTTCCACTGCTGCCTTGTTTTAACAATTTCATTAACAATTTTTTTCTTTATGACAGCAAGTGACAAACCCGATCTCGGTCTAGAAGAATTGCAATCGTTAAATGTCAAGGAACGTTTCCAAGTCTTTGAACACCATGAAGAAAGCGACGTCAGTCAGTTAGAAAAAGGCCCTGTCAATGTCAAAAGGTCTCCTTCAATATTGTCAAAGCTGGCCAGATTCCAAGCCAAAGGAATGGACGTAGGAGTTGCAGATGAATCTTTAAATGGGGTACCTATTGAAGAAAGCTCTTCCGAGGAAGAGGAACCAGAAGATGATGGCATAGAAGGTAAAATTGATAATGAGAAAGTAGTTTGATTATTAGTTGATGTATAAAGCCAATTTAAGTTCAGTGGTAGCGCTGCGCTTCGCAATCCACACAGGAACAAAATGCGATATTTTTCAAACGACTTACCCTGGCCACACATTGCAATAACAGCTGGCCTTGCCTGTAAAAAAAAGAAACAACAATTTTAATCATCTGCAAAAGTGTTAGGTGTTGTTCAATTAACTTACAAATGTTGGCCCTATAAGTTGAAGTAATCCTCTTGTGTCCTGGTCATCTGGCACTTGTTGAGTCACTAACACTATCACTGTACACCTGAAACAAATAAAGATAAATTAAATCAATTTGTTTGTTATAATACTGTTAGAAATACAGTAGATGCTCAAAATTAGCATTTCATTATTTTTCGAGCAATGCAGACAAAAAGTTATGTTGCGTATTGATTGGTATCCAATTTGACAAGAGAGATTGACACTTTAGCAAAMTACTTTGTCTATTTCTKCTACTTTAAAATGTATCATCCAATCTTCTCATAAGGGAAATAGCAACGATGGTTTCAACGGACAGTAAAGATACAGCTGTAAATCGACTCTTCTAAACCATACGTAAAAAAATTGTGGTATAAAATATTAAGTTGTTTTTGAGTTGTGTTAAAAATGTTTACATACTTTCCTAGACAAGTAAGTACACTACTTACTTCCCTTTACCAATGCTTACAAACAACTGCTTGGTAAAATCAATTTACCATTATGAAAACGTCATCACCAAAAATATTATTACATTTTTAGAATTCAAAAATTGTATTTAAATTATAACTGATTTATCAATTTAATATCTGCTAAGTTTTCCATATATAGGGTGTGAAATTTTTATACTTTTTCCAAAATCCAAGAAGTAAAGAACATATCACCATCCTTTAGTATGATAGTAATCCAATTTTTTTAGGGGAGGACGCCGATCTGATTAGGGCGAAGAGAGTACAAAAAGAGAAACCCTTCCACTTCACTGGAATGTCCGACGTCAAAAACAAATGGGAACAAGGAGTGGAGCAAAGCAGAGATGAAAGAAGAGAAGAACGGAAACAAGAAATACAGGCCATTAGAACAAGGCTGTTTATGGTATGTTCTCGTTTCTGCTCGTTTTATCTTTGCTGATCATTTTTATTTTTGGACAGGGCAAGCAGGGTAAAATGAAGGAGGCATACCAACAGGCCATTTTAGAAACTGAATCTCAGACAAAGAAACAAACGCCCATCGACGTACCGGCAGAACTGTGCGACACGAGGTCCATCAAGGAAAGATTTGAAAAAGGAGAGCTGACGAGTGAAGAGAGGAGGGAAAAGGAACAGGAAGATATGTCAGTTTTCGAAAGTGGTAAGTTTTGCAACTCAAATTTTTTTTTTAAATTGGTTTAGGCACTACCTACTAGATATACATGAAGAACTACTTATACTTGCCACAAGAACAAATAATTTTAGAAACACCTTCACTAATTAACTAATTAAAGATTTATACAAGCTCACTGGTTTAATAATTAATCGTACTGCCCATAAACAATTAAAATACTTGTTACTTATGGTCCTTTTTGTTTGCTTGTAGGTATCAGCAAAAAATCGAGATCCATCTTCATGGAACTAGACGCGAATGCTTCAAAACCGCCACAACTAGCACCAGTGTCGCCGTCAAAGTCATCTTCGGAAGTCGTTAGGAAAACTAGAGAAGTAAGTCCATCCAGTTCTTAAAGCATCTAATCTTCCCACGAATCTTAACGAAAAATCCTCTAAAATACGTGGAAACCACCTTAATTTTCCGGTCAAACATAACTCTGTGTCCCTCCATCAGGTGTTCATGCAAAGAGAACCCGCGGAAGAGGTTGTTAAGTCTTCGGAACAGGTTGACGAAGTCACCGTCAGAACGGCTGACATACAAGAACGTTTTAAGTTCTTTGAGACGTACAAAGAACCGGAAAAATCTAGGAAAGAATTCCGAATAACGCCGCCGAGAGAGGGCCAAGTCAAGGTCGGCACATACTCAATCAGAACGCTTTCAATACTAATTCCGACTAATCAGATGCGCTTGTCCAAAGTGTGACGATCGAATTAACACAAACCATCGATTTTAAAATGTTGTCGATTAGTTTTCATCGTTACCATTCGCTTGTAGCTTCATTGTGAGTTTGGTTTGTTTATTTCGGTTCGTTTTAGGCCCCAACGCCGGAGAGGGAAGTCGAGAGGGACCCTAATGTCGCCAGGGCAGAGGAATACATAGAGGACTCCGTCGTGGCCAGGCAAACGCATACGGCTACGAAGATGTTGAATAAATTTAGAGAGATGGAGGAGAACCTGGCAAAAGAATCTGCACCGCAAGGTAAACCTTTTTTTCTCATTACTTTCATTAGTTAATATTTTTTATTTTATTTTTTTATTTCCACCAAAAAAAATTGCAAACATTGTAAATATGAGTAGCAAAAAAACCCTGTTGCAAAACATTAGATTTTTTGTGAATTATTTAATACTAAAAACAATTTTTATTGTTGCCCATTTTGGAGTTTATATATAGATTATATTTAGATTAGATTATAGATTAGATTATAGATGTGGCATGATAAACTTTGTTAAAACAAAAATAAATAATGAAGGAAGCTATAGAAATTTCTAAGGAATATTAATAATATTAATAGTGATTGTGGAAATTATAGTTGGGTATTTTGTAGTCTTTTATCAAGTAGTTTGTGTACGTCTAGTAGGTAAGTAGTTCAGTTTATTTTTTATCAGAATGACGTTGTTTCTATGGTACCTCGCTTCCTTGGTGATTTGTTTATTTACTTTCAAAATTTTGTTTGAACTCGTCAGAGGATATATTTTAGGCTTCTCGTCTTTGACAAAGATTACAGGCGTAGATTATTAATTTTTTGTCAGTGTTTTATAATGACAGAGACCCATGTAATAAGTAATCTTTGCAATTAAAAACACCACACTGTATATTAACTTAGTCTGCAATTTTCCAGGTCCAAAACCACTAAAGAGGTTTACTCCACCCCCAGAACCACCAAGACCAGAAACATCCAGCGGAGAAGAGGAAGAATCTGGGTCAGAAGAGGAAGAAGACGTCAATGAGGAGTATACGAACAACAAGTTACGGGATGAAGACTTGATCGAGGTATATAGACAACATATCCTTTGAAGAGCTTAGCCAAGATAGAACCTGATATGTTAATTTGTCTAGAGAAACATTAATTTGACCTTTGTGTGTTTTAGGCGCAAAAAGCGGCACGCGCCAAGCAGTTGCGAGCCAAATTTGAAAGATGGGAAGCCAATGAGATTAAAAAGGAACAAAATGGAAATGTAAACATAATTGAGGACATTGGCGATGAACAATCCCAAATAGAAACAGCTAGATCGTAAGTGCATCACTTTTCTTTTAGATTAAATGCAGATTTAGTTGAACTGCAGAAATTAAATCAATATTGCATGACAGTGTTATTTATAAATTCTATATCTTTCCTTTTTTGCAGATTAAGGGCTAGATTTGAATCAATGAGAGAAACGAGTGGTGAACAAGTTCGGACAACACGAGTCAAAGTTAATAGATTTGTGGTAAGTACACAAGTTATGCTGTCGGTGTGTCTGATGTTTTTTGATTTGACTGTTGCATGATTGGTTTAATTTTTTGAAGAATTTGCAAACTATTTGATATAAAATTAAAGAAGATACCTAGAAAACATGATATTTTAGTTGTTGATAGTACATATAATTTAGATTAAAGTTCTACTAAAGATAAAGTAGGTACATATAGAAAGTGACGGTCTTTACAAAATTACTTACATTGATTGACTTTGATAAAACAAAAGTTTACATAGAGAAGCAAAATTTGTGATATTTTCTTATTAATCAAATTGTTGCATAAAGCACAACACTGATAAAACCTTATATATTTGTAGTGGTGCTTATATATTTATTCGCAGTTTTATGAAGGTAGAAATCATCAATAAAGATAATTGGCTCAATTCACTCTTATTTATGTTGGAATACACCTTCATATGATTACTTGAAATTAGGGAAAGCTATATTCGCAGTGTCTGAAATTTTATGAACAAAATTGGAAAAAACACTGCTGATAGTAAAAAAGCAGTAATAGAAAAATTAACTTAAAACACTAAACAAATAAAATAATTCTTAATATTCTGCCAGTTAATTTTTGTATGAGTATGCATGTGTGTTGTTTATTATTTATGGTTATTGGCCGAGTTATATTTTTTTAACCGTTTTTGCATCACGCTACCTAACTTGCAATAATTCCTCACCGACTTAACAGGTGTGGCACATTTTTGTTTTTTATTTAACAGATTTAACCCGCATGGCTTTGCGTTTCTCACGTTATGATTTCGAAAAAAAAATTAATTCCCACCCAATTCTTTTGCAGTAACTACGGACGAGGAACAATCATATTTTGTATCTTTATAAATGTCCAATGAGCACACCAACTTCTTAGCAATATACTTACCTGTTCGTTTTATATTGTGAAAAGAGAGATATATGGCATGCGTTCATTTGTTACGTATAATTTGAATTTTACGTGTTTGTTAATATATAGATTTTAATTAGGCGTTTTCTTGTTGCTTCCTTGTTAACGTGCCGTCCCCCGTTTCTCTTTTGGAGCTGCGGCGGCATCTGTTTTTCTTGCTCTACCGTCGTTTCATTTAATCCTTCGGATGCCTTTATTCTAACTTGAATGTGCCAATTTTATAAAACTGTATTCCCAATGAGAGCAAATAAATTTATATTCATGTCTAAGTGGCGTTTTTCTTCCTCAATTTTGAGCAAATGTTGAAGAAATATAACTCGGTATGGTCTATTTCTGTGTGAAACGTTAAAAAAAAAGACTTGTAACGATGCAGGAAATCACTAACGTGAGCGAAACATGTGAAGGGTGCGGTGCCAGAGTTTATCCCCTAGAGAAGGTTACTGTACACGGGAGGATATTCCACAGGAGCTGTTTCAAGTGCATGGAGTGCAGCACTATTCTTAGGTAAGATACTCTCATCTTTCATACAGTACTTTAGTTTTGGAGAATAAAGTATCCAAACTTTTGTTTTGACATTAACATTTTTCATCATTTCCTCTTAGAAGTTTATTTTCCCCTTTAAAATGAATTATTTCGCTTAAACATCGAGAAAACTCACCCTGTATATAAAATAAACAAATCACCAAGCAAACAATATCCAAAATAACCGCCTTCATGACAAATTTTACTTCGAGCATATAGACCTACTCACTAGATACAAATGAACTACCTACTAAAAAAACGACTACCATATAGTTATTTAAATGTTAAAGCACTAAAAACAACATTTATTGATACTCACCACACAGTTTTCTCACTCAAATGCCAATGGAACACTCGCGAAATCGCAAAAGAAGGTCCCCGTAAAATCCAAAGTTGGCGCTGGGAAAGCCGTGCGTTCGCAGAGCCACCGCGGCGCCGCCATCTTGAATTTCACTTTTACAATTACCGATTTTTGGCCGTTTGAGACCGATTTAACCAATAAAACAAATCGAATTAGTTGCACGGACACACGATTGAACTTCTACGACAGGTTTTAGCCTGCATTTAACTCTAAATTTGAAAAAATCTGCGAACGTCGGATAGCGTCATACGCCATGGCCCATGGCCCTCGCGACACCGTAAATCCGAATATTTATTAATTTAACGGCAGGACGACGAGCGGGCACCGATTTTAAGCTTTCMAAGTCAATTCCGCACTTCAAAACACGTATACCGGGTGTTGAACCGACAACACCATTTTCGGACCTCCGACCGACGTGCGTTCCGTAGGGCAGCCGGACGAAGACTGACTCCTTGCCCCTCTACACGATCGGACCTGACTTCGTGGAGGTTCGGGCTCCCTTCGTGGGCTAGATAGCCGAGCCGAACACGTATTCTAGAAGGAAAACGACGCTTTCTGATAATTTTCTGGAACTTGCGTGGGCGTTGCGAAGTTAGCAACAATATTTGTATGGCTTTAAATACTGAATTAGATGTTATAACTGAAAATATGCGTTTTATTCTTGATGTGTATGCTATAAATCGATTGAATTCTGCCTTTGTAAGGCCTGAATATGTACTTATCATTGCAAAATGCGTTGTTAAATTACACGAATTCTATCCATATCCCGTCAGGTTCTAGAGAAATTAGCTTAGTTTTTGAAACAAGAATGTTTTTAAACTTGAATGTAGTGTATTGCAAGCTACATTATCGTATTGAAAGTATTATTTCCCAACTACTGACAAAAATAACATATGCAGAGGCAAAATATCTTTGCACATAGCATGTTGAAGCTATATTTAATGAAAAGATAATGTAATTAAACGTTCATTACGGATTTTGGGAACCCATTTGAGTCTGAACTTTGTACTAATGATATGCAAATGCTGTTCTGTTAGTTATAAAGGAAATTAGTAGGTGTATTAACGTCATGTCTATCCCCCCTTGCATTTGTGTGTTCACTTCATGTTTTTTTCTATATGAAGTAGTTAAATTTATCATGATTTACTCATTCCGTGATACCTAACAACCTAGGCGTCTATTTTAAACCTTCAGACTGTGTTTTATACACAGAAAGGAACGGTGTAACGTCAGGTGACTGTGCAGAACACTGAGTACACTCCTTTACCTCGTGTTCTTTTACAGAATGGACTCGTATTCCTACAACCAAGGTCTGCTGTATTGCATGCCTCATTTTAAACGCCTGTTCATCTCGAAGGGCAACTATGACAGCGGATTTGGGTTAGAACAGCACAAAGAGAAATGGAATGCTACAGTTGCGTAATGTGATAACGGATGGGAGCCCATGACTGTGTCTAAAATGATGTACCGTACTTATGAAGAAAATGTGCCTTAAATTTATTATCTCTGTTAGGTAGGGCGAATATATAATGTACCAGTATGGATTTATAGTTATCTGTTGCTTCATCTTTTGTATCGCTGTTTTTTCCTGATGTATTTTTTTACCAAATTTGTGATGTATAAAAATATGTTTACCTACTTTTTTTATTATGAGTAAGAAATATATGGTGCAAATTTTTGTAATGATGTGGTTTTCTTTTGAATATCGATCAGTCTTGAAAGAAGTGAAAAAAAAGAACTCCGTAACTGTTATCATAATGAATAGGCTATATTACAAGGTAAATCATGTAAAATGAATAAGTATAGCATTATTGCTATGAAGTAGACTTGTGCATTTATTTCATAATGTTCATTAAATTACTTGATCTTTGTGCCATTTTCCAAAACTGTGAATATACCCAATTAGGTAGTACAAAATTCATTATTGGTTGGTGTTAATCTAAATACAAGAGAAAGTAATGGCTAGTATCTATTGAAAATTTGTCTAATGACATTAGTATTTCTATTCTTTCATAATACTTTATTTTAATTTACATGTAACATGAGAGTTTAATTGAAATATATGCTTTGTAGTTCCAATGTCCATGAGGAGTTCCATTGCACTGTAGTAGTTCAGCAAAGATTTCTTGATACTTTTGATGATATTATTGAATAAAAACAGTGAGATAACATTTATTCATCAATTATCCGAACAGTAAAAGACAGTAAGATGCATTGCTATAAAATGATACAAATTCAGGATCTCATGGAAGACGATTGTTGTAGGAGAACGTATTTTTATGAACAAATGATGGTAATGTTTAGTTTTCTGATGAGTGCTCATTTACACTAATGCTAATCGTCAAAACTGATCTAGGAAAAATCCTCAGCGGATGCCATATCACATGCTTTTAGTACAATGGGACACAACTACAGCACAACCTCTTAATCTGACGACATTAGACTTTTTATGCAGTTATGTCAAAAATACTGTATTCAAAATTAAATCCCTCGACTTACCTTTGAGTAACACTTGCGATTAGATTGGTCATGCCTGAGAAGTTGACTAACGTTAGAAGAAATTTCTATTCAAGATTGGGATGTTGGCAAGATCTTCGTGGCGAGCATTTTGAACATCTACATTGCCATTGATGTTTTTTGTACATTATTAAGCAATAAACAGTATTGATTATTAGTTTTTGGGTGTAGTAGCGAGTTTCATTGTTTTAGTGTTATTTTTTTTGCAATAAATCTGAACAACAGAAGGTAGTGTGCCTGAAATTTTCTGAAGAAGCCAAAAATTGAGTAATACCTACACAAGGTGTTGCATTTGAACTCAAAAATTTGGTATTGGCCACTGTTATATGATTTTCCTAAATTGTACCAAAAAAAAATGTTTTTTGAATGACATTTATTTAAACTTGCCTATTTATTTTTATTCAAACAAGGTGTCTTTTTTCTCATGAATTTTGTCAAAAGTATGGGCCGCTTTTTTGTCAACATGTGTTCTGTTTTGCTCTATTTTGGATCTATTTGAAGCTTTTTGAACACTAGTGTTTTGCAGTGCACTAGATTAATTTAAATATCTCTAAAGACATTAAAGGTAGATGGGTTTTATTTTTAGATAGATCATTAAATGTCTTCAAGTACTGTTTGTCTTATAATAAGACAACTTTCGATACAGATAACTTGATTTCATTACAGCTTTTTAGCAAAGAGATCATTTAAATATCCCTTTCTGTATTATATTGATGTAGGTAAATAAGGACAATGTAGTAGTAAAATATTAAATATACATAGGATTAAGGAAAAAACGGAACAAAACTAAATTAGTTAATTATTTTAATTTATAAAACTGTTTTGAATTCACTTGTTTTGTTATTCAGGAACAGGATTTATTACTTACCTGCACATACACATTATTTTTAAAAATACTGAATAAGCTGCACATTTAATGATGAAATTTCTAGAATTGTTCAAGAAACTTCAGATGTGGCTGATCTTCAAAATGCAAAAATTAGTACAGGGTGTTCCATTTTAATGTACACTTTAGGAATGCCCAAGAAAATGGGATACTGAAAAATAATTCTACAGCCCAGAGAATTTAATGGCACGACTTTTATTTGAAAGGTTTTTGGAAATTTGGAGCATTAACTGGCACACCCTGATTATGTTGTGTAATATTTTTGAGAAAATCTTATGTGTTATACCCTTTGTTCTCCCAGAAGTTCATGACATTTAAAATTCATACCACCGAGCATGTCCCAAACTATTGATCTGTCTGTAAAACAGCTGACCTGACAGAACAACACAGTGCAATGTCTATCAACTAGAAACAGGGTAAATATTTCGAAATCGAGTGCCAAAAAGCAAATCAATCAAGATGCGTCAATTAAGAAACATTCTACGCAGTTACGTAACTTAATTTCTTACTTTACCAACTCAAAATTAAACTATGTAGGTCGTTAATTAAAAACAAGCATCTAGTTAAATCCAAAGCTAAAAGAAACGTTAACTAAGCGAATTAAACAAGCGAAAACCTAAACAATGGATTACATAAAAGAATTTGATATTAAGTTAGATAAGGAGCATTACTATGCGGGAGAGGTAATCAACGGAACTGTAATTTTGGACACAACTGAGAACTTCAAGTTGCGCAGTAAGTACAATCAAGCAGGTTGATTCTTTGTTACGTTAATTGTCTAATTTTTAGCAATTCGAGTGATTTTACGGGGTAAAGCACACGTTGAATGGAAAGTTATGTTGTCGGGTGATCGCAGAACGGTAAACACAGTTTGGAACGCATCTTTTTGAGTCTCACTGTCGTCTGTTGCAGGTGAAAGATGACCAATACTTCGTGGATGACAGGCAGATCATATGGGGGGAGAAGAATTTAGAGACCACGATACCTATACTGCCAAGAGGATTGCACAAGTTTCCATTCAAGTAAATGATTATATCATTAGTAAATTACTACTAAAATCTGTATTAAGCAATACATTTTGTGTAATAATAGAAAAGATAGCAAAATCAACAATAATATTGGCCCAAGAACTGTACCTTGTGGCACACCAATCTACCGCTGATTGTTTTGTAAATTTGGTTCAAATCTAAAGTAAATTATTTCTTAGAAGGTGTTTCTAAAAAAATGTTATTACAAATTTGTGAAAAAAAGCAAATTGACACTCTGTATCTCTGAAATCATACACTTTTTAATTGAGGTAAGTTGTAGTAGCATTTTTTCTGTACCTTTTAGACACCCTGTATAAATAATGAATTTTGAGACTAAAAAGATTTTTTTTCTCAATTATTCATAGCTTCTTATTTGAGCTTTCAATAAGCAGTTTTAGACGGCTTTTCTCGTATTTTATCCTAAAGTATGGAAGGGTTATCTGTGTTTACTTTATGGTGAACATGCTGCCACGATTTTTGTTTCAGGTTTTCGTTGCCAGAATCAAGTCTCCCTTGTTCTTTTGAGAGCAAACCGTGCTGTATTCGCTACTATATCAAAGTGACAGTGGACATACCATATGCAAGTCCACCACAAGGGATGAAGTATTTCACTGTAATCGGACCCCACATAGACTGTATGGACGAACAATATTTGGTAAGGAAATAAAAATACAGGATTTAATTAGTTGTTTTTGAAAAATATTTACTTATCTAAGTGTTGAATGCATTATATCTATTCATAAAATATATAAATTGAACTTCCAGAGATGGACAATATATGCATCTGTCCTATATAGCTCTCAAAAAAGATGATTCCATGTAGAATAAGTTCATTTTATCAGTCATCAACTATTAATAACCTGACAGTTAACAATCAATAGTGAATTGGAATACCAATTAATTTCAAAACTTTTTTTTTTCGTTACTTACTGTTTGAAATAAGTGCTAACCACTGTATCTTCGCAGAAACCAGTCGTGTACGAACAGCGAAAGAGCACATGCTGTTGGTGCTGTAAAAAAGGAACAGTAAGCCTACGGTGTGTCTTGGAAAGGTCGGCCTACGTTTGCAAAGAGAGCATCAAGCTCAAGGCAACCATCGACAACCAGAGCGAAGAAGAGGTCTTTCTTAGGGTCCGATTGGAGCAGTGCTGCGAATTTTTTATAGACAGAGGTGTTCTCGGGGTCAGCAAAGATTTGAAGCACCTGGTTTTCGAATACAGGTGAGAGAAGGCAATTAAAATTTGCATTTTTGCTGAATCCTAGATTACATTTCTAAAATAAATGAATTTTATTTAAGTATTTTTTATTTTAATCGATAGATTTTCATTAAAAAATATATTGGATATATTACATTACATCCAGCTTCAATTTTCTAACATTATAATGTTATGCATTTACTATCAATGAAAATCAGATACATGTGTGAATATTTTGAGTGTCCCATAGTAGACTGATCACTGAACGAAGAAAATGCACTTTAATCTTTTTGTTTCCTGAAACTACGATTGCACTAGAGTTTTCTTTTCTTCTTGTAGAGGGAGCCACGTGAAACCGCACTCAAGGAGTAAATGGGATAGCTCAAACAGCCTTGTTATACCGCCAATGCCTACTACCCTGGTTGGGATTTGCAGACTTGCACAAATATATTACCTACTGACTGTAAGTGTACAAGCGAAAATTTTTAGTGTGAATTATTTTATCATTAAGCAGTATGTGATACAATGAAGCGGCACTGAACTACATCCAGTTGATTTATACACGATTTATTGAGATATAGGTTTTTAAACACAACACTGACATCTTTTTTGACATTTTAATTAAAGCAGTCTTAAAAAAATTTATTATTTGGACCATTGCTTTTCTTATGGCCACTTCAGCTAGTTTATGGGTATACATACACTTAAAAGTTTTAATTATTCCAGGTTAGCTTAGATAGTGATAAGGACGACGATATTGTACAACTACACTTCCCAATAACGATAGCTACAGTACCTTTTAGAATACCTAACTCCAACAAGGCACCAGTCATAAAGTACGGTAAGCACATTTCTTTAAACCACCTCTCACAACACAAGCAACAGCACCGGAAACACAAATTCTACTTTATCGTTCTAGAACATGCCAGTTCTCATGTCGAGGGAGGCCAATACATCGGCCCGGAATTTCTTCTGGGACAAGTGTACGACGGAAACGACCATCAGTTGAGGTAATATAGCCGCCAAGTGTTCAAATTCAACCTTTAAAGCTTCCCCTGTTTTTTTAGAGAGCCCGTGGTGCTGTATAAACCTGTGTATGTTACAGTCGACAAGTCAGAAGATAACAAATAGTTCCTTAAGGCAATAACAAGTCACAATTGACTCCTCAGTTACAAAGAGATTTAAACAAACCCCATAGTTAATAAATAATAGTACATGATGTGCGTTAATGGCCACTGTATACAAAAGAGTTTACTCCAAAAATTACTTTTCTGTTGTTTTTGATTTACCGTGGCAAGGGATACTTAATCAACATCTTTCTGTCTATCATAATAATGCACTAATTGTTGCACAAACTTCCATGGTATTCTCACTTTTAATTTTAAGCTAAAAGGTGAAATATAGAACAAAAATGTGATAATACATTTCAAAAGCATCAGTAGATCAATTGAAATTCACTTTATCTAATTCAGTACACTTGATCTACTTCGTATAGCCATGCCAGTAAACGAATGTATAACTTGAAAGCTGTTATATTTTAGATTAGTGCTAATAAGGTTGTGTTTCATTTAATACATATACTAAAGATCATTATGGAGCAAATATCTGCGCTTCAGGGAATATATATGACAACTGTGCCGAATATTTGACGCACTTTTCGTGATAATAAAGGAACCAAATAGATACAGGATTAATTACATTCATTTTACTATATTTTTAGCAGCAAAAACCTGTAAAAGTTTAATCCACATAATTTTTGAAATGCCTGCAGTTCAGTATTGAACCGTTCCGATGATTCGGATCCTAGTACGAATCCAATTTTGCACCGACAACACACTAATCTCTAACTAATTTAGAGATCAGTGTGGCAACAGTACTGATACTTCTGACTCGATGATTCGATAACGGAACGAGTTCACGAGGAAGCTGGAACGGAACAGTGGTCACTAATGCCCATCATCGAGTATAAACCCCTAATTTTCAATGTTCTCCATGTGGATGTGATCAACTTGATGTTAACATAGCGTTTTTTCTGATTTGGACTGTTCCTATTCCGAAGAAACGAACAGTACCAGTTCAATTTTATGGTCAGTACGTTCGCGGAAACGAAGAGACACTCTTTAATCTGGCGAACTTAGGGCCTTTATTACCAAGTACTTCCGAGACTACCTGCATTTGAATGCACCAAAAACCATAGAGATATATATTTCAGATACAACAATAATGTAGAAATCCAAGACTCGTGTGTGTTAAATAGAGGCGTTTATTTTGAAAGATTTGTTGTTTTTTGATGTTCCAATTACCATTGTATTCGATATACACCATAATTTTAATACCTATATTTATATCGTTGTTAATTATTGTACCATTTCAGATGACGTAATAGATGTTTTTATGTGTAAGTGTGTCTTTTTGTTAATTTCTTAACTCAAGATGTAGGTACCTGCATGATAAAAAACGACTTTTGAATTTGGCACACCTGTCAACCAGTAGCGTACGCTATTTCCAGTGGGAAGCTTGCGGAGGGATTAAAAAATGTAACAAAATTATTAGACGCAGTTTTAAACAGTCTTATTTAGATTTAAACGTAAGTTACTAACTTATTGAGTTCAAAACACGTGACTAGTGTTTTATACTAGTTAACTGTGTAATTTTATGCACGTATAGTTCATACAGATGAAGGCAATAAACTTTATTTTTGCATAAAATGTAAGAGAAACTGTTTCACTCAAAAATAAGGCGAAATTTAGACGGTGTAATTAGCTGTTTCTATTTAAATTTTGCGCGTTATAGACGTGTGAAAGCGCGCCATTTACACTGGTCGATTTTGGCGGGATTTTACAAAGACGCGCAGTAGGTAAGTATTTATTCATTATTATCGTTAAGAGGAGACTGTACTTTCATTATTAATTAATTATACTCCCCTGAACTATATACTTTAAAAGCAATAAGTTTGAACGGTATAAAAGTGTTTTGCATGGGTGTGGTATGACTAAATAGTCCAGCAATGCAATAAGTTCTTTATTTACCACCAATCTTTGAACCCTTATTGCAGCAAATACAAAATTACCCAAACTTCATGACTCATCGTCTTCTAAGAACGTTCAACTAGCATTATTAATCGAGGGTAGCAAATCAAATAAGTAACAACAAGCGACCAGTCATCAGCTTTCCTTTGAAAACGCTTCCGATCTCTCGTCTGCGTTCAACTAACATTGACCTTCTTAAAAACGAAAGCGAGACGGACATATTTGCACTTGGACCCTGCCTTACTCATAAGTGTTACTCACTTGGTCAGCTGTAGAAAAAGTGACCAGCAGATAACAACCGTTTGAGTTAAATAAAAGACGGAGGTCTAGATCGTTCAGATTTATAGCAACAGTCGGGCAAGATGATGCGCGTCTGTTTTTTGGCAGTGTTTTGTTTCGTTTTGTGTGCCCAGAGGACCAATGGGCACACATACCATCTGGGTACGTGCCCTAACATAGATCCAGTACCAGAATTCAACATGAGGAGCGTGAGTATCATGTTTGACCTATAAGTTATCAGTACGTTGCCATTTTACGATTTAATTTCGTCTAGATGTTGGGGATATGGTATGCAATACAAAAAACGAGCACTGCAAGTACTTGCATCGTATATAATTTTACAAAAACTGATGAACCTGATGAATACGAGCTGGAACAGACCAGTCAACATTTCGTTTTGGGACTCACCCCTTTGGAACACCAGTATAAATATACTGGGCGTCTTAAGGTACCTGATCCGTCTGTTCCAGCAAGAATGACGGCGAAATTTCCTCTAAGTAAGATTTAAAAAACGCGATTTGTCAATAATTCATTATAAAATTGTTGATCCTTTGCAGATTTTGCTGGTTCTGCCAGTTACACAGTATTCATGACTGATTACTATAATTACGCAGCAATTTTCACTTGCCAAAAACTAGGATTTGCCCACAGACAATCAGCAACCATTCTATCTAGAGAACGCACTTTGGATAAAATGTATATCGACAAGGTACTAGATTCACAAATTTCTAACACAATCTGGCAACGTCTAATTTGATTTATTGCAGATTCGTACTAGATTGTCGAGTTACAACATCGATCCCTTCGAATTATCGATAATTTCGCAAAAGAACTGTCCCAAGAATTCCACTGGAGGTGTCAACATCGACATAGACCCAGACACGTTCTCAGCACATTCCGTAGCGGGTGTTGTGAAGAAAGCCGGCGAAAAAATAGGGGATGGAATCGAATACGTAGCTGGGGGAGCCAAAAAAGTATACGACAAAGTGACCGACAACGAAAAAGAGCAGCTTCAAGACCCCAAAGACAGGAGAAACAACAAAATGACTGATCCACAAGCCGAGTGGTTGCCATAATTTCACGTCCACGGCTGTATTTTATTATTATTATTAATAAATAAGTTTTAATTTACCCCTTTCGCATTTATTTAAACTCCCGCTCAGTGTTTAGCGCGCGCCTGCGCGTTTCGCCGTTAGTTCCGCATCGGACCTGATGGCGTCGCATGGATTTTAGTCGCCCCTTTGTGAGCGTTATGCGTAGACGTCTCCGTGGMAKTTCTGCGTAAAATATTACGCAAATTCGCACCGGGAGGTTGGCGAACGACGTGGAAATGTCGCAAAATTCCCCCCAGGGCAAGAGGCATTCCTCGAGACAGCTGGTGAGTGCGGGACGACGTTATTCCGACCCTAAAACTGGGTCGCCATAACGTGTGTTATTTCTATCACGTAAACCCTGTCCAACATGGGCCCTACGATAGTTTTTCCCCGTGAATTTTCACCAAGGCTTGTTTTGTTTCGCGGGGGACTGCCATCTATGACAGGTGCACGCGAAACCGTTGTTTTTTTTTTGTCGGTTCTTTGTTTATTTATGTGTAGGTTCGTGCAAGTGCCCCACCTGTCAATTACCTAATTTGTTTACATTTTGAACTAGCAAAAACACGTCGCTTTTTCGAAATTGGGTCAGTTAGCTGAGTTTATGTCCCACGGGAGAAAGAACTGTTTTAACGCAGTGTAGTTCTTTCACCCTCTTGACGGAAGTAGTGATAAAAACAAAAGACGCCAGGCAAAAGAGCTTGTAACCATGGTTACCCACATTTCCCGGCCAATGGGAGCTATTGCGGACGATTTCGTCACTCTGATAGTGCTTTTTGGTGGATTTTTATTTTCCTTTGGGAAAATATCATGCCAAACGAGTAGATTGATAAAAAAGCAAGATGAACCAGCTTAGAACGTTTTAGTATCGAATAAAAACCTATTACGCCGTTCCTTTCTTGTAAATTTCGACAGAAATCCATGCATTTGCGAAATTTTGATCTTATTTCCTCGAATCTCCGAAAAATACACTTCCCAGCTCAAAGTAAGACCCAATTTGCCCACCCTTTCATTACCTAACAATCAACCCATGTAATCACTCAATCATTGGCCCTAATGATACCGAAATGCACCGTAAAAGTGCTGTTCTAACGGCGCATGTGCCCCCAATTCCTGAAGACGCTTTTCCGCTGAGCTTTTCAGTACCCAACAACATGGCGCAGGGGATAGAAAAGCCCTCGCGAAATTCTTACGTATCTCGCATGGTATGTTTCGAAACTCGTTAAATTTTGCTTTTTTTTTCACGTTTTTGCGCACTACATGTCGTTGTAATGTGTTAGGTATCGTGTTTTGTTTTGGTTTCAAGAGGTTGTGAAGTGGTTTGGACCTGTATTGATTTGTTTTGTACTAGGATGCGGAAAATTTTTCTTTTTGGTGTTGGAGATGTCGGGAAACGCGTATTTTCAAATCTAACTACTCGTATACAGGGGTTTAAAATTCGTATAAAAATATAGGGTTCATATAAAAAATAATTAATGAATTTTTTCCCCGAGTTCAATAATATATCATACTTATACATTTTATTAATGGATTACATTTAAAATCTACAAAAAGACAGTTTTTATTGATATAGAACAGTTGCCTATGGTTAAACAAACAGTTTTTTTGTTTATTGATGTTTCAATGTGATTTGCAGTTAAAAATTAAACCCATCTTTTGCAGCGAAGGGTGACTTTACAAATAATAAACATTTAATTAAAAATTTGCCATAATTTTTGTGATTGAGCACAAAATATTGTACCATTCCGAGTAGAGAAAGAAAAATTTTTTGACCCCTGACAATATTATGTGAAAATTCATTGGAAATTTATTTGAAAAATTATTTTATATCCAATCTTTTGTAAGCAATCCATAAACATAATAATAATTATGATATATTATTTCTTTATTATTATTATTTCTGGTACGCTTTTGATGTCTGCTGTCAAGTTACACGAAATTACACAGCCACCTCAAATGTTACATTCATCAGTATACAAACCTCCGCAAACAATATACATAGATAGAAACCAGGATTCGGCCTAAATAGTTGGTATTTTTTACTACACAATTTTGATTATTGAGAACAGTTTAATTGTGCGTAAAAATTAATAGACCATAATTTAGAGAAGCTATTTATAATAAAAACAAACTCCAAGAAGCAATTTTGTTTAAAATTTTTAAGAAATTTTAATAACTGAAATGGGACAGGGCTCGTATTCTGTGCCGCCTACATAATCCACCCGCGGTTAGATTTTATACAGTTTTTACGCTTACATTTGAATCATCAGATCTATTTTCATATATTTTAGTCTTTGGTTGGACGTAATTTATTAAAAGAATAAGTTCTGTTTCTGAAAATGTCACTGACAGGTAATTTATTTAATTTTCTAGAGGGAAAGAAAGCAAAAGAAGCTTTACTCAGAGGACTGGGCCCTGGGCGACGAAGAAATCGAAGGAACGCGGAAGTTCTCCCTCCAGGAGAAACTGGAGGGCCCCAAATTCGAAGCCCACAACCTGGTGAAGGAGATGCACGGTCACGAATTGAACGTCGCCTACTTCCAAAGATACGGCTTCAGCACCCCCCTCCTCTTCAAAGAGAAAACGGGGCTCGGTGAGTTCTTCTTCTCTTGATTAAAAATCGAACTCTTTTTTTACCGCGTTTGTGTAAAGGGCTACGCGTTCCGACCTCGAACTTTACCGTGAACGACGTGCGGATGTGCGTCGGCTCGAAACGTGTCCTAGACGTGATGGACGTCAACACGCAGAAGAACAGCGAGATGACCATGAAGGAATGGCACCGCTACTACGAGGACCCCGACAAGGACAGGCTGTTGAACGTTATTTCTTTGGAGTTTTCCCACACGAAGCTGGAGAACTATGTGCAGTCTCCCACTGTAGTGAGGTAAGTTAAAAAACTAAAGGATTTGTAACTAAATCTGTAGATATTTGTTTATTTATAAAGATTAACAAAAATAATAATAATACAGGTCACAAAAAAACAGAAAACAATTCTGATGGGTGAAGGACCGCCGAACAAATAAATAATGGTGTAGCTCACAGTAAATTAACTCTCCTAATCTAAAGTAAATCTTGCTAATAATTAATATTAATTAATAATTAACATCTAAATAAAACAGATAAACCTCTCTTTAACTTGTGAGAAAAATATTAACAAAATTTCCAATAATTTACTAATACTTCATTATGTCAAGAAATATATAATAATATTTGCAATTTACTAAATACTTTATTACACACTAATTATATTTCAGTTATAAATTTTCTTACTTCTACTACAATTTTTTTTTTATTTCCTATATTTCTTAAATCATCTGGGAGCATGTTATATTGTTGTACCGTCCTATAAAGTGGTGTATCCTGTGTGGTTTTTGTTCTTCTTAGCCTAGTTTTTATATAGTTCATTTTTCGTGTGTTGTAGATACGTTGGTTTACTTCTAGCTCTATATTACCTTTAATCGCATTTTTAGTAATATTATATTGTATTTTGCTCACTCCACTTTTAATATACTGTTTTGATTACAGATATTTGTTACGCTATATAAAACATCGGCATGAGTAAAGTGGCTCAGATGAAAAAGATTTTTTACTGCCTTATTTTGTACCCTGTACCCTAATTAACAAATATTTAGGGGCTTTCCCCAACACAGTAACATATATCTCAGATGACAGCAGATGTAACTATTATAAATAATTCTTTTACATTTTTCTGATAGTAAGTTTGAAACTTCAGAGAATGGACATATAACAGATACAGAATTGGCCCGAGCATTTATCCTTGGGGAACTCCAATTTTCAGTGTTGCAATATTACTTTGTTTTTAGTTTATCACAGTGTAGAAGCATCTGCCAAATAGATACGACTTAAGCAGTTCATATGCAAGTCCAAGAATTCCCATTCCACATAATTCATCTAACAGGGCATCCAAATCCACTGTGTCAAATGCCTTTTGAAGGTCTATATGTAGCTGTCACGTTTAAAACTGTTTGTAGTGCGCTACAGTGGACCTAATTCGAAGCTAAAGTTCAATAGTGTTGTCAAATTTGTGAATTTTACTGTATTTTCACTTGTGACTTAATAATAAAGTTCTTACATATATAACAGGGTTGGCATGATTAAAGCAGTGTTTAAAACATTTGTTTTAAACAGTGTTTTTACACATAAATAATACTGAAACATTATCGATAAAAAAGATAGCATCTAATTCGTTTTAAATTAAACAATGATGCATTATTAAGCCAACTTTCGTATCAGACACAATCTAATAATTGTGCACCTGTAAAGTGGCGCCACTTAGTGGTCAGATTTTGAACATCTATCTAAAGACAGTTACCTTTGTAACATGAAAGCCGGTAAAGATTGTCATCTGTAGTCACCCCAGATCTGCTGTATTTTATCCGTGCTGTCATGAACTGTTTTCTAGCGGTAGATAAGTTTTTTTTGTTTCTTTAACAGGCAACTTGATTGGGTGGACTGCGTATGGCCTAGGCATCTCAAGGAGAGTCAGACTGAAGCCACGAACCTCTTGGAAGACATGAAATACCCCAAAGTACAAAAATACTGTCTCATGTCTGTCAAAGGTTGCTATACCGATTTCCATGTCGATTTCGGGGGTACTTCTGTTTGGTACCACATTATTAGAGGTGAGATGCTATTTATGTTTGTGTACTGTCGAACTTAAATATCCAGTTCAGTGAAGTTTAACGTTATAATAATTTGTGTGAATTATATGAGGTCCTGAATTTTGGAAGTGGGAAGAAATAGTTTTGACAAGAAGAGTTGTCTGTTATGCAATAGATATTTTAAATTGGTTTATGGTATTTGATAGAGTTTTGACTTCTGCCTTTTTTAAAGCGCAGTACAATAGAGTTTGATTTTACTAGCAATTTATGTCACTTTATAGAACATTAAAGGACACTATAGTTTTATTTTTTAACCGAATATTTACAGTAGTATATAAATGTTTATAGATTTTATTGTGTGTTTGCTTCATTTAATATTTACGAATCACATTTGAAATATCTAACTTTTTCCATCAGGCTGTAAAGTATTCTGGTTGATTCCCCCCACCGAAAACAACCTGGCCCTCTACGAAAAATGGGTTTTGTCCGGAAAACAAACTGATATATTTTTCGGCGACACAGTCGACAAATGTTGTCGCATAACGTTGACAGAGGGCAACACTTTCTTCATACCGACCGGTTGGATACATGCTGTGTATACGCCTAAAGATTCTCTGGTTTTTGGGGGGAATTTCCTCCATTCTTTCGGGATTGACAAGCAGCTAAAGATTGCCCAAGTGGAAGACACCACTAAGGTGAGTCATTGCCAGCTTTTCTTTAATTAATTAATTTTTTGGGGCATTCTTTTAGGTGCCTCAAAAATTTAGGTACCCCTTCTTCACCGAAATGCTGTGGTACGTCCTGGAACGATATGTCTTCTGTCTTTTGGGTCGTTCCCATTTGAGCTGTGGTTCTGATGTTGCAATACCTCCGGATAAACCCCACGTTCATTTGACACATGCGGAACTGCACGGTTTGAAAGAGATCGTGTTGTATTTGCATATGTTGCCGGCGAATAAAAAAAATGTACCGGATTTGATTAAGGACCCGGTGGCTTTGATAAAAGATGTGAGAACTTTGATTGGTTTGCACAGGCAGGATAGTAGGGAATTGGCGATTACTGGAAAACCAATTTTGACAGGTGAGTTACAAACTTTTTTGGAATGTCTCCTTAGTATGTTGTGATCAAGTATATTGGCTCTGTTCCCAAAAAATTTTATATTTTTTTGGATGTCTGAAATATACTTTACAAATTTTCAAAGTTAGTTATACCCATAAAGAAAAATCGAGAAAAAAAAATTGTCAACTATCCACTTATGAAATTCCTATATTAATATGTGATAGCCAAGTGTATATTGGCTCCTTTCACTAATTTATTTACATTTTATTTAACATTCAAATTAGTTCTAAGTGTTTCCAAAGTTAGAGCTACTTAATATCGTACTATTAGTAAAGTTATTACCTATTAATTTTAAAAAGCTGTCATTCAACAACTTCCCATTCTATTTAGTTGCAATTTTTGTATATGATAGATAAGTGTATTATGTTTTCTTACTAATTTTTTTGCACATTTTTTACACTCTAATTTTGGTCCACTTACTGTTGTGATACTCGTAAAGCAATAACTTAAAAAATTTGTTGCCCTGCAATTTTAGATTCTATTGAAGTGAAATTTGTTTATGTGATAGCCAACTATATGGGCTATAAATATATAAATTCACAAAGTTGGGTCTACTTAATATAATTTTTCCATATACCAATAGCTTTCTCGCTAATGTCACCAATTTCACTAATAAAGTTTAAAGGAATAATGTCAAAAAATGAGTCCGATAAGAAGTTTTTGTGTTTATATCTAGATTTATATCTTTCTGTAGTACTTTGAAGTTGTAGTAGACTTTTTACTCATTTTTTTTAATTGTTGCTTCTCAGTACCTGAAGATCAAGATGGTAAGTCTAAAAACCTTTACTCCAGAGGACCCTATATGAAAAATACAAACATGAAAGGTCCCAATAAACTTCCCAAAGGACAGAAAGGAGCTGCACTACCTGGCGATAAAGGAGGACCACGTAGAAGAAGAACAAGGTAAGAAAAGAACCTCCCACTATCAGATGGAGCATCATAAGCATTAAAAGAACCTAAAACAGCCATAAGCAAACAATTTTTTTATTATCCTCGCAGGTGTAAGAAGTGTGAAGCCTGTCAACGCAGCGACTGCGGCGAATGCAGTTTCTGCCTCGACATGGTCAAGTTCGGAGGTCCGGGACGAGCAAAGCAGACGTGTAACATGCGACAGTGTCTGCAGCCCATGTTGCCCGTGACGGCTGCTTGCGCCCACTGCGGGTTGGACGGTTGGGGACAGACGCCTGTGGTGCCGTTGCAGAAAGGACCGCAGAGATGCGAGAGCGCCAGTACCTTGATGGAATGCTCGGTGAGTTACTTTTTTTTGAGTATGAGTCGGACAATTTTTTTTGTGTTATGAATTTGGGTCATCAGGACAAATTATGGGTAAATATTAAAAAAAAGCAGAGAAAAGGTGATTGAATATAAATTTGCGTTTGTTTTTTTCACATTTTCTTGAAGGTCCAAAACAATTTTTATCCACTTTTAAAGTTGAAAGTTGTGATTCTTATGCTTAAAAAATTCTTCGCTGTACAACTGTCACTCTTATTAAACTGCACTTATTTTACCTGATAGCCAAGTATATTCTGTGTATTCACATTTTTTTTCCAATTTTTTTTAAGGGCTTAATATGTTTCAAAAATTGTTAAAGTTGCATCTACTTAATATTGTGACTTTTGTAAAACAATAACTTTAAAAATATGTTGTTCTATAACTATCTAATATATTAAATTGTAATTATTTTATCCTATAGCCAAGTATATTGATTTTATTCACAATTTTTTTGATAATTTTTTAAAGTTGGTCTATTTAATATCATGATAACCGCCGCTTTACAACTATGTATTATCATATGAAATTGCAATTAATTTTTTGGATAGCAAGCAAAGAAACAAGCAAAATAATATTATGTTTCTTATGTTATTATCTCAGCTTTTTTTTAATGAAATGTTTAACCTAATTTTTTGCTGCTGGTAGTATTTGCAACATCTTCAGTACTTCTTGAAACAAACACCATATGAATTGGTTGCTGACTACCTTCAAACTTGAAAGTACTAACCTAGAGCTCGAGTTCTATTAATTCCTTGTCAAAATTGACAAATAATTTTCATGTCTGTGTGTACTAGTTATATTTATCAAGTAATGTGTATTTTGTTCATAGAAAAACTCACTTTGAAGCCAACAAAAAATTTGAATACAGTTAAAATGCTTGGCTATCATATACAAAGATTGTAACTTTTGTAGTTTTTGTTTTACCAACAACACTATATCAAGGATATGTAACTTTGTGAATACAAGAATATTTTAATAAATTAGCACTACTATCATTTGATAAAATTGCAACTTCTTAGAGTAAATAGTCATTAAGTAACGAATTTAATTCATTAGTATATGAAACAGTGTATTTTATAATTCAGTGTGATAGATATTTGTAGACCTACACTTTTTTACTGTCTATTTTGACATCTTTTATATTTGTGTCATTTGTTTTATTACTCATTTAATCAATTCCTAAATATTGACACACATACATACGATCGATAATTTAAATTTTCCTTCACAGGTCTGTTACGAAATAGCCCACCCAGCATGTGTGCAACGCCTGTGCCCCTCCTTCACCGGCTACATCAACGAAGACCTGCCCAACTCCTGGGAGTGTCCCTTATGCTGCAAGTCGGGCAAAAACACCGACTACCGTCCCCGCCACTTCAGAGCCCGCCAGAAATCGTCGGACATGCGTCGCATGTCCATCAGTTCAGACGCCTCGAGCGCATTCGACACTCGCACCACCCAGGACCATCTCAGCGACAGCAGCGGCAACGAGAAGGACCCGGTGCCCGTGAAAAAGCGTCGCAGCAGCGAGAGTTTGGAGACCGACACGAAAAAACCAACAGACGGAGGTCGGGAGGAAAAGTGTCCTTCGCATGCAGCTGGCGCAGCAATTGACTAACAACACGAGTAAAGTGATGAAAAAACCGATGTGTGTGGTGAGGCCGGCGCCGGTTATAGTGAATAACGTTCCGATGAGTAACTTGGCGCTCGATAAGAGGTGTATAGTGAGTGTTTTTCGGTATTTGGACGCGAAGGATTTGTTGAACTGCGCGTTGGTTTGTAAGTTGTGGGGACAGTATTCGATCGATCCCACGCTGTG
Source organism: Rhyzopertha dominica (assembly GCA_025024175.1). Classification (NCBI taxonomy): domain Eukaryota; kingdom Metazoa; phylum Arthropoda; class Insecta; order Coleoptera; family Bostrichidae; genus Rhyzopertha; species Rhyzopertha dominica. Next base: position 368,823 of record QCXZ01000075.1, read on the forward strand.
GAAAACCATGGATTTTTCGAGGAAACAGATCTCCTCGACGATTCTGAAGGCTATAGTTCGACGGCAACCTGAGAATTTGTACTTGGATTGGAGCCACATCAACAAATATCAACTCCCGTGGTTAATCGCCCGCCTAACCAACTTAAAAACACTTTCTTTGATCAGTATCCACGTAAAATCCGCCATAGCGCTTAGATCTACACAGTGCTCCCAATTAACGACGCTCGACCTGAGTTTCATCTCCGATTTCAACGATTCCGCGCTCCGGGAGATTCTCGGACCCAACAATGATTCCCGCTGCTGCGTAACTGACGAAAAGGTCCGATTCCGCAACTTGAAGACACTAAAATTGGCGGGAACCGACGTCACGGACATCGCCGTCCGTTACATCACCCAATTCGTCCCCACCCTTCAACATCTCAGCTTGAGTTCATGCGCGAGGATAACCGACGCAGGAATCGCCCAATTAAGCACCAAACCCGCCAACACCGTCGCCAATCTCATCAGTCTCGACTTGAGCGGGGCGAAATTGATTACCGAACTGTCGTTGGAGCATCTGAGCAAGTGCGAGGCCTTGATTAGGTTGGACTGTAGACACGCGACGCAGGTTACGACACAGGCGTTGATAAAGTTCGCGGCGAAGAGCGACAGAGACTTGCAGGTGCGCGACATCAAGCTGGTCGACAGGAGGGGCGCGAGATCGTGATAGTTTGGTGTCCTGGCGGGAATATTTCTTGTGTTTTTCGTCCGTATGTGTGGTTGGAGTCAACGTGCAATCATAAGTTCGCGATGATCGTTTTTTGGTTCGTTTTTTGTATGTTGCTTTTCTTTTGATATAGTTATATGGAGTCATTATTAATAAATGGATTTACTTTGTAAATAAAAAGGCTGGGGTTGTTTTATTTTTCGTGTAAATGCATTGAACAGTACTTACTTTGCTTGCAGAAAGAGAAGCTCAAGTTACTTTTTAATATAAACAGAGCAGCTACTTCTGGCAAATAGCTTATGTCACATAAATAAAGGTAAGTATAAATTCCTTGGAATTAATCCTTCTTCCACTTAATTACAGCATGATAAAACAGTAAACTTAATTGTTATTGCACGTTCAAAATCGTTTCACAGTAGATAAAACATACGTGTGCGAATGAACTACTGGCATGTTCAGCGTTGCCAGATCATCACATTATTCAGTGTCCACTTCCAACAAAACAAAAAAAAAGTAATATTTATTTATATAACTCATGTGCTGTATTTGTTTATTTATTTACATGCTTATTGATACGAAATTGACTTAAAAACTGTTACCGGTTTCTTCAGATGAACGATAAAGTAAATAGCTAGATTATATAGATACAGATAAAAAGTAAACAAAAACAAATTGAAGACAAAAGTTCGCAAGCCATAGGAGATCACGGAAATTACTCCCTAAATAAAATAGCATTACAAAAAGAATATAATGGTATTAGGTATTGTCTTTTGTATATTGAATCATTTCACACTAAGTCCAGGAGATGTTTTTTAAAGGATCCAAAATACATCTTCCTAACGTTTAACAAGTTTTGTTATACACTTTTACACATCTGTTTTATTACTGTTAGAAAGGCATTGAACTTGATGGATGCTTTGGGATGACCTCGCAAAGTGCTGTTGCACGTCACAGTTATATCTAATTGTGGTGTTACTCTGTCTCTAATTACTAAGGATTTTGTACATTATTTTCCACTATTCTATGTACACCAGCTCACTCATATTCAATATGTTCAGTGTCTTGTATAGCCGGATAAACACTTATTTTATGTCCTTTCAATAACTATTCATCAGTATTTGATTTGCACTGCTTGGTAAATCACTACTTATTGGTATTATTAATGCCGCATTTTTTGTCAAACAGAAAACAGAAAGTTAAATATAATGATTCAGTACCATCAAAAATAAATATTGACTGTTGTGTACCACAAGGTACCGTTCTGGAACCATTGTTCTTTGTATTGTACATTAAGGATTTAGTTGGACACTTTGAAGTACTTATCTATGTTTGCTGATAATCCACAATGATAGTTGCAGCTAATGAATTATGATTTCAGAAGAATACAAATGTGGCTATGTGATAATAGCATGTGTTTAAATACAAATAAATCTAAATTTATGTCGATAGGTAGCAAACATACATACTTTAAATGAAATAGACAACAATATTAGAGTTAGTGACCAAATATTTGAAATAATATCAGTGGTCAAATATCAAGGACACTCAATTAAAGTTCAAGTTGCATGCTGCTTTCCTACATCAAAAATGTTTAAAAAGACCAGTTTTATGTGCAGGAATTAACTTTAACTGGCTTATGACTGTATAAATCTATTATATTACCACATATTGACTATGTAGTAGTGTATTATTTATTCTGGAGAAATACAGAACAGAAGTTTGAGAACGGTACTGAAATCTAGCAGATATACACCTATAACATCTACGTTAAGTGCTTTGGAAGAACAGAACCTTATAACAGCTTAAACAGCTTTGACTCCCAGTAGTTAGTAAACTATAGGTGTAAATCACAAGTAATTTGGGTATATAGCTAGTTATAGTATGTCCCATTAGTCACTCAAAATTCAGACTTCTAACTTTATCCACAACAAGTTATAGAGGGGTTTGAAAGTGCCCTGTGTGGCGTTTACTCAACTGAGCGGAAGAAAACATGACACCTTTGTATAATGCAAAATAATTGTATAGCATAGATTATTACAACTTTTATTCGAAACATTCTTTTAAATTTACAATGTTTTATCCATTAAATAGCCCAAAACAAGCTCCTCCAGGACCTGGAGATTTTTGGACATCCCTTCGGGTCCGTCCGTTGGTTCTTGGAGCGACCGCTAGGTCCTCTCTAGGTGAGGGGTGGTGTAACCAGTAGCTATTTTGAGCTCGAGGGGAACGCATGCCCGGTCGCGGTCCGGATCCAATTTTGATCAAAATCGACCCGAAATATCGATCAGCATTTCAATTAGTGCTCGCAATTAACTAATTAACGCCTAAATAACACGAATTCGCCCGTCAAAACCTTCCGCCGTTGAATTTCGCACGTACTCGGCTGTCGCGTCCCCTCGCTATAGGGCCCACCCGGAGTTGCGGTTTTTCGCGAATTTTCGGACGATGGGGTGGGGAAACCGGTCATAAAAGCTCAACGACGTGTCCGTGCAATTAATTTCGGTGGTTTCCGGGTTCAAATCGGTGCATAATTAACAAAAATCCGTAATTAAAGGTGCGATGTGGCAAATCCAAGATGGCGCCGGGCCATGGAAAAGACGAGAAATTTTGTCGCTTGCGCGTCCTTTTTTCGACCAATCACGGGGCAGCGCGATCTTGCGATGTTTTGGGTTAAAACTAACCTCACTTTCGGTGTAATAAATTAAAGTCCTGTGTCGGTGTTGTGTGTTCAAATACTACAGTGATAAAGTGTTGTGTTTAAATACTATAGTGATAGTGCCCGGAGCAGCGCCAGGATGTCATCAAGCATGGAAATAAGGCCATTACGGTGAGTGTTTAACGTTAACATACTAAATATGTGGTGTTTTAGAAGTCCTTGCTTTGAAAATGCAAATCATGTTTGCCGGGGTTGCTTTTGTTTCGTTTGTTTATCAGATGAATTCAGTTAAATAGTATTATTTTTAAATCTTCGGTAAAAAGTGTTTCTTTAGCATTGTCCTGTAAAAATTTTGCTTCTACAAAGAACTCTTTAGTTGTATTTGGTGACAGCTTTTCCACAGTGTTAATATGCAGATTAAAACATTGTTATCTGTTTTTCTGTACCTTCAAATGAATTCGTTCCACTACTAACTGACGCTGAGTCAATCTTTTAACCAGGAAACTACTGTGCAGTTGGTTCAATGATAGTAAAAATAAAACCGTGTTGTCAGTGTCAGTGTTATCTAAAGTATATGGTGGGTGTGACAGTTAAAGGAGCACTACATATTTTGTACTGATCAATTCTGTTTAAACGAATCATTCAATTTGTCCAGCTGATGACATTGTACTTCTGAAATGATCGTTGTGTTGTCAGGTACAAGCTCAAAGATGAATGAATGTTAGCTAGTATGATCTCTTGTGTTCAATGAAGTAGATAACTTATTTTTCACCCCAGTGATGATGAGCTTCAAAAATCTATCATTTTCTTGACATTTGAGAAGAAAATCACAGCAATCTAGAGTTGTTATTCGCTGGTTTGCATCAGTTAATGCTCTTATCATATCTTCTGGCCTTCCAGAAGGTTGTGCATCTGCGTTTTTAGCTTTTCTATACTATACTGGGAATAACGAAGTTTTAATAACAGTTTTGCTAGTTTCGGAACAAACAGAAAATGTTTTTTCCATTGCAGCTTTTTTGCAAACTTAACTCGAGGACACCATATAATTCTCAGAAATATGTGGTCAAATTAAACCTGTAATTACTCTCTTTCGGCATGGATTTGTTTTTGGCACATCAATTGTATCTAATTTAGCCTATTTTTTCCCCATTATCAATCACTTTTTTAATATGGACCATAAAATCTTGATTCATAAGATGAGTATGATTTGTGTGACAAGTTTACACATCATTTGATTTTTTTTGTGACATCTGATGTACCACAAGGATCCAAACTAAGTTTACTACTACGTTTAAGCCTAGACTTAATTTTCTCAGGAAGCTACATAAATATCTTAACTATGTTGATCACTATCGCACACATAAAAAGTTATAGGCAGAATTGTAATAAAATTAAATTGTCCGATTTGAAACATGCGGAATTTCATAATCTTATCGGCAGAAAAGAATATTTCGCAATAATTGAATTGTTTACATATTTCTTTACTTTGTTTTTTCTCGTATTAAACAAAACATCGTAAAATTTCCAAACAATTTTAATAGCTAAAATTTGACAAATACACTACGCATGCAAGTCTCCAAGATCTTCTATAATACGATCAACAAAAAATTTATGTATATAAATAAAATTATTACACAATATAACATCTTTTCACAGCTTTAAAATCAGATAGAAGCCTTAGTATGCATGGTTTTTGACGAACAACCCTTGTTCTCCTGCTTTGCTCTGTACGCTGCCCGCTTCATATTGTCCAAGGGATGCCAAACTATTAGCCTGAAATACAAATTTGAATTCATATTTCAAACATTCAGAGTGTTACAAACAGCGAAAATTGTGTATTATTAATTGAATTATTTTTTTATTATTAATTAAACTGTCTTAAAAAGTTTCATTTTTTTATACTTCTTGATTTTGCATATTTCATAAAAAAGGTAAAAGAAATCATTTATTATTAAACAGTGCTTAAAATTGTTCAATAGATTTATAGCAAAAAAATTCGTTTTGGCCTTGTGTACCTACTATAACAATCTCATGGTTCCAAAATTAACACATGGAGACGTGGAGTCAAAGCACTTTGCAAATTAAACAAATTTCAATGCATTAGCATGTTACAATGCCTAAATTACTTAAAAACAGTTAAAAGAAGTTACTGTTTAAAATTATTGTTTTAGATACCTACTGATAAGGAAATTTAATTGAGTTTTAAAATGTTTTGACATCAAGAAACATAAAAATTCAACATCTCAAATTTGAAACTTGGTAAACAACAACTATGCCTGTTTGTTTGTAGTTGTTTGACTACTGCTGTAAATTATTTGTTCTTATCGAGACCCTACCTTTGCTCGGTTGAGTAGTTCTTGTTGACCAGCAGCAACATTTTCATCTTTTCCTGCCCAAGCTCGGAGTACAGACGCCTGTAGAGCTCGTCCATAGCTGAAAGTCAGTGCCCATGGTCTTTTACCTTGGAACCTGTGAAAGATGAAGATGCATTGAGTTTCCAAAGTTGATTTTGCAATAAGCCTCTCAATCAAACTTTTGGTATTTTATGACATGTTTTAAGATCAATATAGACTTAAAAAAGGCTGATGTAGTTTAATTTGAACTACACAGGTTAAAAAAAAAAAGATGTTCATTAATCTGGTCATGAATATACTAAAAAATACTTTAATTTTTTGTCTTATGAACTTTCTACATAATATACAAGCATTATCTGAATATAGCATTGAAAGAGATAGCAGAAAACTTATAATTTAAGCAAAATGACATGGACAAAAGCACAAAATCATGCATGATTTATGTCTTCCACTGTATTATTGTATTTTAAATCTGATAGAGATAAAAGCAATAATATAAAGAGCACAATATAATTCGTAACCCAGATGGCAGTGTATTTGACATAATTCTTAAAAAAAAGTAAATATTGACCATGATGTTTCAAGAAACTTTAAACGATATATATTTTTCTTCGCATTTAACATGAATGACTGTTACAATAGCTACTTATTTTGAAAGTAATGAAGACTGTCTTATAGACGGTTTCATTTATAGTAAACGGATTTAATTTACAACTGAATTCGATCCCTACTTACTTGTTAATGGCGTTCAAGTTAACCGAAGCCTCCTCCTCGCTCTGTCCGCCGGATAAGAAAGTAATTCCGGGCACCGCGGGCGGTACCGTACGTGACAAAGCAGTAACCGTAGCCCTGGCCACATCCTCTGGGCTGAATTTGACGGCGTGCGACTGCCCAGCCGTCACCATGTTAGGTTTCAGCAGCGTCCCCTCCAGAAACACGTGGTGGTCGTTCAGGGCCTTGTAGACGAAGGCCAGAACGGTCTCGGTGACTTTCTGTGCCCTGTCGAGGTCGTGGGTGCCGTCGGGCAAAACTTCCGGTTCGACAATGGGGACGATGCGGTTCGCCTGACAGATGGAGGCGTAGCGTGCCAAGACGTTGGCGTTTTCGAGTATCGCCTGGTAGGAGGGTGTGTTTGTGTTGATTTTGAGGACGCAGCGCCACTTGGCGAAGTGGCAGCCGTCTTTCTTGTACTGGGCGCAGCGTTTTGCCAGGTCGTCCAAGCCTGGGGAAAGGAGATCCGTGATTTAGTGGTTTGTTTATGGAAATCGAGAACTTTGATCTTTTGGAGTCATCGGTATTTATGAAGGCGTGTAAATAAAACATGTTTTGCAGCTTAATCTAAAGACAGATTTTTTTTATGGGATGTTTTCCAAACATATGGTTATCTTTAACATTCATTTTCATGCTATCACTTTGAGAAAAAAAATTTCTAATGAGCAATTCACTGAAAACTGTGTGAAGATCTTCAGTTTCCCTGCTCTATCTAATTACCTAAAAGATTAGTTACATCTCAAAACTTCTAGTCTAGATGCTGTATCTTCTAACTATGACTTGTAGGCTATTATTTAAGAAAAATTGTCGTAAAAACCTGAAGTTGATAGTTTTTATCGTCTTGAAGTTACTGCCAAAATGGTATACATGCACATAATCAAATAATTATCTGATGACTGCATGTCATCCAATGTGGTTTCTACTTTAACATTTACAAAAAAGAAATACATTTTTACCAGTATCTTTTCCAGCTGTTCTCCTATTTAATTAAATTTGTGCCTACCATTGGAACTGTATAGAGGAATTACATTAAAAATCAACCGTTTTATAGCAGCAACTAGTTGCTAAGACTTTCAATAGTAACTTTCCTTGTAGAATGATTTATATCGGTCAGTAGTTTTCTGCTTACTTCAGGTATAAAAAAATTGCTGACGTTATTTGAGATAACTACGAACATGGTAAACTTCCACAAGACTTTTTTGCATGCAGATGTTTACTTATCTTTTCATGAAAAAAAAAGCCAAGCCAAGAAATTGTGTGAAATATTCCAGTCACTTTATTATTAGATGAACTGGCAACAGTTTTTCAAATAGATGTGCTCCTTCTATGCAAAAATTGGAACTTTGCCAAAATTTGCAGTTAAGATATTTTGATGCAGCAAAATGTATATAAGTGGATAACAATTCTTATAGAAACTGTGATTTTTATATCATACGAGATTTCGTTTTCTTTGAAGAAGACAATGCTTTCTTTTCTAAAATTAGTAAATGATAATACAACAGTAACTGTTAAGAAAAAGCTCAACCAATTTAAATTATTATGGCTTTTTAATTAAACAACATCTCATTTTTGTGTTGCAATCTTCCAGTTTATGTAGGGTGCTTCAGATTTTAATCAGGAAAATTTGGAAATTGCTTTATTCAAACAACAATTTAGTGAATTCTTTGCTACTCTTAGCGATACGATTCTTTATTGGTGGTGATTGCAAGTGTTGCATTCATCTGATGGGGTTGATACCTCCAAATGGTGTGTAATCAAATCATTATTTTTACATGCACTGTCAACTTACAAAATTTTTGGATTAAAACATCTTTTGTATAAAGAATAAATTGTTACAGGTCAAAATATTAATTTAGGAACGTTCTTCTTGTGTTTATAATGAAATCTAAACATATTTCATACACCAAAAGTTTTAAAATTGAAAATTATACTCTGTTGGGACTTTAATATCTTACTTATTCCTCAGTACACGATGATACTTTCTTTTTCACTTTCATAACGGGAATTTTAACGAATTTACCTTGCGTGGTGCATTCATCTTCTGACCCGAACAACGGCACAACCCCGGTATCCACCTTGATGCCGGGAATGATGCCCCTCTGCTTGAGGAGTTCGGGGAAAGGTGTACCGTCGTCGGCCTTTTGGTACAGGGTCTCGTGGAACAGAATAACCCCCGATATGTAATCGCCCAACGACTTATCCGTGGTGAACAGCAGCTGCCTGTACTTGCGCCTGTTCTCCTCGGTGTTCTCCAGTCCTATGTCCTGCAGGCGCTTTCCCATCGTGCCGACAGACTCGTCGGCGGCCAAGATACCCTTACCCGGTGCCACGATGGCGTTCGCGATCTTGCGTAGCTCATCCTGGAGGGCCGGATCCGGATAGTTGAAGTATGTAGTCATCGGGCTGGCTGGATTTGGACTAAAAAAAGGAGAGCGTTGGTTTGGGGTGTCTTTTATGTTGTTTGTGCTACAAAACGTGGTGCAAATGAACTACTGTCGTTTCCATCCGTTTTTGAGAGAGACACAAAAGAACTACCACTTGCACCACGTTTCGAAAGTAGTGAATTACTTAAATAAAAAACAAACGCTGCCAAAAAACAGTAGCATTTAAATAGACCTCTGTGCTAATGGGTTGAACGAACTACGAGACCACGGAATTGGCCTGAAAAAAACGGTCACCTCTTGAACTGACGTGTTTTTTTCGACCGTGTACTTTTATACTTGAACTTTGATTTTTACCCGGGGGCTCGACAGCAGATAACGAGGAAAAAAACAAGGGCAATGGAATTCCTGGACCGTAAATCTCGAATCGACGATAAGAAAAACAGCAAACGCCAATAAATAATTCCGCTAACGGTAGGAAGTCGTTTGTTACATGGAAAAAATCTATTTTATGTAACAGCTTCATTAAAATGCCTCGAATAGCGAAAATACCCTTCGGCGTGATGTTAAAGCCGAAATTTTTGTCAAGCCCGTTCATTCCTTCACCACTATCTCAAACGTTTTACGTTTTATTGCAAGATTATGAAATAAATCATAGGTACGTGACTAACGAAACAGCGGACAAAATTTCAACATCAAAACCATCGGAGCAAACATCGTTCTACTTACTATTACAAGAATTAGAAGAACTGGGATTTGATTTGCACCACTCGCGAAAAATTCACATCAACACCCTCGAAATGTCCTGGACAGAATGAGCGAAGGTCGTACAAGGTTGAAGCAGTCAATGGGACATGTGACCTACCGCCACGGTAGTTCAAACGTCGTAGATGTTTGTCATTGTCCGGTCAACTTGATGATATTGAGCGTACGTGTAGAAAACGCAATGTGAAAGATGTTTGGATTAATTTTCGTCTTTATTGCGGGTTAATTTAGGAATTAATGTTGCAAAAATGTATCGGTGGCGATATCTGGGGTCTTCTCTGGGAAATAGGTACCAAAACAAACGTCATATTAAGCAGAGAAAAATTGGATTTCGTACCAGACTTGACTGTTATTGTTATTGATTTTGCATGTCGAAGTTCCAAAATATTTTCGTCTGAGCCCTTTTTTGCCTGATCTAAATCGCGTGTTTTTTTATAAATCACAATTGACATGATAATTTTGAGAAACTGCAACAAAAAATACTTTATTTTATCATTTATTGAATCTTCAATACCTATATCGTTTTGATACTCTTACTTGATTTCCATTCTTCATGATGTTTTCTTATAAGATTAGGTGCAGTATCTTTAAGAGTAGAAGGCCTTAATGAATGGTCCAATTTAGGATCCAGTAAATTAGTAAATGCTGTGAATTGCTCTGGAATGCATCAAAATTTATTGATTTCTATTATTTGTCTTGTACATCTATTATTTTGGGACTCGATTCAGAAAGAATCAGTTTTTTCTGTTGGTATAGTTACAATGCTTTTTGCAAACCCTGAACATTGTTTATTTCCAAATCTCATATCTCCTTTTCCACATAAGGAATATTAAATTTAATCATTACCTTCATGAATAAGAATTTTTGACTTTTTACGATGTTAATTTAACCATTAACCCAATGATTTTTGCTTAAAAAATGCTTTGAGTTTAGCACATCACGTTTGGTGTTAATAGTAACAGTAGATAGCTTCACATTCTTAAATATATTGTTTTCTTGTTTTCTATTTGAAATCCCTAATCGAGCTTTAATTACAGAGTTATTTATTTAATTCCGAGTTATTTTCAACTATATATTTAGTTGACAGGGTACATTATTTTTTCCACTTAGGGATTTTTTTGTTTAAACTACTGCAAATTTATGCAGTACTGTTGAATCTGTCAAATTACTTATTAAATCTAAAAAAAAAAAATACAAAATTTAAGTGTCATTGCTAAAGTTTTAGTGGTACTTCTTTTTTGTATTATATTTTAGTTAAAATTTTCCATTGCAGTTTGTTTTATCCTCAAGAAAGTATGGAACTGAAAGTGAACAGTAAGTTTTATGTTGAAAAGAAAGTTGCTTTGCTTTATTTTATATGAATTACATGAAGAAGTGTTTTTGGCAGCACTATAGCAGAACTGAATCTTTTTATTTTGTCGTTCTCTTACCTTTGCATATCTGCTTCATTTAGTTTATTTTTCATAAGTTTGTCCCTGACTTCGTTCAAGGCACTTATGCATTGTCTCGTACTAACAATTTTCGATTCTATTTCCTTGAGCTCATTTTTCATACTGCTGCTCGATAATATGATACGGTCCTCCATCGTAAAATTTGACACTGCAATTTTGACAGCAGTCGGGATAGGACACTGTAATAACGATTGAAGCGTCGCCTTTTAACTGTTTTTATTTCCAAGGCTTTATTGAGGAAGGGCACATTTTTTGGGTTCGATTTTTAACAACTATAATGAGATATTTACAACAATGAGAGGTGACGCTGTGTGATGCAATCATTTTGGCCTAAAAAATTTGTGATGGGATAAAAGAATCCTGCAAGATAAACTAGTACCTTGTAAAAGTGGGGATTTTTCAACTCTTCCCATTCCGTAGTATTTCTTAAAATAGGACCTCTTTTGAAATAGATATCTACCTAAACATGTAACCTAATTTTGACATAAGCAGTTAGCAGAATCTAGAAATTCTAATAACTTTAAAAATTAAGATAATGAATTGTGTGGTATTGAGAAAGCAATTTTGTTTCTGTGACTTTGTATTATTACTAACAAGAGAGCAGTATTTGCATAACAATTTTGGCTTTAGGACACCATGTAGCAAAAAATAATGTGAACATTAAACCAATTATCATTTTTTAAAATTCTTTGTTTTGCAAGGATTTTTACCCCATTACCGCAAAACGACTGCACCATTATTAAAACTATATTCCGCCTACGTAAAATTACAAATACTCTACGATGTCGCATTTTATCGAAATATTCGGACACGACCTTCCGAAAGCGTAGTCGATATTGTGCTGGCTCTTGTTTCTCTCGGTCAACAGTTTCTGGAATATCGGCAGGATTTCCCTGTCCAAAAGTTCACTTTCCGAAGTCGCGTTGTACATAGACTTGTCGTGTTTGGGCACCGTACTCGTGGCGGTCTTGATTGCTGCAACGTTGGGCGTCGACTGGAAGTATCCGAGTTTGTTGCACTGCTGGTTGCATATGTTGGTGGGCAGTTCCTTTTTCGGGGCGTGCTTCTCTCGTTTCTGTAGGTGGCGCTGCCTCTCCGACACGGAACGGTGCATTACGCTGTCGTCTGAAAGAACGATTAATTCAGCAGTGGATTCCTTTGCTGTGATTTCCTTTAATTGATGAACAGAAATATGGGGAGAGGTCTACATTAATTCGGGTTAAAACTGTTACTGAATGTTCTGCATTTGTTGTTTCAAAAGTAGGAAGGTTTTGAATTGTAATAACAATATTTTTAATATCAATAACTTATTGAAAAACTTAAGGATTTTAAACATAAGAGAAAGACAGACATGATATTTTTAGTCTTTATAAAGCAATACCTACCTACACAGTTCTTCTACAAAAACTATGGTAATGACTGCTTTTTTGTTAGAAAATGGAATGGACATTTTATTCAGAGTTATTTTATTTTAATCGAACTGTAAATACAGTTGTTCATCTTTAGCTTTCTGCTTCAATATGTGCCACATAATTTTGGCTACATTTTTTCTTAATTTCCTGTTTATACAAAATTTAATTTATAGAAGAAAATTTACAATAAATCTAGACAACAATTCATCATTTACTAGCCCACCAAAGTGAATGTAATTAAATTAATGTTACCGTACCTTCTTCTTGATTCATGCTAACCCTGCTGTTCTTCTGATGGCTCTTCATGCACCTGTGTTGGCTTCCGGTGTCCCACAGTTCGCTCTTTGATACCACGTGTGTCCCACACTCGATTTTTCGCTTCGGCGTTCCTTTTCCACCACTCACACTAACTCTTCTGTAGCACACGGCCTCCTGGTGTTCGATGACCTCAGTCTTCAAGCTCTGTCGTCGTCTCTCTTCCTTCTTCGGAGTTACCTGCGCAGGCTCTTGCTTCTCTGGAATCTGAGGAACTTCTTGTGGGGCTGACGGTGGTGTTTCTTCGATTTCGTTGTAGTTACTGTCGACGTTCGCCCTGCCGTTCTGTTGCTGGGTGTTTTCTGTCGTTTCGGGATCGTGTTTTGGTACCTTCGGGGATTCTGCTGCTACGCTTCTACGTTTTCTGTTTTAAATAAATATGCAGTAGTCAGTAGTGTTTTTTTTCTGTATTGATTTAATATATTTTACTGTAATAATGATATTAGTAATAGTAACCAAACAGTTTTTGAAGTGATGAGAAATATTATTTAAAATTAAAAAAAATCATTATTACTTCTGTTGTAATTGACATAAAATGCTTAATGAGAGCTGCTTTTCAAGTCTTATTTATCCAAATTAGTTAAACTATATTTAAATTTGGATAATATGGTGAGAACACAGTGTGTAATCGTAATGACTATTTTTAATGATGAATACAGCAGTTGAGACATATAACACGAACAGAACTGGTCCTGAAATGGATCCTTGTGGCACACCATACGACGAGACAGCTTACCAGTTATTTTCACTGTCTGTACTCTGTCACTTGAGAAGCGCAGTATCAAAGTTTTTTTCCAGTAAGATTTCGTGATCTATAACTTGCCTTTGACTGTCACTATGGTGCAGAGACGTGAAATCTTGCGAACTTAGGCTACAAAGTGAAGTAATATCGCTTGTCTCCGTGGCGCTAGGAGCTTCTTTCCTAAGCAACGGAACAGACAACCTGTTGGTGTCACTCATCGAGTCAGTTCTTGAGTCTAAAATCTCTCTGGCTTCGTTCCCTAATCTTTTGATCAACATCTGGAAAAAATGAACATAAATCTTGAATACTCGTCGTATAAACCTCGCTTCTACGTACTTGAAGCTCGGTTTCCCTGTCCAACAACGTCTTCCTGAATTTAGAATTCACCGCCTTCACTTCCTTCAACTTGGATTCCAGTTCCGAAACGCTGCTGTCCCTCCTCGTCTTCGACATTGGCCTCAACGTCGCCCTGATTCTTTTATCGATGGATCCTCCTGGATTTCGTTTTAATTCGACCATCTTTGGTACGAATACGAGCCACAGTGTGCCGGTGGTGCAGAAAAGTATGAACACTCCGATAATTAAGAACAGAGCGTCTTGATGGTCGACGAGTACTAAAGCTACGGCTGCTCCGCAGATGCACATTATGGCGACGTTGTAAACTGATAGTCCGACGTGTTTGCTGTCGTTCAGGGCTGGGATGGACACGTGTCTGGTTTCCCAGGCGAGGAAAGCTCCGAATATCTGGAAAGTTTCATTGATTTGGCAGGGAAATTTATGTAAAAGTCTTCACAAACATCTAATTTTAAAGGAAGTAGAGCAATAATATGTTTTTATCCAATAATTATTGATGAATTCGCAAATAAAAGTGCAATTTTTAATGAATCGATATTTTTACAAATTTTATAACTACTTTTAACACTGACCATTAAAAGACCCTTGTACGCATATATTGATCCAACAAAAATAGTCATTCTCTCAGAAGCGCAATATTCATTTTCCGGCACGATGATTATGTCTTCACTCGAAGGATGGGGCTAAAATGCAAATAAAAAAAAAACAATAATACAGCAAACTCAAAACATGATTCACCTTACATAAGGTTCCATTTGTTTAGTTTCCCTATAAAACGGGTCCGCAACCTGCCACGTTGTCATTATCACTAGATCAATGAAAAGCAACACTCCCACAACCATGAACAGCTGATAGTCCTTGATGACCTTTTTGTTCAGTTTTACGTCGGTGAATATAGAATGGACCCTCCATGTTTTGCTAAACATCGCTCCGAAGGCGAGAGAAAAGCCGGCCATCAGAGTCCACGCTCTAGCCGTACAGATATAGGGAAAGGCATCTAAAAAATGTCAGTGTTAATCGCAAATTTATGGAGGTGTTTAGTTCGAAAAGCAAAGAGGATGAGTAGATGAGAGAGAATGAGGAAAGAATCATGTTTACTCGAGGTATTCCACTTTAGTTTCTTTACATTGTTAAGGTCAGTGGAAGGCCTCGGTCAACACTGAATTGTCACACCGAAAATAACGTATGAACTGCACCAACCAACGAAAGTACCTATGCTAGACAATCCCGAATCCAATCCCAGAAATATGACGCTCGTATATGTCAGCATGCATCCGATGATTATCAGGTTGTTCAGCTGCGGACTGGACATCTTGATGTACCTCTGGTTCCTGTACTTTATGTTGAAAGCGAGGAAAACCGACGCCATTATAATTCCACACACGGCCAGGGAAGCCAGAATGGCATAAACGGTTTTGTTCACTCTCGTGTGTTCTATTATCAGTAACGTTCTGTCTTTGGGTGGTTGCCTAAAATAAAGTAATGCATTGAGATGTCACTTCTGACGTCAAAATATTGTGAATGTGGCTATCGCGCTTCATAACTAACCTTCCTATCCATTTCAGGGGTTCCCCTAGGGTTAGATCTAGATGTTGCGTAGCTGCACTGTACTCTCCTACTTTTACTTCTTCACCGTCTTGAAATTGTTTGAGCAGAATGCTGGCTTTGCGTTCGTTGTCATAGAATCTCACCTAAGATTTAATTTGTTGTAATAAAATTCAACTATTTTATCTTTTAAAAGAAACTTCTTCATGTAGGTGTTGTGCAACTTGATAAAATTATTGTATTGGGTCATTCTGTTCTTTTACTTTTTATTGCGTATAATTTTACTGGGTATTAAAATGGAAGTGAACCATTTCATTGCCAATGAATGTGGTTTCTTGAAGTTTAATTCCAAATTCAAGTTTTTACTAGTCATATACATTTTTTTTAATCTGTGGTTTAGATATCAGTATATCAATACATCGAGGGAGTTCTCAAGTATTAAGCAGTTAAAAACATAACTTTTTTTGTAGTTACAGCATTATTATTATTATCAGATATACTTTTTCACTTTTTTTCCACAAAATATTTAGTTAGAAACTGAAAGATTTAATGTTTTTACATATTTTTAGTTAGTTGAAGGTTCTTTTGCAATTAAATTTGTTTCTTCAAGGTATGTTTATGAAAGATAGAAATTAGCAGTCCTAATTTTTATTTATATCAAAACTTTTTTTTAAATTAAATTCATCTAAAAACAGTTTTCACTTTTGTAATTTCTTTTTATACACTTACCAAATTAAAA
Organism: Rhyzopertha dominica; assembly: GCA_025024175.1. Lineage (NCBI taxonomy): Eukaryota > Metazoa > Arthropoda > Insecta > Coleoptera > Bostrichidae > Rhyzopertha > Rhyzopertha dominica. The sequence goes on from QCXZ01000075.1 coordinate 385,014, forward strand.
TGAAATGCTATGCAATTTTTTTGCGTTTAACATTGTCTAATATTTTTTTCTTTGTTACAGGAATACCCGAGAAAGGTATGCATGACGCCGTAATTGGTCTCGGTGAGTTTTTTGTTGTTTTGTCCCTTTTTTTCTTGCGCAGCGCTCTTTATACCTCTTTTTTCTTGTATAGCACCCTATTGTTTTTCATAGTGTTCATTTGTGAAAGGTATCGGGCAAGTATAGTATAGCAAATTGACAGTTCTTTCTTTAATACTTAAATATTTTCCAGCCACTTTTAAGGGAAGAATTTTTATTGTAACCACTAAATTGATTCCACTCTCATTTCATACCAACTTGATAAAAATGGAAGGGCATTAGCTCTTGTACACATGGAAGGATTTTTTTAAACAAGTAAGTAAAGTTCATAATAATTTTTATTTAAGCAGTTTAAAAATTTTGTAAGTATATTTTCTTTTGTGGCGTTTGTTGTATAAGTAAAATTCGGTATATTCGGGAGCCAACGTAAATGCTACATAATTTATTTTTTTTATGGGGGGAGTTCATTGTTATAAATCAGTGGTTTTTGGAAATTGTTTCAATGAAAATAACTGTGATGAGTTATTTAAAATCTATTAAGTAAGTAAGTATATGTGAACACTATGAATACAAATATTTTGATTCTTGTATTTCTTTTAGAATATAATTACTAGATTTCAAAATATTTATAATATAAGGAAGCTCATAATATTATTCAAATGCATCCAGGCATTATTAAAAAAAATCATAAAGTAAGTATTATAACAGTAAACAACTGTTGCTTCTCTAAAAGTGTTTATAGCAGTAATAACGATCCGGTGACTAAGTTACATTATTTTTTTGCACCCCATTTTCTAATAATAATTATATATACTTACCGGTCCAGTTACACCTTCGAAACTCGTATTTCTCAATGCGTCCAAAAAGAAAGATTCCCATAAGGGGTCGCGGTAACGAAAATCATTCACTGTTAGCCGGTATGTCGACCTGATGTTGTGTGCAACATTCTGTATTGCCAATGCCACCGCCCATATGCCATCGTATGTGTAACCATGGAATCGTGAATATTCTTTCCCCCTTCTGGAGTCGTATTCGGATTTGTACTCGTCTGCGGTCTAAACAAATAACAAATTTGAAAAAATTTAGCATTTTTTATAGAAAGAATGAATTAAATTAGCGAAAAATATTTTGATTTTGTTTAGTAATTGGTCTTATTTTTTCTAGTAAAAGGAAAACTGAACTATATCCATTTTATACGACTAAAACAACATATTAATTTTTGTGGTTATTTAATATTTTTGCAACAGACTAGTATWCTAACTGTTTTTATTGTTTTGACTTACATTATTCTGAAGTCACTGCGAAAGGTTCAAATTTATACATATTTACAATTAAAAATTTGTAAAATAGATTTAGGGAATATAAAACGTTAACATTTTATTAACACTGATAAAAAGGGAGTTAAAGATTATACTGTACACTTATTTTTTATATTACCACATGAAAAAGATCAAATGGTTTATTTTTTCTGTAAGATACTTCAGTCATCTTCGGTTGTGAACATTTTTTTTGGTCAAGAGGATTGATGAACAGTCACTACATTTTATACAGTGCTCTAGAAAGGTCTCGATTAAATTCATTTTTTTTGTAAGGGGTTGTGGTAGAGAAATATCCACGCACAAATAAAGAGCCAAAAGAATATATCTTCAAAAATATTAGGATAGACAGTTTTTTAGTTGAAATGTTTTCAAATGGGTTTCTGAAAATGTTAATTGAATTGATTTTCTTGAAAATGGCTACTTTTTACTTTAATGATTTTGACAAGAATTATGCAAATAAAATAAGGTTTGCCATTAAATAAATAAATAGCTTATTGTTCTTTTTCTTATGTGTAATCATAATAAGATCAAAAAATCATCAAATTTTGTTTCTAGCCTTACTGTAAAAAAATCAAAACACTTGTGGTTTAAATTGTTCTTATTAAACTGTCTGTATTTAATCAAAAAATACTTTTACTTTAACTTACAATTCCCGATATCGTAATCTCCCCACTCGTCGACAATGGCAACAGATCCGTCAATATCGTTTGCTGCAGTGCCTCTTCTAAATTCTCAACGGTGCAGTTCATTTCCGGTTCTTCTACTTTCCACCATTCGTATCTGTATGTCCCCATGACGATCCATTGGTACTTCCTGCCAAACATTTCCAATTTGAACGCCTCACAAAAAATCATTCTTGCGAAGTGTTCGTTGAAGTTGCCCAAGATCACTCTAGTGTCTTTCTCTTTGAGTTTACCCAGCGCAATATTGACTTCATTTGTGAAGCTTTGAGTTTCTACGACTTCGTAGCCCACGACATCGAGGTCCGCTACCAATCTTAAATTATAATGATTTGGGGAAGTCAGTTTGTGTGTTTTTTGGGGAAAATTGTTGTTGTTGAGACTTACTTGTTGTGTGCTAGCGAGTACCTCGGTTCGTTTTGGTATATAGTGCCGACTCTTGTCCAATTGAAAGCTTTGAGGAGTGATAATCTTGGTGGGTTAAATGCATTGTCGGAAGGAACGATTCGGAAAAAGTTCGGGAAGTTTTCTTTCGTAAACATGGGGTGTGTGTCAGCATATGAAAGCTGCAAAATTTATTAATCAATCTTAAATAGCTAGCAATAAAATAATGTCACCAGTAGCAGCAAAAGATTAAAGTCTTTACTCGTAGGTCATCAAATACTTACTGTCCCATACTATATTTAAATAGTTTTTCTTTTAAACATAAAAGAAATTATGTAAGAAGATTAACTATATTTTAATTACAAAGATATTATCCCACGTTTTCTTCAAACTCACCTGCGTTAGATGCCAGTGTTTCGATGCTTTTGCTATGGGATCTGTTACATGAGTACACGCTGCACCAAATAGCATAAGTTTGTGGGGTCCACTGTGCATCATGTCGAAAAATGCCTTGACACCAACAGCGGCATTGCACTAAAAAAAACATTATTTTGGTTAAACCCAGAAGTAGTAATTGAAAAGAGACAATAAGGGTATAGAACTTAATTTAAACTTACAATACCTGAGATTTGGTATAAAAAATGTGCTAGACTAAATGGGAGTAACTTTTGAACTGTGAGGCGTTCATAGAACTGTAGGGTTTTTGCTGCTCTATAGAGTAAAATAATGCTGCTACTTAAAATAAAAATTGAATGTCTTGTGGATTAATTAATTTATTTTGGGTGCTTCTAACTTTTTTTGTTTGATTTCGAATGGATATTTATTTTTCTACTGTTGGTTGTGAAATTATTAATTTTTATTTGCTAGAGCACTGTTCTTAGTTTGAATTGACTGTTGTTATTATTAGAAAAAATTACAATTTAAAAGRAATCATACTGGTTTGGAAGTATCAACCCCATTTCCCTAAAGCAGACCTACGTTTCTTTAGACAAAAAATATACAGTTACAAGTGAAGATAGCAAAGAAATTAATTTAAATAACCTCCATCGTTTTGAAGACGAGTACAGATCCATTTTTCAATGTAGTGTTTTCTCTATTTTCAATGGAGGTTGTCTACATACATAATGATAGAATTTTGAAAAAAGCTTCAAATAAAAAAATTAAGTTACTACTGCATTAAGTTAAATTTTTCCTATATACAGGGAATGAAAAGATCTGTAACTACTGTATCAAATATTTTAAAGTCACCGAAGAGGCTTTCTAATAAGACTGTGAAATCTAACTGGTTTTTAAGTACGTTTTGAAATAGTAGAAACAGTTTTAAACTTTTATCAATGTTAAACTTTGCTTGTGACAGTTCTAATTCGTTTTTCATTTGCTAAAATTGCAGTGTGTAAGATAAACTAATAGTTCACGTCATTTGTTCATACAGAGATAGCAAAAATATTTTATTCCAGTAAAATTTTCGATGCTCTTTCTTCGATTAAAATTTCGAGCTTTTTTTTAAATTCTTGGCTCTATTAATATACCTCCCTTTCGTATCTAAATCAATTTTTAACTCGTACTAGACGGAAATTTTCTCACCATAGTGTCATTCCACCACATGTGTAGCCGATAATTCCTCAAAACAGCCGAATGCTCGTTCACATGATCCAAGGCTAACTTGACACTTGGCATTACGCCCCTACCTACAACAAACAACCGAAATACCACCCCTGCGTTAATTTCTTCGAAATTTTTTCACTTACCAGTGTCGGAATTCTCCACCCCTTTACCGAAAGGGAAGAATCCCGCTATGTAGACGTCGTGCCTGCGATTACTCTCAGTGTTCGGCTTTTGCGCCCCCGTCAACGAAGAAAACAACGCAAAAACCACGAGCGCTCTCATTTTTTCGGGCGATTTTTCTATCTCCCCCCGCGTTTCAAATCATCTTCCGCGTTTTATATCGAAAAGTGTCTCTCGTGCGGTCATTCTTCTCGATTATAGTCCGGTTTTCGTGGGAAAACATAGCGAGTTCACATTATTTTCTCGCGAAACTGGGTTTAACCCGATAACATTTTCGGCAGCTGTATTGATTTTGAAAAACGGGGGTTGCTCCGGGAGCTGGCGCCGCCTCGCGGCGTCCGCGGCACTCGAAGTCGGTAAGTTAGAGCGGCGCCTTTACCGGCGAGCGGCGTTGTCGGATTGGGCGATTTTTCGTCGACTTACTGATTTTGTACTTTTTGCTCGTTTTAAGCAATTTAAAGGCTGCAGGTGTTGAATAAAATCATTAAAAAGGCGTGCAGGGTGTCGGAATTAAAATTTGCACCCCTAAAATCTCCTATTTTGTCTCTAAGTTTGGAAAAAATGTTTAAATAGAGCAATTTTGGCTTGATAAGTATTTTTTGGGGTTCCGGGACTATGGTGACATGTTTATTGCGTTATGATAGAGACTGAAATACGAGGGTGAATGCTTTCAGCATCTATAATTCATAAATTCCATAATTCATAATTTTAAAATGTACTATCGACAACTAAAATATCATCCTCTTTAATTTTTCCGAAAGGCCTTGTACATAAGGCAAACTCAGCTTTAATATACTTTGTATTGGCTGAGAATTCACTCGATTTGGACGAAAACTTTTATTAAATATTTTTATTGCAAAGTTATGTATTCCTTTTTGTAAAGAACTTTCGTCCGAGTTTCTTTGAATGATGTCCTTGATAAGACTATTAATTTGAGTTTGAGGGTGTCTGTCTGTGTGTGTTGGTTTTCTGTAAACCTTGTGTCCTAACTGTCCAGTGTATACTCTGTAAATTTGAATATCCAAGAAAGGTAAACTATACCATTGCTTTTTAATTCCATAGTAAATTTTATGTCAGGATTTTGACTGTTGAAATTATTTAGAAACCTACCTAACTCGTCTATACCATGAGGCCAAATAACGAAAGTATCATCTACACATCTGTACCAACCTCTTCAAAATTTTCCATAAACAAATTGGCCACTATAGGACCTAGGGTGAGCCCACTGTACATTCTTTCTTTTAACAATGCCCCTTTGTAACTTATAAGTGTAAGGTAACTGCAGCAGGTCACTTGCTTCCATAATGGGCTTTGAGCATTCTACCAAATAGACTGGATGGAGAAAACTGGAAAATTAATATTTTTGTTGAGAATTGTAAAAAGGTAGTCTGGCAACCGTGAGTGTCACTGTCACTTTCGTATTAAAATGGCAGTGGCTCAGTGTGCTATGATCTTTTGATGAGTGACTTTTTCTTTGGATTACTCTAAATATGCGTTGATTGTAAGTGTGTTCTCCTCTTTTTTCCCTTTCCAATTGCATCTAAAACTCGCATAACATCAAAAGAAGTATTGACACTTTGGATGTGGCGTTTTGGCATTTCCGGTTTTGTTTTTCGATTKTTTTGGCGATTGTTTTTGCGTAGTTCTTCGTTTTTATCATTATCTTGTTATGGATATGAAAATTGCATCGATTTTAATGCGGTGCTTCAGACTTTTGGACTTGATAACACATAGCCTTGTTCAAGTGAAAGTAACACAATTATTGTGCGTTAAAATTTGAAAGGAACGCTTTATTTTCGTGGTAATCACCAAGGCTATTCATTATGTGCAATAACATGACCTGTCATTCTTTGTCATGAGTAAATCCCTACAATTTTTGACTTATAATCTCTCGACGTCAGAAGACCTGTTGTGAAAGACCGATTCGCGTAAAAAAATAATCTCCACTTTCTAAAATCGTGCGGATAAGTGTGTCATCTCGTGGGATTAGGTAACATCATGCTCAAAAATCATCGTTCCACATGTTTAGAAATCTGGTTTCGCCGTTTTCCTTCGAAAGCGAAATAAGATCATCGAGATGGTCGAATGAGGTCGGTGAGAATGTAAACCTTGACAGAAGGAAAAATGTAGACGTGATATGGCCTTTTCAATGTCGCGTGTTGGGTAAGAATTCGTGAATTGTTTGTTTGATATATTTGTCTTTCTTGCCGAATGGTTTTCCTGTTGTTTTTCAAATTTTCTTTAAGAACTTTCGACTGAAGACTTAAAAAAAACTTGTCAAAAGTTCAAATCAGCCGTCTATTATTATGGCACAATCAAAAAACCTATTTAAAATCGTGCGTATTTAATTTTTCAACGAAACCCCCTGTATAACGATTTAATTACATTAATTTAAAAGGTAAATCTCAGAGTTAGAATTTCATCTATCTAGAAGGCTTTGAAAAATAATGATTCAAGCTGTGATATGTTGGAATCCTGTTTATTAGCAATTTAGAAGAAATAGTATTTTCAAACGCCTCTTAAAAAAATAGCAATCTTGTTTCGTTTTATTTCGTTTGGGTATGTGCAATAAAGTCCACTAAAATCTCTATAATAACCATCAATCAATCAATAATCAATGCACATTTTCAATAAATCGTGAGAAACTCTGCTACAATGTGAAGTAAATTGATTTTCTTTTTATGCTCTGACAGATACCACATTTTAAATGACTTAAACACAAAATCACAAGTGGTGTTAATTGTAAAATAAGTATTCAAAACTGCAAAGTAACCACAGTTTGATAAGTAAATCATTAACGTAAATGTTTTGTTTAGTACTACTATTTTTGTAGTATTGGTATTGCATTTTATCTAAAACTAATTACTGCTGATTAAAGATTCTAACAAAAAGATGGACGTTTATAATAATTGTAAATAATCAATTACAGTCTGTATACTTTTATTCTCCGGCTAGTGTTATGTAAGTCACAAAACTAACTTTATCGCAAAGAACTTTTATAAACTACCGCTGCTTACTAGAGCATGGTGTTTTTTGTTCTATACATTTTCATAAAAGGTTATTTCCACAATTAACCGATTGATTAAAATACAGTAAAGCATTTATTAAAGACTGGCGAATAAAAATACTTTCAATTAACAACCTAAAATGTTAAGCAGTTAGAAATGAACCCACACAACGAATAATGAAGAAATAAACGTAGTGTTTTACATAAAAATCTCCACACACGGAATAGAATACATTTTAATGACATTTGTCTTATAATCAACACCAGTCGAATTACGATTATAGCTGTCAGGTGTTTTGTCACGTATCCAAACGAGAACGTGGATGCTAACACATGACCACAGGCCTTGTCTTGCTCTCATTTAGATCTTGAGGTCATTGTTTGATACCCGGTAGGATAGTAAAACAGGAAACACTTGTGCTAATGTTGCATCCGTGACTTAACCAAAATTGAACAAATCTGTAGACATTTTAATAACGAAAATATTATACCGTGCGTCAGCCTCTTCTTCGTGGCGTGAATGACGTCGGTTTTCAAGAACTATATATGAAATAGTAAAAGCAACATATCCATCTTTATGCAAATTCTTTCCCAAATATCTATATGTTAAGGTCGTCGTACTATTAGGCATATTAAAATTGCGTCACTAAATTGGAGGTGTCTCAATTCACAGAATTGTTGTCTATTTGTTACTATCTGTGGCGTACTATACTTGAAATGCGTAAATTTGGAATTTGTGGATATTAAAAGTTAAAAATAGATGCAAATAAATATATCATCGGGTTTGCTTGTTTTGTAGGTGCTACAAAAGATCTGCAGTGCGCAATAAAAATAGATTCTCTTGTAGATTTTCATTCCGAGAAAAACCTGCTGTAGGACACGGTATCTTTTTTATTTTGACAGATAAATACAGAGGGTCGCTGCAAATCACATCACTTGTACAATTTATTGCTTCTAAGTTGAGAAAAGTGTAAATACAATAAATGAGCCTCAACGAAAAGAATGAAAAGAATTTTCTTTATCGCTAAAATGGACAAAAAGCCATTTTTCCTTGACTGGTGATAATTTGAGTCTATTTGATGACATCACAGAAGATGCTCAAAAATGTTCCCCATTTAGTTCTTGGCAGTAATGCAACCTTGAGTAAAAGTTTTCTATTATTCTTTATAGTATATTTGGATGTATTCTTTGTAGTATATTTGGATGTAAGTTCTGAGTTTTGCCCTGATTCGTCCTTTTAAATCTTCTGTAAATAATACGATTTTTCTGATACCCACAGAAAGAAATCAAGCGGCGTCAGATCAGGGGAACGTGCTGGGCTTTCTATCGCTCGCAAATTTCGCTTCATCAGAAAACATAATCCAATTTTAAATGTTTCTATCTTCATCTGTCATGTGCATACCAGTTGTGCAAAATTCTATCCTACGATCGAAATCATCTTCGCTCAGTTCTTGTAATAAGTGAATTTTGTGTGGATGAAACTTCTCTTTTTTCAAAATTTTCTGAACAGATCTTCTGCTAATATGGTGAGTGAGATCACGCTTGTACGGAACACTTGGGATCTAAAAGGACATTCAAGCTACTCATGTTCAGTTAACTGAGGCATTGAGATTACGAATAACAAAGTGAATGAACATTATCATCAGCCGCGAGGAAAATTGAAACACCTGGAGTTTTTTTTGTGTTTACTTAGCGATAACGAATACGGTTTTTATCACGAAGTTTTTTTGTTAGACCCAAGTTTGTTATCACACTTTTCTCAACTCGGAAGCAATAAATTGTACAAGTGTGATACATTTTTGAAATCAGGAAAAAATATCCTTTTCAATGATGATCCCGCTTCCCATAGGCCAATGCACAGTATCAGAAAATTGATCGAACACAACATGAAATATCTCCTGCTGGTTCCGTACTTTGTATAACAAATCCTTGGTATTGTTAAATGGCGCAAAACTTCGATAGACAACTGTTTGTTATGTCAAACGAGATGTCATATATTTTTATATGATTTTGATTGCTTCAAATCAAACATTTGTGAAGCTGTTTAATTCTGATAATTCCGTTTAGAATAATTCAGTATTACGTTAAATTAATCCCGAAAATCTTAAGGTTATTTTGGAAAACACAGAGAGAATTAATGTATGACTTTCTCAAAAAGAATGGGCCAATTTTTTTTTATTTACTACCTATATACGTGCAATGGAGTATTGGCTAACATTATGCCTTAAAGCAACTAGGTGAGCGAGGCATATTAAAGTCCGTTTCAGCATCCAAAGAGCAGTTTTATATACCATATTTGCATAAATCTAAATCTGCAAAGATTGTTCTCTGCGATTTATTTACTTCTTGATTACGTAAGCACTCTCATTTTAAATATTTATGGTTTGTTTTTAAATTCGATAGCCTTAAATGCACAAAAACATTATGAAAATATTTTTTTACAAAAAAAGATACAGTGCTCGCATTCTTTTAATGGATTACTTGCTATACTTTGATGTATTAGTCGTACTTTTCTAATATATTTACATCCTACTTCAGCTAAATCCATCTAATTGACATACAATTTAGCTAATTGGCCATAAAATACAGTTTTTTTTAAGTCGTAACGTCAAGGTTCTTCAAGTACAGAACTTGTTAGCGAATGAACAGACAGTAAAAATGGTTGTTTTATCAATTTTCTTCGACACTGGTGCATTGAATTTAAACTCAATTATAACATGACGTCTTTGTGATGTTCTTAGCAAAAACAATTCAGCCATATCTTAACTAAAGTTCGTTTCCCTGTTGTAAACGAAATAATCTTTGGGAAAAATAATGTGGTGTCCAAATTTGTACAACACTTGTATTTGCTGTTCATATTTTGTTAGGTAGGTACCATCTTTAGGCAGGCACAAGCATAGCGGTTAGTAATTATTCACGCTTGTCAAAACATAATTTGTATTTACGCTATTGTCATTAATGGCGACACAAGTATAGTGAATACAAAGGCGAAACTAGTTACGTATAACCGGAATTTTTTTATTGGTGTCTTCCGATAGTTTGCGAATAAATTTGAATAAATTTATACGACAGACTGACCTTTATGTCAATGGTAGTAGATATCTTCAGGCTGTGTATAACAGTTAGGAATAGGATTGTTTGGCGTAGCAAGTAAAAAAAGATTAATTTTGACATGTCGTTTTAACGCAGGCCTTTGATAGGTTGTATCTTCCCAGAAGATGTTTAAATTTCACAGGAGATGTTTAGATGAGATTTCTTTGCATAAAGACCCCTACAAATTTTCGTACTTATTTATTTGCCCCATGCATAACGAGTTTCTTAAAAAAACAAACAAAATTTTGATCTATAACGTCGAAAAATCTTGAATCGAATGAAATTCCGTCAATTTTTTATCGAAGCATTGCACGTACAACCATAAGACATTAATCTATTAAATTGCCACAGGTTCGTTCAAAATCCAGTTGAACGAAATAGCAACGTTATGTAATTCCTCTCTGTCTTGTCCTAGTTGGCGTGATACTAATTTGGTTCACTTCAACCGCTGGTAGTTTCTTTTTTTTCTTCGCATTATGAACGTGTTGCACAACGAGACATTATTTAATAAAATTCTTGCATAAATGTTTGTGTTGCGTACATATGTGCGACTGGAAATGTTAGGTACGATAATGACACGGTGGTAAAGCAAAATTTCGGATATGTCCTGCTAGCATTATGGATCTAAACGAAGGAAAAAGCGTTAAAAGCCTGCAAATAGGGGTTTTGTTCTAGTGATGTCTGACACTCCTTTTTGGATACATTTTGAACTCAAATGAAGACAGATTTTGAGAAGTATTGAATTAAAAGAAAAAACATTACATTTATAAAAATGATGCTGATTATACAATTCTTTTGTGTGTTGAATATGAGCAACTCTTTTTTGTATTCATTCAAGCATTGACATTTGTGCGAAACCGCGGATAGAATCAATATTTTCTGATACTTAGTAGCAAATGTTTTTGAAATAAATTCTTCAAACATTAAGTTATAACATTAAACTCCTGACAAGGAGATTCACCACCAAGATACTGGGAAAGAAAGTCCCAGTTCACACATGTGCAACCCTATCATACAGCATATTATAATTAGTTTTCCCAAAATTTAGTGTTCCAACGGGAATATCTGTTCAATGTTATCATTGTCGTAATAAATATATAAATCTAATAAGAGGTGAATATATAATAACTGATATAACCTACGAAAACAACGAAAACTGAACTTCCTATAGGAAGAAAAACAACAGATAGCAAGATTTGAATTAACAAGAAGTTATTTTCCATCTAATTACTCTCTTGTTTTACAAATTCCCATATCTGTGGGTAAATAACACCTCACAGGGATAATTTTTTTTATAAATCGCAACTTTCTCGAAACTGGGTCGAAAAAACACTCGTACTCACAAATAAACGAACCACCATCAGATTGGAAATCTAGGTCTAACAAAACCGAAAGTAAAAAATGTGCGACGCCCTCTTCAACAACATACTGTCACTTCCAAAGGTCAACGGTACATGCTATACGATAGAAAGTGCTGCAATTGAAGAGGAAAGTTGCAAAGTAGATCTGTGAAAGGCGTTGATGCCAAACTTGTCGTTTTACGATGAGCAGGATGGGGAATATTTAAAAATTAATTTATGACGAACGGTGATTGGAGGTATTTTGATAAATCGTCATTACCTTCCTTGATTTTTAATTATTGTCATACCTAATATAGTATCAGACTGCGTCTTGTTATAGCTTACTGTATATTTGGATTTTTTTATTGTGGAAAAGAGTACCCTTTCGTTAATTGGTTTAGCAACTGCACAAATATGTTTAAAGTACTAAATAACAGTTACTTTCTTTTGCTTATTACGAATACAAATCCTGAATCTTTGATGATTAAAGTATTTTGAATCTTAAACACAACAAAGTATATGGAAGAAGTATTTTTAGGTCTAGATTTAATCCTCAAGCAGTGTCTTCACTAATAATCGTTAAACTATCTTGGGAAATGGTTAGGAATGGTTAAAATTAATGTGGACTAGCCACAAATTTATGTTATGATTGCTTTCAGCATAGAAAAGCAAGCCCCATTATTTGGAGCTACGAAGAACATCTATATTTTAGTCAAATGACACTAGCCACCTTAGAAATAAAATAAGTAAAAAGAATTACGATTTCTGCAATTATAACAACGTATACTAGGTAAAAAGATCTTTTTAAAATATTAGTTTTTGGACTGATAAAAGAAAAATAGAGTCTAGATACGCGATCAAAGTATTGTATAAGTTCGTTTCTTTGTTTGATACACAGTCGTTTTACAATTTTTATCATCCAATTCAATTCCCTTTCTCTCGTTTACTGCATTATTAGGCTTATCTGCTGTACCCCACTCCCTCACTTTCCTCCTCTGTTAAACTATGATGTAGCGACGTTTCATTTTCAGTTGATGTTGTTACAAAGCAGTGAACCCATCGCGTTTGTGTTTATGACAACCAATTAAGCTACAAGGTTCGTGCTGGTGGTTTCGAATTGGTTTGTTTTCGCCCAGTAAGTGTTTGAGTAGTATTAATGGAGTTTGTGTGTATTTTACACAGCGATTACTTGGTTTAGTGGCCGTTTTCGAAGCCCATGGAAAACTGTCGTCGTTTTGCAATTGTTTGTTTTGTTGATGGATGGAAGTAGCCATGGTTAACGTTTAGCTGATATCGCCGAAAAAAAATCTCCAAGGGCCAGTTTAAGAGTTCATGGTTGAGTTGTTTATTCAGACATTCAGATACGTTTTTTCTTTCTGTATAAAAAAAATGTTATTTTATAATCGCTCTGTTCACTTGGCCTATCGATAAGGATTAATTTTGTTATTTGTAGGTTTAATTTATTATTTGGAGGTTTCAATTCCTATAGCTTTTAAAGGGAGTAATTTTGTATTAATTTTTGAAGTAATATTTCGTGAAGATTGCACTTGATGAGCATCAGATGGGTTGGTACAATAAATACATTTTTTATAGATGAAATATTTCATAATAAACCTGCCAGTATCTGTTTTTAACGTTTAGACGTGTTCAGTATTAGAAAAAGTAAAAAAAAATAAACTTCAAAAAAGAACTGATAATGTTGCATTTCGTAATGGATGGTCTTATTAAAATAATTTAGCAGAAGATTCATAAAAAAACCGTTTTTTTAATGCCATAACTTTACTGCATATATAGAATAGAAATTTATTAAGAGGCAGAAACAGACATGAATTTTCACAATATTATTTAACGTCAAATTTTTTCTGTGATTGACTGTGAGTACTAACTAACAATTTGTCACTTTCATTTCAAAAATGTGAGCACAAGTGGCGACGTGATAGATTCCAGTACTGTTTTTATTTGGTGCCCTCCATACTCATTGGACTTAGTCCCTCATCACGCTATGCTACCGTCACATAGAATTAGAACATCATCAACTGGATCTTAATGATTTTGACACGGTACTTAACGTTTTATCTTAATAGTGATAACGAGAGACGTTGTTATAGTAAGTGGGCATTGTTTTCGCCCATTTTCAGTTATGTCACTCCGATAGTTGAACTGTGCACTTTGTACAAAATACGTTTCTAGCCGTCTTTAACGATTTAGAGTACCGGAATGCGTATATTTTTGACGCAAATAATTTTGCCGCCTTGAACTGTCAACGATATAGTAGGTTGTTTCTTATAATTACATGCATTTTGAGACTGTTTTTTTTTAATGCTGGCGTGGAAAACGTTTGGTTTGTCCAGCACGACTTGGGTTTTCATCAGAAAATTGAAATCACGACAGTATAGCTGCGTTACTGGTTATGTTAATAAAAGTTTTAGGAATTCGTTTTCAGATTTCTCAGTTTTGTCACATTTGAATTTTTAAAACATTGTGATCATAGCAATCAAATTAAATTTTGTTTACTAGAAAGTGGTCAGGCTGGCTAGATTTCAATGTCTTCCTAGATATCAGGTAAACATATCTTAATGATCGTCGATTGTTTAGGCCATAATTTCTCAGCTGACCATAATTGTAATAAAGACAATGAACAAGGAAATCTGACGTGATATTTACGAAAAAAATAATGCACTTTTTTCGAAAAGTTTAAAGAACTATTTGTGACATACCTAGACAGAAAAGCATTTGATACAGTTTAAATATCTTTTCGTGTCCTATCTAATGGCTACATATGGAAAAAACCGGGTATCTATAAAAACAAAAAAGATAGAAACGTGACTAGACTAATACAATTTCTTGTACTTGTATAAAAATCCACAAATATTAACAGATAGTTGAGATTGTCTTCTATATAGCTTGAAATTTTAGTTTTTTTTTAAAACAATTTAAATTTGATGGTGTAATTGAGAGGGTATTATTTTTCAGCTGTTACTTATGTTTCCGTGCGAACTTACATTTATACCTAAGTGAATTAGTGATTTTTTTTGATCTCATCTTTCCCTACAAACACTTTTAGAGAAGCATTTTCATTTAATATCACTTCCTAATCAATCTGTCAAGTCTAAACTGCCAGTTTCACCTTCCAGAATTAGTAATCAAAGATGACCTACAAGATCCACAGAAAACATCACTAAAAAACATTACCGACATCACAAAACCATCACCATGCCGACAGTGATATCGAAACTGCTCGAAAAGGGTGAGAACACCCTCCAGATACCACGATCCGTTTTGTCAGGGGCCGTGGTGGCCACAGCGATATTGGCCTACACCTGTAAAGTGGCGTACCCGATGATCGATGGGTACATCAACAAGGAAAACAAACAGCACGACAGCCTCAACAATAACTTTGTCGCAAAGGCTCAACCCGTGCGTTCGATCCCCAAGAAGACCATCATACCGGCTCTGAATCTTCGGTTCATCTTCCAGTTCATCAAGCTGATACGGATTATGATTCCAAGCCCGTTCTGTACGGAAACCGGCCTTCTAACCGCGCATACTACGTTCTTGTTTCTGAGGACGTTCCTGAGCATTTACGTGGCGAACTTGGAAGGGGCCATAGTGAAATATATAGTGAGGAAGGAGCCGCAGAATTTCATCMMGCAGTTGATGAAATGGTTCGGTGTCGCCATACCCGCCACTTTCATCAATMGCATGMTTAGGTACTTGGAGAGCCGGATTGCCGTTAGTTTTAGGACGAGACTTGTGKAACACTCCTACAAGTTGTACTTCMAGGATCAGAGTTATTATAGRTGAGTCGAGTTGGTTTTTTTGGGGTCTCGTTTACTGCCKAAGACAGMTTTSATCTACCTGTATTTGTTTTCACGCCATCTTTGATTTCTATTAACATTTTTGCTAGTGTCTCTGTACTTTCTAAAACACCAGATTCTCTACTCATTTTTGTTTTTGATAGTTTTGGGGGTGGATGTCATAAAATAACAGTGTATGCTAAAATTTTTCATCAGTTTGTCAAACGTGAGGATATATTTATGGTAGTTACTTTAACAAAATCCAAGAACTAATATCTTTTTGGTCCGCTCATTAAATAGACATTCATATTTGATAGCTGCCAAAATAACGGCAACAACAATTAAATCAGTAGGTAACAGCAACACAAAATCAACTAAAGGTGAACCAATGAATTTGTCCTTGTAAAAATACTGACTTTTGTGTTGTTCTTGTGTCCATGGCCAACTATAGTTTGTATTGTAATTTTACTAACGAATTTCATTAAACTTGTATTAAGAATATTGGTACCAGTGTTGGAGAAAACATTTTTTTTAAACTATGCAAAAAACAGAGTTAGTTAATTAGTAAGCCTTCTCATTAAAAAATCTTAGGACCTTGTTACCACCCCTAAGAAAATTAAAACAAAATTACCAGAGGATGGGGGTGGTTCTTTTGGAACAACCTCTATATTGAGATGGTTTAGCTCTTGCCATATATATCTGGATTTATTTACTGTTTTTTTAATATATTCATTGTAATGTAGGGAATTGAACAATTTTGTACTATTTGGCAATCTAGGAGCATTTAGTATTTTACATTTTACTATTTTTAGACATGTTCCTATACAGGATGTTTCACGAATGATAGTGACCCTGACGAAATTAAAAATGCAACCCAAAATACGTTTGCAGAGGTAACATTGATAATTGTTCATCGCTGTATAAATTAGTAAATTTTGACGTAAACTTCAATCATTTGCTTTAAGTAAATTCGGTATTTTATTAAATTTTTAAATTTTATTTTTGCAAAATATTTATTGAAAAACATTAATGTAATAAATACTCGAAATGTCGCCCTTCGCTGTTTTCACAAGCTTGAATTCGTGCCCAAAACGATCTTTTAACATTCATTAACATTTCTGGAGTGATGGATCTACAATCCATCTTTTAGGATAATCTGTCTCCTTTAAGGCCTGAATCAATTGCAAGTGATACGGATGAATTTGATTACCTTTAATTATTCGGTGTACTGAAGACAGACTAATACCGGTTGCTCACTACCCTTTGACTAATATGAGGATTTTCGTCAATCATTTCCAATACTCTAATTTCATTGTCAGGGCCTGTTGTTGGTTTTTCTCTTGACTTTTTCAGTGGTGGTCAGTTTGTCCTTAAAGTTAATTCAATTTATTTTTAAAATAAAATAATACCATTATGTAAAATAACTACATTGGCTATGAGAGTGTATTTTGGGTTGCTTTTTAATTTCGTCAGGGTTATTATCATTCGTGAATCATCTTGTATAATTAAAAGCAAAAAAAAACACAATTATATTGTTATTTATTGAACTAAATACCATTTTTAAAATAATGAATGGCACAAAAAGAAAACACATGAAATCAATTATTAAATAATCTGTCTTCAGCAATAAATTTAAAATAACCAACTTGATACATTATTTTTTTTTGTTTTTTAAATACTAATTCTTCCAGTTCAACGCCATTACTTTTTTTCATGTTTTAGAGTAACGGTCTTAGATGGTAGACTAGACAATTGTGCCCAACGCCTAACCGATGACATAGAAACCGTGGCCAGTACGGTGTCCCATCTTTACGGCCAAATAACGAAGCCGTTGTTCGATATTTTGCTCATGGCCATCGCCTTGGCCAGTCTGGTGAAGTCGCGCAACSCCAACTTAATAACGGGCCCCGTAATAATATCCGGCGTAGTCGTATTCTCTGCTTTGATACTTCGAATTGTCAGTCCGAAGTTTGGCCAACTCGTCGCCCAGGAAGCAGAGAAAAAAGGTGGGCACTTGATGTTTTGGTTAATTTCTTTTCTAATAAAAGTTTTCTTTAAGGTTATTTGAGGCACGTCCATGCTCGCATTGTTTCAAATGCTGAAGAGATAGCGTTCTATGGGGGTCATAAAGTTGAACAGTCTCACTTGAGGAATGCATATAGAATGCTGGTTCAACATATGGAGCATATGTTCAGGGTGAAATTGTGGTTTGTCATGTTGGAGCAGTTTTTGATGAAATACGTTTGGAGCGGTACAGGTAAGGATCAAATTTAGTTCATTTAGTTCTTTCAGAGGTGCTTTTGCTTTTTCCAGTTTTATGTGTGGGTTAATTAGAGAAAAAACAAAATCAGATTCTTGTCTTTGTGCCATCATATCGACATTTTTAGTTACTGCTTTGGTTTCATAACTCTGACGATTTCAAGTTTCAGTGTTTTTCAATTTTATGTTGGGATACTGTTACTTTTACTAAAACAGTTTGTACCTTGAATATATTATATGTAATATCAACTGGGCAGGTGGAGTACTGTACTAATATTGAATAGTATTAATTATCAATTCACTATTGCAATATTATAAAATTATGAAGTACTATAGTATTAATAATGACAGTATTTTCGATGATTTGAGATATTTAACAGACATTATTATAAAAATTATGCAAATTTTTTAAGAAATATTTAAGTTTTTTAACTTAAATTTACATTTTTCAATAACCTACAAAACATTATATTAAGAGCAATAAATGGAAGCATGAAAATGATAATCGGCATGAATTAATCATCAAATAAAAATTTTAATATGACAATGAAATTGCAGAAATCATTTGAAATAGTAAAGTTTTTGTCACTTAACTTTTTCCATTGTAATTTTGAAAACTTGCCCAAAGATGTAGTGAATTTAAATTGTTTGTTTTAGTGGCAGTGCATTGAAATATACAATAAATGGTTAGTTATCAAAGAATTTTGAATAATATCATTATTTTGGAAGATTGCAGGCTGTTATTTTGTCGTTACAGTTTATTAAAAAAAAGCGTGTCATTTTTGTTTTGACAAAAATAACTGCTTTTTCTGGTTGTTGGTTTTTGGTTACTTTAATGAAGCAACAGCTAAAGTGATGAACAGTGATATACAGCATAGTTTACATTAATGTAATAAATGAAGAAGAAATTGTTAGAACATCAATGTTTAACATCATTAAAACAACAAAATAATTAATGCTCCATCAAGACAATATAATATTCAGCTCTAGCAACCAAAAAAATCTTTTGTTTTGTTTTAATTGTCCGAATTATATCTACTAGTGAATTTTAATGTGCAGATATTTTTAGAATTATAATGCACAAAAGCGAGTTTGGCTCATTGGATTAATTAAGTTGCAATATGTACTAACATAAATGTAAGTTTGGTTTCATTCAGTGTCCACATTTTCAAGTAAATAAATATTCCTGTAATGTGTATTTTTAGGGCAAAAAAAAACAATTCCATAACATGTTATTATATATTTTTGAAGTATTATAAAAATAACAAGAAATATTTATGTTTTTATTATTATTAAGTATCTTTAAAACTAGTAAATAATTGTGAATATTTAAAAATGTTATAGGATTGTTTATTTTGCTCTACTAATACATATTACAGCAAGACCAATGGTTTTTAGCCTTGAATAATAGCTTTTGGCATTTAGTTAACAAACTCCTTCCCCCAAGCAAAATTTCTGGGCACGCCACTGATCAAAACAAGATATTCTACAGTGCTTGTCAAAAATGTATAAACAATTGAATTAAAAGGTCCTGTAGAGTTTTGCACAAAAACACTTTAGACAGTCTGCTATTTTTCAATTGCTGTGAAGCTACGATAAAAAAATCATTAAAGCATAATGTTAATGGTTAACTTTTGGTGCAAAAAATTTTAAAAAATGTTTCGAGCAGAGGGAATCAATCTACTTGGGTATAGTCTGAAATGAATCCGTTTTTTTTTTAACAGGGTTAAACTACATATAACATTTTAGGGTTGTTCATAACTTATGAGCAGTACATAACAGGCCCGACTAATGGGGTAACATCATGTTCAGAAAAAAAAAATCTCGAACTCGAATAAAGAAGAAATAATGTGTACAAGTGTTTTTGTTCATAATTAACCTGTGTTACTGTTCATGTGAACTGTAGGTATGCATTCATTTTGTATTATAATTCCATTTTCCATCAGTGTATTCAGATTCTTATGTATTCTCAGTAGATGGCGCTTCATGTTAAGTGTATGATTTAAGCAACAGCATCTCACATCAGCCATAGGAAACTCATAACACCGTTAATTCCCCCTCCCCTTTTTTTTAAGGTATGGTAGTAGTATCTCTCCCGATTCTGCTTACCAGTTCCGCCAAGCGAAAACCGATCGTCGAAAAGCCCAAACCCTCATTCGTCGACAACTTATCTTTCTCCGTCTCTTCGGAAATGCCGTCAATCGATGCCAGTCCTTTAAGTGAACACGACAGCGTGTCAGAACGCACCCATTACTTCACCACGGCCAAAAACCTCTTGATCACTGGCTCCAATGCCGTGGAACGCCTCATGAGCAGCTACAAGGACATTGTCGAACTTGCGGGACACACAGCTCGTGTGGCCAACATGTTCACGGTGCTGGAGGAGGCCAGTCGAGGGGTTTACCACAAAACGGTTGTCGAGAAGAAAGAGAAGGGACAAGGATTTGAAATTGAGTTTAGAGGTGACCAGCCGATCGCTAAAGGACGGGTTCTTCACAGCGATGTAAGACATTTAGTTTTTTTAATGATTATAAATAGCTTAGAAAGGTTTATKCATAAACAAAACATAGTCTTTTGAATGAACATTTGTGGTATTAAATTACCTATATAAAACCATACATAACGACCAAAGAATTTTAAGAAAAAATACAATAGAAAACCTCAAAATAAATTGACAGAATCTTGTTGTGTAAAGCAAACGTCGAGAATTTTTTTTTATTTTGAAGTTAGTGATATTTAAAAAGTTGTCAATCATGTAAATTCAGAAATAATTGTTGCAACACACTTGAATCCATATCCAACTAATTCTCTGCAAGATGTAAAAACAGATTTAAGTATGTCTACAAAGAATACTGCAAACAGACAATTGGCAACTCACAAATCACAAGTTAATTATGGTTTTACTGGACAGGCTTAGCAAAGACTAAAAAAAATAATTTGTTGATCCAACACAGTCATTTTTATTCAACAATGTAGACAAGGAAATTTTCAAGGTTCTTGGAGTTTCATTGTTTTATGCAATTAAATATAATAGGATACTTATACTACACTTTTACGAACCAAATCTTGATAGTGAAACATCTGTTTTTAATTTAAAAAATGTTTGCATACATATAGGGCAGTTATTGATATTTTTTTAATGCTAAACTTACATTTTTATTGCTGAATTTGAAAGAGTTTTTTACTTATATATTCTAATACTTTTATAAATGTATTGGATTAAATTTGCTAGGATTAGAAGTTATGAATTGGTTTTGTGAGATGCTTTAACCTTTGTACCTTTTTCTGTCCATCTAAATAAGCAGTTTAATATTTTCTTTTCCTTTTTTTGCAGCCAGCAACAAATGAAATAGTGCTAAAATCCGTTCCCATAGTAACCCCAAATTGTGACATCGTCTGTCCAAGTCTCAGTTTACACCTAGTACCGGGACAACACCTTTTAATAACTGGTCCAAACGGATGCGGTAAATCGAGTCTCTTTAGAATATTGAGCGGTCTGTGGCCAGTTTATGGCGGAGAATTGATAACACCGAAAAACGCCATGTTTTACATACCTCAAAGGCCATACATGGTAATAGGTAAGTGAGTCGTTGGTTTGTTTTCATGTTTACTGAATGAATTTTTGTATTGTTTTTTTTTATAGGTAATTTGAGGGACCAAATAATTTACCCCGATACTTGTGCCGATATGATAAATAAACAGATCAGTGAGGATGATCTGCTGAAAATTATGAGGATGGTACACCTCGAACATATTGTTGAGCGTGATACTTTCCATGCTGTTAAGGATTGGACTGATATTTTGTCGGGCGGAGAGAAACAGAGAATGGCAATCGCCAGACTTTTCTATCATAGGTATGCCTCTATTTTTTTTAATTATAGATTGGGGTAGATTTATATGTAATGGCATATTTAATTTATGTTGTTATGTTACAAAGTGTGATTTATGACATTTCTAAAAGATATGTAAAATAACGGGTAGTTTAATAGAAAAAAATAATAGAAACTAAAGTATGTCACCAAAATCTGAAAAAATATTGATAAAACAGCAATAAAACCTCAAAGTTTTTAAACATTCATGGACATTTGAGTCTTTTTTTCAGTATATAGACATTTAGTGATTAATTAAATAAATTTTGAAATATATGTAATTGTTGTATATCGATGAAAATGTATGATTTTTCATTTTGGATTTTAGTCTATGTAGAACTTTAATCAAGAATAACTTTTTTCATAAAGTAATAGTAAAAAAGATCCCAGATGATGTTAACTTAGTTGGATACACTGTATGCATAATAGAGTAGATATCAGAAATGAAAAAAATGTTAAGCAAAAATATTATTGCAAAATTTAATTTTTTGGAAATTGCTTCGTTAGTAGTAAATAATAAGCAGGAAAAAATTGGCATACAATTTCTATCAGAAACATGTTTTTTTTAAACAATTTCAGTACACAAATTCTGTTTCTTTTAGTCTTGGGAAAAACTGCTTATATGTTGTTATGAAACTTCCAACAAAATAATTCTTTGCTATTATTAATGAACATCTTTTATATTTTACGTGAGTTCTTTTACTGCTTTGCTTGCTGTAAGTCCAGTGGGATCAAATCAAGTGATCTTAGGGGTCGGATACACAAATTTGGCTCTTTTTTGACTTTTAATTGGACTACAATTTGTAGTGTAGTGTAATTTTACTTCCACATCCAACGGATGGGAAGTATTGTCGTTAAAAAAATTCCAAAAATTTTTATTTGCTCATTCGCTTTAAAATGGCCGAAAATACTTAATATATTTAAAAAATGAAAATACAATCAGATAGGAAATAAACTTTCTTACATTTTCGAAATATTTCCAAAAAACGTATTTTGGAATCTGCCGATACGATTTTTATATAGAAAAATTTCTAATCGAAAAGCACTTTTGCAATTTTTTCGTTAAGTTAATATTTTTCGAGTTATTTGGAAAAAAACAATTTTTAAATGTATATATTTTTGCTATCACGAGAACTATTTGTTTTAGAAAAAAAATTTGTAGAGAGAAGAAATGCTCAAAACCTGATTACTGATAGTATAGTGTTAAAAAATTGACAATTGGATGTGGAAGTATTGATTCAATTTGCAGCGGTTTTTTTATATATTATACTATATAATTTAATCTACAATAAATTTAATTTTGCTGGATAATTGTAGACATATTTAGTGTGTTTCTTTTACTGCAAGTAAATCTGAGCCTCATTAATTAACAATCAATTCTGTTTAACTCATCTTGTTTTTCATTAATAGGTATATTAACAAGCTTATTTATTTTAAGGCCAAAATATGCGTTGTTAGATGAATGTACATCTGCTGTATCCATAGACGTTGAAAGCAACATATATCAAGCTGCAATTGACATGGGAATTACCCTGTTAACTATAACACACAGACCAACTTTGTGGTAAGTTTTACTTCTTATGATATCTGTAGAGATTATTATTTTTGTATAGTATAGCATATTATGGTTACACAAACTTTTTGTGGTGGCTATATTTAATTTCAGCTAAAATTGTACTGATGTGGAAAAGTTCTTGAAGTAACAAATGCATTAATATTTTGTGGGAGGAATTTTTGTTTCAAAACAAAGATAATACTAATTGAAAATTTTGTGGTACTTACTTTCATACAAGGTGAATTTTTTTAAGTGTCACAAAGCAGTATCTCTAGAAGCGATTAAATTTTTTTTATGAGGCAACGGAAACATGTTTAACCATATTTCTTCCATTTTACCTCTTAATTTTAAAGGTTTGCAGATAAGTTTAAAAAATTGTTTCGGTTGCTTCCTTGGTCACAGAGGTATTTTCTTTTCAGGAAGTTCCACACACACATCCTTCAGTTTGACGGTACGGGAAGCTGGCAGTTCTCTGAATTGAATGTTACCAACAGAATAGAGCTAAAGAGAGAGAAGGAGTTATTGATGAACGCCGAGAGTGAGAAAGACAAAAAACGGCTGGCCGAATTGAACAGATTGTTAGCCGAGGACGAAACGTAATGACGGATAACCTTAGGAGATTATTTCTTTCTTATACTGTGATTTTATTGTGACATAGGCTTATTTATGATTGTGTATACTTGCATTGTTTTTTTCAAACGAGCATCACGTGCATTGTGACCTGACTTTTTTTGTGGAGCATTCTTTTCTGTAATTGTGGTGTATGATGAAGAATAAAGATTAGTGTTTTTAATGAGAATTTTCATTAAGGGTGACTAATCTAATGCATGTTGATCAAACTTTTGTGAGATCTGTTAATTTTGTTTTTAAATTCTACAGCTTTTTGCCGATACAATATTAAATGGTGCCATTGATATACAGGGTGTTCACGGTAACATTCTACAATAGCTAACTTTTTTTATTTGAAATTTTAGAGTAGTGGTTTAAATTGGGAAGTTTCTTATTTTTTGAGAAGAATTTTATGCTGTCTACAAAAAAACAATTGAACGTCAACTGTTAAGATATTGACTACAAGTTCATTATTTTAAATAGAACGATTCTATTTTTTCTAGCGCATTTGATTGGGCACATTGAATTAAACAAAAAGTATTAAGATACCAATACCCTATCTATTTAAAATAACAAACTTGTAGTCGATATCTCTGACAGTTGACGTTCAATTGTTTTTTTTTGTAGACAGCATAAAATTCTTTCCAAAAAAATAAGAAACTCCTCCATGTAAACCACTACTCTAAAATTTCAAAAAAAAAAGTTAGCTATTGTAGACTGTTAGCGTGAACACTCTGTATATCATGTCAAATTCAATTGGGTCATCCCACATTTTTTTTATTTTACATTTAAAATGTACATAAAAATTGAATAACAGAAATTTTTTTTTCGATTTTTTCCGGTTCTTGTTTGCGAAGAAAAAAAAATAAAGTATGGCTTTTCAATATGCGTTTCAAATGCCTCGCTATTCAACCATGGAGATGACTTAAAAGGTTCTCATGCTGACGAAAGCGAAAAACACCAATAATAGCCAGTGCTTTAGCGGCATTGCAAGTCATATTTGTTTATATTTTTTTTTGAGCTGCGTCGCATTGCCTATGTGGGCAAATTTTCGCGATACCGTCAGGAATGTACTCGTAAACTGGCATTGTGCCATTGATACCTAGGTCAACTTAAGGCGTAATTGTGAAAATAACTTAAATCATCCTTCAGTCAGTTTATTCTGTAATGAACAATTCAATATAATAAGCACATTCACTGGCCTTTTGCTGAAATACGAAAAGTCTCTGGCCGTCACGTTGTTAGGAAGATAACGGTAGTGTCCCACGTGCAACGTAATAACCCTAACCTAACTCTAGCGACAGGTTTTTGTTTACATAGTTTGGTCAAACTTTCGAGTTTCGTATTTGTCAGATTTGTCGAAGTATTTGGATAATCTGTTGTTTTTTTTTTAATGTAAGAATGGCTTACACTAAGAAGTGTTTTGTTCCATGTTATAAGAATAAGAATACTAGTGCTGATAAACAGTTACAGGTTATTTCTATGTTTGCATTATAATATTGACGTTGACGGTTATACCTTCGCCCCTCTCTCTCACTCCCATTGCATTATTGTATTTCTCTGGCTATTTATAAAACTGACATACAGTGAGTACCTTGTTACCTAGGGAGCTGTAACAGTGTGCATGATGGAAATTAGGAACCTTTTACGTAGTTGTTGGCGGATTTAAGAAAATGTTTGAAACAGGGTAATTTTACTACCGCAGTTTGTTACGAATTAAATTAATTTGAAAGCAAAATAGATACGCAGCATCAGCATTCATGATGTAAGCAATAAAAGTCGTAGGTTAAAACTATCAAATTTAAATGTGCGGGACGACCCTATTGTTTTTAAATGGTGTTGGTTTATGTTGGAAAGTGATGTAAATTTTTCATCTGAACAAAAACTGGTTTTTCTTTTTGCTTTTGAAAAAGCAAAGCCTGAAAATTATAAATAGGAATACATTCGAACTGACAAAATAATCAATTTTTAGCTTAAATGATAATATTCGTGTGATTAAATTAACTTGAAAACAATTGATATTTTAATTATCCTGACAAGGCGTCCCACTGCAAGATTCAACCATATGTAATTACTGGTTGTAAAATTTGTATAATCGGGAAGTGTGAAGGCTCTTCTTCATGTTGGTTACCACCAATCTGATTATACTGTCACGAAGTCCCTAATGTAAATGAATAAAAAAATAATAAAAGAGATTCTCGCTGGGCCGAAACAACATCATTTGAATAACACTTATAACAATTATTATATTATTATTATATTATTAACAATTATAAAGTTTATGTTACTTGACCTTTGTAATTTTATCTAACATGACTCAAGTCTTTCTACCCCCTTGTTGTTTATTATAATGAAACTAGCACTATTGCCACCTTTTGTGTAAAACAAACTGATTATAAATCCTTTCTTTGTTTGGCAAGACAACTTTGGTATGCAAGTAGCTAACAACTGTAAGAAGCTTGCACACATTGGGCCAGTTTCTCTTCTCTATTTTAAGCTAAAATCAACTGTTGTAATTAAAATCTATAGCAATTACATACCCAAATTTAAGCTGTTGTCATGATTGCTAGGTTGATTTTAGCTAACTTCAATTTTAACAAAGAGAAGAGAAATAGACCCATATTCTTTAGTTTGCCGGTATGGGCAGTAGGCAGTTTTTTGTAGCTCAAAATAGAGAAGTTGTTAATGAACGCCAAGAGTGTAAAAGGCAAAACGAGACAAGTTAAATCTTGTATTTTTAATGGTATATACAGGTATTGTTTATAAAATTAGTATTTTTTCGCTAAGATTTATTATTACAAAAGTATGTATTTTGTGGATGAATACAAATAATGAACAAAAAACAAAATTTATGATGTACATATAAAACTAAACTACCTTGATTCCTATTTTCTATCTTTAACTTTTCTATTATATTTTTATATTTACACATCTATACAGCTACTAACTAAATGATCTATATTTAAGTACTTATTGCAACATTGTTTATAAATTACAAGCTAATATAGAAAGAATTTAAAAGTTGATAATTGTTGAAATAAATTAACAAGTTAGTTTAACCTTATTTGTGATTTAAACTATTAAAACAAGTTGTCTTCTTTTGCTTGAAATGTATTAGCTCCATTTGATATCAAATCAACTACTTCAGCTAAACCATTTTCATTGGCTAGCATGAGTGGTGTAGAACCTTTCTTATCAACAGCGTTAACGTTGACTCCATTTTCGATCAAGATCCTTGCAACATTGACATTTGTCTGCAGTTCTTCTTTACCTAATTTTTGACTTACAGCACAGTGTAGTGCTGTCCGGTCATCTTTATTTGTAGCGTTTATGTTGGCTCCCTTTGATATCAAATATTCAACTACTTCGGGTAAACCATTTTTACTGGCTAATATGAATGGTGTAGAACCTTTCTTATCAACAGCGTCAACTTTAGCTCCATTTTCGATCAAGATCCTTGCAACATTGACATTTGTCTGTGGTTCTTCTTTATCTAATTTTTGACTTACAGCACAGTGTAGTGCTGTCCGGCCATCTTTATTTGTAGCGTTTATGTTGGCTCCCTTTGATATCAAATATTTAACTAATTTTGGTAAACCATTTTTACTGGCTAACATGAGTGGTGTAGAACCTTTCTTATCAACAGCGTCAATGTTAGCTCCATTTTCGATCAAGATCCTTGCATCATTGACAATTATCTGTGGTTTTTCTTTAACAAATGTTTGACTTACAGCACAATGTAGTGCTGTCCGGCCACCTTTATTTGTAGCGTTTATGTTGGCTCCCTTTGATATCAAATGTTTAACTAGTTCGGGTAAACCATTTCTACTGGCTAACATGAGTGGTGTAGAAGCTTTCTTATTAACCGCGTTAATGTTAGCTCCATTTGCAGTCAAGATACTTGCAATATTGGGAATTGTCTGTGCTTCTTTTTTGCCAAATGTTTGATGTGCAGCATAATGTAGTGCTGTCTCGTCATATTCATCTGTAACGTTTACTTCAGCTCCATTTGATATCAAATGTTTAACTACTTTATGCAAACCATTTTCACAGGCTAACATGAGTGGTGTAACACCTCGATTATTAGCAGCGTTAACGTTGGCTCCGCCCAAGACTTTTGAATCGGCACCTGTTATCAAATATGTAATCATGTCAAGCAGCCTATGTTGTTTTGCATAATTAAGTATAGTAATGGTCTCTTGATTAAAGTCGTTAATGTCTGCATCATTTTCAGTTAAAATATTTACAACATTGTAGATTTCTTTTGCTGTTGGTGCACCACTGATATATTGTACTATAACTGCATGTAGTGCTGTCCTGCCATCTATGTCTTGACCATTTACATTAACTCCTTTTGATATCAAATGTTCAGCTACTGTTTTTAAACAATGTTTACTGGCTGACTGAAGCAGTTGAGTATTGACGGTACTGGAATCAGTATAGTTAGAACCACTTGCATTTATGATTTCAGAAAAAACTTTTTTTTCCTTTTCAGTGAGTTCATAGTTGCCTAAAGCATGATCTAAAGCTGTTTTGCCATTTTTGTCTCTCACATTTACTTTGGCGCCATTGCGTATCAAATACTGAACTACATCTACTAAAAGATTCTTACAAGCGTACATCAGCAGGGTTCTTTTGTCTTCGTCTCTTTTATTTATGTCAACTCCCCAGCCGATTAGCAAATCCAACAACTTAAAAAAATGTTTTTTTTGTTTATAAGATTGTTCTTGACAGTAATCAACTATGCACTTGAGGAGGACTTCATTTCCTCGAACTTCAAAATCTTTTAGTTTAAAACATACAAGGATTATCTCTGTACATTTGTAGTGGTCAACAGCATAATGTAAAAATGATTTGTTTTGATGGTCAAGTATTTGAAAATTAGCACCTTGTTCCAGTAAGAGTTGTATGATTTGAATGTAACCTTTTTGTGCAGCCAAATGTAATGCAGTCTTTCCGTTATGATCTGAGTAATCCAAATATTTCATTCGTGACACCAGCTGTTGAACTGTTTTGTAGTACCCATGGAAAACAGCTATCAGTAGAGACTGGTTTTTAAAGAAGTCACTTTTTGAGAGTAAGTTATCAATTTGCAGCAAATTATCAACGTTTTTTAAAAAGTTTGGGGTCAAATATGTTTGCATATTTTTAAAAGATTGTTTGTTGCAAATTTCAAGTTTGTAGTGCAAAAGTAGATAGTTTTGTATTTTATAATTGTTCGTGTTAAGTATTGTTGCTTCTACGACCTCATTTTGACTTTTTAAAGA
Source organism: Rhyzopertha dominica (assembly GCA_025024175.1). Lineage (NCBI taxonomy): Eukaryota > Metazoa > Arthropoda > Insecta > Coleoptera > Bostrichidae > Rhyzopertha > Rhyzopertha dominica. The sequence continues at coordinate 414,056 of QCXZ01000075.1, forward strand.
AAGTTTATTTAAAATTGTGTGAACCAAAGTGAAATGTTTTTGTTCTATTGCTATAGCTAATGGTGTTTTGTTATGTTTGTTTGGAAGTGATAACATTTTAACAGCACAGTCACCTAAAACAGGGATTAGATAGTCTATTAAAGAAGCATGATTTTCTTCAACTAATACTTTGAAACATGAATTGCCATTGCTGTCAAATAGTTTACGTTTCTCTTGTTTCCACATTTTAGAAATGTGTTCAGCAAATGTTTCATCATCTACTTCAATTTTGCTGATTTGAAAATGATGATTCAGAAACATTCGGATGATCTTGTAATCATCTTTTAATAATACCATGCTTAATAAGAGGCCAATGGTATAATCGCGTGAACACTTGTTATCTATCAATTCAAACAACTTTTCTGCACAGAAATATTCTTGAAATGTCCTATGAATGAACTCTTTGTTTTTTGAAAAATTGCCAGTTTGATGGATAAGTCCTAGTCGATAGCATTCATTTAAATGTTTAAACTCCTTCTCTTTTTTTGTTAATAACATTTCAGATTTGTCTTCAAAGTGTTTGTGCAAGGCTAGATTCTTAAGTTCATTAAGTAGTACATCCTCAAGTGCATTTCTTTGCGATTCACTCATGAAACTGCAGGCTTTATGTTTTAAGTAAACCTGTAACTTTAAATTAATAAATGCTTCATACAAACTAACAACATTCTTAACTTCAAATACATTTTTGTCTATTTGACCCTCAACATACTTTGGCCTTGCTACTTCTAATAACATTCTCATCTGCAGAGGTATTCCCATGAATTGGCCAATACTTTTATCAAGAAATTCTCTAGCAATACTGTATAGTTTGTCTGTGTAACTGTTTAAATCACTTTCAATTTTCTCGTAAAAATTTAATTGTAGCTTTAGAACTGTTCTCCAATGTTTCTGCAAGTAATCCTTCTGCTCCGTTTCAGATACTTTTTGGAAAGTTGTATGGAATACAAACAATCCATCTTGTAGCTTACTTAAATAACGTTTCCGTGTAGTTACCCATACTATTGCTGATGTTTCATGTGATAAAAACTGAAGAAGATTCAGTAGCTTGGAGTGTAGCTCTTCTGGTATTTCATCAAAACCATCAAACAGTAGTGTTAAAACCAAAGATTTGCTGCTTTTCTTGAGATTTTCCTTTAACGCCTTCTTTACTAAGTTTGTGACTAATTTGTTTTTCTCGTCAAGATGTGTATATTTCAGTAAGAACTGAACAACTACTTCGAAATTCAGATCGGTACCAAATTCTCGTATATCGTTAATGCAACTTTTTAAATCGAAATGAATCGTTGCTGGATTATTAAGTTTATGTAGTAGTTTTGTACTAGTAGTAGTTTTTCCCATTCCGGGTTCATCTGCAATAATGACTGTTTTTCTTGCTTGTTGAATGAAATCATCTTCAGTTATGAAACAATGATTAATGTAAGATTCGATGTTGATGAAGGATTGAACTGAACGTTCAAATTCGATTTGTTGTGAACTTGTGAATGTTAGGATGTGATGTGGAGAATCGCTTCTTTTAGATATCTCTGTAGCCTCTTCCATCGATGACACAAAACACACATTTTTAACTTGATTTAGTTCTTGTTTTATTTCTTCTGCATGATTGTTGTTTTCCTCGATAATGATGATGCATGGCTCTTTTAGTCGACTTTTTTACAAATCTTTGTTAATGAACCATCTACTTTTTAGCTTTCTCGGAATGCATAGGTTGCAGTTGTATATGCATCTACAGATATAAGCTTTATCTGGAACATTATTTTTTGCTACTATTTCGATCCAGATCAATGGATTTTCGAAATTTTGTTCACAAAATTTTTTGAAGTCTCTTAGCTGTTCACTGCCCTCTTTGTTGGAATTGTTAACTGTTGTGATTCGATTGTTTACTGCTTCTTGAAATTCTTGAATGCCCTTTTCATCTTCAGTTGAACAGGTTATAAAGAATTTTGTATCTTCTTCAGTTTGTAGGAATTTTATAACATTATGTAAATAAACCTCCTCGTTTATGTCTTGATAGAAAACATCCATAGCACTGATGTGAGATCTATTCTGACTTAGTGTTTCTTTCAGAAGCTCATGCTGCGAGTTTTTTTTTAACTCTAGCAATTCAGAGGGAATTTCTTTCCACGTTGGTATTTCTGAAAATTTTTCCCTACTTAGGTCTATAAGGATACACTTTTGCATTTTGTTTTTCTGAATGTAGCTGATAATGTCACGTACAAATGTCGATGATTTAATTTCGATAACAACAAGACCAGACATATTAATTATAGTAGATAAGTCCATAAGTTTAATTAATTTATTAAAGTTTTCCCAAGATAGGTACAGTGCTGTACGATGCTTGTCAGACGAGTTGTGTAAACTATTAAATTTTAAGATACTATGAATAGCAGACATTATCGAGTCTTTGCTGTCAGTAACAATTTGTAAGAGATGGTCATCCTTGTTGTTTAAAAAGTCCCTCAAGCCAAAATTATCAATAAATTGTAGTTTGGGGTAGCTGAATTTGAAGTTGTGTTCATTGATGTGTTGAAGAAAATCATGTCTTAGCGTTAGCATTCCTTGTTTTGTCACTCTAACAATTTTTTCTAACTCATGTTTTGCGTCAGACTGTAGTCGGTAGTGGCCATCTAAAGCAATTTTAGGTAACCCGTCAAGTATTTCCGATTTGTTTTGTGATTCAGCATTTTCTCGACTTGTTTGTAAAGATTCCATGCTGATCAAGAAATACAGCTCATCTACAGAAAATCGACTTAAAGGACATTTTGTACTGTCATAGGAACGTTTTGTGTGTGGCTTGTTGCCGAGAAACTCATGCACTTCTTGAATTAGCTCAGAATCATCGGAACACTGTTTGAAGACATTTAGTATCTGATTTATGCTGTGTGCCCGCAATGGATCTAATTTATTACATTTCTGAAACAGATGCTCTTTGAATACAAGTATGGTGCCCAAATGAGTGTTGGTTGTATTAACCCAATTGGTTAGAGTAAGATAAACGGTGATGTCGAGTCTTCTTTTGTAAGCTTTGCATTCTTCTACCGCTGGAGCTAAGTGTGTTTTCATCTTAGCTAACATCTCTTTACAACCAGGTGCTTCAAAGACAACAGTGTGGGCGTGATAGTCTTCTACAATTTTGGAGTCCAAAAAAAAATATTTCTTGCCGGTTTTCGTTAGTTGTGGCCGCAGATATTTTAAGGAAAATGTTGTGATTTGTGCAAGCTATCCTCCAAGTGAATGGCCAGTAAAATTAATGTGAATGTGGTGTTTGCTTTTGAGTTCTTGTCTAATTTTTTCAGCAAATGTCATAGCAGATCGTATTTGAGGAACATATTTATTATATTTTACGCCTTTAATATCGGTGTTAAAAAGCACAGAGTAACATTTGTTCATAGAACTCAAAACAGTGCCTCTGTGGGAGATGACAACTTGACGTGACTTGGGCTTCCAAAATGCAGCGCCAAAATAACCATTGCCGATTTTATCATTTCTAGCAGCTGTTAGAAATTTCCATCCATCTGGTAGGTTCTCTAAGTAATCAGGCTCTGACGGGTCCAAATAAGCTGCATTTGCCAATTTCGCCATTTCTTCTGTTTCAGGAAAAGGTGACTGAGCAAGAAACTCGTCTTTGTCTGTTACATCTGAACTTATTTGTGCTGCAAAACCGTTATTGCTGAACTTTAATTTTTCATCCTCTTTAATATGAAGTGGTTGGTTTTCAGTTGAAGTTCCCGAGTTTGAAGGTATATTGTTCACTGCCATGATCTGAGTTTCTACAATGAGCATGAAATAAAAATATCTGTGTAAAACTTAGCAAACCAATGACAATATAATGTGAGTTGTATAGCACTGTATTGCATCATACCAATTTCTCTTGCTAGTTTGATTGTCTACGCCTGATGAACTCAGTCGTTTTTTGTTCCAAAACTATCAATTAGTAGGGTTATCTGCAATTAATAATATATATATTTTAATTTTGAGTACCGTATGACTATTTTTTAAGGATTCTTTTCCTGTTGTTTACAATATTGACTGCATTTCTATTATTATGTATTACGTTTGCGTGAAGCATCTCGTGTAAAGAAAATAATTGTTTGTTTTCAGATTTTTAATAGATTAATGTAGTTTCAGTTATTTACAATTAAAAACTGTAAGACAACCTTACATACATATGAGCAAAAAACAGAACTAATAAGTTTACAATTACTATTTAAATATTTAAAATAACCTCACCTTAGAGATTTGCCGTATTCTAGTATTTTACACAATTCTTGAAGAAACTCCAGTAACTTTTTGTGTATGAATTTAACTGTGGCTAATTAACGATTTAACTTAACCAAACTGCAAATGATAATGCCAAATTGTCTATGCTTAGACACTGAAAAAATTTTGATAATTTTGGAATTCATAAAAAAACATGGGTGTAACTAGGGGGGGTCTCGGGGGGTTAAACCCCCCCAAAGTTTCTTGACAGCCCCTCCTAAAAACATTTCTCAAAATTTAGATATAACAATTTATTTATGTTTATTGACTTTAAATTTTTCTGAAATACGGTAATACTGCCATCGTCAACTTCAATATTTCATGTTTTATTACATATTGTAAATAATTATTAAAATATTATGCTAGCTATGCCTGTGATAAAAAATTATAATTATAAAAGTTCAAAATTGTATATAAACTATACACCCCCTTTATAGTTTTTCTTTATTACATTGCATAGCTATAACCCGAAAGATAAATGCCACAAGTTTCTATACCATTTTCGTCAAAACTCAAAAGTAAGAAAGATGCAGGGTGTCAAAATTATTTTTTAATAACTTTTTTGTATGTATATTGATTAACTTCAAATTTGGCACACATATTTGCCATACAATTGTGCATTTCTGGCCCAAATTTAAAACAAATTTATTCAGTGCCAAAGGGCGTAAACTGCCCTTGGCTTTCAAATTTTTTCAAGTGCAGTCTGAGCCCTTAGGCATCGAAAGATTTGCTTTAAATTTGGACAAGAAACTCACAATTGTATAGCAAATATGTGTGCCAAATTTGAAGTTAATCGATATACATACAAAAAAGTTATTTAAAAGTATAATCTAAAAAAAATAATTTTGACATCCTGTATATTTGTTACTTTTAAGTTTTGACAAAAATGGTATAAGAACTTTCCTTTCATTTAAAATCCCTTAGTATATTATTATTTTGAGTATGAGTATTTTCATGTCACAATTAGTATTATTAAATATTGAACTGACTTACCAGTTTCGTTGGTTTACGCATGTTGCATTGGTTTTTTGTTATGTAGTAAATTACTTCGACAATCGCACAAATTTGGATGACACCTGTAATCTGAATTCTCATATATAAAGGCTTCTAATCATAATCTTACCGAAACTTTTAATACCCTGTCGGTTTGAAGTATTTACGATTTGACTGATCTAAGTAAATTGCATTAAGTACAATTAAGCAGTTTAAGAAGATTAAATATACCAAAGTAAGATAAGATTTAGATTAAGATCTCACACCAATGCCTATACTGTAACATGATCTCTTTACAAAATAGCGACAAGTCTTTCAGAACGGATTAAAAGATTTGCCGTTTGATTACTGGGGCTAAACATGATTTATTATACCGTTAGGTGTTTCTCATGTGCATTTTCCTGTCAACGTAGGAATCGCTATAGTCTGGGGCCAATTCCAGTTTTATTTTGTCAGTCATTAAACCAAATACCCTTACAACAAGGAACAAATAAAGTTATTCAGAAGTGGATTTTTTTAATGGGCCAGAAGTAGGAGTTTTTTTTTAAATGGACGATTTGATAAAATCTGAATTGAATTGCATTAAAAATGTACTCTAAATCTATGGCTGTTTGTGAATCCCCTGTATAATGCAAGGATATAAGGAATTGATTACCTGTAGATCATGTAGAATCAGAACTAAAAGTAAAAATTTAATTACGCACACATTACTTAACTGAATTTAAGTAAAAGGTTTTTACAAGCTGCCAAATCATAGAAGAAATATTGACTTCGAAAATAAATAAGTACAAATAAAACAGGTTAGGGAGATAACTATTATACAAAGAATTAATAGACATTGTTTTTGTAGGAAGCAAGAAGGTAGTTTATAGATTTTATTAAACTTTAAGACGTGCAGTAGTGTCCCATGTTGTTTTCAAAAATCCCTTGCCCCTACAAATACATTTGTGGTGTTAACAACTAGCAATTTAGTTTCTCTTTCAAAAAAATTCTAGTACACATGTCAGATTTTGGTGAGAAAAAGTTGTAACAGTGAAAGCAATAAGTTAGTGTTAGGTAATAACCAAAATTCGTCAAAGTGTAGGCTAATGGAAGGTAGACCTCGCAATTAGAGATTATTTTAACAAAAAAATATCAAGTATATTTGTTTGAGAAATGCCTTAGGGTTTAAGCTACATCTTTTATCTTTCAGATAAGCATTCATTTGTCTGTAAATATTAAGTAGTTTTTAGGTGGTGTTGTTTTGTAAAAATAGTTTTCTCTCTTTCTATCGTTACCTCGAATATATCTTTCTCTCTCTCTCTCTCTCTCTCTCTCTCTATCCAGGATCCCAGTACTGTCATCTAGTATTGTGTGTGAATCTGTGGTAGTCTAGATATCTGTCAAATGTCGACTCAACTGTCAACCACAATCATTCAGTGTCAATACAATTGGATAACCTTTAATAATCCTATTTACTATTTATTAAGCGTTTTTTCAAGTGAATTTGTGTGCAAATTAAGAAAATAGGAATCATGACAGACGAGAATATATTCCTCTTTGTACCCAATATCATAGGTTAGACATTTCTCGTAACTACAATCTATATTCCTTCGAAAACAATCACAATTCTTGTGTATTCTTTTAGGGTTCGCCCGTGTCGTCCTGGCAATCATCTCATTTTATTTCATGCCGACTCACTACATAATCGCAAGCGTATGCTACATAGTGTCCGCACTGTTAGATGCGTTCGATGGGCATGCAGCGCGATACTTTAACCAGAGCACTAAGTTCGGGGCGATATTGGACCAGCTGACGGACAGATGCGGCACTATGTGTCTGTGTGCCGTGCTCGCACACTTTTATCCGCAGTACATGTTCTTTTTCTTGCTGTCGATGACTGTAGATATCGCGTGTCATTGGATTTACTTGCATACGTAAGTAAAACGGCTGAAAGGATATATTATAAGTAATTATCGTAGCAATAGATTGAAAAACTGCGTCTCTATTTCAATCTATAATTGGCTATTGTCTGGACACTGATATTACATAAATAACATGAATTTTTTAAAATTATTAAAGCAAAGTAACGAAAATTTTWAATTGTTAAAAACTAAACTATTACAGACTGCCGACGATGTTGGCAATTTTTCTGAATGAATAATAAGTATCCAACCATGAAAATGACAAAATTGACAAATTTTTGTTGCAGAAGAAGCTTAATAAAATTCTCGAGTGAAATAAATATAAATATTTTTTTTATTTACATAACTTTTAGGTTGCATAATTGTTGGTTTGTTTAATACTCTCAGTTTGAAGATTTTATATCTGACCATTTATTGATGGAATTCAATTTTTGTTGTATATAATACATTTCTAAAAAATAAATGTTTTGATTTATAAAGGTCCAGTATTTCAAATTGAAGTATTTAAGAACCAAAAGAATGCCCCGTATTTGATGTATGTTGAGCTAGAGAACAATAATCTGGATGCAGACAAATTTTGCTACCATGTATTCCATGTGTTGTAAAGACTGCATGGTTTGTCACATATAAACTGAAGGACTCTCAAGTAATTCAACACTATAGATAACACATTTTTTTTTAATTTTTATCAATTTTATCTTAAAGGTTTGAGAACAAATTTTTATTAGTTTTTATATAGTCTTGTAGCAAACTACATTAATAATCAAAGAAAATTAACTATGTATTTTTTTTGTCCTGACAGTTCTGCCAATTATGGTCCAGGATATAATAGACACAGTTTACCAATCTGTCGTTCCATTTAGACCATACACTCTTACCATCTTCCGAAGATAAATATTGATAGTAATAAATCGTTATTTTCAGAAACAATTCTGCTCTTTCTCACACTGTACAATTGGCCTCATTTGCTGCTGTCCTCCTGCTGTAACAATATTTAGACTTTTAATGTCAAGCCGTCACTTTGTGTGAGGTTTCGTTGTTGCCCAAAAACTCTTTAGTTTTATTAGATTCCATTTTTTAATTACGCTTTGTAACCTAAGAGACTGATTTGAATTGTACGATGCAACGTATCGCAACAATATAAAACATTGATAGCAGGTGTCAGAGTATATTCCATGCCTATGTAAGCACAATGTGTTAGCACAGAAGTCATTTTTTTTTGTTTCAGTAAAGCAGGTTTCAGATTGACTGGATCTGCATCTGACAATATTAACATGTACAAAATATGTACTCTGATAAAATGAACCGCAAGTTTTGTGTGGGAGATTTATTGAAAAACACATAAAACTCTAGAACTATTTTAGAAGCTGTAGTAACAAATAACATTATCATTCAGAAAATTCAACTTCTTCATTGCCGGTTTTTTTTGCCAACCATTTTATCGATTTCTGCATTTGTTTGTCGAAAGCAGTTGGTCCAATTTTAAGGGGTAACTGTCTATAGTGATTGCTTCCACATTTACATTATACATTTTTCATTTTTCGTTGATAGTTCTAATAAGTTTTAGTGAATACTTTACTGTAGTAAAGCAAGTTCGATTGTTTTAAAAATGCAATGGTATGATGGCAGTTGAAATACGCTATGTTCATATTTTTGGCCCAAGATATCGGGAACAGAGGTTTCTTCGGCTTATTTCTGGAAAAAAACAAGTACATCAGTAACATAAATACATGATGATTTGTTTTACATACTCTTTAACTTTTTGCAAACGTTGAGGTTTCAACAGTTCTATCTCAAAATGAATGTTAAGCAGTCAATGTTTGGATTTCCTCCTTTCTTGAAGAATTGACTTGTTTTCCAGTGCATTGTGTATCGTCTATGATGACGATGACAATTACACTGTAAACTGTCATTTCACCGAGATATTCTGGATCTTGTGGGGTTTTGTTTGATCGATAAAAATATTAACTTTCGTTGATTTAACTCATATTATATCTAAGTCTCTTCTAAGTAAACAAATCTAAACATATTTTCACCTTGAAGTTATTTGTATGTGTGCAAAAAACGTAGATGCTTTGAAGCAATACCATGATTTTCCATTAAACTTTGAGCAGGGTCTTCTTTAATAGCAGTTTTTCTTTTAGCCTCGTCAAACGGGTGTATAAAGTTATATATACTTCTAAAAGGAATACACATTAACAGTGTTTTACATACCGGTCTTAACAATTTTGTACATATTTTAAAAGATTGAATATGGTGTTGCCTGTACTTGTTAGACTTTTGATTATTTTTATTGTCAAGATTTTTGCATCTAATTCTTTATTGGTATTCTAAATACAATCTTTTTTCCAGTTCACTACTGCAGGGCAAATCAAGTCATAAATTTATTGACATGTCGGAGAATCCAATCATGAGGGTGTACTATACCAGTCGTCCAGTCCTTTTCTTCATGTGCTTTTTCAACGAGGCGTTCTATGCGAGTTTATATTTACTGCATTTTTCAGAAGGACCGAAAAGTAAGTAACTGAGGTTTTTTATAAAATCTGTTCTTATTTTATCTTGTTGCCAAAAAATTTATGTTGCCTGTGACACTTAAATAATAACGAATGATAGTATTTGAAGTTGATTATCACCATCTATACATGTTTTGTTCTGTTCTGTTGCAGTATTGGGTCTCTCCTTGTTCTACGTGGTTGCATACCTTTCTGCACCCATAGCAATTATCAAAAGTGGTATTTCTGTCCTTCACGCTATCGTTGCTGCCAAAAATCTGTCCATTATCGATGTGAATGAGCGTAAGGCACTGCATACCAAAGGACAGTAAGTTGTACCAATTAGACCACCCCAGAAATTATTCCTAGCAATCAGTGAGTAGTATTTTCGATGAAAAGGTATTTATTATATTCTGTCTGCGAGGATCTTTGTTCAGGGTGTTTTTTATCTTGTTTATGTACTTATTTCAAACTMCTTTGTTGTTGTTTATGGTAAATTCAGTTCATATGCTAAAACTAAAAAAATCTCATAAATTTTAAACAACACTTCTATATATTCCTCAGTATATTCATATAAAATACAATAGYAAAAGGTAATTCTATCCTTGGTAGAGTCAAATGATAATTTATACCTATATGGCCTCATTGCCCAAAAACCTCTCGTCATAATTTTAGTGTCTTCATATTTATATGTATACAGCTAGATCTATAACGTTTGCCTTTAGAGGCTATTTCTTCACTCTAGCCCTCTAAGGGATTCCCCTGGATGTGATTTAAGACAGAAAAATTATATGAGTAATATGTTTTCAAGGGTATAGTTTGCCCCATACATGTGATATGTTGCATTTTATTTTACCAAAAAAAATTATTGGTAGTAGATAGTAATAGAACTCGATTATGTTGTTAAAAGATGGATACTATATGTTATATATGTGTAAAATGTGGATGTTACCCTAATAAAAAAAGTCTTACCTGTTTAAGTGATCTTTTTTATATTACATGTCATCTGAAAGTGAATTTTTGCATTACAAATTACATTTTTTGGGTCTTTTTTTAATGAAGCTTAGTTTTTAACTTTTGGTGATATTACTGGCTCTGTATACCACCAAAATCTCTTGTTTGGTGATATTCGTGAGTTTAAAAAAATGTTTTGGACCAGTTCAACACTGTAACTTCTTGTATGACCCCATAACAATCTTAGAATTATTTAATATTATAAGTATTGTCCAGTATATTTTTTTTTAGAAAAAGACATTTAAACACTGAGCTATTTACCAAGTGTGTTAATTCCGACAACTTGCCTACTATATTTCCTATTTTAATAATTAATAAAAAATCTTGAATTAATTTGATTCATATTTAGTGGACGAAGGTTCATATATTTTTTAGACGCCTCATAAAAAGTTACTCTAATATGAAATGAACATGATATCTTTATCTTTATGTTAGGTTTCTCATTGAGAATTCTCGACATTATTTTCTGTCAAATCTTTCAATTCGTGGCTACTGCAAGCACTAGAAATTCCCAAAATTAAAGCAACTTAAATGCCTTTACATCACTAAGTATTTGTTGAAGCAAATTTACTAATATATTTTTTTATTGATAACGTCGAATAGTTAGACCAAAGTTTCTGCAACTGAATGTACTTGTTCATCAGCCCATGAATTTACTATAAATTTCTTCATGCCTCTTTTTTAATTTTTCGAGTAATAAATTGACAAAGGTTTGCTCTGCTTAATTTCTTATCTCTGGTGGGGAATTTGGAACATCCAAGTCACTTTGCGTTGTTGAGTGCTTTTAGTAAAGCTATTTGTAATTCTTCCTCATTGTTGTTTTGTTATGCAGTATAACTTAATTTTTAATTATCCCCAGAGAAGTTTAAGGGAGCTAGATCCAGTGACCTAGGAGGGCAACAAATATTTCCGAAAATATTTAGAAACATCTGTTTCAGTTTCAATTCACGTTACAGAGGTACACAGCTGTGCTTGCTAAAACTAATTATTCTCTTTGATCGTCAATGTTCTGTGGATTAACAGCATGTTTAAGATCCTTTTTTGAAAATGCACCCTAGTTTCTTAAATTCCTGTCTAAACGTCGGTAGGTGTTACAACAGGTTACCTTCTTTCGGGAAACTGGTTTAAGTATTCAGCTTGAGCCCTAGTATAGCATTTTTGTTATAAGTACAAAAAGTACTGTACTTTTTACTGATGGAAAACTGTTCAGCTACTTCGAATGATCGCAAATTGAAGATAGTAGATAAACATGCAGTTCAAAGAACTGTGAAACATGGACAAATGTTTTCCCAAAGCACACTATACTTAGATGAGTGTTTTAGTAATGAAAATTAATTCTAAACTGTCATGTGGCGTTTCAAATTAATCAGAAAAAAATAGCTGAATGTGAATATGAAAAACATACATTAGGTATTACAGCAATCTTTATGTATTTTAGGCTTGTTTTTTATTAATTTATTTGACATTATAATTTCTTACATCTGTATTCTTTAGAATTTGACCATCGCCCATGATGGTGGTCATTTTTGTAACACCGAAATTCACAAATTTTGTTACTAGTCAGTAGGTCATAATTTGATATAAAAAAATCATTAAATTTGGTGATAAATCGCCACCTCTGGCAACACTGTGTTCATTCTAGTCGGTGTATTCCACGTTTCTATGTTGGTATCCGTGGCAGGTTCAAAATTACCCGACCCTCCCCCGTATTCATCCCCCAGGAATCGAAATAAAACTCGACTCCTACGCTAAAAACATAACTTTATTCCGGTATCTTTGGTACGTACATTGATATAATAATCTTTCAGAATATGCTTAAAACAAACTGGAACCACGAAGTGTCACCTGCCGTCGTCATCGTGCGTCATTTTTTCCCACCTGCAAAAAACGAGCTCACGAGCTACGCCACACAGCAAAAAAAATCGATACCGCTCACCTTTCTTTCCGCCCTTGGGCGCGTCGCCCTTCGCCCCAGCCGCCTTCTGGTCCCCGCCCTTGGCGGCCCCTGCGGCCGCTGCCTTTTTCTTGAACAGAAAGGAAAAATTAACGCACGATGGGGTGGTGTGAGGGAAAGCGCGCGCTTACATCATCCTGACCGCCTTTTCCGCCCTTTCCGCCTTTACCCATCGTCGATTTGTGTCGACCTTCGGTTACGACTCGCTTATTTTTGTACGAACTTGAGACGCTTTTCTATTTCCGTACGCGTAAACAGGCCGTCAGAGATGCGACTTTGTTTTTTTCGAAAAATCGATCGTCGCTGCCAACTGCTGTCGCGATGCGCGCGTTTGTCGGTAGTTCTAGTGCGCGCGCGGTAGTTCTAACGCTCTGTTGTATTGATCTCTTCGTATTAGTTAAATTATTGCCGGTAGTTTAATTTTTATTGGTAGTTTGGAAGGCAAGGGAGAAATAGTTTTAACTTTCGTCGCTGCTCCTAAAAACCATTGATTAAATATTGCTAGATAATAATAAGGATAATACGATTTATTTCCAACAGACATTAGTCTATAATGGACAGCAAAGAGACGTCTGCAAGCTAACACGAACATTACAATTATTAAAAAGACTGTACAGATTCACGAACCAAAATATATTACAATTATCACATAATGTAGTAAAAAGATTGAAAGGAATAGTATTGAAGAAGCATGATCTTTACTGATTTCGGCTGTTTGTCAAGAAAGATATTCAGATCCAAACTGGAGAGCATATTTTACACAAAACTGAACAAATTTTAATAAAACATTCGTAAATTAATAATGGGTTTAGCCTACATTCTTTCTAGTTAGCTCAAAAATTCCAAAAATTCATGCTTCCAACCAAATTATTTAATATTCTTGCTTTCAATGCTTCTAATGAATTTTTTAGTTGATTTATGGTGGCATACTGTGTGAGTAAATAATATTTGATAGAATACATTCCAAAAAGGTAGGTAGATAGGTTGATGTACACGGCTTTTTCTAATTACACGGTGGTAGATAAAAGGGAGTTTCATGTTTTCACATAATCTTGTCTAGTATAAGTTTGAAGCAAATTTTCAGTAGGGCATCACAAATTTAGAAAGCTTCTGAATACAGAAAAATATGAAACCATTAAAAGCTTAAAGATAAGAATTGCTTTTATCTGGAAGCGGACCTGACCTGACAAATGAGTTTTAATAGCTTACCTGTAGGTAATTTTTTTTTCTGTTAAAAATTGCCTAGAGTTTATAGACAAAATTAAGAACATTAAACTTGAAGAGGGCGAGTTATGTTGCTAGTTACATTTGATTTAACATCCCTGTTCCCTAGTGTACTTGTAGATGTAAGGTTAAAATATTTTGAGCATATACTGGTGATTAACAAAATTGATAAAATCAACAATCAAGAATATATTCAATTGACCTTGTTATGCATGTTCCAGAACTATTTCTAAATTAATAATGAGTTTTTCATTCAACATGCAGACCTCTCTCTTGCTGGCCAAATTTATTTATGGGTTGATTAGAAACAGATTTCAGATGTTTGACTTAATTAGATAAAAGATTCACTCAAGTGTGAAATTCATGTAGTATAAATAATGCTCTACTTCCACTAAAGGTCTTCATTTTTAGTTTAACTATCACAGAAGTTATACAAAAGAATTTTCCTTGACAGATTTCTTTATGCGTTTGTTGTGTAGAATACAAAAGAAGTAATAAATTTAATAATTTTGGATTCAAATTAAATAAATGACATAAGTTATATATACTATTATTTAATCTCCATAATTGTTTTACATTAATTACATTACATTAGTAAGTTTGCAGTAAAAGTATTCCTTGAATGTAATAAATAAAAAGAACAGTCATTTAATATTACTTTATAATTCTACTGATAATAACAAGAACATCAATAATTTTCCTTATTATTTCGTAAAACTTGCAAACTACATGAAATACGTAGTCAATGGTTTTGTAGTGAACATGTCCCGTAGTAGTTGTTTGTTACGACGGTGATCATTTGACCTACTTAGTAGTTCAAGCGTCGCAGTACAACGAAAATGACAGCTGTTGGATTACGTTGACCACAGCACAACAGTTTGTATCAAGAATTCACGCGAAAATTGCTATGTTTTAGCAGGAAAAGTGCGATAATGTCCCACAAACGTTGATTTACACCAGAATCCACGAACATGGTTAGAATACAGTGGTTGACACGGACTTCCCGCATAGTGGCGATATGCAGTTTCGCGAATTTCATCAACAGCGCCGACAGGGTGATAATGCCCATAGCTATAGTCGGTATGACGGACATATTCCACTGGTCACTACACGCCCAGGGCTGGATACTGTATGCCTTCGCTTTCGGTTACTTCACTAGCCAGATCCTCGGCAGCTTTTKGGTTAACWGGCTGGGGGCGAAGAACATACTGGTTTTCAGCGTGCTGCTGTGGAGCGTTGCGACGTTCGTCACTCCGTTGTTGGCGCAGAGCATCAGCGCCCTTGTTATATGCAGGATAGTGCTTGGTTTCGCTGAAGGACTCGGGTTGCCCACGATGTTCCAGCTGTTCGCCCATAGCATACCCGTGGAAGAGAGATCGAGGGCTTTCAGTTATTTGTTGGCTTCGGGATCCGTTGGGCAGACTGTTGCCTCCGTGGTGAGTGGGTGGAGTTTTGTCGTCTTCAAATTTGGCACATATACGGGGTGTTATACGAATGATAATGACCCAGAGGAAATTAAAAATGCAACCCAAAATACATTTGCAGAAGTAACATTGATAATTGTTCATCGTCTTAAAAAATATAAAACGTAGAGAGCTGTATAAATTCATACATTTTGACATAAACTTCAATCATTTGCTTTAAGTAAATTCGGTATTGTAAAACAAATTTTATGTTTGAAAAATGTTTATTCAATAAATAATAAATGCTCAAAATGTCGCCCTCCGCTGTTTTCACAAGCTAGAATTCGTGCCCAAAACGATCTTTTAACGTGCATTAACATTTCTGGAGTGATGGATCTACATGCATCACATATTTTATTTTCTAAATGTTCTACACTTTCAATTGGTGTTTGGTATACTTGCTCTTTTACCATTCCCCACAGAAAAAAATCCAAAAGAGTAAGGTCCGGGCTTCTCGGTGGCCAAGGATTAATTGAACCTCTTCCTATCCATCGGTTAGGCAAAACCAAATCAAGATGATTTCGCACTATTCTATGATAATGTGCAGGTGCCCCATCTTGTTGGAACCATAAAACTTGTCTTACTTGTAAATTTACATTTTGGAGAAGTATCCATAAAATGTTTCTTAAAAAATTTAGATAAATATTGCCATTTCAACTATCACGAAAAAAATAAGGCCCAACAATTGGATTCCCCAATATGCCGCACCAGACATTCGTCGAGTAGATAGTTTGAAAATGTCCTCGAATCCAACGTGGATTTTCTTGTGCATAATAATGAGCGTTATGTTTGTTAACTCCACCATTATTAGAAAATCTTGCTTCATCTGTGAAGCAAATGTCATAAAATCTCACATTTAAATTTTGGTGTTCCCGCAAAAAGTTACAAAAAGACAGTCTTTTAGGATAATCTGTCTCCTTTAAGGCCTGAACCAATTGCAAGTGATACAGATGAAATTGATTGCCTTTAATTATTCGGTGTACTGAAGACAGACTAATACCGGTTGCTCTTGAGACTACCCTTTGACTAATATGAGGATTTTTGTCAATTATTTCCAATACTCTAATTTCATTGTCAGGGCCTGTTGCTGTTCTTTCTCTTGACGTTTTCAGTGCTGGCCAGTTTGTCCTTAAAGTTAATTCAAGTCTCTTGAAGGCAGGAGCTCTTCTATTTGGAAAACATCTGTATAAACGGGCAGCAGCGGAAGCATTTTTCTTGCATTCACCATAAATCAAAATCATATCTGTTTTTTCATCATTTGAATACATTTTGGCTTTTAATAAATACAGTGACATTTTTAAAATAATACCATTATGTAAAATAACCACATTGGCCATGAGAATGTATTTTGGGTTGCATTTTTAATTTCGTCAGGGTCATTATCATTCGTGAAACGTCCTGTATTTTCTATATAATTGTTCATTTCTTGTCCAAATTTAAAGTAATTCCTTCAATGCCAAAGAGCTTTTAAATTATCACTCAGAACTTTTTTTATTTCTGATTATTTATAAATCTTGATATCACAGAAAATAAGATCATTAAAAAAATCTTTAAGAAAGGTTCTACTTGTTACATTACATTGGAACAAGCTGTTTTTGAGAAAAAAGATTTTATCCAGGCGACTTGATTTCATCTCTTTTCCAGGATTTGCAAAGTAAAGTTCTTTGGTAATAAAACTGTATTTAGATCAAGACAGTTTTGACAAATTTATTGCAAAAAATATTCAAGTTTATTTACAACTTTAATACAGTTAAACATAATTTATGTTTTACATTAGCGTTTCAAAATTATTTCCATCCATGTCACTACACAAATACACTCTTCTAATAAGAAAATTATGACGAATTCTTGCTAATAAACCAACGTTCTGTTTATTTCTTCGTAATTGCCAACGATTCTCAGTCGTAATTCCTCAATATTCTGAACCGGGGTTTCATACGCAAAAGATAGGTCAGGCAAAGCACTAAGCACTAAGGTGCTCTCTCAATCAGCATTAAAATGGGGTGGCATTCCATCTTAAATAAGTCACATAGAATTTTTTTCCTTCCAATAAACAGGCAAATTGTTTCATAGATAACCCAAATAAATCTCACCATTCAATCTAGGAGGAAAAAAATATGGTCCAATTAGATACTAATAATGTTCATTATGATCATTAGATAAATCTTCTCTTCTATTCTATTAAAATTTATAAATAATCACACATAAAAAGTTCTGGGTCGTAGGGTAGTTTAATTCCTTAGGCATTAAAAAAAAATTCAAAAATTTGTATGGACCTAACTCAAGAAATTGAAACAAATGGAATCTATAATCAGTAATATGAGATATTTAGATCAACAATAATTTCAGAATGTGTAATTGTTTGTAATACATATCAAAATCTGTAACTGGTAATAATGCAATTTATAATTGGTAAAATTGGAATCTGTAATCGATAACATCGCAATCTATAGCCAGTAATGGCCCAATCTATCTATAATTTTGTAACTGTAGACAAATATTCATTTTCCTATCCGATTGAATCATAAGACAGTATTTTTTGATGTGAAAATCTTAATGAAAACCCTATCATTTTGTTAAAGACCATGGTTGGTATCATAAAAAGAGTCATCCGTCTTTTATTATCTTTTGGGCGAATAATCTAGGGAATATTTATCAATAATTCAATTCGAATGTGGAAATTAATTAATTATATTGTGCAGTGTATTATTAACTTTGGGAACATTTTATTATTTCAACTTTCCCTTGCAGTTGTGCCCTCATTTATCGTGGGAAGCCTGTTTTTACTGGTTCGGATCAATTGGGTTCATTTGGGTATTGTTATGGTGTGCATTGTATCCAGAAAACGCTCTTGTATCGGAAGAAACGCTACCTCTACACATGCCAAAGGTAAACAAAGATAACTTAAGCGTTATGGGTCCACGTAACTTCTTCTGTTACTCAAAATTTCAGGCGGTCAATCGCAGCATCCGTTGGACAGACTTCCTCGTCAGCAAACCGCTGTGGGCCATCTACACGGCGCATTTTGCCATGAACTGGTCGTCGTACATCATAATGCAGTGGCTGCCCACGTACCTGTCGCGTAGCTTGTCCGCGAACGCCGAAAGCATCAGCCTCACGGCGGTCCCTTACGTCGTCAATTCGCTGTTCGGCATCGCGAGCGGCCACATCGCCGACGGCCTCCTCCAGAACAAGGGCTGGTCCGTCCTGAACGTGCGGCGGCTGATGACGAGCGTCGGTCTCGTCGGGCCCGCCCTCTTCCTGGCGATCTTTTGCGTCGTCGACGACCTGTTCTTCGCCGTCGTGCTCGTCTCGATCTCGATGGGTCTGTCGGCCTGCAACTCGGCGGGCCACCTGAGCAACCACGTCGACGTGGCTCCGAATCATGCGGGAACCACGTTCGCCATCAGTAATACGATCGCGACCATTCCGGGTATATTGTGCGGACCGGTGACGGCGTCTCTGGTGACAGCGTCGGAGGGAAGGTGGATCAGGGTGTTCCTGACGGCTACGGCGGTTAATTTGACTGGGGCCTTCGTGTATTTCACGAAAAGCGCGTCTACGCAGGTTGTGTAGGTGTTGTTCTTGAGGACTGCGTGTTGAATAAAGTTTATTGTAGTTTGTGTTCGTTTTTACTTACTTCTCCGTCCAGAAAATGGGGGGAATTACTTGTTTATAATTCGTGGATATTATGAAAGCGTACAGGGTTCTTCTAATAGGTCTGTATAAAATGCTAGGACAAATTTATGAGTCCACAACTGAGCTGTACTTCCTAACAGAGTGAAATCAATGGAACGTTATTCCTTTGATTCCAAAGGAAGTAACTTCTAAAGTAGGTATTTCAGTTTTTGCCATAATGGTCATCACACCAAAGGTAATAAACAGGTAAAGAATGAAAAAAGAATCATACGTGCTTTAGGAGATATTCAGTTGTACTTACAATACTGCGAAACGAATAGAACATGATTCCTCTTTGATTTCGAACCCAGTAACTCCGAAAGTACGTACGACTCTTTTTTTATTTTTTGCCATAATGGCCTACACACCATAGGTAATAAACAGGTAAAGAATGAAAAAAGAATCCCCCCTACTTTAGGAGATATTCAGTTGTACTTGCAACGCTGCGAAACGAATAAAACATGATTCCTTTGATTTCGAAGCTAGTAACTCCGAAAGTACAATCGACTCTATTTTCATTTTTTGCCATAATGGCCTACACACCATAGGTAATAAACAGGTAAAGAATGAAAAAAGAATCTTACCTACTTTAGGAGATATTCAGTTGTACTCACAACACTGCGAAGCAAATAGAACATGATTCCTTTGATTTCGAAGCTAGTAACTCCGAAAGTACGTACGACTCTTTTTTCATTTTTTGCCATAATGGCTTACACCCCATAGGTAATAAACAGATAAAGAATGAAAAAAGAATCCTACCTACTTTAGGAGATATTCAGTTGTACTTACAACACTGCGAAACGAATAGAGCGTGATTCCTTTGATTTCGAAGCTAGTTACTCCGAAAGTACGTACGGCTCTTTTTTCATTTTTTGCCATAATGGCCTACACACCATAGGTAATAAACAGGTAAAGAATGAAAAAAGAATCTTACCTACTTTAGGAGATATTCAGTTGTACTCACAACACTGCGAAACAAATAGAACATGATTCCTTTGATTTCGAAGCTAGTAACTCCGAAAGTACGTACGACTCTTTTTTCATTTTTTGCCATAATGGCTTACACCCCATAGGTAATAAACAGATAAAGAATGAAAAAAGAATCCTACCTACTTTAGGAGATATTCAGTTGTACTTACAACACTGCGAAACGAATAGAGCGTGATTCCTTTGATTTCGAAGCTAGTTACTCCGAAAGTACGTACGACTCTTTTTTCATTTTTTGCCATAATGGCCTACACACCATAGGTAATAAACAGGTAAAGAATGAAAAAAGAATCCCACCTACTTTAGGAGATATTCAGTTGTACTTACAACACTGCGAAGCGAATAGAACATGATTCCTTTGATTTCGAAGCTAGTAACTCCGAAAGTACAATCGGCTCTTTTTTCATTTTTTGCCATAATGGCCTACACACCATAGGTAATAAACAGGTAAAGAATGAAAAAAGAATCYCACCTACTTTAGGAGATATTCAGTTGTACTTACAACACTGCGAARCRAATAGAMCGTGATTCCTTTGATTTCGAACCGAGTAACTCCGAAAGTACGTACGACTCTTTTTTCATTTTTTGCCATAATGGCCTACACACCATATGTAATAAACAGGTAAAGAATGAAAAAAGAATCTTACCTACTTTAGGAGATATTCAACTGTACTTACAACACTGCGAAGCGAATTGAACATGATTCCTTTGATTTCGAAGCTAGTAATTCCGAAAGTAGATAAGACTCCTTTTTCATTTTTTGCCGTAATGGTCTACACATTAAAGGAAATAAAAGACCAAACAATGAAAACGGGGTTATGTCTACTTTAAGAGTTATTGAGCTATACTTACTGAGAGCGTGATGTGAATAGATCGTGATTACTTTTTATTCCGAAGTATATCCGTGTTTTTGGAAATTTAACTACTAATACAGTTGGCAGTCGTGAATGTCTGTACACTTGAACCACTGCTGTGTTGAATTAAAGATGGGGAGTATTTATTCGTTCCTTCAAAATGATTCGATCTGCCTAGTAAAGGAACTGACGCGAAATTGGCGCAGGTGTAAATGTTGCAAATCTACATAGTAAAACGTTTTACTACGTTTCTGTTTCTGATTATTTGAATAGGAATTAACCAATTTACCTTGTTGTTTTCGCAACTCACCTACGACATACAGGTGCTTTCAACTACACCAATTATTTCAGTTTCTTTGTACAAAATTGTGCTTTAGAGTGCCGTGGTGGACAATTTACACTGTGTGTGATTGTTTTATTGCAATTTCAAACAAATCGGCGTTCAAAAGTACGTACATTAAAGTTCCAATGAACTCAGTATTGCACATCTATTATTGTTTTGTCTATGGTCATGTATCAGGCGTAGTTGGCGCCGGCATTTTGCGAAGAACATTCTAGAATGTTGAAACCCACACCAAGACTCCATTGCTGCAGGCGTGGATCGTTTTACTGAGTTTTCGATAAAAATTAACGGAATTTTCGTTACGTGCGTGCTGTTTTGTGTTCTGTCGACGCCAGTGATGTTTATTTTGTATCTCACATAAAGTGTTTGTTCGTATTTTGCTTTTCGACGGCATCAATACCGCGGCGTCATTTCGTGCCAAGTACTAAATCGCTCAATCCTCCGCAAAACTTTGCTTTAGGAATAATTTTAGACGTTCCAGTGTTAATTTTAAACGAATCTGCGTTCAAAATTATCAGGACAGCACTCAAAGCAGAAAAATGGGGCCCCTGGAAAAACCCGGCAGCTAAGGTAAGCTCTAGAACTTTCTGTTTTCCTGATACCCTAAATCTGTGTATTACACAGCCAACAACTATGGTTTCACAAGTATATGCATGGTGTTTGCAAGATTTGTTCGAGACTTTGAGGGGTGAGTGAATATGTGCAAATAAAATATACCCCAATCACTATAACCGCAGTGATTTTTTTGGTCAGTTGAATACGTAATGGTTTATTACGTTATTTTGCCCTAAGAAAAGCGTTATTTGACTCTCTCATTTTATATTTTTGTTATTTTAATTTTGCTACCGTCAAGTTTACATATTCAAGATTGTTCTTTACATATACTTGCTAACCGTAGTTTAGATTAATTGTTCCCTCCGTACTAGTGGTGAGCGGCACTCGACACACTATATTGCCCACAAGTAGTTGCTCGTCAATCTGTTTACAAAATCTGAWGAATTTTAGTTGTGAGGAGGTTTTTAAAGAAAGACATGTTCATTTTTTTGTTGACAACGCTCCAGGAGGACAGGGTGAGGCTTCTGCATAACMTTTTGTTGTGCGGAAGCTTTTCCTTCTTCAGCCTTCACGTGTGTGATCCAGCGTTGTCATATTTTTTCACTTTCYTAATTAATTGGATCACCGGCGTCCTCCGTTAAGATAACTATTGCAGTTATCGACCAATGAAGATGAAACATTTAGTTTTAAGTTTCGTTTTTTTCATTAATTGCTTTCTCTTCTGTAACTTGTTGGGATTTGGTGCATTGTTCCCCTCGAAAACTCCAATTATAGGTACTAACACACAGTTGGGGTTTACCCCCAACTATATATACTCGCCCCCCCCCCCATACACACACACAAACTCTCAACTATATATTTTTTAGTTTTGCTAGTGGCCAAAACCACCACCCAATCCCAAATTTCCTTGCCATTACACCTCTTATTAAACCTGTCGTTGACTTTGTCATCGACACTATGACTGCAAACCAGTCACAAAGCGCTTCCATTGCGCACCAAACAAACCGTTCCAAGCGGGTTGGAGTTCGTCCTTTCCCTTCTGGTATTGATTCACTATTTGACATGGACCTGACGAGTCGAACTCTGTTGGCTTCATTTCTTGTATCTGAGCCACGTTTAGACGGGCGGGATGCCTGTATACCTTCGATTCCCAACCTGGTCCTACAACGGTGGTCATTATTGTCGTGGTTGGGGCGGCTCCCTCTCGGGCGGAACACCTTTTAACGATTTTGTTGATATGTGCTATTCATATCACAAAATCACCAACAACTTACAACTCTACACTGCCAATACTGGCAACAAACACCGAGGAAACGACTATGGCTGTCCCTTTGGGGGCAGTCCGATGTTTCCCGGTAAATGCTCCTTGAGGGCATCACACATACACACCAGGTATTACACCCCAAATATTATATACCCAATGGCCACTTTAAATTAGGTGGAGTTTTTCGTGGGGCACTATTCGCCTTTTCTCTTTCAAGTTACGGAATTTTCTTTGCAGCCTTCAAGAAAGAAAAAAGAAGAACGAAGATCGTCGCGAAGCGTCACGTCTCGTAGCGTCGCGTCATGTAAACTTTGTAACTAGTATTATAATGATAGGTAGGTCTAATTAGAATAGCTCTTAACTATAGTATTTAATTAGTTTATAGAATAGGTTTTAACTATAGTATTTAATTAATTTAAAGGCGTCACGCAATATATAACATAATATATTTAGTTTATAAGATAGGTTTTAACTATAGTATTTAATTATTTTAAGGCGTCGCGCAATATATAATATATAGTATAATAATAATTAGATTAACACTTAATTAGTTTAGAATTAGATTGCGTCGCGCCCTCTATGTTAACAAATTGTATTTCTAAGATGCACGGATTTCTCCGAAGTTTGTGTATCTTAGACTGCTGACCGTCCTCAATTTTCAATTCACTTCAATTGCATTAAATAGGTAATTTTAGTTGTAATTTTTTTGAAAAGGACAACAAGCAGGGAGGACACGGTGAGACTTCCGCAAAGCCTGGCATGTTAATTGCGAAAGTTTCTCCATCTTCAGCCTACACGTGTGTAGTCCAAGTTTGGACTACCGGCGTCCTCTGTTAAGATAACAAATCGATTTTTGTTATCGAGCCAATGAAGAAAACACTAGGTGTAAGTACTATCCTTGTGTATACATATTAATATGTATATGCAAGGGTACTAGGCTAGTTGATATTGTCTGCATGTGAACGAAGCGTTGCGAAGCGAAACGTCACGCCAACAACTTGGTACCTGCCAGCATCTAGCTGGCATGTACCAAGTCGTTGGCGAGGAAGATGGATGAAAGCCGCCATCATCAAGTCCAGTTCATATATCAACCAATGCAATCAATGCAAAGACAACTTAGGTGAGTTATTATTTATTAAAGCATTAAATAATGAACCAAAAAGCTTAATATTGGTGATGGAAAAACCGCTGTTGCTTTGGTCATCAAAACTGCATTTGTTCTAGAAACATTTGTTTTGCCTTTTTATTCATCTTTACATAAATTTATTTCATACTGTCCTTTAATATTGATTATATTAATATTTTCAAACCAAAAAATGACACATTACATACATTACTAGTCCAAAAAAAAACCTTTACTGGACTGACACAAAATTCTCATAGACATCTTTATTAATCATCAACATTTGTAGATTCTTGCTGTGCAGTACCTGCATATGTGTTTGTATTATTTTCGGTTGATTCTTAAACATATTTTAGCAACTGTAAAGCTGTTCCAGTTGCCTGCCATTAATTTTTCAAATTCTTCTCTTTGAATGATTCAAAGGTCACTTTACAAATTAAAAAAAAAAAAAAACATTTTGAAAAGAAATCGTTTTACTTAGTCCTAAGAATATGCTAACATCACTTCCTAATTAGCAAGACTTTAAAGTTAAATTCAGTTCAACAATCGTTGCAACAGATCTTTACTCACTCACTGCAGTAAGGTTATCGAKAAGGATCTGTGAGTTTTGATCAGCCCCGAAGATAACGAACACACTTATCCACATTCTCAGTTCCTCAGAAATAAGGTAGGATGTTCAGGGAATTTTTTAAATATTTTTTCTTCTGTAATACAATGATTCCAGGAAATGTCCATAATATCACCAGCTATTGACATAATTGTTTAAAAATTCTCATCCCGGCATAGAATTGAACGTTCTTTATAATCATTTTCATCGCAGGCCATTATTTTTTATGAATCTTTAAAGCTCAAGTATCCTGCAAACTAACCAGACCACTCTCAAAGCGAACCGTTGCAGCTGGCGACCAACTGACACCACTCCGAAATGCAGCAGGTTTACTTTAATAAATGAACATAAAATTAGCTTAATCGGAGGTGAAAAAACAACAAAGGGGTTAGCCTTTGCTTTTTTGCAATTTTCGGTGGTAATTATTTTTCGCTCAAAATCGGCATACTGATGTATTTTGAACTGCAGATTTCAAAAATGCAGTCAGAAATGAGGTAGGACGTCCTGAAATTTATTTTTTGCAAATTGACCATTCTTCTCTAGGCTACTTTTCAGCCGAACCGTTGCAGCTAGAGACCAACTGACACCACTCCGGAATGCAGGAGGTTCACATTAGTAAATGAACATAAAATTAGCTTAATCGGAGACCATCAAGTTTCGAGGTGAAAAAACAACAAAGGGGTTAGCCTTTGCTTTTTTGCAATTTTCGGTGGAAATTATTTTTCGCTCAAAATCGGCATACTGATGTATTTTGAACTGCAGATTTCAAAAATGCAGTCAGAAATGAGGTAGGACGTCCTGAAATTTATTTTTTGCAAATTGACCATTCTTCTCTAGGCTACTTTTCAGCCGAACCGTTGCAGCTAGAGACCAACTGACACCACTCCGGAATGCAGGAGGTTCACATTAGTAAATGAACATAAAATTAGCTTAATCGGAGACCATCAAGTTTCGAGGTGAAAAAACAACAAAGGGGTTAGCCTTTGCTTTTTTTGCAATTTTCGGTGGAAATTATTTTTCGCTCAAAATCGGCATACTGATGTATTTTGAACTGCAGATTTCAAAAATGCAGTCAGAAATGAGGTAGGACGTCMAGAAATTTATTTTTTGMAAATTGACCATTCTTCTTTAGGCCACTTTTCAGCCGAACCGTTGCAGCTAGAGACCAACTGACACCACTCCGGAATGCAGCAGGTTCACATTAGTAAATGAACATAAAATTAGCTTAATCGGAGACCATCAAGTTTCGAGGTGAAAAATCAACAAAGGGGTTTAGCCTTTGCTTTTTTGCAATTTTCGGTGGAAATTATTTTTCGCTCAAATTCGGCATACTGATGTATTTTGAACTGCAGATTTCAAAAATGCATTCAGAAATGAGGTAGGACGTCCAGAAATTTATTTTTTGCAAAATGACCATTCTTCTTTAGGCCACTTTTCAGCCGAACAGTTGCAGCTAGAGACCAACTGACACCACTCCGGAATGCAGCAGGTTCACATTAGTAAATGAACATAAAATTAGCTTAATCGGAGACCATCAAGTTTCGAGGTGAAAAAACAACAAAGGGGTTAGCCTTTGCTTTTTTTGCAATTTTCGGTGGAAATTATTTTTCGCTCAAAATCGGCATACTGATGTATTTTGAACTGCAGATTTCAAAAATGCATTCAGAAATGAGGTAGGACGTCCAGAAATTTATTTTTTGCAAATTGACCATTCTTCTTTAGGCCACTTTTCAGCCGAACCGTTGCAGCTAGAGACCAACTGACACCACTCCGGAATGCAGCAGGTTCACATTAGTAAATGAACATAAAATTAGCTTAATCGGAGACCATCAAGTTTCGAGGTGAAAAAACAACAAAGGGGTTAGCCTTTGCTTTTTTGCAATTTTCGGTGGAAATTATTTTTCGCTCAAAATCGCCATACTGATGTATTTTGAACTGCAGATTTCAAAAATGCGGTCAGAAATGAGGTAGGATGTCCAGAAATTTATTTTTTGCAAATTGACCATTCTTCTTTAGGCCACTTTTCAGCCGAACCGTTGCAGCTAGAGACCAACTGACACCACTCCGGAATGCAGCAGGTTCACATTAGTAAATGAACATAAAATTAGCTTAATCGGAGACCATCAAGTTTCGAGGTGAAAAAACAACAAAGGGGTTAAGCCTTTGCTTTTTTGCAATTTTCGGTGGAAATTATTTTTTGCTCAAAATCGGCATACTGATGTATTTTGAACTGCAGATTTCAAAAATGCATTCAGAAATGAGGTAGGACGTCCAGAAATTTATTTTTTGCAAATTGACCATTCTTCTTTAGGCCACTTTTCAGCCGAACCGTTGCAGCTAGAGACCAACTGACACCACTCCGGAATGCAGCAGGTTCACATTAGTAAATGAACATAAAATTAGCTTAATCGGAGACCATCAAGTTTCGAGGTGAAAAAACAACAAAGGGGTTAGCCTTTGCTTTTTTGCAATTTTCGGTGGAAATTATTTTTTGCTCAAAATCGGCATACTGATGTATTTTGAACTGCAGAATTCAAATATGCAGTCAGAAATGAGGTAGGACGTCCAGAAATTTATTTTTTGCAAATTGACCATTCTTCTTTAGGCCACTTTTCAGCCGAACCGTTGCAGCTAGAGACCAACTGACACCACTCCGGAATGCAGCAGGTTCACATTAGTAAATGAACATAAAATTAGCTTAATCGGAGACCATCAAGTTTCGAGGTGAAAAAACAACAAAGGGGTTAGCCTTTGCTTTTTTGCAATTTTCGGTGGAAATTATTTTTCGCTCAAAATCGGCATACTGATGTATTTTGAACTGCAGATTTCAAAAATGCGGTCAGAAATGAGGTAGGACGTCCAGAAATTTATTTTTTGCAAAATGACCATTCTTCTTTAGGCCACTTTTCAGCCGAACAATTGCAGCTAGAGACCAACTGACACCACTCCGGAATGCAGCAGGTTCACATTAGTAAATGAACATAAAATTAGCTTAATCGGAGACCATCAAGTTTCGAGGTGAAAAAACAACAAAGGGGTTAGCCTTTGCTTTTTTTGCAATTTTCGGTGGAAATTATTTTTCGCTCAAAATCGGCATACTGATGTATTTTGAACTGCAGATTTCAAAAATGCATTCAGAAATGAGGTAGGACGTCCAGAAATTTATTTTTTGCAAATTGACCATTCTTCTTTAGGCCACTTTTCAGCCGAACCGTTGCAGCTAGAGACCAACTGACACCACTCCGGAATGCAGCAGGTTCACATTAGTAAATGAACATAAAATTAGCTTAATCGGAGACCATCAAGTTTCGAGGTGAAAAAACAACAAAGGGGTTAGCCTTTGCTTTTTTGCAATTTTCGGTGGAAATTATTTTTCGCTCAAAATCGGCATACTGATGTATTTTGAACTGCAGAATTCAAAAATGCAGTCAGAAATAAGGTAGGACGTCCAGAAATTTATTTTTTGCAAAATGACCATTCTTCTTTAGGCCACTTTTCAGCCGAACAGTTGCAGCTAGAGACCAACTGACACCACTCCGGAATGCAGCAGGTTCACATTAGTAAATGAACATAAAATTAGCTTAATCGGAGACCATCAAGTTTCGAGGTGAAAAAACAACAAAGGGGTTAGCCTTTGCTTTTTTGCAATTTTCGGTGGAAATTATTTTTCGCTCAAAATCGCCATACTGATGTATTTTGAACTGCAGATTTCAAAAATGCGGTCAGAAATGAGGTAGGATGTCCAGAAATTTATTTTTTGCAAATTGACCATTCTTCTTTAGGCCACTTTTCAGCCGAACCGTTGCAGCTAGAGACCAACTGACACCACTCCGGAATGCAGCAGGTTCACATTAGTAAATGAACATAAAATTAGCTTAATCGGAGACCATTAAGTTTCGAGGTGAAAAAACAACAAAGGGGTTAGCCTTTGCTTTTTTGCAATTTTCGGTGGAAATTATTTTTCGCTCAAAATCGGCATACTGATGTATTTTGAACTGCAGATTTCAAAAACGCAGTCAGAAATGAGGTAGGGCGTCCAGAAATTTATTTTTCGCAACTGACACCACTCCGAAAATTTTACTTCTTTTAACAACAAAAATTTTCATTTGCTTCCGCAGTTGTTTCCGATGAGCCGGGGAAGTGTGGGCACATCAGGATAAGAGCGACGGAGGCCTGGGCAGTGGAGAAGTCCCACGATTTCTTAAGGAAAACCAAGAAAACTTCAAACGCAAATATCTCAGAAACGGTAAGTCGTAGAGCGAAACGGACGAAATTTTGCCCCCCCTACGACAACACACCCCCTCTAAATATCCCTTGTCTTTCAACTTATAGTATATAGAAGGCATTAGGGGAACTTTTTTTCGGAAAAAAAATTTTATCAATAAAAATTTTACTTTTTTTAACGGCAAAAATTTTCAGTTGCTTCCGCAGTTGTTTCCGATGAGCCGGGGAAGTTTGGGCACATCAGGATAAGAGCGACGGAGGCCTGGGCAGTGGAGAAGTCCCACGATTTCTTAAGGAAAACCAAAAAAACTTCAAACGCAAATATCTCGGAAACGGWAAGTTGWAGAGCGAAACGGACGAAATTTTGCCCCCCCTACGACAATACACCCCTTCTAAATATCCCTTCTCTTTCAACTTATAGTATATAGAAGTCATTAGGGGAACTTTTTTTCGGAAAAAAATTTTTTAACAATAATAATTTTACTTCTTTTAACAACAAAAATTTTCATTTGCTTCCGCAGTTGTTTCCGATGAGCCGGGGAAGTGTGGGCACATCAGGATAAGAGCGACGGAGGCCTGGGAAGTGGAGAAGTCCCAGGATTTCTTAAGGAAAACCAGAGAAAACTTCAAACGCAAATATCTCAGAAACGGTAAGTCGTAGAGCAAAACGGACGAAATTTTGCCCCCCCTACGACGATACACCCCCTCTAAATATCCCTCTTCTTTCAACTTATAGTATATAGAAGTCATTAGGGGAACTTTTTTCGGGAAAAAAATTTTTTACTATAATAATTTTCCTTTTTTTAACAACAAAAATTCAATATTTTTGACGTCAGTGACTTTATTACAGGGAGGAGCCATAGCCGAAGGAATGGACAGAGCCACTGCCTCCATTTCCGGGAATATTCAGGAGTCTACGGAGCTACAGCAACATAGAAAACAAACTGTAATACTTTGAATTATACATATTATTCAACAATAAAACTATTTTTATTTACACTGATTGTTGCTTATTCCGACTAATTTGTGAAAATTTCTGATTTTAAACGACAATTTTTATAAAATCTATAATAAAGTTGTTACAGGTTTCTGTAATATGTAGTTCGGAAAAATCTCAATAGATGGCGCCACTTGTCGGGTGCCCAAAATCCTAGAGGGCGCCACTTACCGGGATCCGAAAAAATACTAGTTCTTAAAATTTCATAATAAATTCGTACTTAAGTGACTTAAATTGTACTTAAGTACTACTTAAAGTACTTAAAAAGTACTTCTTGAAAATATGATTAGTACTTAAGTACAATTTAAGTCATGTTTAAGTACTTTTTAAGCCTACTTAAATCCGAAATCCATAAAATTCGATTTTAAGTGACTTAAAAAGTACTTAAAACATGACTTAAATTGTACTTAAGTACTACTCATATTTTTCGGAAGTACTTTTTAAGCACTGCTTAAGTACTTTTTTAAGCTGTACTTAAGTACTTTTAAGCAGTGCTTACGTACTTTTTAAGCAGTACTTAAGTACTTTTAAGAAGTGCTTAAGAAAAGTACTTCCGAAAAATATGATTAGTATTTAAGTACAATTTAAGTCACTTAAGTACGAATATATCATGAAATTTTAAGAACTAGTACTTTTTCGGGTCCCGGTAAGTGGCGCCCTCTAGGATTTTGGGCACCCGACAAGTGGCGCCCTCTAGGATTTTGGGCACCCGACAAGTGGCGCCATCTATTGGTTTATCGCTGAACTACGTATTACAGAAATCTGTAACGACTTTATTACCGATTTTTGAAAAAATTAACAATTTTTACTGAAAATAATGATAAAATTATCAACTTTTACTAAAAATAAAATAACTGGCATTCTAAAATGTTTATTTATAAAGAAAATGCAATTATAATAATTTTTACAGATCATTTATTACAAAAATTAATAAAATGTACAATAAAATACTAAAACAAAGATAAAAAGACAATCTATATTGCAAATATACAGTTTGTAGTCTATTAACATGAAAAAAAACAAAATACAAGTGTATTAATGAATCAAAAATATGCCTGCAATGATTGGTGCAACGTATACAACATATTACAAAAGAAGCAGTAAAATTATCGAGCCGAACTGGCTGCAGTTTCCAAACCAACCCCTAATTACGAACGGTGGGATGTTAAAGGAAACGGGAGACCCCAACAATCCTGCCTCTGCAGCTAACAAAGCACCCTCAGTATGCAATTGCGCCAGGTCAACGAGGTCACGATCTGTAGGCATCCCGGTTTAACTAGGAACGTGGATAGGTGTGTTCGTTAATGTCGGGGTTGATCGAACCTCACGGATCCTTCTCGATAACCTTACTGCTGTGAGTGAGTGAAAAATCTGTTGCAACGA
Organism: Rhyzopertha dominica; assembly: GCA_025024175.1. NCBI lineage: Eukaryota > Metazoa > Arthropoda > Insecta > Coleoptera > Bostrichidae > Rhyzopertha > Rhyzopertha dominica. Next base: position 445,411 of record QCXZ01000075.1, read on the forward strand.
CCATTAAGACAAAAAATTTTGATTGAAAACCACTAAAAGTTATAAATTTGTGTGAAATATGCTACGATAAAGTCCTACCTGAGTATGGTTTTTCAAAATTACCATCAGAAATCCTTTATAAAAATTAATAAAGTTAATATTTGTGATTACAATCAATTATGCATTGAAACTAAAAAAAAAACTGTCAGAAAAACAATGGAAATATCACAGCACCCTTCATGTGAGGGACTCTAGGCTTTATTAAAAAAACACCAATATAAAAAAGAACTGATGATGAAATGAAATCAGTATTGCACTGTTAGCAAGCTGAAAGGGCAAATATTGTGTGCAGAACGACCCCAAGAGCAAAGTTTGATTTTCAAAGCTTCAGTAGGACCTTATCCAAGGACATCCCTATCCCTCTCCCAATGGGGCGAACCCCTGACGGAGACTCCAAAGTTCAGAAATGTCCCCCCGAAGGAGGCGTATCCCAAAAATTGTCGTGGCGTGTCGAACTTCAGCTCCTACTTTTCTCACAATGCGCTCGGGGGTATTCTGTACACTTGAAGTGCAAATAGAGCACACAAGTACTGAATACTATGAATGAATGACTGTGGAATTGGTTATTTAATGATTTGGTTAAATTATTATAAAAAGCTACTTATAAGATAAGAGAGTATTCATGAAAATTAAAGAGGATTGTGCAATACAAAATTTTGAAGGGTGCTGCAAACCAAGTACTTATTAGAAAATTTTTTTTAGTTTATACATAACTGAAGAACAAATGTTTAAACACTTGAAAACCCCTACAATTATAAATTTGTGTGAAATATGCTACGATAAAGTCCTACCTCAGTATGGTTTTTCAAAATTACCACCAGAAATCCTTTATAAAAATTAATAAAGTTAGTATTCTTGTGATTACAATCAATTATGCATTGAAACTAAAAAAAAATCTGTCAGAAAATCAACAGAAATATCACAGTAATCTTCATGTGGGGACATCTAGGCTTCATCAAAAAAAATTCCAAAACAAAAAAAGAACTGATGATGAAATAAAATCAGTATTGCACTGTCAGCAAGCTGAAAGGAAAACTATTGTATGTAGAACGACCCCAAGAGTAAAGTTTGATTTTCAAAGCTTCAGTAGGACCTTATCCAAGGGCATCCCTATCCCTCTCCCAATGGGGCGAACCCCTGACGGAGACTCCAAAGTTCAGAAATGTCCCCCCGAAGGAGGCGTATCCCAAAAATTGTCGTGGCGTGTCGAACTTCAGCTCCTACTTTTCTCACAATGCGCTCGGGGGTATTCAGTACACTTGAAGTGCAAAGAGAGCACACTAGTACTGACTACTATGAATGAATGACTGTGGAATTGGTTATTTAATGATTTGGTTAAAATATTTTAAAAGCTACTTGAAGATAAGAGAGTATTCGTAAAAATTAAAGAGGATTGTGCAATACAAAGTTTTGAAGGGTGCTGTGAACCAAGTACTTATTAGAATTTTTTTTAGTTTATGCATAACTGAAGAACAAATGTTTAAACACTTGGAAACCCCTACAATTATAAATTTGTCTTTAATATGACACGAAAAAATCCTACTTGGGTATTTCTGGTGGTATTTAAAAATTACAATGTCTATCAGAAACTGTTTGAAAAATGAATGAATTAAAATAACTCTAACCAAAGAAATTATTAAAATTGTACTTAAGTACTAATAAAATTTTCAGGAAGTACTTTTTGTGTTTGTGTTTAATATGACACGAAAAATATCACTTGAGTATTTCTGGTGGTATTTCAAAATTATAAAGTCTATCAGAAACTGCTTGAAAAATGAATGGATGCAAATAGCACTAACCTAAGAACTTATTAAAATTGTACCGTTCTTCTGTTCTAGATCGTCCGGAAGACGTCCACTTCTCCGCCTGCTATAACCTGTGACATGCGCCTTTCTCTGCTCCTCTATATCTCCAAAAACGGAGACACACCCTTCGGATCCCTGTCCTCCTTCGGATGCAGCTCCTTCCTGTCGAAACAACCAAAGATGCTTATTAGGACAGAGAAATATTATCGTAATATTAATATTTTATATCAGACAATTGTTTTACAGACAAAAAAAATTTGAAAAAGATTAATAAATACTTTTATGAGCTACTATGTCTGAGATCTGCAGTCCACAGTATACGTACTAACAAAATGCATGTGTTACCACCAAATTAATTCGATACTTGTCTGATTCGACACTACTTTTAGTAATTTTTTTTTAAGAAACATTATTTATATTCTGTGCTAAATGTGACAGTTTATTTATCTAACACATAACCGAGGGTTACATAATGTCAAAGTTCTGCTACTTGTACTTATTTTATACTTTAACCAAATAAATGCAGAATACCTTGAACTGTTGTTTTATTTCAAGAACTTTCAAGATATTGTGATTATAGTCATTCCATAGTACGTCTTTTGAGTGTACTGTATAAGATGGTTTGATATCTGATGAGAAAAACAAAAATGATTCTTAATTATAAGTGTTTAAAGCAAGAAAGATTATTTCCTCCTATTTATTTTCAAAAACCAATTTGGCAATAACGTGTTGTGACTATATTGAGCTACTGCTACTTAAGCTACACGGTAAATGCAAAAATGAAAACTTAAATTACCCTGATCATACCACTTCAAAGGATAAGAATAATTTTTTTGATACTACTTATCAATTGGCAAACATACTTATTTCAAATGTATGTTTTTATTTAAAATGTGAGCTAAAACTACGATGATTTTAAAATCAAGATTAATGAAACTCACTTAAGTTGTCTCTGCATTGATGTTGCTACAGGAACTGGTCTTGATGATGGTGGTCTTCATCCATCCTCCATCCAAAACAGGAACTGGTGTTGATGATGGCGGTCTTCATCCATCCTCCATCAGTAGGGTTGCGTACCACCTTCAAGATAAATTTAAGGATTTCAGTTCAGTTACAATTAAAGAAGATCCAATCCAAGAGGATATAGTTATTAATCAATTTACTGAGACATTTAATGAAAAGGAAATTGTGTTTCTTAATAAAGGTTTGAAATTTAATTTATCTTTAATCTACCAGTATCTAAAACCATAGCTGGTATTTTGAAGATTCCAACGACTTTATTAAAAACACATGCAAAATTCAAATATAGAATAATTTAAGAGAAAACTTTGGAATAAATAAAATCATCAAAATATTAAAATTTTCAAAAACAAGAATTGCTTTTATCAGAGAACCGACAAGGGAAAAAAATTGTGATACTGGATAATCCAGGCTGTTTCAAAAGGTTCCAAAACCTTTTAAATCAAAGTTGCAACGGCTTTGCTCAGAATCTCAAACTGACGCTTCAATTCAAGGCAATGGGTATGTTATCATTGATTCTGTAGCTAAAAATTGATCCGTGTTTGTGCAATTTGTAAAGTGATATTTGAATCATTCAAAGCGAAGAATTTGAAATATTAATGACAGGGCACCTATGACGGAGTATTTACTCGTAAAAATGGAAGAACTATAGATGATATAGAAGATACTGGGTCCCAATTATTAGTAATTCACACTAATCAATCATAGCTTGGTTGTTTATAAATCAAATGAAATCTGTAAGACTCTTAAACATACATAAATTTATGCCGAATTAAATGCCAAATTAGATTTCAAATATCTATAAAAATTTAGAAGAAGTTGGACAAGAATCGATGAAAAGCACAAGTTGATATTAAATTTAACTAAACTTTATCGTCTCATAACTTGGTTGTTTATAAATCAAATGAAATCTGTAAGACACTAAAACGTACATAAATTTATGCTGCATCATATGCCAAAACAGATTTCAAATATCTAAACAAATTCAAAAGAAATTAGACCAGAATCAATGAAAAGCGCAAGTTCATATATATTAAATTTAACGAAACTTTATCGTCTCATAACTTGGTTGTTTATAAATCAAATTAAATCTGTGAGACACTAAAACGTACATAAATTTATGCTGATTCAAATGCCAAAACAGATATCAAATATCTATATAAAATTAGAAGAAATTAGACTAGAATAAACAAAGAGCGCAAGTTGATATTAAATTTAAAAGGCTGTTGAAAAGAAAGTAAGGAGACTGAAAAAACGGAAATGATCAAAGTAAACAAATATTTGTAGCATCACACAGTATTTACTTTATAGTTATAAGGACGAAATTTTTTTGCAGTGACTCACCGAAGTTCATCTCATGGTATGTATAGCTCAGAGGTCGTCTGGGTAAGCTTCCTGTTGATGAGACAGAGCTGCATCTCCACAACAGCATCAGGATTGAAGGAGTGACGGCTGACGTTCCTTTGAGTCGCTCTGTGCAGATGCAGATTCGGTACGAACGCAGAAGCTGTTTCAAAATCGAGATTTAAAGAAAAACGAAATGGAAGCTTTCGTTTCTTGTTACCTTTCCAAAGCCGACATGACTCCATGTTTTCCAGGTAGCTGTGGGAGCTGTTTTCGAAGGCCCCCGATGGGCCAAGTTGTTGTACAGGGGAAGGTCGATTGGTTGTGCCGTTTGGGTGGGAGAATCGGTGCGACCTGCTGGCGGAAACATTACAAATAAATGCTATGTACAATCTTAAATTTGAACAACGAAGACAGTATTTCAATATTTGTCACAACTGTCGAGGAAATCAATGAAGATTCCTATGAGAATTTTGTGTCAGTCTAGTAAAGCATTTTTTTGGACTAGTAATGTATGTAATGCGTCATTTTTTGGTTTGAAATTATTAATATAATTGATATTAAAGGACAGTATGAAATAAATTTATGTAAAGATGAACAAAAAAGCAAAACAAATGTAGTTTTGAGCTTAAAGCAACAGTGGCTTTCCATCACCAATAATAAGCTTTTCGGTTCATTATTTAATGCTTTAATAAATAATAACTCACCTAAGTTGTATTTGTATTGGCTGCTACAGGGAACTGGACTTGATGATCGCGGCTTTCATCCATCTTCCTCGCCAACGACTTGGTACATGCCAGCTAGATGCTGGCAGGTACCAAGTTGTTGGCGTGACGTTTCGCTTCGCAACGCTTCGTTCACATGCAGACAATATCAACTAGCCTAGTACCCTTGCATATACATATTAATATGTATACACAAGGATAGTACTTACACCTAGTGTTTTCTTCATTGGCTCGATAACAAAAATCGATTTGTTATCTTAACAGAGGACGCCGGTAGTCCAAACTTGGACTACACACGTGTAGGCTGAAGATGGAGAAACTTTCGCAATTAACATGCCAGGGTTTGCGGAAGTCTCACCGTGTCCTCCCTGCTTGTTGTCCTTTTCAAAAAAATTACAACTAAAATTAACTATTTAATGCAATTGAAGTGAATTGAAAATTGAGGACGGTCAGCAGTCTAAGATACACAAACTTCGGAGAAATCCGTGCATCTTMGAATACAATTTGTTAACATAGAGGGCGCGACGCAATCTAATTCTAAACTAATTAAATGTTAATCTAATTATTATTATACTATATATTATATATTGCGCGATGCCTTAAAATAATTAAATACTATAGTTAAAAGCTATCCTATAAACTAATTAAATACTATAGTTAAGAGCTATTCTAATTAGACCTACCTATCATTATAATACTAGTTACAAAGTTTACATGACGCGACGCTACGAGACGTGACGCTTCGCGACGATCTTCGTTCTTCTTTCTTCTTTCTTGAAGGCTGCAAAGAAAATTCCGTAACTTGAAAGAGAAAAGGCGAATAGTGCCCCACGAAAAACTCCACCTAATTTAAAGTGGCCATTGGGTATATAATATTTGGGGTGTAATACCTGGTGGTTGTGTGATGCCCTCAAGGAGCATTTACCGGGAAACATCGGACTGCCCCGAAAGGGACAGCCATAGTCGTTTCCTCGGTGTTTGTTGCCAGTATTGGCAGTGTAGAGTTGTAAGTTGTTGGTGATTTTGTGATATGAATAGCACATATCAACAAAATCGTTAAAAGGTGTTCCGCCCGAGAGGGAGCCGCCCCAACCACGACAATAATGACCACCGTTGTAGGACCAGGTTGGGAATCGAAGGTATACAGGCATCCCGCCCGTCTAAACGTGGCTCAGATACAAGAAATGAAGCCAACAGAGTTCGACTCGTCAGGTCCATGTCAAATAGTGAATCAATACCAGAAGGGAAAGGACGAACTCCAACCCGCTTGGAACGGTTTGTTTGGTGCGCAATGGAAGCGCTTTGTGACTGGTTTGCAGTCATAGTGTCGATGACAAAGTCAACGACAGGTTTAATAAGAGGTGTAATGGCAAGGAAATTTGGGATTGGGTGGTGGTTTTGGCCACTAGCAAAACTAAAAAATATATAGTTGAGAGTTTGTGTGTGTGTATGGGGGGGGGGGGGGCGAGTATATATAGCTGGGGATAAACCCCAACTGTATGTTAGTACCTATAATTGGAGTTTTCGAGGGGAACAATGCACCAAATCCCAACAAGTTACAGAAGAGAAAGCAATTAATGAAAAAAACGAAACCTAAAACTAAATGTTTCATCTTCATTGGTCGATAACTGCAATAGTTATCTTAACGGAGGACGCCGGTGATCCAATTAATTAGGAAAGTGAAAAAATATGACAACGCTGGATCACACACGTGAAGGCTGAAGAAGGAAAAGCTTCCGCACAACAAAATGTTATGCAGAAACCTCACCCTGTCCTCCTGGAGCGTTGTCAACAAAAAAATGAACACGTCTTTCTTTAAAAGCCTCCTCACGACTTAAATTCTTCAGATTTTATAAACAGATTGTCGAGCAACTACTTGTGGGCAATATAGTGTGTCGAGTGCCGCTCACCACTGGTACAAAGGGAAGAATTAATCTAAACTACGGTTGGCTAGTATATGTAAAGAACAATCTTGAATATGTAAACTGTACGGTAGCAAAATTAAAATAACAAAAATATAAAATGAGAGAGTCAAATAACACTTTCTTAGCGGGCAAAATAACATAAGAAACCATTATGCATTCAACTGACCAAAAAAATCACTGCGGTTATTGTGATTGGGGTATATTTATTTGCACATATTCACTCACCCCTCAAAGTTTCGAACAAATCTTGCAAACACCATGCATATAGTTGTGAAACCATAGTTTGAGAATTACAATTGAAAACATAAGAAGGCTACTTTCTACCAAAAAATTAATGTTTAAGGCCACTTGTGTTGTGTAATACACAGATTTAGGGTATCAGGAAAACAGAAAGTTCTAGAGCTTACCTTAGCTGCCCGGTTTTTTCAGGGGGCCCATTTTTCTGCTTTGAATGCTGTCCTGATAATTTTGAACGCAGATTCGTTTAAAATTAACACTGGAACGTCTAAAATTATTCCTAAAGCAAAGTTTTGCGAAGGATTGAGCGATTTAGTACTTGGCACGAAATGACGCCGCGGTATTGATGCCGTCGAAAAGCAAAATATGAACAAACACTTTATGTGAGACAGAAAATAAACATCACTAGCGTCAATAGAACACAAAACAGCACGCATGCAACGAAAATTCCGTTAATTTTTATCGAAAACTCAGTAAAACGATCCACGCGTGCAGGAATGGCGTCTTGGCGTCGGTTTCAACATTCTAGAACGTTCTTCGCAAAGTGCCAGCGCCAACTACGCCTGATACATGACCAGAGATAAGACACGATAGATGTGCAATTCTGAACTCTGGATTTTTTAAATATATGAATTTTTGACGCTTATTCGTTTGAAAATCCAATGAAACAAGCAAAAACACACGAAAAATCAGATCTTGAAGGCTGCGAGCGAAAATTAAAAAGGATTATGCAGACATGTTGTGTAATGTAACAATTAGTACCTACTAAATTAATTAATGGCATTCCATGTCTAATCGCTATTGATGAATTTTATGGTCCCTGTACAAACACGTTTCAAGCATAAAACGAGCGTAAAATGCAAATTTTCGTGGTAATTTCAGCGTAGCGGCAATTGCGTGAACTAACTCGTATCTGGCGTCAGTAATCGATCCTTTAATACGTTTACTCTATGGCGCGTCATATGTCACTGTCATTATGTCAAACTCGATCCGATCTAACCTCACTTTCTGGATTTGCACTTTTTATGCTAGTTTATAGCAAAAATGAGTATTTAAAAGCTTTTGTAATGTTTTAAATAGCAAAAATATGTCAAAAGATAATTTGGGTGACCATTTGATGCCCTTGCCCGGCAAGGATTTATGAATTTACCTGATTTGTGACGTTAAACTGCAAGTGCTGATGTGTGATGATATCAATCCCTTAATTTTATGTCGAATTATGGTCAAATTTTGGGTACAAATACTCAATTTTTATTGAAACAATGAAGAAATTAATGTAGTGATTGGGTAATTCAGTTCTGAAAATTGATAATTGTACGGAAAAGAAGAGTTACTTAAGGCATAATCTAAAAATTTGTATGTACGTAGCCGGAATATAGTTTACAACCAATTTTCGGATTAAAATTGGTGTGATCAGATTTGATGTGTTAAATTTCAATAATAAACAGGCGAATTTATGTATAAACAGACAAATTTATGTTTTTATTTTAGTAAATTTACTCGGAGCAAACTTAACTTTTCAGACTTGCAATTGGACTCAATAAAATACAATTTAATAGCAAAAATGACGTGTTGAGTGATCAAAATACATTTAAAGGGAAGTATTGCAGACCATTTAATTTTTTCCATGACCAGAATTTGCGAAATTACACGCTTTGAGCTGCTATATTCGATGGCACAAAAACTGATGGGATTAAGTACTTGTTTGATGTGTAACTGCCAAAATCTGAACACAGAACACTAGATTCTCAACAAAAAATTGAAAGCTGAATAGTCGGGGACATAATTCAAGTCTGAAACCTGAAAACAGTGGGAAGCACGCAACGATTTCCAACTTCACCTAAAAATTCGCAAGTAAACCAAGTCCCGAACTACTTTTGAGGTTGAAGCATTACGTTTAGCAAGTTKTCACTCACCCAAATGTGCCCTGTAATGGRGCCAGCCCCTAATAGGCTTCGGCCAGGTTTGCATGGGTGCTCGCCTCCAAACTGCAGTCATGCATCTCCTTGTCCATCGTCAGCTCCAGCTTGTGGTGTTTGATGGCCGACTCGTAAAATCCTGCGGTGAAAGAGGTACAATCTTGAAGGCTGCCAGTGAATCAATGAAAAGCCCAAGTTTTATACTAAATTTAACGAAACTTTATCAGCTCATAACTTGGTTGTTTATGAATCAAATGCTCAAAACAGATTTCAAATATCCAAGAATCGATGAAAAGCGCAAGTTTATATTAAATTTAACAAAACTTTATCGCCTCAAAACTTGGTTGTTTATAAATCAAATAAAATCTGTGAGACACTAAAACGTACATAAATTTATGCTGAATCAAACACTCAAAACAGATTTCAAATATCTATTAAAAATTTAGAAGAAATTGGACAAGAATCGATGAAAAGCGCAAGTTGATATTAAATTTAACTAAACTTTAACGTCTCATAACTTGGTTGTTTATAAATCAAATTAAATCTGTTAGACACTAAAACGTACATAAATTTATGCTGAATCAAATGCTCAACACAGATTTTAAATACCTATAAAAATTTAGAAGAAATTAGACAAGAATCAATGAAAAGCGCAAATTGATATTAAATTTAACGAAACTTTATCGTCTCATAACTTGGTTGTTTGTAAATCAAATGAAATCTGTAAGACACTAAAACGTACATAAATTTATGCTGAATCAAATGCCAAAACAGATTTCAAATATCTATAAAAATTTAGAAGAAATTAGACAAGAATTGATGAAAAGCGCAAGTTGATATTAAATTTAACGAAACTTTATTGTCTCATAACTTGGTTGTTTATAAATCAAATGAAATCTGTAAAACACTAAAACGTACATAAATTTATGCTGAATCAAATGCTCAACACAGATTTTAAATATCTATAAAAATTTAGAAGAAATTAGACAAGAATCAATGAAAAGCGCAAATTGATATTAAATTTAACGAAACTTTATCGTCTCATAACTTGGTTGTTTGTAAATCAAATGAAATCTGTAAGACACTAAAACGTACTTAAATTTATGCTGAATCAAATGCCAAAACAGATTTCAAATATCTATAAAAATTTAGAAGAAATTAGACAAGAATCGATGAAAAGCGCAAGTTGATATTAAATTTAACGAAACTTTATCGTCTCATAAATTGGTTGTTTATAAATCAAATGAAATCTGTTAGACACTAAAACGTACATAAATTTATGCTGAATCAAATGCTCAACACAGATTTTAAATATCTATAAAAATTTAGAAGAAATTAGACAAGAATCAAAGAAAAGTGCAAGTTGATATTAAATTTAAAAGGCTGTTAAAAGGAAAGTAAGGAGACTGAAAAAACCGAAATGATCAAAGTAAACAAATATTTGTAGCATCACACAGTAGTTACTTTATAGTTATAAAGACGATATTTTTTTGCAGTGACTCACCGATGTTCATCTCATGGTATGTATAGCTCAGAGGTCGTCTGGGTAAGCTTCCTGCTGATGAGACAGAGCTGCGTCGCCACAACAGCATCAGGATTGAACGAGTGACAGCTGACGTTCCTTTGAATCGTTCTGTGCAGCTGCAGATTCGGTACGAACGCAGAAGCTGTTTCAAAATCGAGAATTGAGGAAAAACGAAATGGAAGCTTTCGTTTTTTGTTACCTTTCCAAAGCCGACATGACTCCATGTTTTCCAGGTAGCTGTGGGAGCTGTTTTCGAAGGCCCCCGATGGGCCAAGTTGTTGTACAGGGGAAGGTCGATTGGTTGTGCCGTTTGGATGGGAAGAATCGGTGCGACCTGCTGACGGAAACATTACAAATAAATGCTATGTACAATCTTAAATTTGAACAACGAAGACAGTATTTTAATATTTGTCATAACTATCGAGAGAATGACGTTTTAAAATAGCAATGAGTAATATGTTTTATTTTGATTTAATTTCAAAGGAAATATTTGCTTCAAACATAAACATGAAATGAAGTAAACATTTCATTGAAACGTGTATCAATTACTTTCTAGTTATAATTCGAAATTGAATATCAAAAAAATAAGTGTTAAAAACTCTCAAAATATATAAAAAAATACTGAATATCTCTATTGGCAATGAAATTATGCAGCAAAATCTGGAAAAGTATTGGTTACTTTTCAGTTATTAATTTGCTAGTAACCTTTAAACGGAACCACAAAAAAATAAGTGCTAGAAACGAACTAATGCGGAATTTTAAGCTCTATCAGAAATTTGGTTTTGCACTAATCTGGATTGAGTTTGATTTTGATTAATCGCAAAGAAAAGATGTATTAAAGGCAGGTATTGATAACTTTTTACTTTTTCTATGACCATGTTTTGCGAGATGACACAGTTTGAGCTGCTAAATTATAAATGCAACAAATAATTTTAAATCTACTACATGTGTGGTTAAACAAGTACAAAAACAAACAAAGAAGTTTAAGCATTTCAGTGAAAAATTATTTTGTAGTATCACACGTTCATTTTATATGTATACAAGTGCCAAATGACAGTATGTAACGCAATTTCGTTGTTTCTGCACAAAATGCAAAACAATTATACTCTTCTATTTGTATTTCACATAATCATAATGAAACTAACTTCCAAAGATAGATGTGTACACCTGGGGCAACTTTTTCTAGTTCTATGACACAACAAACAGGTATTTAAGAGTGTTATGTACCATAATGAAAACCATATAGAAATCTAAACATGACAGTTGATATATTGTGATCCTGAACCACTGTGGAATTGTTATTAGAGATGGGCAGGATTCATTCCCATTATTCCATCCTCATTTATATGTGCATAAAGATACACAACGTTCCTTCCTGTCACTTTTACATCTAAAAGCATCACCGGTTTACTTGACCCGTTTTCTTTAGGAACGCCCATTACTTTACGATTAGAACACGACGTCAAAACTATCTGATCGTTACTTCTTTAACCGTGGTTTAGGAATCAACACAGCACTGTCCAGGTGAACACTAAAGCAACATGCGCAGGGGACTAAACAGTTTCACTATGCAATACGACCCCTGATAGTCCTGGTCGAGACAACAGACGTAACATGCTTAAACTCACCTTATATTTAGCAGAGATAAGGTACAGCCAACGATGGTTGCAAATAAACCAAAACGGGTGGCCGAGTGTGCTCCTTTAGTTCCCAGACTACATAAGAAAAGGAGAAAAAGCATTAGATTTAGAAGAACGTAAAACGCAACATTTGACGCATAACCTACAAATTATTAAAACTAATTTTAAGAACAACTGCCAAGAAATACACGAATGCACACTATAATGCTTATTACACCGACCTAACTAACTAACTTTAACTCGCTTAAAACACCGCAGAAACCTTACGTTTTGTTCTTGCAGTATAAATTATTACTTACAAAATATCAATCATTTCTGTTACATTACGTTGCACCAAATCAAGAAGTACCGTCCGCATAATTACTACGTAGCAAATAAGATTAAGAAAACGAGAAATTAGTTGCGCACTACACAATATTAACCAAGAAACGCAATAATGAAACCACAGGTAAACACTAATTACTTTAAGGTTACATTTATGGGATGACAGTGGTGCCGCCGTATCAATCGTGTCGATTCCGTGAACTTCGTGAACAAACAGTTCAAATAAATATCGGTAGATGTCGTACGCACCAAATTACAGATGTTTTTATTACCGACATGTGTATTACGCCATTTTAAGTAGAGATGGCAGGACCAGCACAACTTACAGAGATCTCTGATACCGACTTGCTTTAGTTGCTTAAACTACCAAAAGATGGCTGCACGGTGGACCCCTTTCCAACATTCTTATTACAGGTTCGATTCCCAGCTACCTCATTCTAACCTTCTTGGCACCGGAAAATACAGTTTGAATGAAGTACTGCCTTTTTAGCTTTCGATTATTTAAAAAATGTATTAAATTAGGACAAATACTAAATAATTAGACCTGCATTTAATCAAATAAGAAGACAAATATCTGCAAATCGAAAGCTGACCTATTTGCAAATTTTTATTTATAATTCTGAAACAGCAAAAGCTATTTAAGATCTGATTCCAGTATGTGAAAGAGGATTAAATGCTGCTAATTTAGATGTAAAAAAGTCTGGTGCAGTTGTTATAAAACTGCAGAAATTAATTCCGAAAACAAACAATCTGCAAATCAGAAACTGACCTGTTTGCAAACTTTTATTCATAATTCAGAAACAGCAAATGCTATTTAAGATCTGATTCCTGTATGTGAAAAAGGATCACATGCTGCTAATTTTGATGTAAAAAGGACTGGTGCCATTGTTAGAAAACTGAAGAAAATAATTCCTAAAGGAAATAATTTGCAAATTGGACGCTGACCTATGTATTTGCAAATGTTTACTTACAATTCCCAAACAGCAGCAGCTATTAAAAATCGGATTTTTCAAAACAAGAAAAGTTATAATTAAAAAGTGTAGAAATGTAATGCTCCATCAAATTCCAAAACTTGATTTTAATATGCTGTTAACACAAGTGCATTCATGAACCTCCTGTACTTTATAAATTAATTTCTCCCATTTATAAAAAGCAAACTCAAACTTTTACACATTAAATTATGCAGAATTTAATACTCTATCAAGTGCCATAGCTAGATTTTCAATAGCTGTCACGAGTTCAGAAATAAAAAATAAAAACATGAGATTAACCACAAGTGTAGTTATGAAAATTCTCTACTTTGTAAATAAATTTCTCTCATTTACAAAATAACAAACTTAAAGTTTTACACATTAAATGATGCAGAATTTAATTCTCTATCAAGTGCCATAACTATGTTTTCAATAGCTGTCACAAGTTCAGAATTAAAAACATAAAAACGTCAGATTAACACAAGTGCATTCATGAACATCCTGTACTTTCTAAATTAATTTCTCCCATTTTCAAAACAGCAAACTCAAACTTTTACACATTAAATTATGCAGAATTGAATGCTCTATCAAGTGCCATAGCTAGAATTTCAATGGCTGTCACGAGTTCAGAAATAAAAAATAAAAACATCAGATTAACCACAACTGCAGTTATGAAAATTCTCTACTTTGTAAATAAATTTCTCTCATTTACAAAATAACAAACTTAAAGTTTTTCACATTAAATGATGCTGAATTTAATTCTCTATCAAGTGCCATAGCTATATTTTCAATAGCTGTCACAAGTTCAGAAATAAAAACATAAAAACGTCAGATTAACACAAGTACATTCATGAACATCCTGTACTTTCTAAATTAATTTCTCCCATTTTCAAAACAGCAAACTCAAACTTTTACACATTAAATTATGCAGAATTTAATGCTCTATCAAGTGCCATAGCTAGAATTTCAATGGCTGTCACGAGTTCAGAAATAAAAAATAAAAACATCAGATTAACCACAACTGCAGTTATGAAAATTCTCTACTTTGTAAATAAATATCTCCCATTTACAAAATAACAAACTTAAAGTTTTTCACATTAAATGATGCAGAATTTAATTCTCTATCAAGTGCCATAGCTATATTTTCAATAGCTGTCACAAGTTCAGAAATAAAAACATAAAAACGTCAGATTAACACAAGTGCATTCATGAACATCCTGTACTTTCTAAATTAATTTCTCCCATTTTCAAAACAGCAAACTCAAACTTTTACACATTAAATTATGCAGAATTTAATGCTCTATCAAGTGCCATAGCTAGAATTTCAATGGCTGTCACGAGTTCAGAAATAAAAAATAAAAACATCAGATTAACCACAAGTGCAGTTATGAAAATTCTCTACTTTGTAAATAAATATCTCCCATTTACAAAATAACAAACTTAAAGTTTTTCACATTAAATGATGCAGAATTTAATTCTCTATCAAGTGCCATAGCTATATTTTCAATAGCTGTCACAAGTTCAGAAATAAAAACATAAAAACGTCAGATTAACACAAGTGCATTCATGGAYATCCTCTATTTTCTAAATTAATTTCCCCCATTTTCAAAACAGCAAACTCAAACTTTTACACATTAAATTATGCAGAATTTAATGCACTATCAAGTGCTATAGCTAGATTTTCAATAGCTATCATGAGTTCAGAAATAAAAAATAAAAACATCAGATTAACCACAACTGCAGTCATGAATATTCTCTACTTTGTAAATAAATTTCTCCCATTTACAAAACAGCAAACTTAAACTTTTACACATTAAATTATATAGAATTTAATGCTCTATAAATTGCCATGTAAAATTTAGGAAAGGTATTTTTTGTAACAGGGATTACCAAAGATCTTGTGTTAATACCTTAAAAAAATGAGATATTGTTCATTATATATGTTTTTTATCTTTAAAAATACTATTTTTTTTATTATACACAGTTTCCTGTTTTTGAATTTTTGTTTTATTCCTTATGTACCTCTTATAATTAAAACCTATTTCATGTTTCTTCATTCTATTTTATCACTATATTTTTTATTAAAAAATATAATCTCTAGGTCAACTTAGTGCCTAAGAAATATGAAACTGTTCCCCTCAAGGAACCAAATTCCAAAATTCCCCACCATTACCAGTCCTACTCATCTCTGAAAAATATTATCAAAGTAGCAATTTCAGATGGTGAAAATAGCCCTGAACGTTACATTTAATTGCAATGTATAATAATTAAAAAATGATGTCGCAGTACTTTCCGTTCCTAAGCAATCTTTTTGACATAATCCAAAAGACTAAAAAAAAACTCACCCAAAATATAATGTAGTCAAACGCCCCATGCACTGGCTTGGCGCTGAACTAGAAATCCTGACGTTTCACCTGCCTCAATTGGTCGTCACTTCATTGCGTACCTTCCTCAAGCGGTACTGGTGTGTGCCGCATCCTTGGAGGTTACACATGAAATCGCGGACCGGGAATGGGTCCGTTCCCCATCTATCGTGAGATGGACATCCATTTCTTGTTCAGCCTATAAAAAAAAACAGCAAGCTGTGAAAAACTGGGTTAAAAAGCAGCCCTAAAGCATGATATGTATCATTTTTCACTTCAACAGGCTAAGTAAGCAGAAGACCATAACTAAAATCTACAATGTACTGATATAACCTCAAAAGCAACTGCAGGTAACAATTTAACGGCTTATTCGTTTACTGTGTTTAAAAATAGTCGAAAATTCACCACTCTAGAATACATTCCTTTAAACACTCATGCAGTCTGTCATGTAGGTGATTACAGTTTAGTATTAGGTCACTCGTTTTTAAGATTTAGCTATGCTGTGTCGTATTTGTACACGTCTTCAAATGCCACTGCGAAACACCTAGTGTCATACACTAATCTGCATACTTCATGTTCAGAACTTGTGTAAAAAAATGAGTAAGTAATTCCAAACGTAATCATGAAAAACAAAGCAAAGCAAAGTTGCTTACCTCGACTTCGTCATTAATAAATCGTTCTTCTTCTACCACCATCACTGCCTTCCTCTTCACTATCGTATGCATCTTCGGAATGCAGTGGTTCCTGATCATCTTCGATTTCTTCTAGTTCTGATGCATGTCTCCCTTCTGACCTAAAAATAACAACACAAACATTAATTCTCACACATCGGGTCGAAATAGAATAACTAAAAGTTCTAAGGAAAAGATTACAAACACACAAAATGAGATTATCCTAACACCAAACCACGAAAACAAACAAAATACGAGAATATTGATCCCAAGAGTGCAGAAATGTTTCATCGTCTTCTAATCGCACTAAAACACTCAACTTTAAATGACAAACTTTATTACTTACCCTGACCTACTGGCTAAACGGGAGGTGGATCTAGACACTGATCTGCTCCTAGTATTCCCTCTGGAACTCCTGGACCGGAATAGTGGGAATATAGTTTCTGTTTTCTGAATCGGAGCTTTCTTCGAAGGTCCGAAACTAGGTTATGTTTGCGAACGCTGGACGATTCAAGATGTTCTATGCGATCCTTCACGTCAGGATGAGGCGTATCGTCCTGTTTTAAACTATTTGATTGATAATTTAACAATTATTGAAAGAAATACACTGTTTAACAACAATCCCCGGCGTCACGCCAGCTCGATAAGTGTTAATGTCGCGTAAGCCAACTGTCACACTGTCAATGTCAAATTATAGGTAGAGATGTGTGCGTTGTTATTGCCGTTCCGATCGGATTCGTTCCGGGGAATCGAGTACAAGGCTGGAACGAGTCACTCCATTGGCATTCTTCGATTTTTACGATTCTTTAACCAAATTTGAAATTGAAAGTCCGTTTTTGGTAGAAAAATCTCATTATTTAACGATAGGAGGTAACCGTTGGTGCCGGCTAACGAAAAAAGCACTATACTACTGTCAATACATCTTATTGGATACAGACCTACCTGCTGATCGAACTACTGAACATAACTTACAATGTTGCCAGATTCTTCAATTTGGCAACGAAATTCGAATACTGAACAAAAAAAGAAACAAAACCGCAGTTTTCGTTAAAAAAAGCAAAATCATATATTATATTACGTACAATTAAAATCAGTTCAGTTGGCATAGCAGCGCGACGCTGCGTTTTATCCAGTGTGCAGGTGGGAGGTTTGTCTCCAGTAATATCGGCAAGACGTAGTTCGTAGAGTGACCGGTCGTCGACAGTACGCCCCTCCTCTCGGAGGTTTTGTACAGCGGCGACTTGTACCTCCCTTTCTCGTTGTAATCCTTAAAATCGAGCGGAATCACCCAAATCAGGGGCATGGTGTCGTGCAGTACTTTCGGGTACAGTTCCGCTATGCAGTGGGTGTTGCGATCCCACCTGGCGCCATCCGTGAACAGGCCGTACACGTAGACGCCGTCTTCGGGTGAAGTGTCGGTCCTCTGCGTCTGGGGAGGGGGTGCATTAAGCGTCAGGATCAAGAATGTCGAGATTGGTATTAATTGTGGCATTTTTTTTGATAAAAGGTCAAAATTAATAAAGAAACTGAGTCTTGGCCGAATCAGAGGAAAAAGTTTTCTGGTTTATCATCTAGAGACCTGCCGTTCTTCAATGATTCTACTTTAGCGAATGTGGGGTACCTTAGGGGAGTGTGATGGGCCTCTGTTGTTTACACTATATATTAATGATATTGATTTGTTTGTTGGTTGTGATTTTGTAAATTTATTTGCACAGGATACATTACTTGTTGAAAGTGATTGTAATTTAGATGTAGCAATAGCAAAAATTAATAAAATTCTTGTAAAGGTAAAATAGATTAAAGCTTAATGTATCAAAGACTAAGTGTATGATTGTGACTACTAAATACAAATATAAATTTTTAGATTTAGATAAAATAGATTTGCATATTTGCAATTGTAGAATTGATATTGTAAGGATATATAAATACTTAGGTCTCACAAATGACTGCTTGTTATCATTTGATGAGCACTTTAACTACATGCAAAAGAAAATATTAAAAAAGTTGTTCTTTTTATCAAGAGTGGGTAAATTCCTCTCTATGGAAACGACCATTAGAGTATATAAAACTATTATACAACCTCATTTTAAATACTGTGCGTCGATAGTGGTTCAGTTCAACCTTAACAAGATGTCTTGCTTGCAAAAACTTCAAAATCGTGTAATGAGAATTATTCTAAAGTGTACCAGGATCACGCCGATTAGGACTATGTTGATTGCTCTACAGTGGTTGAATATTGCGGATAGGGTGCTGTATCTTACGATGGTCTTTATATACGAAATAATAAATAATCTCATGCCACCTTACCTAACAAAAATGATAGTTAGGGCACACGATGTTCATCAATATGAAACTCGAAATGCTGGTGATATTTTTGTGAATAGAACTTACGCAACTGCCTCTAAATCTCTATTTTTTAAAGGTTTTATAAAATACAATTCATTGCCACTTCATGTTAGATCTGCTAAATCTCTTAGATGCTTCAAATCACGGTTGCTGGTTTATATTAATTTGTTTTTGTCTGTTTGTTTTGTGTATTCATGTTGAACATTAAATAAACTAATAATTGTTATTTTCCAATGTACCAAATACTAAACCTGTGCTAATTAATAAAGTGTGTTATTATATTATTATTATCAAAACTCGACATCGATGGATCAGTTTACTGTTACAAAAATCTTACCTTCATGATCTCGAAATCGTACGTCAGCTGGTCAATCGGAATCGTGTACTTCCTGGCGTAATTCTGCTTCGTCCCCGTCAAGAAGGCCTGCGTGAAAAAGAAGCCCGACAGCCAATAATTGCTCGGCTTCCCATTCTGATACCACTCCTCCAAAAACGCCAACCTCTCCAAGAAGTCCGCGATATAATTCGGCAAGTTCTTCAAACTCGGATACGAGACTTTATTCCACGCCTCCGGAATCCTACCCAGTATCAGACTGGTCGCCAGGACCTCCAAAGCGGGCGACATGGCGATTATCCCCTCCACCCCCTTCTGTATGTTGCTCAACGAGCCGCGTATCTCGGCCAGCAGACGGTTAAATCGTTCCATCTCCTGGACGAGGACGGTGTTCATGCTCTCGTTGTAGACGACGGGGTACTTCAATTTCGCCGCTTCCAAGTCGAACAGTTTCGGCAACTTCTTCAATATGTCTCCGCAGAGCATCAAGAGGGCCTTGTCCGTCTCGCCCATGCCGCCGGCCTGACCCTCGCCCTGGACTTTTATCATCGAATTGAGCATGCGTTCGGAGGCCTCGCGGCTCCGCGTGATTCCCGCGTTCATGTGAAGGCCGWACACTTCGGGRGACTGTTCCATCGGTATGCCTGCGGGAAAGGAAGATTTTTTTTGTGTCAGAACCAGCTTGATGTTTATTTTATTGATGGGGAAAAATTGGTTCATCAATTCTAATGGGGCTAGGAGAGATTTGCTGTTTTATTGTCTCAACTCAATACACGTACTGGCTTCTATAAATGAATTTTCCCTCCTCTCAAATGTTCTCTTATTTCATTTATTACAGAAGAATAAAAAAATTTGCAGATACTTATAGCTTCAATATTGGTTATGAACTGATTTGTTCTACAACTAAAGCATTTTTTTTTTTGATAATTGTGTAAAATTTCTATCTTGTGTTAGTACACAGTTAGTCAAATTTAATTTTTACCTCCACAGCAGTGAACTATTTTTATCTAGTTTCCTTAGGTAGTACTCGTTATAAAAAATACAAAATTAATATATCCTTTGGCAGTAAATGCGTACATTTTATTTTTATACATTTGCAAGGTGCCTATATTGTATGGTTTTCCCAAAATCCATAAAACTAATGTCCTGTCAAGACTTATAGTCAATATAATTGGCAAAATTTTCTGCTAACTATTTAAAACCTTATGCAGGAAAAACCAATAGTTTCATCAAGAATCTAAATCATTTGAGCAGGCAAAACCTGACGTAAAATTTGCTATGAAATTAGAAAGCAATGGTAGTTTACCTTTCTTGGATATCCAAATTTACAGGATAGGATATTTACATGTCACTTTTCACCACCCTTCTACCCAAAACAATAGTCCTAATAAGGATGTTAGTTGTTAGAGCACAAAGAATCTCACACCAAAATTCTTTACAAAAAGAAATATATGATCTTAAATTAGCACTAGTGAGAAATGGTTATAGAAATAAAAATAATTGGTCAATTTTTAATAAATCACGTTAATTCTCAGCCAGGACAAAGTAAATTAAAATTGAGTTTGCCTTATGTAGAAATTAAAGAGGATATTTAGAAAGCATGATATTTTACTACAGATAAAGTACATTAAGAAAGTAAAGATGTTTACATAGTTACTGTCCTTGTTTCTTTTGCAATTCTAGAAGTAGTTACAGTAAAACCTATACCTTAAACATGGCAGTGTGATTTTGACTTTCTTGCATTGATGTTTTAACATAAGAATCACTTTTTGTACTCTTTCTTGAGACGCTAACTTTATTATTTTGTCAGTACTTAAATTTCGAATTTTAATTTCCAAAAGACCTGTTTTGGAAGATAAGAATTTTCTGAATTTGAAAAATAGTATCTATAGTACCACGGCTATAATTTTGCTGTAAGTAAATAACAATTTCTTGTGACATAAAAGGGCATTCCGCTTGAATCAAATCTACTTCTGGCTTTCTTGCTGCATACATAATAAATATTTGTCACTGTTTCTTGTACTTGAGTTTGTGATATATTTTTTTTAATAATCATTAGTAAGGGCAGTAATTTTCTAATAGTATTGTCGTTGTCACTGTCGCTATTGCAAGTGTATAAAAACCAAGAAATGTACTAATTTAATTCACCATTATTAGCAATCAAAAACAAATTTGATAAGGAGGGCATTCCTAAATTACGGAGATTGAATATAACAATTTATATTATATTATAACAATAACCTCCAAATGACTACTTTATATAAAGAAACCATTTTATTACCTTCTTTGTTCATAGCTGTCGGTTATGCATGAAAAAGAAAATGACCATAATTTTAATATGGTTAAAAAAATAGACAAATCATCCCATTCTTACCCAAAGCATATGCTATTTTTATTATAGATTTGGAAAATTATAAGCATACTGCTTACCCTTGATGTGCTCTACATAATCGTCGTATTCAAACTTTCTCGGAAGACCATACTTTTGGCCGGTCCCGGGAACGAAACTATAGTTGTTGTCGGAGACCATCTGCGGATTCAGGAACGTCTCCAGTATGGTKACTATCAATCTCCTGTCCCAGTCGTCAGTGACGCGTCCACCATAGTTACACYCACCAGTCAAATAACTGACCGCCTCGTACGGATTTTCACTTTCGTTGATGAACATCTGTTGGAAAATTTATACAGTATATACATTTTATATTTTTTAAGACTATGAACAATTGTCAATATTACCTCTGCAAATGTATTTTAGATTGCATTTTTAATTTCGTCAGGGTCATTATCATTCGTGGAACATCTTGTATACTATACAATTGTAGATAATACAGTTGTGGTAATGCAACTTGAAAATTTTTCTTTGGATATTGCAATTTTGAGATAGATATTAATTCTTTGTTAACTGATTTTCTATAATTTCTGCATCAAGGTAGAAATAAAATACAGTAATGTTGGTAGCTTTTAAATTCCTGTGACAACCATTTTATTTACTGTTCATTTCCTGTTTGTTATCTCCATGAATTTCAATGAAATAAAATCTTTTTTTACTTTAAATTAGGAAACAAACTGTCCAAACATTGTATCACACAAACCATTAGACTTCTTTTGTAACTGCGTAAGAATTGTAGTCCAGTTAAAATGATTTTTCTTTCATTGTTATATATCTATTACAGAAAAATGTACCAGCAAAAAGAAAATACAACTCCTCTAGACAACTAGCATATAGAAATGGAATATAACAACCTGCACAGAGTCAAAGTAAACAATGATGAAAAACATAATCCCTCTGTAGCAATGATATTCCATTTCCAGTGAATAATTATTTAGTTTGTATTTAAATTTATTAAAAATAATCATCTGTGGTATGGAAGTATTAAAAAAGCATTATATATCTAATCAAGTAACAACTTCCTGTGGTTTACAACAAAATTACTAGAAGATACTTTCAAAATTAGTTCATTATCATTCAAATAAACCAAAGAAAAATACTAAGGTGTTTTTTTTGCCTAGTAAACGAAAAATGCTCATTAATGAAACAGAACAAACTTCAACTCAATCAAATCAAGCCTAACTTCATTGTATCAACGATACTGACCTGTAATTGGTTCGCCGAAATCTCGAAATCGCTCTCGTTGAACCCATAAGGGATATTCCACCCCAGGGCCCCAAAGGTCCTCCTTTCCTGCACCACGGCGTGGAAGAACGCCATCCCGTAAAGCAGCCTCGTGAACATCAAACTTTTCTTGCCGCAGCCCTCGAAAAATGTCGGATTCTTGACGGGATCGCTCATGTACGACCTCAGCAGGTTCTGCTGTAGGCCCTGCGGCGGCTCGTTCGTCATCTTGACACCGTACTGCAGGATGGAAACGGGGAACTTGTCCGACGGGTAGCTGGTCAACCAGAGACGGAAGTTCTGGTGCGTGTTGTTCTTGTCCATGTGCTCCCAGATCTTTTCCAGGGACGGCATCCAGGACACCGCCAGGTGGCAGTTTTGCAGACACACCTGATTGAACGGAAAATGAACGTGACCGTGTCGTTTTAACGATGGGAATGATAATGGGTTCTTAAGATGAAAACATGAGGATAACATTTAAATAAAATTATCCATTAAAGCAATAAATAAAATCGTTCTTCAACAGTTTTGAAAATCTACTGTTGATTTTAATTGTGACATTTTGTAATCCGATTGTGATAAATTATTTTGTATTTATAAGTCTAACAAAGAGCTTTCTCATACAGTCAAGTCTTCTAAAACTGTTTTTCCTTTGTATGTTTTTCTTAGAATGCATTTAATCAATATACTTTAGTTAAAAACAGTATACTGTTTCAGTTATTGTAACAAACAATAAAATTTTAGGAATTATAAGCTCAAAATCTTATGTTACATTCCTGTTTACATGTGCAACAGATGACTCTGGTGGTACATTATAGATAGAATTTAACTTCCTGCAATTAACTGGAAAGATTGTTTTTAACACTAACACTTTTGACATTTAATTTTAGCAATTGTGTTGATAAATATGTAACAAGATACAATATTTAAAAATAAAAGAACATACTGTTTCATAACTCTTTTTTTGATAACAATAACTGTGCCTTATATTCCAGCATAATTTATTTATTGACAGTTAAGTTTTTTGTTTTGTGAATTTTTTTTTAAGTTTGATCTGCATGACACCTCACAATTTGAAAATTTCTACAGCCTCAATAGTCTCCTTGTAGTGAGACTTTAACATAATCTATTCAAGTATGTGAGCTAGTTTTGGCAATTTTTATAAAATTCTTGGGGTGCTCCAAATATTTTTTGTTGATCTCTTTTCGTAAAAAACATAATTTGAAAATTTATCATGCTCAACAAACAGTCTGATTATAGTGAAACTACAACATACGCTTGTCAACTACATGGGTTATCTTTTATATTTCTATTTTTTGAGTCCCTCAAAAAACTACAATATATATTTTTGGAACAGTTAAATTTTCCATTAGCACAAGATAAAAAACGAGAAACTTACTTAGCATAAAACAAGATTTGAAGGTTTTAACAATTCAAGTATTACAGTATTTAGTCAAAAGATGGCCTTTGTATCTAAAATGAAATTTAACTTAAATTTAAGGAGTGTTTCAAATAAAATTCGGACATTTTACATGGCTTTTTAGAAATGTCCAATATTTGTCACTGTCATTTTGTGCTGGTTAGCACGTAAATTTAAAAATCTAGTGAAGTAGTAGTACATAACATTTTGATTATAAAAAATGAATGAAGAGAAGAGTCGACGAAAGGTTAGAAAACCCAAAGCATCCTAGGCACTTCATTGCAAAAGAATTGAAAATGCCATAATTCATAGTAGATGATGTACTAAATCATTATTTCAAGACTCAAATTAAGATGGCCAAATTCTATAAGACAATCTGGTGGACATGATTTGCAATTGGAACAAAAGATTTTTAAAGTTTGCCAAAAAATGTGGTACAACTAAAAGCATGGAAGAAAGGGTAAAAAAACGTGCTGGTTTGAAAACGTATAAAAAGCAAAAAGTGCCAAAAGTTACAAAAAAAGCAGGAAAAAATATTAAAACCCGAGCCCAAAAGCTATATATTAATTGGGGAAACAAGTTCTCGCTTGTATTGGACGGCGAAACAT
Source organism: Rhyzopertha dominica (assembly GCA_025024175.1). Lineage (NCBI taxonomy): Eukaryota > Metazoa > Arthropoda > Insecta > Coleoptera > Bostrichidae > Rhyzopertha > Rhyzopertha dominica. The sequence continues at coordinate 470,240 of QCXZ01000075.1, forward strand.
ATGAAAAAGCAGATTTTATGACTCAACCAGGTTCACAATATTATACAGCTTTTAAGGGAGAGATTCTTCCCAAGTCTGAAACAACTATCAGTGTAGAAAAATTTGGGAAAAAGTATCTTGTATGGCAAGCAATCTGTCAATGCAGGCATAGTACTCAATGCTTCGTCACCACAGGAACAATTAATGCCAAAATTTACATCAAAAAATGTTTGAAAACACGGCTGCTTCGTTTTGTAGGGAAGCGTGAAGGGCCCACATTATTTTGGCCAGGTTTAGCTTCTGCTCATTATGCAAAGAATGTAAAAAAATTATTCATGGAAAACCAAATAAATCTTGTAGAGAAAGAAGTAAATCCACCTAATGTGCAAAGTGTCGGCCAATTGAAAAATATTGGGCTCCGCAAAAAACTGGTGAAGGAGTCACTAGTGTCGAAGATTTTGTTTTTAAATGGAGAAGGCCCAGTAGGAAGACTACTGATGAAACTGTCACGAATTTAATAAGGAACATTCGAAAAAGCCTCAGAAAAGAATGGGATTTAAGTTAAAATGTTACTATTACATTATGTTAAATGAAACTTCAGAAAGTGTCTTTTCCTATATGTGTAATAGCTTGAACAAAACAAGATCAAAAAAAAATATCCAGAGGTTCAAGATTTCCGGATTTTAAACAAGACAAGCCTTATAAGTGAGAGTTTTAAATAAATCATATTAAAACATAACTTTCTGTATACGTAATTTCATTTCCATGTAGAAGAAAAAATTTTTTTCCGCTTACCCAAGTGCCGATCTCTTGCCCCTCCTCGATCAAGGCCTGCGCGATGGGACCCTGCCCCTGGCCCAAAGAAATCGAGTTCAGTCGACAAGCTTTGGCATCGGCGAAACCGATCAGGGCCGACATCGGGTCCGTACCGGGCGACAGTATAAATATCAACGGGCAAATGCAGTCCGATTCCTCGTAGGATTCGGCGATGTCGAACGGCGGCGGCTGGATGAACTTCAGGCCGACGTGCTTTCTGATGAACCTCGAGATCACTATGATCAGTTTGTCGGGGCGCATGAGGCGCATTACTATAAGCCTGCAAAAATTACGGTTTGATGGTAATTATGATCTTTTTTTGTTTGCCTATTCCTATTTAATATTTCTGTGTTAATCCCATTGTAAATTGTAACAATAATAATAATAATCATTTACAAAAGAAATTGCCAGATCCTAAATAACTAATTACAATAATTACTAAGACGCATACAACAGTACAATTCATTTCAATGAGTGATTGACTTGCTTAAGAGCAAGTCTTGAGAGAGAGAAGAAATGACTATAGCAAGCAAGTACACATAACAAAATGGGCTAAATTACTGAATTTAGAATATGCGTAGCCACATTCAGTATCTGTTTAAATTTTTTAATATGTGAAATGTCTCTTATATCTCTCCGCATGATATTATAGATTTTTTGGCCTACATAATTAAAGCATTTTTGTCCAATGCCAGCTGCCCTAAAAGGGACTGGTACAAGACAACTTGAGCTGGATCGCAAGGATCTTACACTATCACCTGTAAAAATGCCCCATGCATTTCTTTTGCTCAACAAAGGCTTAGAAAATATAATTTTAATAATTCTTCTTTGAAGAATTTCAGGAGGGTGAATGACAGTTGTCCTTGCTGCACCCCATGCCCCACTATGCCATATTGTAAAACAGACTGGACTAAAGCATAATAAACTGTTTCAAGTTGTTTAGATCCTCGCATATAATTTTTGGACACAAACAGTTCAAAGCATCTTTGCACGATTTCTCGTGAACGGATATGTTAAGTATTTTTGTTATGCTGTTTTAATAACAACCAAATGAAAGTGCTTTAGTTTTTTCCGTAATTTACGGTCAATTTGTTACATTGAAGCCACCCAAACAACTCACTCAAATCAGCACTCACATACACCTACTAATTCTTTCCCCAAACGATAAGAAGGGCTAAAAATGAAAATAACTCTCTCAATTTTCCCAAAACGACTCACCTGTGGAAATCCGTGAGTTTGCTCTGCCACGGCTCCACAAGGGGCAAATCCTCGGGCTCGTCGCAATCGTAGTACGCCTTCCAGGCGTTCACGTTGCTGACGAAGGATTCCCTGAAGCCGTGGAAGGCCCCCAAGTCTGCCACCCTGCACACCTCGTCCCACTGCTGCTGGTTCAGCCAGCCGGAAGCCGGATTGGGGAGGGGGTTTTCCACGTTCATGCCGCCGGTCAGGAAGAACGCATACTCTTCTTCCTGCAGTTTCTTCTGGTAGATAAGCAGTTTGGTGCAGAGGACGAAGGAGAACATCATTTTGTCCTTGTCGAAGAGGGATCTTGATGGAGAAAGGAGAAGAGAAATTATGAGTGCCATAGAAGATGTGAGTGTGACGGGGTGTTCGGAAAAATGAAGGTGTATTAGAAAAGAATATGTTTTTTCACTATTTTTAGAAGAGGTTTTTTGCTACCCAATAAAATTAGTTATATTTTTTGGTTTTTGTTTTTTTTATGTCCTGGTTAGGATTATATTATATGAATAAATTTAGGGAAATACAGGCATTCTGCCCTACGAATCTGTTTTTGTATCTAAACACATATGAAGAAACTCCAGTGTTAAATATGAATGCTTTCATATGAGGATAGATGAAAATAGTAAAAATAATAAAATCTTTAGAAAAAATATGGCAAAAATGCTTAGAATTTATAAAGACACCTGTTAACCTGTAAACAATATTTAAGCATAGTCTTCAAAGACCATTTTCATAAAAAATTATCTGATTTGTGACTCTATAATATGTTTAATAAAGGAACAGTGCGTAATCAGATGTTGTCAAAACGTCAGGCAAACCATTTTTGCTTCACAATGAATTTTAACAACACGGCAATTGACTGCAGTGATGATAAATATTAAATACAATAAATAAGTGATTAAATTTTGTAGATTTGTATCCCAAAAGTTTATGGGAGACATCAAAGTCAAAACATCTTGACTTGAATTATATTTTTTTTCAAATTCTTTTTTTTATATAATAATCGGAAATTTCTAAAGCATTCACCATTATTTGTTTGATCTTATAAATAACAGTTATTAAATTTACATAATATGTGTACCCCAGCTGCAGTAATGTCAATTCAATTAATTGTTTGAATATTTGCCAAATTTTTTAAGTTTGTTTGATAATATCTTGTAAAAACTGTAAACAGTCGCCATCAATACAAAAAGTTGCTATCTTTCTCAATTTCCGTACTGATAAGTCAAACAAAAAAATCTGAATTCATCAGTTCTATATCAGATTTGGACTCGAGGTATTTTTGCTCTAACACAAAATGATATTAACTTCTAGTCTAAACCAAAATGCTTCCTTTTTTATCATTTTTTTACTTTAATAGCAAACCCATTTCGACAACTTGAATATTAAACACTGCCTTAACTTTTCAGTTTTTCATATATATTTTTCTTAAAAAAAAAAACACCACCATTTAAACAGTCGTTCTTGCCTGTGCTATCCCACATTATTCTGTTAATAGTTTTTCAATTATTTTTGGGCTCACCTGCAAATGTTGGCATACAGATTATAGGTGAAGGCGTCCTTGATGAATTCCAGCCTCTTATCCAACTCCCTCGACCTCCCAGCCGATTCAATCGAGTTCGTGTACAGATTAATGAACCAGGCGAGCGAATACTGGTACATCGGATCCACGTTGGGCAAATCCGAGATGCAGTAGTACAAGACGGCGGAATGTTCCGCCACCGGGGTGTACGCTTGCCTGAACCCCTCGATCTTCTTCTCCGTCTCCATGGAAATGATCTGTCTGCTCTTGATGCGCTCCGACAACTGTTTCGAATCGTTCAGGACCTCGATGGCCTTCTCGTCCTCCAAAATGTTGCCCTGGGACTCCGACAACGTTCTCAAGATGTTTTCCTCGACCTCCAGCAGCTGGGCCTTGCTCTGGGCGTTGTCCTTGATCAGGTTGTCTCTTTTTACTTGCAGGTCCGGACGTTCTTTCGCGACTACTATGCCCAGGAGTTGGTCTTGGAGGCCTTCGAGCGTCAAGGCGAAATTTATAACTGTCACCTGGGTATCGGAGAACAAGCTTGAATCAAACACCGTCAGTAAATGAGAAAAACAGCTATTTGAAGTGATTATATTTGTGCAAAGGTTACTATTTATATTTCGGGAACTGGCAAGACTGAATTCAAGAAAATGGTGGCCCGTTTCTTCAGGAAAACCGATCATATTGCAACAGTGCGTCTAGAGGATCGCAGAACAGTAAATTCTGAGTCGCACACAGCCATCTGCTTGCCAGAAGTCTTTGGTGAAATAAAGAAAATAAACAAGAGGCGGTGGATTGTTCTTCATCATGACAACAGCTATTTAAGCACTCAAAACAATGAATTGATGTCTAGGCTTGATTTGGCACCCAATGATTTCGTTCTGTTCCCATCCGTGAAGAATAAACTGCATGGTCAATGATTTTTACAAACTTCACCTGACACTATCAATAAAAACATTTGGGAATAACTTAAAAATGTCCCAAACTAATACAAGTCAAAAAAAACAACCTTCATCTTGGAAAATTTTGCTAAAAAGATAGGAATGTGGCAGGTGTTTCCCATAAGACAGTTAAGGTGGTTTTGGTGTATTAATTTTCTGACTGATATTTGACAGTAGCAGACAATGCTACCAAATCTCATGACATCTCAATTTTTGTGGTCAAAGTCAAGATTCAGAAAGTAATTTCTTTAGAATATTGAAGAGGAAAAATATTTCATGATTTTGAGTGTATAGTTTGCAACCAGTCCTGTATACCCAAACTGTTTGACAGCCTTGTTAATGACTTTCTTAGTTTTACTTGTAAATCTAAATGCAAAAAAGTATACCATTGGACATTTCTTAACGATTAAGTAGCAAACAGGAGAAAACAAAAAGGATTATTCGCAACCAGACAACATCTCGAACATATACAGACAAACTATCGTAAACTTTGGCAGTTAAATAGACTAGTGCCATGTTTCGGTATACTAATATTATTATTCCTCAAGTTCAAATGGTAAACATGGGTTCTGAATGATATTTTATCGTATAAATAGGGAGGAGTTTTAGTAATGATAATTTTATGGAATAATATACGTCTACTAAACATATTAAGCCAACTTCAGTATCTTTAAGTTTGTTGGATATTCTATCCCTTCTTCTTATACCAAACAAGAATTTTGTATCTTTTGAATACTTTGAATTGCTGCGTTATCGAGACAAGAACCATATAAAAAATCACAATAATTAAAATGACCTAATACAATAGACTCACATAACATCTTGGTGTCACTATCCAACATATATCTATGAGAATATAGCAGCTTTAGTTTTGAGTAGTACTACATTAATCATGAATGATAAATTTAGGCATCATCTGTGTAAAAATGATAACTACAGTTAAGAATTAGAAATGTATACAGAAAAAAGTATTGGACCCAACAGCAAGCCCTGAGGAACTCCAGAATTAACAACACACAATTCTGAAAAACCGTCATTAACTTTGACCTGTTGTTTCTTTTGAATAAATAATTTTTTATTAGATTAACAGCTCATGTACTAAAGCCACTATAATGTAACAATGATATAAGAAGTTTGTGGTTTATGGTATCAAATCCCTTACGAAAATCAAGCAAGATTGTAATCAATTAAATATTTATGTTAATTATTAACACTTAGTCAAATTATATTTTATTATTTACTGTATTTGGATGCCCTGGGGGTAAATATAGTAAAACAGAAGCAAATTAGAAGCAAGTCACAGGATTTGTCTATGAAACACCGCCATTTTCCCAAATCTTTTCAAACTTGACAACATTGCCTACCTTGTTAAACTCCTCCGGCAGATAATGCGGGTTCCTCAGCTTCGTCGTGATGTAGAACCTAAAGTCGGGATGGAACGGGATGATGTTCTCCCCCAAGCTGATGTACTCCCTCCCCGCCTGCCGGTACGTCACTTTGAACAGCAGGGGATCCAGCGGCGGCTCCAGTTCCTCCTCGACGTTCTCCAGCAGACAGGGGATGCCGTTCTCGACGCACTGCTCCAATATCTTCATGTAGTTGGCGTAGATGAACTTGATCACCTTCAGGTGATTCCTCTTCTCCAGCTTCTTGATCCAGTTCTGAGCCTGGCACTGGGGATCGATGAAGAGGGAGTAGCGCATCGAGTTGTCCATGATTATGGCGTTCTCGATGGAGAACGCGTCGTTGGGGAGGCCGTAGATGCACCACTCCTGGATGCGCACCTCCACGCCCAGGATTTTCAGGAAGGCGTAGTTCTCGGAGGCGGGGATTTGCAAGCTCTTGAATAGAAGAAGATAAAGCGTTAATATCTCATCTTCAGTGAACAAGAGCTTTGAAAAATGGCACCTAAACACGTTTCTTTACCAGTTAGAGCTGCACAGTAAGATTAGGTAACACCAGAAGTCCAAAAACCACACCAAACAGGATAAAGAGACGACTCGTGGATCTCTTGAAGCTCCATTGGTCGACTACGTATACTACAAATTTGTAGTAACACTTGAAACAGATTATCAAAATCCTACTTTCGATATTTATTGCGTTATGCTTCAAAATCGTATCCAAAATTCTGAATCCGTAGTCATAACCTTAAAAAATCACGGTTTGACATTACCACCGCGGAGTAGTTCAAATGTACGAAAGTGGGGTATTGGAACTACGCTAGTACCCACTGTTGCCATAGAATAAGTATATTTTTGGATCATGAACTCTTGCATCTTTTGCTTGTAAATAAGTAAAGATGGGTGTAAAAATGTACGAGTTTTGAACAAAAAAAAAAAGTAATACAAGTTATTTTTGTTTTTTGACTGATTTCATAGGAACTATAAGAGATAGGCAAGATCTATCCCTTATATCTGATAGACCTAAAAATTTAGCCTCTTTTGATCCAAACAAATAAACACGGCTGCAAAAATTTGCATGTTATTAGCAAAAAACTTGCTCTATTTCTCAGTAAGTATAAAAGATATTCAAGACCTGTTTTTGCATCTAACACACCTAAATATTCTGCACCTTTTGGTGCTAAATACATAAATATGGTTGCAAAAATGTGCAAGTTATGAGCAAAACATTTAAAAAAATTCAGTAAAATTTACAGTTTTTGCTCTATTTTGCAGTAATTGTAAGAGGTAGTCAAGATCTGTCTTTTATAACTTACAGATGTCAAAATTCTGCATCTTCTGGTGATTAATACATAAAAGTTTGTGCAAAAATGTGAAAGTTACCAGCAAAAAATGTGAGTTCATTTTATGGTTTCTTCCCAATATCTAAGAAAGTATAAAAGATATGCAAGATCTATTTTCTCATCTGATATACCTCAATATTTTACATCTTTTGATGCTAACTACATAAAAATGAGAGCAAAAATGCATAAGTTATGAATAAAAAGCATAAAAGCTTTCACAGAAGCCTTCAAAAATGGTGCCAAAATACATTCCTGTCGATTAATCATTTTTTAGTGGCAAATCACATTCATTCTTTAATAACCACAACGTTAAGTGGAGAAAATACTTAGACTTTCTGACAGCTAAATTTAAAAAATCACCAGACGGAACATATATCTTAACTTTTCCCCTTTAATGTATTTAAAACAGTATTTTCAAACACATAATTAAAAGTAAACTACTGTTCAAAGTTATTCATTTTTAAGGCAAGGTCAGAACAAGAAATCAAATGGTGTTAAGTCCACTGATATTGCAGGGCCCTGTTCTACATCAAATTTGACAGTTCATTGAAAAAATTACCTCCATATTTCGGAAAGAAAAAATTGAATGCACGATACAGTAACAACAAGAAAAAAAGTTTGAAGTCATTAAATACCTTAACATGTTTGTGCCACTCCTGGATCGTACTGTTCCTGTACGGCGCCGTGAACGGCGACAGGTAGGCAATTATGGCACAGGACAACAAGACATCTCCCGCTACGGAATCGTACTGGGCCTGCAGGTCCTCGGCGGCTGCTATCCAACGTAATCTCTCACCTAAAGATAGAGAGTACCGACGAATTTCGAACACGGTCAAGACGGAGAATCGATCTTTCAAATTCCTACAAGTACAAAGCTGAATTGTCTCACCGCCAAGTCCCCCGATTAAGGTTTGTGCCCTCCACAGTTTGTTAGTGCACAGGTCGACGCCGTCCTGCAAAGACTGCTGCTTCGCAGTGGCCTCTTTCAGGGACTCGTTGAGTCCCGCCAATTTCTCTTCCAGGCTGGTCAGCAAGTCCTTTTTTTCCTTCAGGATTGCCATGGTGGCGGCGTACTCCCTTTCCGCTATTTCTAGTCTAGCTTTCTTGGGAGCCACCTATAGTAATAGCAACATATCTTTATTAATCCAACAGACAGAAGTCCAAAAAGGGCAAATTAAATAATGATAAACCAAACGTCATTATGACACAATGTTAGGAGTGGCATACMACAAGGGTCTGTCATGGGCCCCTTGCTTTTCTTGATATATACCAAAGTTATACCAAGGGTAATAGGATCATGTATGAACTCATTCCCTGATAATACAAAAATCTACGGAACCCTGTAACTAATATTAATTTTTGATGAAATGGTGTTGTAAGACCTACACATATTATTTCATTAAAAGAAAATGTAGTCGAAGGGCAAGTGTTTTTAACAATGAATCCCGGCATTGTACACGAATGTATCGACTATGAAAAATAAAAGTTAACTACGACAACTTCCTTAACCCTAATAATACACTCATTCAAAGAGTACTGAAAATTAATGGGATTTATTTCCTTGTAAAAATAATTACACTTGTTTATGTTACTTGTCAGGAAAACCTTACAAGAAGGGAAAAGCTAGTAAAAAAATAATTAGCTAATGTTACTTCTGTCATCTTTACAATAATCTCCAGCAAAAATGGATATAGCCCCAAATAGGCAAGGAATGTGACATTTTCAATTAACTTACCTCCTTGGCCACCTTATCGTACATATCCATGGCTATAATCCACTTGCACAATCCCTCTGCGGCGCTAGAGGCCTTTGCGACGATCTGAGGCTTAAAGTCTTTATGTGGAAGGTACTGTTTACGTATGACGGCCATAATATCGGGTTTGATGTTGTCCTTGTCGAAATCCTTCAGCTGCTGCAGGAACGTAATCTCCCCCAGCAGTCTCTTACTGGGACCCCAGTAGTCTTGAAGCATCCTCCCCGTAGCCGGGTCCCTAACTCTATCAGGTTTGATACCTGAATTTTGAAAGAGGGAATTATGAAGGAAACAATTTTTTCCATCTCGCTCACCTTTAATGACGCAAACAGCAGCCATAACTAACTTGATTGGCTCGGGCGGATTCTTCATCGACTTCACCAACGTTATGTCCGCAGGTTTTAAGGTGTTTAGAGCGTCTATGGCGTCTTCGAGGATCGGTATCGCCAATGCCAGTTCGGCCTCGCACTCCGACTTCAGTTCTTGAGCGGCGGCGGCCTGTATATTCGCCACTTTTTCGTCTTCCTTGACCCTCTCGGAGGCGCGTGCCACTGTCACCGTCTCCGTCTCTATCTGCTTCGTCACGAGCGTCGCCTTGTCGCTCATCTTCTGGAGCTGCGGCTTCAGCTCTTCCAGTTCAATCTGCATCTCGGCGATCTGAGAAGAGGCGAACTCGAGTTTTTCCAGACCGGTTAGGTATCTGTTTAAAAAGAAAAAAAGGTATTCGAGTAAAGAAAATAATACAAATAATACAAATGACAGTTTAACGTACAAGGTCCTTATAATAGCAACTGTTTCCAAAATATATTTTTGTTTAGATTAAGTGGCACTGAGCCTCTTTTAAGAGCACTTTTATTGTGTACACTTTGCAAAAGTTTCATAATGGCTTTATTTGCAGAGCCCCGGGCTATAATGCCGTACGTGGCCACACTATAATATAAACTGTATATACAATAACACCTAAAGTTTTTGGGTAAAGAATTTTATTATTTCCTCCTCCCATTTTGAGTGACAGTTGCCAGATATTTGGTTAGACACCCTTTTTATTTTTTTTATTATCAATGTAAAGATCAAATTTGTTGGGAAAACAGTCAGAGTAATTTTTAACCCCCCCCCCCAAACCTATGTCTGTAGCTTTATCCGTAAATCATCCCAAGTTTTGGCTGTACAAACAATATTAGTATCATCGGCATATGATACTATTTTACAGTTTATACTGAATACATCTAGTAAGTAATTGATGTATAAAGAGAAATGGTGACTTGTGGAACACTTGTTTCAATCATTAAGTCTAATTGTTCTCTACTCTCTAAATATCTTTTATATAAAACTAAAGTAACGATTGATATGAATAATAATTATGGAATCTCAATATACAAAATTCATTTGCACTCCAGAATTATTTTGTACTTATTTTTTATGTAGCCGTAAGATTTATTGTAAAAATCAAACCAATGGGAGTTCAAATTGCAAAGTTTAGATAACCTCTATATGACTCTTTTTTTTCATAAGCCAACATAGGAATTTCAATATAATATTGATTGATACGAAGAAGTTTTATAAGCTGCAAATCTTAAGTATAAACGGTTCAATGATTCTAATTTTCTAATCAAATCTAATCCATGAGGTCTCTATATTATTGAGATAAGTAAAACACATATTGGTTTTGACCCCTGCCAGTATGGCTTCCAGGTGGGCAGCAGTACAGAGTGCTTGGCAACAGATCTAACAGAACTTACAGCAAGTAAACTGGATCAAAATAAAATAATAGACCTTCAAAAGGCATTTGACACAGTGGATTTGGATGCCCTGTTAGATTAATTATGTGGAATGGGAATTCGTGGAGTTGCGTATGAACTGCTCAAGTCGTATCTATTTGGCAGACGCTTCTACACTGTGATAAACGGAAAACAAAGTACTATCGGAACACTGAACATTGGAGTTCCTCAGGGATAAATGCTCGGGCCAATTTTGTATCTGTTATATGTTCATTCCTTGAAGTTTGCCGATTTTCAGGCAAGATATTTCATATATGCTGATGATACTACATTGGTATACTCAGGGAAAACAGAGGGATCTACAACGGCAAGCAAATGATGATCTGGTGCATTTTTGTGGGTGGTTGCGTCACAATAAACTTGCAGTTAATGAAACTAAATCTAAATATATGATAATAAAAAATAAAATTAAACTATGTGATAAAGTTCGCCTCTATATGAACGGTGTGAGTTTAGTGCAAGTGAAGAATTGTAATTATGTCGGTCTACATATTGACAAACAACTAAAATTTTGTTGATATTTTTCTTACAAGTTAAAGAGAGGTTTGTCTGTTTTATTTTAGATTAGGAGAAATAATTTACTGTGAGCTACACCATTATTTATTTGTTCTGCGGTCACTCACCCATCAGAATTGTTTTCTGCTTTTTCGTGACCTGTATTATTATTTTTGTTAATCTTTATATAGATATATATAAAAAATATACATTACTTTTCAGTAAATAAAAGAGAAATAATCGTTTTAAATTTAAAAGAAAACCTTTTTATGAAGTAAATCTTTCTACGAATATTAATATCTAAATGTTCGATATATGCTTTAAAGGTTTAAAACTTGCTTAAATTTAAGAATTTTTTCCTATTCTCTCGAGGAGTTTTTTAGTATTTAAAACTAGTTCTTTCTTGATCAAGCCTCTTAGTTTTCAGATTTCTATATTTAATCATTTTGTTGTACATGTTACCAATAAAAAAAAACCCGAAAGGTGACTGAAAGAAAAAGAAACGAGTAACCGGAAAACAACGAAACCCACCTGTACTTAGCCAACATCAACTCCTCCTGCTTGCTGTTGGTCAACGTCGTGAACGACTTGATCAGTCCCAAGTACGACGCCGAAGTTATATACGACTTCCTCCCGGTGTTGGCCGTGAACTCGTCCGAAACTCGTCTCGCCACCACGTGAAAATGCTTGCACGCTATGACGGCGGCGCGCTTCACGTCCTCGGGCAGGTTGATGTCCGTCATCCAGTTGGTGGCGACGGATTCCAGGGCGTCCTCCGGCCAGTCGAGGAACCAGTCGATCGTGCAGCAGTTTATCAGCGACGGGAACAGCCGCAAACGATTGCGGAACGTCGAACCGATCGGACTGAAGCAGAGGATGATGTGGAGGCGTTCGCGGGTGCGTTTCGTGAAGAAGTTGTAGATCGCCAGCTGGCTGATGTCGAGCTTCTTGTTGCCGCCCTGCGCCGCCAGACGGACCATCTCGAGGATCTCTTGTTTCTCGTCGATCTGGTAGATGTTCGGCACCTGCGTATTTTTAATTTCGAAACTGATATCTAGTTCGGTACAAACAATTTGACAACAATAATGGAATCAGAATCAAAAAGAATGCAAACATTGGGGGGGGGGGAGGTACGTTCTGGGTTACAACAGGACAGGATTCGTTAAAATAAGCAATATTTCATCTTAGTTTTTCAATTTCAGGACAAATACACATTAAGATAATATGTGTTCAAATAGATCTCCGTAACTATAAAAATTATTAATCTGACATTTCGATTACGCCTGTAACCTTTATCAAAGATGACAACCTCAAATAATTCTAAAGCAAAAAAAAACACTACAATTAGAGTCAACAATAGAATATTTAGCAATGAAGAAGATATCGCAGAACGAATGAACAGATATCCAAGCAGAACTAAATTATCGGCAATGGTTTGCACTTTTTTAACAATTTACAATTAGATATTAGAAATGTAGAAGGTTTAAAAGAATTCAAAAAGTTACATTCAAGATTTGTGATGCAAAACATGTGATATGTTCCTAGTTATAGATAATGTAAGAACTTATTATGTGATTTTATGTAAAAATTTGTATTTATGTTAGCATTTTTGCCATTAAATAAATAAACCTTATAAGGTGATGGAAAAGATGGTCACACCTTTATACTTACTTGAAGCTGTAATATCCCATCCAAACATGAAGGCACAACAATAAACAAACAAATTATTGACGTACCATTCACAATGTTCAACAGAGTTCCACGCAAAAATGTGACAACAAGATGTTGCAGCAGCAACGTTTTAGTGGCAGTATTTGCTAAACATATTTTCCCTTTTTCTAACTGTGTTAAAAAAGGACCAAATAATGTTTTACTTGGAGCAAATTTCTATATTTGTTTCCATTTGCTGGTAAAAAATGTAAAAATTACACCCATTATGAAAAGTACAATACAGGGTCTGCCACCTAAAACTCCCCAGGTTCGTATTTTCTTTGTTTTTTTAGTTATATGTCAAATTGTGGGTCTTTTTGAACTCTTTAAAAATAGCATAGTGTTGCAGATTCTGATATTTCGCAAATAAAGTTAATTTTTGTGAATATTTTTAAACTTACCCCGTATAATAAGTGTTTTAAGTGTTAGTTTAGTAGCTTATTATGGTACAAATTATGCCTCTTTGGAACGAACTTTGTACTTGATTTATTTAAAGGTTACTTAAAATTTGGGAGTTTTGTGTGCAGCGATGGGTACGTAGGCACAATAATTTCTAATGTAATAAGCTACTAAACTAACACTTAAAAATTCTGTACAACCCTATTAAAAGAACATGGCGGCGACTAGTTTTTCTTGTTTTTCACTAAGAAGGAGTAAAAATTATGCATACATGGTAATGACAAAAATTGAAGAAGACAAAAGTCGGCATTCAACTGTGAAGCAATATTTATTATACGGGGTAAGGTTAAAAAATATTTACAAAAATTAGCCTTAAATACAAAACATGATAATCTGCAAAAAATTTTTTGGACACCCACTAAGCTATCTTAAAAGAGTTTAAAAAGACCTACAATTTAACATATAACTTAAGGTTGTACCTAAAAAAATAAAGAAAATACGAGACGGGGGAGTTTTAGGTGGCGGACCCTGTACTATATTTTTTGATAAGGAAAAATCGCACGAGGGAAATTTAGTTCAAGTCTTTTTTATACCAGCTGCGTTTAAAATTCTTACCTGGGTACACTGTATTACAAGTTATAGTGGCAGAAAGAAACCTCTACACAAAACATGAAATTTAACTCTTAATGCAATGGATTAATTTTAAAATGCCAAAAAAATACTGTTTGTTCATAGATTATGTGTCAAAATAATTTTAAAATAAAATTTTGAAAATTAAATGCATTTATTTATGATGTCCTTACCTCGCCTGAATTTAGTAGACAATCTATATCCTGCAGGTACAGTTCCTCCTTTATTTGACCCTCCGTGAACAGAAACACGCAGTTCCTTCCCCTTCCACCAGCTTCTTTCATGATTTTCTTCAAATCATCGCGCCAATCGTTAATACCGTATGTGTTTGTTATCTCAGGTTGAAACAACATATACCCTGTGAAAAAACAACGCCTTTGCTAGAGAAGACCTAAATGTATTATTACAGAAGCTAATGCGCTTATTTCCTAACAGATATGGAATGAATTAAATTAAAAAAATGTACGATAAATTGTAGGAAAACAACGCAAAACGCAGCACAGTAGAATTCAAAGTTTTCCTTTTAGTCCAGACATCAGGAAGGTAAAAAATAACAGAAGAAAAATACACTAAAATAAGTATTTTTTTGCACACTATTTTCGATAAAAACAAACCAACTTCTGTTCGTTTCACATCAGCTTTCAATTGTCCGATTAAACTCACCCGTCATGGCGCTGGCCAGCCGCGTCAAGCTCTGCCTGCCGGATCCGCTGATGCCGACCAAGAGGGCGCTGCCGCACGGCATCGTCAGCACCCGACAGATCTTCGACAGGTGTTCCAGGGCGTACTGGAACAGCACGACGTTCATCTTGCTCTTGTGCGTGGCGTTGTACTCGTCGAGGCAGTTCTCGGCGAGGTCCTTGAACGCCTGCAGGTTCGTCACCTCCTCGTATTTTATGTCGTCCTCGGACGCGTCCGGGTCCATGTAGGAGCCGAACATGAGGTTCTGCATGGCCTCGTGCGGGACCTGAAGGGTAGGAAAGCGACCGATAAATATTGGATTTGAAACGGTTGAATTATTTTAGATATATCTTAAAGAAAAGTACACCCTGTATATATAGTTAAAAAACTAAAGGATCACGAGAGATCTAAAAAGAGTATTTCTCTCAAAAAAATATATATAGAATCTAGAAGGTACAAGAAATCTATGAATAGAAGCTTTAAATGTATCTACAGAAAAAAATATATATGGAGGGCCTTAAAAATTATACTGAGAGATCTATAAATGCATCTAAAGAATCTGCAATGGAAGCTGAAAAAAAAAGTAAAACCACTAAATGTCTAAAGAAATATATAAGATCTAAAAAGGAATGTACTTGTACCTATCCTAATTAATCTAAAGTATCCACTACATTTTTGTATGAACTAAATTCTATACTTTATGTAGAGGCTTTAAAAAACCTAACATTGCATCCAAATTATCTGGAGAAGGAAGAAAGAGGTCTAAACGATCTAGAAGAGGCCACAAAAGGTATGACATCTGCAAAATGATCTTCTAAACATATAGAAGGATTTAAATTTAGGTGTACGAACTTTAAAAAATCTATAGAGAAACTACAAAATGATTTATTAATATATTGATTGATCTATAGTAAAAATTTATTTAGGCAGTATAAAATAGGTTTAAGAATTTTGAGAGATCTATAGAGGTACCACAAAGCGATTTAACCTACAGCATCTTCACAGGGCCTTAAAAAATCGTAGTAATCTACAAAAGGATTATAAGAGAACTCGATTTGAAGCGAGCTTTTGAGACCATTGACAGGTCGATATTGCTCAGAAAATTATTTCAATACGGTTTTCAGGGAAAGGTGCACGAGTGGTTGGCTAATTATTTAAGTAGTAGAAAACAGAGAGTCAGGATTGGGGACATAGTTTCGGAAGAGGCGGTGAGTGAATGTGGGGTACCTCAGGGGAGTGTGATAGGGCCTCTGTTGTTTACATTATATATTAATGATATTGATTTGTTTGTTGGTTGTGATTTTGTAAATTTATTTGCAGATGATACATTACTTGTTGAAAGTGATTGTAATTTAGATGCAGCAATAGCAAAAATGAATAAAACTCTTGCAAAGGTAGAGCAGTATCTAGCTTCAAATAGATTAAAGCTTAATGTATCAAAGACTAAGGGTATGATTGTGACTACTAAATACAAATACAAATTTTTAGATTTAGATAAAATAGATTTGCATATTTGCAATTGTAGAATTGATATTGTAAGGATATATAAATACCTAGGTCTCACAATTGACTGCTTGTTATCGTTTGATGAGCACTTTAACTACATGCAAAAGAAAATATCTAAAAAGTTGTTCTTTTTATCAAGAGTGGCTAAATTCCTCTCTATGGAAACGACCATTAGAGTATATAAAACTATTATACAACCTCATTTCGAATACTGAGCGTCGATAGTGTTCCAGTCAACCTTAACAAGATGTCTTGCTTGCAAAAACTTCAAAATCGTGCAATGAGAATTATTCTAAAGTGTGCCAGGCTCACGCCCATTAGGACTATGTTGATTGCTCTACAGTGGTTGAATATTACGGATAGGGTGCTGTATCTTACGATAGTCTTTATATACAAAATAAGAAATAATCTCATGCCACCTTACCTAACAAAAATGATAGTTAGGGTACATGATGTTCATCAGTATGAAACTCGAAATGCTGGTGATATTTTTGTGAATAGAACTTACGCAACTGCCTCCAAATCTCTATTTTTTAAAGGTTTTATAAAATACAATTCATCGCCACTTCATGTTAGATCTGCTAAATCCCTTAGATGCTTCAAATCAAAGTTGCTGGTTTATATTACTGGCACTGGGTACCGTGCGAATATTGTTTAATTTGTTTTGGGTTGTTTGTTTTGTATATTCATGTTGAACAATAAATAAATTAATAGATGTTATTTTCCAATGTATCAAGTACTAGCCTTGTGCTAATTAATAAAGTGTATTATTACTATTATTACGAATTTAAATTATCTACACAAGGACATTAAAGATCTTAATGATCTACAAAAGGATATAAAAGATAACAAGACAGCCAGAAAATGATTTAAAACATATGAAAAAAGGGTTTGAAATGGTCTAGGGAAACTATTGATTATAGGGATTTTACAAGAACTCTAAACAGATGTAAAGCCTCTATACAGGACCATAAAAGATCATAATGATCTACAAAAGCTTTTAAAAGATTTTATAACACATCTACAAAATGATCTGAACATATACGGAAGGATTTAGATACTATAACAACTTCGAGAGGTCTATAGAGGGAGCACAAAATGATTTAGGGATCTACTGATTGATCTAAAGTACCTAAAGGATTTATAGAAAAATTAAACAGATTTAAATGATCTAAGCTATCTAAAGAGTCTCGTGGATCAACTAAGGCGAAAAAAAAGTCATATAAAAAGCTTCAAATGATCATACCTTTCCATCTTCCCTTTTCCCCAGATTCTCGAACACCTGGTCGAACGCGTCTTTGAAATGATCCTTCACGCTCATCCTCAGCTTCTCGTACACCCAGTTCTTGTCCTCCTGCGTGATCAATCTATCGTAGAACACCCTGAGCACCTCGTGCACCCAAATCTTCACGAAGGCGGACTTCTCCTCAGCCGATTCCCTCTTCAGCATGGCGCAGCCGAAGATCACCCGCGAGAAATCCCTCAGGTTGAAGACGTAGTGGCTCTTGGCGGGCGTCGGGCGTAGGTTGAGCGCAGCCGACTCGTACATGTCCAAGGTGGCGTGGACGATCTGGTGGACGCTCGAGATGACCTCCGACGGGAAGCCGTTGTTCTTCAGGCCGATGTGCAGGATGTTGGCGTAGATCTTGCTCATGCTGTCCTCGGAGAAGTCGTTTATGGAGAAGATGGTGAAGTGGCGGAGGAATCTGGCGGGGATGACGGGCAAATAAGCGTAAATCTTAGTGATCAGGACATAATTTAATCATTCCTTGGACACAAAGACCTGCAGAAGCTCAAGAATCAGGGGAATAGAAACAACGAACTGAAAAGATCTAAAAATCTACAGAAAAGAAAACAAACTGATCTATAGCATGATCTAAATGTTCCGCAGATGGTATAAATAAACTACAGCGTGATCTAAATGACTTTGCAATCTTTATGTCTTTATAAAAGTTATAAAAAGAAATACTGCTTGTATCTGAAAGAAAAAGATCTAGAAGGGAACCCATCAGATCTAAAAAATCCATACAAAGCCCTAAAAGGTTGGGTAATGTCATAAATAATTGAAATGGTTGGTAGAAGACCATGAAAATTTTGAGTGATTAACGGAATGATCTAAATATGTACAGAATTATATAAAGACACTACACAGTAGGTTTGAATGTTAAAGAAGAAGCTATAAGGTTTCTAGAACGACTGAAAACTTCTAAAGGTTATCTGAAAGACAAATTATCTAAACAATACATTATAGATGTTAAAAAAAATCTTAAAAACCTACAGAATGATAAAAAGAACTATAAAATACATACACAAGATCCACACTACAAAGTAATGCACATAAAAATCACTAATTTGATCTAAAGATTTCAAAAAACCTGAAACTTCCACCAAAGATCATAATACATCTAAAGATCTGTATTAGCAGTAAAAAGACGTGATTTATAAATCTATCTAAAAGCTATAAAATGATTTGAGGATCTGCAGACAGTAAACATGATCTAAGAGTATTAAAAAGTGATCTAAATATCAAAATAAGGTTCCAAATAATCTCAACAAGGTAATAAAAAAGGACAGTAAGATTCTAGACGATCTAAACGGTTTATAGAAGACCACAAAGATTTTGAATGATCTAAAAATGCACAGGATGATTTAAATGTAAAAAAACTGGATCACAATCTGATAGGCCTTCATCTAAAGAAGATTCCCAAGAACTAACACATCTATCAAAGATCCTAATGGATCTAAAATAACTGCAATGCAATTAAGACAAGATAAAGGAAACAAAGAAGCCATATTTTGATGAAGGGATCTATAAACTACGGGACCTACGAAAAACCTGAAGATCTGTCTAAAGGATTTACATAATAATTGGAAGATCTACAGAAAAAATAAAATGAGTTATGAAACGATAGAAGGCCGTTAAAGATTGATAAATCTCTAAAATGGAAACTAAGCAGCACAAAAGTGATCTAACCTTGCATAAACATCCTGCCTGCTCCCCCCCACCAGTCCCATGGCTGCCAGGAACATCAAATCGTACAGGTAGATCGGAGTCGTGGCCTTCAGGTCGTACCAGTTCTTGTGGTCGAAGTACTGCCTCAGCAGTTCGATGGGCGGCTGGGCTCCGTAGGTGTCCTTTTCCGGCATGTTCAGGTCGTCTATGAATATGACGGCGAGCTTCCCGCGCGTCGGACCGTAATGCCCGCGTTTCCGCTTGTGCAGCTTCGATATCACCAGGTCCTGCGTCTGGTTGCAGGTTATCTTGACGGTGAACGTTATGAACGCCGGCTCGTACAGTTCCGGGTCCAACTTGTTCATGAGGAGGTCCTGGAGGTAGAAGCTCTTTCCGGTKCCCGTCGGGCCCACCAGGAGAACGGGAAGCCTGTGGGGTTGTTTGAAGTGTCAAAAAAAAAAAAACCAAAATGAACAGTTCGTTTTTGAGGTCTTGTTCGGTATGTCGAAAACTAATACAAATACTGAAAATATTTTTGCATTAATTTGATAAAGTCTCAAACTTTGTAATGTTTTCGAGCTATAAGTGAAAAATTAAAAAAAGAACKGTTCCCTTTTCAGAATTCGTCCGATAAGATGAATATTAGTAGAGATATGCAAAAGCTTAAATGACAAATTAGAATAAAAGTTATAAGCAACAAACTTTAAAAAAAAAATGCATTTATGGGTTCTGTTTGATATCAAAAAAATCCATTCACATTTTCTGATAAAGCTTACAATTTTGCAATCTCTAGGTGCTTAAAAATATGTTTTGTCAAATTAGATAAAAAGTTACAACAGATAAAGTAAAAAGGAATAGTTCCTTTTCTGGTTTTTGTTCGATATCAGCAAAATGGTATGATAAATATATGCAAAATTTGCACCCATTTTTTTTGATAAACCTTAGAATTTTTCAAAGTTGAATATTTAAAATGACTACAACTACAAAAAAAGAATGGCTCGTTCTTTAGTTTTTGGTTGATATCTCAAAAACTAGTAACTAGCAAAAAACAGTTCCTTTTTTGGTTTTTATCCAAAACCATCTCGAAAATTAGTAGACATTCAATATTCATTTGCATTTTCAGACAAAGTCTATTGTTTTTAATATTGCTGCTTCAGGTTACTTTATAAAAATCACTGAAAAGGAACATATCATTTTTCGATCTTTAATATCTAAGAAGACTTGTAGAGATATTWAAAATTTGTTTACACTGCCTTATATGGAATATAATTCTGCTTTTTTTGGTATCCAATGATCAGTTATTTATAAATTAGATTGAAAGCTACTTATACGCCAAAAACTCAAAAGAATGGTTCCTTTTTCGGTTTTTTGTTCAATATCTGGAAAACTAATAGAAATATGAAAAGTTTGTTTTCTCTTTCCGGCACAAATTCTAATTCTACGATGTCTGGTGCTTAACAGAAAAGCTGTAAGCAAAAACTAAGAAGGAACACATTCTTTTTCGGTTTTTGCTCAGTACTAAAGGAGCTAATCTGTTAAATATCACGACAGATCCAACAATAATTCTGCATTGCTTTGTGCCAAAAATTTTTTAAATCCAAACTTTGCTAGGTGTATTTAAGGGATTATTAAAATTGACCAAAACTACATGATTTACATTGTCTGACAGTGAAGTTCACGAATCTGTCTCTATATGCTTGCTTTGTCAGCACTGCAAAAACAGTTTTGTTTTCCGTACTGGAATACCCTTCAAAGTCGCCTGATTTCACTCCTAGCGAGTTTTTTCTTTACCCAAAGACAGAAAAAAGGTTGAAAAGAAGACGTTTTGATAACAATAGGGTCAAAGAAAATTCATTCTTACTGAATTAATGAACGTTTCGAACAAATTCAGTACTGAAACACAAACAAACAAACACAAGGATATCATTCAATTTACTTACTTTGAACTGATGTGCATGTCGATGATACTCATGTATTTCACTGTTTCTACGGTAGGTATCAACACCTGTTGAATGTTGAGCGCTTCCTCTACTCTCTGGTCCGATGCTACTTCAGGCCAAGAGTACCACACTCCCTTGTTTCTAAATGTGTTAGAAAAAAAAATTAGTTAAAGAGCAGTTCACGCCAACGCAACACAAATTAATAATCGAACAAGGAAAAAATGGTAATTGTTCCACGAGATTCAATTTTATCCTGACCTGTACTGATAGCCGTAGTTTATCAACATGCCCTCTGTTGGTATGATGAGATCCGGCTTGTCCAGCTCTTCGGGATAAGGATTCTCCTCGTCCAAGCCCTTCCACAAGTTCTTGTAGAACTCGTCGTATTTCTCCCTGGAATCCGCGTCCAGTATGCCACCTAGACCCCAGTTGCCGGCGTACACCATCGCGGCATGAATCCAAATCGGGAGATTCTTGATTTCATCCTCCTTCCTTTAAAGAATGAAGGAAGGATGATATTAAACATTTGATTTGATCAGAAGTAATTAACTGTTAACCCACTGTATTCCTTTACAACTAGTGAAATATGAGGAACATAATAAATTTATTGATAATGAGTATTCAGTATTTGTGCTCACTTCTAAATCCAGTACTCATCTTTACAGTTACTGAAATAAATTCATACCAAATACAAAAAGAAAAATGAATTTATAAAAAGTCAGTTATGCTTTGGTACTTAACTCAAATTCTTTTATTGTGCATTAGCTGGTGCATTATTTTATTGTTTTCAGGGGCACATTTTTAAATACCAACCTTTTTCAAATATCGAAGTCACATTTCAAGCTTACCTTTCCATTGTATCCCACGTTTTGTACAAAAAAAAAGCAAGAAAGGGACTTACTTTATCCGAGATATGGCAAAATTCAACTGCATTTCGACGATCTGCATGGTGCTCTTAACCAAATTGATCTCTCCCGGATTGCACAGCATCTTACAGTTCTTCTTGATGAATGTAAGACATGGGGGCACCATCCAGTCAAACAGGGCCAAGATGTGCTCCGTGTTCTCCTCGGCCCACTGGGGATTACATGTCGGTATCCAAGACTCGACGAAAGGACGCCAACCCAGCGTGGCTGGTTCCATGTAGATCATCCCGCACCTGGACACCTACAGAGACAGTTTCATGAACGAATAATAACAACTCAAAATTAACAAAACAACGACAATACTAGCATATTACTCAGAGTCCCCAATTTACATCGATAAATGAGATTAAAAAACCTCAAGTGAATCAAGAGATCCTAAACACTTTATATGCATTTTCCCTTTTTTTAATTTTGTTTTTATATTAAAAGTACAACTGGAGCAACCATGTTGACTACTTCTTTACAGTTAATTTCAACAAAGATTAAGGATCTTTCACATACCTGTAGCTGGCGCAACATTCCGTCTAAATTACGATCATTCATTATACATACTTTTTTGGCAACTAGCAAAAGGTATTTAGAGGGATTTCGACCTTGGAGCACAAATTATTACACTCTTTTTTCTATTGTCAAGCTTTCCTATCTGTTTAATACATCATCAGAGCTTACTACAACAAGGCACAGTTCAAATTAAATCCTTACTAAATACTCTCTTATATCACTTACAGAAATTTGAGATTATATTTTTGAACAGCAAAACTAATTTAACATATACTAAAATGTCAATTTTTATGTTGTCAGATGTATAAAATCCACACTTTTTATGTCGAAAGATGACATTAAGTATAGTAGAAACATATTCTTGGAAATGGTATCATTTGTTTTGGACAATAATTACTTCATGTATGAGGACAAGGTGGATGTGCAATGGGCTCAAAACTTAGCCCTATTTTGGCACAATACGTAATGGACCATTTATTGGATACTTGTGTTTAAAAAAAAATATGTTCTGCCTTCAGCTGGAATAGAAGAAATTACACAAAATTTTAACACGTGATCAAAACATAAAATTTACAATAGAAAGAGAAGTTAATGGTGCAGTACCCCTTCTGGATACAAAAGTTATTCGAAAAAACAACAAAATAATACTAGATTGCCACATGAAACCAACTACCTCAGGTAGATACATTAATTTTTTGTCAGATCATAGCATGAAATGAAATACAGAATCAAGAGAATACGCCATGTCACTTTAGTAGAAAATAATCTAAAAATTTACTTGTACAAGTTAATAAAATATTGTACTCAACCGTTGAGTCAATCCCTACAGTGATTGAGCTTCGAAGGATGACATCTGAAAGTAATTTTAGTTTGGTAGAGCAAACAACAGAACAAAACCTAAACCTATAAACAGTGAACTACAAAGGATCTCTTCTAAACACAACTGGGCTCACGAATAATACAATAAAATCGTAACATAATTTAAACACCAAAATTAGAAAAACTTGTAGAAACCTTTTTAGCAAACTTAAATCTAAAATTTCAGTAAAATTTAAATCAAATGTAATATACAGTTTAAGTTTAAGATTTTTTTGCTTTGTAGTCAATGGATCTACCACAAAGACATATGTCGAACTCAAGAAAGTTACACAAGGTTGTAAAAAGTACCCGGAAGGATCTAAATAATCAGTATCAAAATTTAAACACTAAAAACATCTACACTGACATTTTCCAATCAACTCACCGTTGCCGGTGAAGCCTGGGCCAAATCCATGACCTCGAAGATCAACGACATCGAGGCAGTCATCGACATGACCTCCCCGGACATCAGGCACAGTTTCTTGTTGTCGTCCAGGGCGCTGTTCATGTTCTCGATCCAGACGGCGTCGACGGGTCCATCAAATATGACCCACTTTCTGTCGGGCGACGTGTCCATGACGAATCTACGAAAACTGGTTGCCACGACACCGTCGAACCACTCGTACGAGATGGGATCGAACTGGCCGTACAGTTGACCAATAGTGATTGCTTTGGGGTTCATTATCTGGTAGCGCACTTTCTCTTGTGGGAGACCTACAGAGATTTGTTTGAATTTTGACGATATTTGAGAATACAAATGGGGAAATATTGATTTTTAAATTATTCAGTACTTGAACTCAGTATACATATTTGATATATAATGAAGTAAAAATTTTGCAGTAGAAATTGCACTCTTTTTGAAAAATAATAGAAGTTACAAAATACTTAGTACTTTAAATATATTTGCTTCTGACCTTAGGGAAAGTTATTTCAAATAATGTACATTTAATTTTAAATACTTTTTCATATTTGTAATAAAATACTTGCAAATTATAGAACATATTTATAAAAACAATTATAACATTAAATCACAAGTATTTAAATACATACAGGATGATTCACGAATGATAATGACCCTGACGAAATTAAAAATGCAACCCAAAATACATTTGCTGAGAGGTAACATTAATAATTGTTCATCGCTGTATAAATTCGTAAACTTTGACATAAACTTCAATCATTTGCTTTAAGTAAATTCAGTATTGTAAAACAAATTTTATCTTTGAAAAATATTTATTCAATAACATTAATGTAATTAATGTTCAAAATGTCCCCCTCCACTGTTTTCACAAATCACGTGTTTTATTTTCTAAATGTTCTACACTTTCAATTGGTGTTTGTTATACTTGCTCTTTTACCATTCCCCACAGAATAAAATCCAAAGGAGTAAGGTCCGGGCTTCTCGGTGGCCAAGGATTAATTGAACCTCTTCCTATCCATCGGTTAGGCAAAACCAAATCAAGATGATTTCGCACTATTCTATGATAATGCGCAGGTGCCCCATCTTGTTGGAACCATAGATCTTGTCTTACTTGTAAATTTACATTTTGGAGGTAAAATGTTTCTTAAAAAATTTAGACAAGTATTGCTGTTTACACTATCACGAAAAAAATAAGGCCCAACAATTTGATTCCCCAATATTCCGCACCATACATTCGTCGTATAGATAGTTTGAAAATGTCCTCGAATCCAACGTGGATTTTCTTGCGCATAATAATGCATGTTGTTTGTTAACTCCACCATTATTAGAAAATCTTGCTTCATCTGAGAAGCAAATGTTGTCATAAAATCTCACATTCAAATTTTGGTGTTCCCGAAAAAAGCCAGTCTTTTAGGATAATCTGTCTCCTTTAAGGCCTGAAGCAAGTGCAAGTGATACGAATGAAATTGATTTCCATTAATTATTCGATGTATTGAAGACAGACTAATACCAGTTGCTCTTGAGACTACTCTTTGACTAATATAAGGATTTTCGTCAATCATTTCCAAAACTCTAATTTCATTGTCAGGGCCTGTTGCTGTTCTTTCTCTGGACTTCTTCAGTGGTGGCCAGTTTGTCCTTAAAGTTAATTCAAGTCCCTTGAAAATTGTATCTGCAGGAACTCTTCTATTTGGAAAATGTTGCCTGTATAAACGGGCAGCAGCAGAAGCATTTTTGTTGCATTGACCATAAATCAAAATCATATCTGTTTTTTCATCACGAGAATGTATTTTGGGTTGCATTTTTAATTTCGTCAGGGTAATTATCATTCGTGAAACATCCTGTATATTTAATTTAAAATATTTATTCTTAAATCAAATGCCAAATATTTTGCAAAAGTATTTTAATTCTACTAGGTGTTTAGTTTTTTATGTTTTCCAAATAAAATCACACTTCAGAATTCTTTTACAAAAAGTGTATAGCGCTTAAAAAACATTGAAGATGATGACTACCAACAGTATGGAAGTGAATCTAGAAAGTCATAACTACAGGGTCATCTAAGAGATATCATAGAAGGAATATGGCTGTTTTCAAACTTTTTAAACTTCTATTGACACCATCAAATTCAATAACTGCAAAAGTACTTTTTTAGACTAATTATCCAATCAAACATTAAGTAGACATAATAMGAAGTACAAAACTTACCCCTCGAATTCATCAACGTCAAAGTGTCGGCCAAAACTTTCAACGTGGAAGTCTTGCCCGCAAACGGCCCACCGACAATCATGAATCCATGTCTCACAATCATCATCTCGTAGGTCTGTATGATCTTCGTCATGAAACACTGCTTCGGCTGCAGGTTCCTCGTCGCACACGACTCGTGGGCCGCCTTCAAAAAGACCACGTAGTCCGGCTGCGGCAAGACGATACCCGGAAACAGATCCGAGATGATGCCCTCGAACAGGGGCACATCGTGGTTGAGAAACTTCGGCAGATTAACATCCGTCAATGATCTGCGGAAGTAAAAATGTTGGACCGAACTTTGGGAGATCGATTTCCCCTACCTCAAAAGAAGGATGTCTTCATTCTCGTCGGGGAATGCCCGTTTAATGTTGCCGCAGGCAGACAGGACAGATTTGACGGCTCTCATCCCGTAATCGTAGTGATTTTGGGAGGACAGTTGCTCCGAACATAGACGGTAAGTGGTGACGATTTTTACAGACAGTTTTCGAGCATCGACGAACCCATAGGAGTACAGGGAAATCTCGCCGATCATTGCATAGTCGGGGACCATCATTGCTACAGTACGGAACAATACCTAGACAGGGAAAGTTGTTTTTGGTCACCGAAATGAACGAAATTTAAAACAACAAGTTGCATAAAACGATTGACATTAATTTTTGAAAAACTAGAGCTTTTTGTTGCGAGCCTGACATTCAAGCTTTGTGTTATTATGTCCTCTGATACTTGGAATCTTGATCACTACCAATATTTCTATATAAACAAATATAAAATGTATTATAATAATAGTAGGATTAATAAATCTGATGGTATACAAGAGAAAATGTCCTAGGAAGTACACACATTGAATTAATAGATAACTTGAATATTTTAAGCTCTGTAAAAAAGACTGATAATGTTTGTGAGATAAAAGTTACAACCATATATAGATCGCATGACTAGTATGAGAATTAATTGAAAAAAAAAATGTATATATTGCAAAAACAACTTAATAATTGGCAACTTCAACAGTGACTTATTAAATGATAGTAGTATTATTAGTCTGAATTTTGTTAGTGAACATATGAAAAGAGAATTTGTGCCTTGCTTCTTGGGGCTAACCAGGCCTTCTCAAATTGATAATGTGTTCATAAAAGGTGAATTGCTTGACTTTTATTTCTGAAATTTAATAACCATGTAGGAATGAATGCTTTTACTCTTGCCAAGCCTGTTGTTAACAATAAATCTGACTGTGTTAATTATAGTAGATTCAAATATTTATCTAGTACAATATTCTTGACTCACATGATCCCAATGGGGCTGAGATACTGATAATAAAAAAGACTCAATGAAGATATCGATGCAAAAAATAAAACTGACAAAGAACAATTCAAAACCTAGAAAAAATTGATAACATTTTACATTTAGTTCAAGATAAACTATCCTTAGTATGTTTACATTCTTTTTGTAATTTTTACAATATCTAGTTTTTAAATTAGTTACATATAGTACCAGACCTACACATAAGCAGTATTATCTACTTCTGTAGGTTTTGTACATATTTCAGGCAAAATAAATAAAATTAATTTTCTACGTACGTGATTTCGTAACTCACCTTCAAATTATCGGGTAACTCCGATCTCCCGGCGTATCCGGGATTCATGGTGATGCAAACGTAGCACATCGGATTCAGGATCAGTTCGGTGCCTTCGAACAGGAACTTCTTCATGTGGCCCCTCACTGCTTGCACTATGGACAAGATCTGCTGCGCAACGACGGACAGCACCTCGATCTCTATCCTGTTGAACTCGTCGAAGCAGACCCAAGCGCCGGACGAGGCSAGGCCCTTGAAAAACTTGCCCATGGCCTTGTAATCGAGGCCGTCGGAACAATTGAACACCACGCACTGCACGGCGAGGGCCTTGGCCAGGTCTTTGGTGGTTTCAGTCTTGCCAGTTCCTTAAAAAAGAGAAAAGAAGGGGGTGACCTTTCTGACTCAGTGTACTAAGTTATCTTAGAGATAAGTGAATAATTATTACACCAATTTTTTAATTTTTACTCTCATTTCTTTGGTGCTCCATTGTGAAGTGAAGTTTAATAAACAGTAATGAACAAATGTATTTATAAAATAATCACCTATTAAATCAACATCCTGTAACTGTATTTATACATAGCAAACATTTTTAAGGGTACAAAGTAAAAAAGACTGCAACATAAATACGTATTTCTAGGTTCGATTAAAATTTTAACAAAGGCAAAACATTAATGGCCTTTAAAAACAGGAAAACTTGTTTTTGCAAACAGCCGACACTGCGGCACATGAGGTGGATTTACTTCTTTCTGAATGAATGAATGAAGGCATTCATTTTTTGTATTCAAAATGTTACGTAAAAATATACAACTTCTACTTCACTAGATTTTAAAATTTACGTACTAACCAGCGCAAAATGTCAGTGACAAATATTTGACGTTTTTAAAAAGTTACAGCCATCTAAAATATCCGAATTTTATTCGAGACAGTCTTTATTACATACAAGTCCTTTGGGAAAAATTAAAGATGATACTTAGAAAGCATATTTTAGTTGTTGACAGTACATATAATAATTTAGATAAAATTTTAAGTTCTACTAAAGATAAAGTACATTTAGAATGGAGCTTGAACTCTAAAAGACTAACAGCAATCAATTCCTAGAATTTTGAATCTGGCTGAATCAATATATTTAACATTTGACAACATTATAAAAGTTTTAATCAAAAAAAGAACTAATTAAATAATTGATTACTCTACTTTTGTATTATATTTCTTGCTTTAGAAGTACAACAAATAAACTTGCTGTCGATTTTCAAGTTTTTTTTTGATAAAAACAATAAGCCAAGCATGTAGTGTACCCCAAGGTTCTGTCTTGGACCAATGTTGTTATCACCATCGTCAATATTGAATTTATGATAACTTCTTTTATCTTTACCATTTTCATCTCGATCACCTTCCACTTTGGGTTAAATTATCAATGAAGGGAAAACACAACCATCCCCTTACCTGCAGGTCCCTCCGGAGCTCCATTCAGGTGCAGATGAAAGGCGCAGATCAACGTCCTGTAACACCTGTCGGTCAACGGCGTTATGACCAACCTGTCGCTGTTCCCCAGATACTCGTATCTGTAGGGCACCTCCGCGTTGATCAGCCTGACGAAACAATCGTCCCTCCAGTAGTAGCGCAGCTGCGCCAGCCACTTGAACTCGTTGTCGCCCTTGACGCCCTGGTTCGCCAGGTCCTGGACGACGTCCTTGGCGTGCACGTCGATAACGATCAGCGCCTTTATCGTTATCCTCGACAGGTTGGTCAGCTTCGGACTGCGGATCAGCGAGACTATGTCGGTGAGGCTGTCCTTAAGTTCGTTGGCGAAGTTAGGCACGGCATTCTTGGCGGGAGATTGCAGGTCGTGGTGGACCCTCGACGTCCAGAATACTTGAGAGATCGCTAGGACGACCTGTTGAAATATTATGAGAAATGAACTCTTCCGAACTCTTATTATTGTCTCATACAACATGGCGTACACTAATTTTGATTTAACTAATCTTGACGACTGTCTAGAAAATGTTTTTAGTTCTTGGAGTGGTCACAAGTGGTGCTGGTAGTTATTTTGTGACAGACGGCACAACAAATGACAGTTATCTGTCTTCTACGTAATGTTGATTTCATCAATACTGCAAAATCAATAATGCTACACATGCAGCGTTTTCAGAAAGTCGATTTTTAGATCTCATTCACTCAATTCTCAATTCACTTTAATCCAGTGTCAAGTCGACAGTTTCTATGGGTAACATCAAAAAGAGTGCTTAAAATAATGCTGTAAAACTGTCAAAATCTAACAGCACTAAAATATTAATGCCAAGGAGATATAAATCTTGTTACTTGACAATACTAAAATTCATTTTGCAACGCTTTAGAACTTTTTTATTTGTGATTATTTATAAATTGTAATGCCACAGTTGAACCGAGATGCAGCAAAATTGCTAACTAAGAAAGATGAAAAAACAAGGCATGAAATACTGAAACAGCAACAGCTGTATCCTTATCATTATCAAAAAGTTTAAGTCCTATTTCCTACCTGCATGGCTCGTGTAAAATTTTGTAATACTATTATCAATCTCCACGAACAATGACAGAAACTCAATACATTCTATTATTTTCACGGATGAAGCAAGATTTTCCTAACAGATGGATATGTACAGCGCCCTGCAAGGTCGCCTGATTTTTTCCTTCTGGACCAACTAAAATCTTTTGTGCATAAAACCCCAGTTCATAATGTTGAGGAATTATGAAGTAATTTTCTTAGAGGAGAGAATTTATGTATTGAAATGTGAGTAAATAATTGTTTTTGTATTTTCTATTGCGGGTTAAGGTTCCTTTTTTTAAATAAGAAACTTCTATTTCTGACTATGTTTCAGCTTCGTTTCTTTAGTTTTTTTTTATATAGAAAAATTATACCTTATCTTTTAAAATCGATTTATATCAGTGTCATTATTATACTTTGTTTGTGGTKACTATACTATATTTACATATCATGGTGATAATAATGGTTTTTACTTTTATATTATATTGTGGTATATATTACTGAAACATAAACATTTTGTACATAAATCATTTCTAGTATTTGTCTCTTACATGTATGTTGTTTGGTGTTATCAAAATCATAATTATAGTTTGTCGAATTTTCATCTTTTTTGTATAAAACTGTTTATTTGAATTTATGGGTTTGGGTGTAATTTTTTTATTATATGGTTGTACTATGTGTTTAATTTGGTGGTATGGTACATATAAGTTGTTTGGTCTTGTGTATCTGTTTGTGTTTGATTGTTATATACTTTATCGGTTATTGATTTTTATTGTGTTTTGTATAATATGTTATTAAAGTAATTATAGAAAGAGCCATTAAATTAACCCACCCATCATACAGACCAGAAACTATTACAAAAGCTATAACTTTACTAATAAATAATAACTATCAAAACAGAACGGAGGGTATAAAAATTTTTATATATTTTAGGAAATGTACAATTTTTAATGTATTATTATTAATAATTCTGGAATATTTAACACCTGCGGAAGGCAAAAACCAAAGAAAGCCAAAACATAACCAAAAATACAAGTTTTTTTGTTTGCAACCAAGGTACCACAACCCGCAAAGGAAAACACAAAACAAAAGAAATAATTTTGGAGCGCTATTCTAAAACTTGTATTTAAACGTATTAAATTTGTCAAAACTATATTGATGTAAATATGCTTTTGTTGCCAAAGCACATGCTGCAAATCCTGGGAAAAAAAAGAAGTCTCCTTGTATATGCTGAGCCGGTTATTATATTTCTGATATTAAAATTTATAAATCACCACATATAAAAAATATCTGGGTGATAATTTAAAGGCCAAAGATAGTTTAACCCCTTTGCTTTAAAACTAGACAAGAAAAAATCATGTCCTTGTAATTTGCCGACATCTACCAGTGACACTTGAAACCTCTATCCATCCTCTTTGTGAAGAGGAACATAGGCGTGATAATTAATTAATTAATTAATTATAGACATGCATTTTAATTAATTAATTATTTAAAAACAGTTTTTCTACATGAAAACCTGTAACTGTATGTACTATTTGTGGATTAGAACATTTATTTTCAATTCTTAATTGTCTTTTTGAATAATTTTAATTAAATTTAGACTCTCACATGTCGGTAGCAACGTAAAAGCTTTGTTTCTTAATATCCGACCTAAATTTCCACACAGAACAAACAAAATCGCTCACCTGTCCGGGCCAATTCTGCACCCACGTAGTCCTCGGCACTTTCTTGTAGTTCTCCCAGCTCTTGCTGAGTTTATCCCTGACGGAGGATATCATCTGCTCCTCCACCTGTATCAGCCACTTCTCCACGCTGCCCTTCGCCTCCTCCGTGCTGATCACCCTGACGAACTCGATCTCCTCCATCTCCTGGCTGATCATGGCGTGGATCATCAGCTTCTCGTCGAAATCCAGCCGGTTTATCGCCTCGAAGCACTTCCTCAGGTGGGGCTGGACACGGAGGGGATCCTTCGTCTCCGAGAGGATCTCGAGCATCTCGTCGTTGGAGAGGAAGAAGAATCGGGGGAAGAAGAGACGCTTCTTCTCAAGGTACTTGACGACGCCGTCGTTGATCTTCTCCAGCATCTGGGTGCAGTACTGCATGTTTTCGAGGAGACCGGCGGCGCCGGCTGTGTCCAGGACGCGGGGGTCCCTCTCCACCACCTGGAGAATTAAAAAAAGAGTGGGGGGAACTGTAATTATGTCGGTCTACATATTGACGAACAACTAAAATGGAGTTCTCATGTTGATATACACCGATCTTACGAAGGCGTTTGATAGGGTTCATCACTGCATATTACTGAGGAAGCTGATCATTTCTTATTTTTGTTCAAGAGTTTACTAGTTAATCGGTTGCAGTTTGTAGAATGTTGCGGTTTTAAATCTGATACTTTTTGTGTGAAATTTGGAGTTGTACAGGGGTCAAACTTAGGACCTTTACTGTTTGTTATATTTTATAATAATGTAGTACTTAACATGAATTGTCGTGTCTTTATTTATGCAGATGATTTGAAGATCGCACATATTATAGATACTTACGAGAGCACCCTGCAATTACAGCACTGTATAGACAAATTGATTTCGTGGTGTGATAAAAATAAGCTGCAATTAAATATAAGAAAATTACTTTTGCGAGAAAGTCAAATTTAGTAAAAAAAAGGGGATATCCCCTTGAGAGCTGTAATGAAATATTTGATTTGGGGGTGCTTATGGATACGGCTCTGTCATTTTCTCCCCATATAGCGTGGCTAACAAACACTGCATTGAAAACTTTGGGATTTATACTTAGAAATACTGGAGATTTTGTAAATGTAGCTTCTACACTTTAGTAAGATCTAGGATTGAATACTACTGTGTTGTTTGGACCCCTTATCATCAGAATTATATCAATATGTTGGAGAATGTATGCAAAATACCTACATTTAAAATTGTTTAATAGATATCCAGTGAGACACTGCGAGTTAAGAGAACTCCTTACTGATGTTGGGGAAACCAGCCTTGTATCTAGACAAAAAACTCTCTGTTTAGTATTTCTTCAAAAACCATTGCGCGGGGAATTCTCATGTTCTGAATTACTTGAAACCATTGGTTTTACTGTACCAAGGGCTGTCAGCAGGAGAGTTTTAACATTTTATTACAGCATCCCAAACACTTTCCATCACCTTCACTCTCCTCTGATTGGCTGTCTCAGATTGTATAACAGTTTAGCTAGGGATACAGATATGGATATATTTTTTGATGATTTTACCACCTGATCCGCAAAGCATACGCTTACTGATACGTTTTCTGAGATGTAATTATAGGCGATATTATTGCTACATGATGTTGCTTTGTAAACAGTGTTATGTGATAACTGGATTAGTATGAATGAATTGGAATATTTGGTTATTATATTCTGACTGCCATTTTGTTTGTTATTAATATGTACCATTATAGACACTAGTTGTCTGCTGGAATAAACTTATTTATTATTATTATTATTATTATTATTATTGATTATATATGTAAAAAGCTTGCACCTGTCATAGGTGCTGTAAAAAGACTTTCAAACTTACTATCGGAAAAATGTAAAAGAATTATTTATAATAGTTACATCTGCTGTCATTTGAGATATATGTTACTGTGTTGGGGAAACGCCCCTAAATATTTCTTAAGTAGGGTACAAAGGGTACAAAATAAGGCAGTAAAAAATCTTTTTAATCTGAGTCACTTTAGCTTAATCGGAGACCATCAAGTTTCGAGGTGAATAAAACAACAACGGGCCTTTGCTTTTTTGCAATTTTCGGTGGAAATTATTTTTCGCTCGAAATCGGCATACTGATGTATTTTGAACTGCAGATTTCAAAA
This sequence comes from Rhyzopertha dominica, assembly GCA_025024175.1. Classification (NCBI taxonomy): domain Eukaryota; kingdom Metazoa; phylum Arthropoda; class Insecta; order Coleoptera; family Bostrichidae; genus Rhyzopertha; species Rhyzopertha dominica. The sequence goes on from QCXZ01000075.1 coordinate 504,217, forward strand.
ATGCAGTCAGAACTGAGGTAGGGTGTCCAAAAATTTATTTTTCGCAAATTGACCCTTCCACTCTAGGCCACTTCTCAGCCGAACCGTTGCAGCTAGAGACCAACTGACACCATTCCGAAATGCAGCAGGTTCACAATAGTAAATGAACATAAAATTAGCTTAATCAGAAACCATCAAGTTTCGAGGTGAAAAAACAACAAAGGGGTGTTAGCCTTTGCTTTTTTGCAATTTTCGGTGGAAATTATGTATCGCTCAAAATCGGCATACTGTTGCTTACCTTCATGTACCTCGTGTAGATGTTGTTCACTTCCCTGAACAAAATGCCCTCTTCCGGCATTTGCTCCACGATGTCCTTGGAAGAGAAAATAGGCAACAGATACAACCATTGCTGTTGCACTTTCCCCCACTCCTCTATCGTACTGTTAACCCTGGTGATCTTTTCGTACCAACTTTTGACACGATCCTCGTACGGCTTGACGAATATCGAACCCCTCATGGACAATGTTTTCATTATGTGATCGTCCAAGACTGCCTGAATGTCGTCCAGTTGCGTTATTATAGCCAAACCTGATTGAAAGGGAAAAATAATGATCGTACATTACCTTAAATTAAATTAAATGAAGCTACTAATTATAGGTCAATTTCTTTGATATAAAACATTGTTAAGATAGTAGAAAAATAATTGTACAAAAGATTATTATGAAAAATAATATATTAAGTAGTCTCCAATTTAGTTTCCGTAAGAATTGTAGGACAGTTGATCAAATGTGATACATTCAATAAAAATAGTGCCCCAACTACACTGAATATTTACGGATAAATGAATGCTTATCTGAAAAATAAAATATCCAGTCGCAGTCTAAGGTATTTCTCAAGAAAATATACTTAATATTTTTGCGAAAATAATTGTGTGTTCATTTTCAAAAATATTGGTGCCGTAATTATGCAGTGGTCCTGTTGTATAATTGTGGATCTCTTTCTATCGTTACCTCAGAGGGATCTTTCCTTTCTCCAGCATCCCAGAAATAATAATACTTAAAAAAATTGACACCACAATAATCCTTAATATGTTTTTATCAACACTGTAAAACTTTAAATTTGACAACAATATAATTTAACATTTGGATATTTGGCAAGTCTTGAAATTTGACAGCATTCAAATTTTTAATATTCAACCACACCTAGATGTTCAATATCTAACACTTGAATATTTAACAATTGGCAACACTGAAAATGTATACAAATAAAGTGCGCCTAACTTATGATAAACAGCATTGGTTTTTAATACTTGCCAACACTATAAAACTAAAAATTCTTAATTGAGAACACTATAAAACAATGATTCATTAAAAAAAAAATTCGGAAATCAACAGCACTTCAACATTTAACATTTGGCAACAGTGGGATATTAAAACATTGAACTATTTCTTGGAAAACAAATTTAACAAGGTTTGTTATCCAAAAAATAATGCAGTTTTTGGCAAAAAAATTGTGTGGAAATTGGATGGCATTAAAAACTTAGCTATCTTCAAAACCACGTTACAGTTCTGTCTACCACTGTCAGGGGGCGCCGCAATTTGATTTCAGATACCACACGGACTTGTCCCTTCTACCTAAGTAAATTTCGACATAATATGACAACGCTGCACCCTACCTGTATCCTTGTAGAGGCTGGTGATGAACTTCAGGTCGACCCATTCGGCCTGCATCTTTTCGAGGCTCTCGAGCAACTGTCGTTCCTTGATCGCCGACGTGCTCACCACCTCATACTTGTCAATGTCGGGCTCCAGGTTCATCTGGAGCATCTTCCGCAGCGTCGTGCTGGCATTGGGTTTGATGCTGAAGCCGGCTATCTCCGCCATCTCGTTCCAGTGGCGTTCCAACAGGGCGTCGCACGACATTATACCTGATTTTTTTTTTTTGTGAATCAAATAGATCGTGTGGTGCAATAAAAAAAAGTTCTAGTTATGTGAAGGGATAAATCGATATTCATTTCCCTGAAACTCCCATTAAAATGAGTCCTGCTTCGTCAAATTTGGTAGATGCAATCAGAAGATATAGCATCTAGAAGTTTCAATGCTATTTTGCTTTGTAGTGATGTTACCATGGCAAGTAGAGAAAAAAATGTCGTAACAAAGCTTTTATCGGCAAATTTCGGATTTATTTGGAAACTTAGGAAATCCAAAATATTTTTCCTTTATAAAATGCATGTCTATGCTGTGCTATCTACACCTCAACCAACTGCAGATAGATCTATTTTGCTGTCATTACAGCTCATCAGTGCAGTTTAGATCTAGTGCAGACAGCACGGCATAGAACTGGTTTTGCTTATATACCAAAGCAATGTAAGAATTTAGGACGGCAATGCCATCTGTCGGCATTACACTGACATGATGACAAAGCCACCTAGCTGCCTTAATGGGTACTACTTCCTGTCCACACTGCACTGATGAGCTGTAATGACAGCAAAATAGATCTATCTGCAGTTGGTTGAGGTGTAGACAGCACAGCATAGACATGCATTTTAATGTATGTCGGTTCTTGCCCGTTAGCAAAAAGTGCCGTGGGGGCCTGCTGTCAAATTGAAGTATGCAGTTGCATGCCAATTTGTCAGGCTACAGGTCACTTCCTTTAGGAAGTAGTACCCTTAAGGCAGCTAGGTGGCTTTGTCATCATGTCAGGGTAATGCTGACAGACGGCATTGCCATCCTAAATTCTTATTTATCCTTTATGTTTTTATTCGGAATTTTTGTTTCTCATCAGTGGTTTATACAACTTACCCATCAAAGTCATAGCAGGCCTGAAGTCCTTAATCTGTTGGATAGTGGCCTGACAAAGCTTGATGGGGGCAGGAAGATTGTCGAATTCGGGATCGTCAACAGACCCCTTGAACCTCATGGGATTATTCTGAGCCTTCGCCTGCCTCAGCTTGTTTCTGTACAGCTTCTGTATCTTCGTCAGTTCCTTGAACAAATCGTCGACTTTCGCCTCGGCATAGGGGAAATCCAAGAACTCGAAAGGACCGTCCAACCACGCGCCCTTCAGTCTCTTCCATATGTGGCACAACTTCACCAGGTGGTAGAACGGGGAGATGTACTGTCGGATGGCCTCGAGTTCGGCGTAACTCGACGGCGGGAACTTGAAGCATTTCTCCTCCTTGTTGATCCAGACTATCGCCTTGTCCAGACGACGGATTTTGGTGAGGAACACGGCCAGCATGTTGAGGTACTGGCGGCAGTTTTCGCAGTCGTCCATGTCGTCCAGTATTTCGAGATAAGGCTTGATCTCTCTTATACCTCGGAGGGGGAGAGAGATTGAGGTTTGATTAATAATTAAATTGCTTTTGTTGCTGTTGTATATTGATGATAACAATGATATTAACCTTCATTGTTCACAGACTAAAAAAAAACAGCAGTCCATGATGAACAAAGAAAAAAAAGACACTAAGAATGATTCTTCTTTTTTTAAACTGAACAGTCTCCTATAATGTCGTTAGGTTCTGCAGAAGCTTTGTATGGTAAAGATTTTTTTAAGGCAACAAAAACTTTATCTATGGTAAATAAAATAAAGTGTATTGAGAGTGTATATTAAATAAAATGGAGAAGAAATAGAACTGTATTAATTTGTTCATTCAGTTGAAATCTTCTACTAAAAGAAATGATCATTTTTTCCAACTAACCAAGATGAAGCACAAAATAATTACCTTCATTTACCCTGTCGACAACTCGTTGTAGTCTCTCCTCGAATTCAAACTTCTTCGCTTCAAACATGGAAGCATTGAATTCCAATATTGGGGTTATCTTCGTCACCCAATTAACTGTGGTGGTGTTGAGCATTATATGCTCAAAGCTGAGATCTGCCATTCCAATCAGAGTCGTGGTCATCTTCAATGACTCCTGTATGTCTTCTTTCAGTCTCGGAACGAGGACGGTATTAGCCCATAACATATATTCACCTAAGTGGGAAACCCGCATTGAAGAATGATTGACGAATAAATATTTCCAACAAATAATAATTCAGTATGACTTTAAAGTCTCCTCGGAATGTGGACACAAAAAATATGATTTAAAAAATCAATATATTGTAACTGATTTATATATTTATCTCGTGCTAGTCTTGTTTTTATATCTTCCAATTGGTTTAGTGTTTTCTGAATTAATTCAACTGATCACCAGTGCATTTAGAGTTATAAAAACCACAGATGATGTACATGATGGCATATTGGTGAACTGGTGTGAGATGTAACTTAAAAAAAGACGTTCGAGACTTCCAAATAATTTTTATTCTCTTGCTGGAATACCATTAGAGAATGTTGGACATATTCGTGATTTGGGAGTTGGAATGGCCTTTAAAGCACCTACTGTACATTTGGATATTAAAATTCGTAATAAGATTTACTTCATAAAGAGGTATTCTTTAAAATTAAAAAAAAATTCTAAAAGAAATGCTTCCCCATATTTCTTGTATGTCCACGAATATGCAATTATTTATTTATTTTTTTATTTAAACCAGAATATTACATTGAATTACAATCAGATATAATAAAAATATCCGACGAACCCCCAGCCTATAAAGGTAAACTGAGTTACCTGCACATAGTTCTGGATTGACTTATTAACTAAAACTTAAAACTAAGTAAATCTTGAAATTAGCTCTCGGTGTACAAAAAAAAACTAGATGAATAAAATTTATAGTACATGACAGTGTTTACTTAATAACATGAACTCAAACAAACATAAAAAAAAATCCCCGTTTCAGCAATAATGTGTATCATATTAATATTTCTTAGTTAAATTATGCAATCTGAATTTGTACAATATTTACATTATCTTAATTTAATTTTAATTACTTTTTTTGAGCTGTCGAATAGTTTTAACTTAATTGGTAAAGCATTGTAATATTTCATTGATATATATTTGCTATTTTTAKTTGWTAGATGTTATATAATTAATTTTCAATTCATTGTAATGATGGATAGATTCTACGATAAAAGATTTTTTTATGTTTAATGATGGGAGAAAAGAAAKAGCACACAGTAGATGATTAATAGTTGTTTGGTGTCCATTATCTTTTTAAATATATAAAGCAAATATTTGTTTTAATGTATCACACGTGATTAAGTACACTAAATTTTTTCTCTCGAAAACTAAGCAAGATATGAAAAAAATTCAAGAGACAAAAAAGTTGTATTTTTAGTTGCTCAACAAAAATATTAAGATGCCCTCTGGGATGCCACTGGACTTAATAAATTTATACAAGTCAGGGCCAAATGAGCCCCTTAACACTGTCAAATTTGATCAAAATTGGGTAAAGGATATTTATGATATTCACGAAAAACCAATTTTTAAAGTTTAACACCCTGTATCTTGGGAACGAAGCATTTGGGGACCCATATTTATAGGAAGTTTTTGTCTTAAAATAACTCGGAGAATTGTCTGTGAAAGTTATGGTACGTATTTAATTAACACCCTTTATATGCTGCGTATTTTTAACGTACTTAGTTATTATTATTATAGTTTGGTATAGTTCTGTAATCTGTTATAGCTTTTTATTTTTGCCTGTACTCGTTCCTGAATTAATTAAAATGCTTATTTTGAGAAGTTTCGACCTGTTTTTCGGTCTTTTTCAATCTTTATTACAATATTATTTTGACAATTTGAAAAACATGAGATTAATTAAAAATTGCATTTTGTTTCAATGTACCTTAGAATTTTTCCAACGCAACTAAACAATTCATATCTAATAAGTAATAAGCAATTAATAATAAGAAGAAAATGTGGTTGCTTGAGTTTTATTGTGTGTAATGTTGTGTATTATGATGATGTGTATGTGTTGAGTTGAATTTTGAGTGTGTATGGTTAAATAATAGTGTTGTAGATGTTGTTTAAGCCTTGTATATCTAATCTATCATTTACACAGTTTTATTTATGTTTCTTTGAATATGTATCATTTCGACAATTTCTCTTTTTCGTTTATGTTGTTCTGTAGCAATAATTTTGGTGTTATCAAAGTCAAAAATGCGATCTGTTTGTTCTTGATGTTTCTTTAGTACAGTGTAGTTACTATTCCGATTTTTATGTAAATTCTGTGCTGTTTGTCCTCTATATTGCTTGTTACATGGTATACTGTATATTATGTGTTTATTATTATTTTGTTTCGTGTGGTGTTTTTAATTTTAAGGGTGTATAAAATTGCTTAATTGTGTAGATGGGTTTTTACATGGTTTTAGAAAGTAGTTTATTTTTTGTGTAAGTGGCATTATATCCATTAGTTTTAAATTTTGCTCTAGTTTTTCTTGTCGTAACTATTATAAAATTTTCTCTTTGTTTTTTTAAGGTATTACATACTTTTTAGTATTGTAGAAATTGAGTTCAAAGTTTCATATCTAAGTTCTGGACTTGTTAGTTTTATTATTCGTTGTATATCAATTAATCATCAAAAACTCACCCATTTCCATAAGCTGCTCCGTAGTAGTGGGCACCTCCATCGCTCTGGTGGCCAACATCTCAAACTCCTCACAGATCCTCTCGTTTTTATAAACGTGTATGTTGCACAGCCTCTCGAATATCTGGTTCATCACCTGTTGCACGTAATCCTTCAAACTGGCGACGCACTCGGCCTGATGCAGCTTGCCTATGGGGTAATATTCGTTCGACACCTTCATCGCCATCTTGTTGACGTACTTCCGGTAGTAGGCCATCTCCTCGCAGCCCGTGTCGAAAGACAGATCGTCCGTCACCATCTGCGAGACGGAAGAGGTGCGCGTGCTGCCGTAGACCTCGTAGAACTCGGCCTGCAGATGCTGGATGTAATCGAGAACGGGACTGAACTTGTTCTTGATGTTGAGGGCGATCTTATCGAGGCAGTCGTCGACAAAGTCTCGCCTGAGTCGGGGAAAACGAGTTGAGAATTAATATAGGGGGTTTGCGTGAATCGATGAATACTGAAATTGAGCAATCAAAAAAACCCGATCGATTTTGGCTATTTATTTAAATAAGGTGCAAAAATGTGCGAAGTTCATAGAGATGACTACATGTGGTTCATCGTTAAGACAAGGTCTTTTCGACATGATCTGTCGAGCCGTTTTGGAGCTAATCGAAAAAATTAAATACCGGGCCAACGGTACAAAAATTCCTAGGGGAAAATACATGAGGGCAATCGTTGGGCAATGAGCCATAGAACAACAAAATCGGACGAGCCATTTCAGAGCTATAAAAAAAAAAATTCAATACCGGGACMGCAGKACAAAAATTCCGACGCACAAAAACATGGGGTGCATCGTTATAGCAATTAAGTCAATGGTATAACAGAAACACTGCCGATCCTTTGCAAGCAGCATCCGCTCCACTCACTTCAAAAATATCGGTATCTTCTTCGTCTCCAGCTTGCTGTCCAGATAAGTGCCGAGAACGCTCAGATTGTCTGCCAACGTGATGACCTTCTCTATGACGTCGACATAAACATCTATCAAGGACTGAGGATCTGGGTCCAAGTGAAAATTCGACTCGGAGTCGAGCGACACCGTCAGATTGAGGAACGGAATTTGGTTGTCGTCGTCCGTCGCATCCACCATCTTCTGCAGGGTGTTGACCAACAGTCGGCTGATGTAGATCGATAAAAGACCGGTGCAGGCACGGAGATACTGGAACTGCAATGCGAGAACGTTAGGATTGTGCATTTTTGAATTTTCATGGTTTCATTAGTTAGCCTAGAAAAGCTAATTTCATCCCCCATCTAAAAAAGAAAACCATATCTCTCTATCTCTTTTACTTTCAGGTATTAAGATTTTTCTAGAGCACTATAATCGTTAATATTTAGAAAAAAAATGTTTTTTTTCGTAGATATTCAAAATATTTTATTTATTTATTTATTTATTTTTAAGCAAAATTCATGCATGATTTATTATATATTTATATAAAGATTAACAAAAATAATAATACAGAACAAATAAATAATGGTGTAGCTCACAGTAAATTAATTTTCCTAACCTAAAATAAAACAGACAAACCCCTCTTTAACTTGCAAGAAAAATATCAACAAAATTTCCAATAATTTGCTAATACTTCATTCTGTACTAATAATATATAAAACAATATAATCATACTCTAGTTATAAATTTTCTGAATCCGAAGTAAATTTTTTTTATCCGTATAAACATTTGTATACAAATATCTCAAGAAATCTATAATAAGATTTGCAATTTACTGAATACTTCATTACGCACTAATTATATTTCAGTTATAAATTTTCTTACTTCTACTCCAATTTTTTTTTTAATTTAATAAATTTCTTAAACCATCTGGGAGCATGTTATATTGTTGTACCGCCCTATAAAGTGGTGTATCCTTTGTGGTTTTTGTTCTTCTTGGCCTAGTTTTTATATAGTTCATTTTTCGTGTGTTGTAGATATGTTGGTTTACTTCTAGCTCTATATTACTTTTAATCGCATTTTTAGTAATATTATATATGTATTCTGCTTGCTTCACTTTTAATGTAGTGCTTAGATTACAGATACTTGTTCCTCTATATAAAACATCAGCATGTGTAAAATGACTCAGATGAAAAAGATTTTTTACTGCCTTATTTTGTACCCTTTGTACCCTACTTAACAAATATTTAGGGACGTTTCCCCAACACAGTAACATATATCTCAAATGACAGCAGATGTAACTATTATAAATAATTCTTTTACATTTTTCCGATAGTAAGTTTGAAAGTCTTTTTAGAGCACCTATGACAGGTGCAAGCTTTTTACATATATAATCAACATGAGAACTTCATTTTAGTTGTTCATCAATATGTAGACCGACATAATTACAGTTTTTCACTTGCACTAAACTCACACCGTTCATATAGAGGCGAACTTTATCACATAGTTTATTTTTACTTTTTATTATCATATATTTAGATTTAGTTTCATTAACTGCATTAAATTATTTACTGCATTTCATGCAATTTTGTAGTTATTCCGTGTTATCACTGTAGGGTTATTTTTTATTTTTATTATAATACAATATTACAATTAATGAAGCAAATATAACATGAACTAAATATTTTTTGAGAATAGGACACAACATGAAAATCATAATGTATATGTAATATATGAATATCTATGTTGCATTATTACATATCACACTTTTTTAACTAAATTATTTTTTTTTTAAATATAACAAAAAAATATACAAAAACCAGAAAATATCCACAGAAGTACAGTAAGTACTTGTATGTGGAAAGGTATTAAAAAGAGTTTCTGTACTTTACCTTACTATCATCTCGAATGCCCCTCAATGAGTCCGCCTTAACCAGTTTCCCAATCTCCTTGTAGAACAATCTCAGAAAAAATCTACAGTCACGTATCTCATCTTTGAACATTTCGCTGATGTAATCTATGTCTATTGCGTCCGGTGTACGAAACTTCTTGTAGTTGATCAAACTTTCGGGAAGGCTGACGATGCATTCTTCCAAAATCGCCCTCATCAACGGGTACATGATGAACAGTTTGTTTTTGATATCTCTGCGGTACCACACAAAGATCCTGTAGCGGCTGGTTTTGCCTTCGTGGCATTGCAGAGAAAAAAAAACACTATTAGAATGTGGGAAGGAAGGAATTTTGGAATGAGCAACGTACGAAATGCTCTATTTCATTCTTAAATTCTTCTTGATTATTTTACAGGTTGATATATAGATGGAAATATCTAACTGTGAAATATTTAACTGGTTAAAAGTTAATTTTAGCATTTTGTTTCTGCTTTAATCCTGAATATATAATGTTATAGTATGATTAATTACTGTGTCCAAGGTTGAACCATCCGGGAAATGCTACAATAAGGATCACCTTACCATCGGATTTCTAGATCCCAAGCAGTGGAATGCAGACTTGTATTCCTGCAGCCTTTGTGACACCAATTAGGCACTAAACGAAATTAAACTATAGTGCTCTGGTTAAACTGTTTTGACAAAAACCAACAATGGTTTCTATGCAAAAAGATTGATTTTGTCATAGACAAAACACAATTTTTATAGATGTTTAAAGAGCTAAAAACAACTTTTGTTTTCTTTATTGAACCTGGATTTATTCATAAACGCACATGGCGAGATAACACAGTATTTTCTTGTACATAGTTTGTAAAATGTGAAAAATGAAGATGTAAGTTTGATTTTTTGTTACAAATCATGACAGCATGTTACCATTACTGGAAGAACTGACAGCTATTTTAATTGAGAATAGAAGAGGACTTCAATAAATATGTTCAATATACTAGAAATTTCTAGAAAACTAAAACTAACGGAAATACATCCAATTAAATTTACTTTAACTAAGTAAAATACCAATTAAATTAAATTCCTTAGAGATTTCTTAATGCTATTTTTTCGTTGACCCTATACTTAAAAATTGAAAATAAAAGCAATAATGAATGAAATTTACATAAAATTTTATATTGAATGAAATTGTTTGTGGTCGTTTACTTGTCAATATTAAGCTGAAATATCTTGGGGGAATTCGACCTGGTGGTAAAGATCAATGAGTACTCTTTATTTTGGCCAAGCTTTCAATTGCTTTATCACAATCTTCTTCAGGGCTTACTACAACAACAATCCAGTTTACATTTAGTTTACAAGAAGTGGAACAACAACATGTTACTTACTAATTTGAGTTTTAAATAGGCAGCTATTTTAGGGAAAGGAATCTTCGAAAATTTTAACCAGTATATGCTAAATGTATTACACATATAACACAATCCAGAAATTTTACATACAGGATAACAAATAAGGTGACATATACGTCGTAGTCACTAGTCGGATTCACAAACCACTTTTATTTTAATTTCAAATTTCAATTCCTAAACTTTTTATTATGTATATTATTAAAAGTTTCTTATATGTTAATGTACAATGAAATGCAATATAAAAGATTTTAAAAGAAATCGGCGATAACTACTTGAATTTAGGTTTTATTAATTTTGTAAAATTTCTGTCGATGACAAATATGTGTATATATTACTTAAATTTTGTGTATCCGATTTTTTATTAATAACGTTATTAGTCTTATTAATATGGTACATCTCCAAAATTAGTCTTTTATTAGTATTTCACTCTTTTTCTTAAAATTTAACACTATCCCAATTTATGTTATGTTTGTTGTTTAATACATGTTCTGTTAGAGCACATCTTATACTTTTTGTGTTTATACCACTTTTGTGTAGTGTTAATCTACTAGATAGCCATTGTGGGGTCCGGCCAATATACTTGTCCTCACATGTATCACATTCTAAATAATAAACAACCCCCGATTGGAATTTTAATGGAATTTTGGATAATTTTAATTTTGATAAATTTTTATTTAGGAATTTTGAATTAGATATTTTAGTTATTCTATTTTTCATTTGTTTAACAAAATTAATTTTTATTTTCTTAGAATGATGACTGAAAATTTATGTACCTACCCGAGGCTGTAGGTTTCTGATACCAATCTAAAATAATTTTATTATTATAACATATAACTTTTGTATCAAGAAATGAAACACCCACATCCGACTCTCWCTCTACTGTGAATTTAATATGTTGATCAAAATCATTAAATTTTTCTAAAATATCTTCTATAGAATTTTCGGGTAATACTAAAATTATATCAACAAATTTCTTAATGAAAACTACATTAAAAGATAATTTTGGCATACATGTGTCTAATAAATAGTCCATTACATACTGTGATAACATGGGGCTTAATTTTGAGCCCATAGCACATCCAAATGTTTGTTTATAAAATTTATCGTTATAAGCAAAATAGTTATTATCTAAAATAAAAAGTAACATCTTGAAAAACAATTGTTTTCTTTTAATTTTAGATTGTAATTTAAGACAATTAAATTGAGGATCGATATTTTAGTAAGTAACATATTGTTTTTGGCTTGGCCAAAATAAAGAGTACACATTGATCTTTACCATCAGGTGGAATTCCCCCAAGATATTTCAGCTTAATATAAAATTTTACAGCTCGTTAGTGAGGGTCCTTTCTGTATAATGTGCCCAAATTCTCTTTGTAAAATGACATGTGCTCCAATGTATCTGCAGACAAATTTTACAGATACATAAAAACTTAAAAAATTACAGTAAGTGAACGTGTTTTTGAGCTTTTCAGAACGCTGTATCATCTTGCTGCACTACCTATTCAGTGACTTTTAAACATGAGCCAAAATGTTAAATAAATGTTTTTGATTGGTAAAAATTCAAAAATGCTTTTGATCATAGTGATTTTAAATAGCTATTGTGGTAATGGTGACATACAGGTGGCACTTCTGCGCCAAGATGGTGTGTTCATTAGGTTGGGTTCATTTTTTTGGCATTTTTTATGATCTACTGCCTCAATTGTTACTGAATATTATAAATTTGAAAAGCAAATGAATATTACTATCTTAAATTAGTATTTGAACATTTGTCACCTCTATAAAGCAAAAAACTTTCTATAGAAAATAGAACAGAGCTTCTTTTACAGATAGAGATGTACCAAATACCTACAAAAAGGCAAAAACAAGTAAATAATCAGCCTACCTGGATTCCGATCTGGCTTAATCTCGCTCCGTTCGTAAACCCCTTCGGGCGGTTTAATCTTGCAATACATCCCCGCCTCGTGGCACACCCTGACATACTCCTCCTTCGTGTCGTTCAGAAACTGCTTCACCAGGTCACGGTACTTCTCTTCCAGCCTCGGAACGTTGATCCTCCGCGTTATCTCCGGCTGGTAGAACTTCGACATCTCCGTCGTGGGCAGCAGATCGCAATACGCCAACATTTTCTTGTAGACCTCGGCCTGAGTGTAGATCTCGGGCAAAGCCTCTTCAACTTCGTGCTTGTAGTCCTTGATCTTTGCGTTTATCGCCTTCTGCTTGAGCCGTTCCATCGTGTCCGCCTTCTTGATGTTGTTGATGTCCATCTGGCGGTACAGGTCCATATCGAACTTGCGGAAGCCATGCAGCCTGCCTCCCGTGTACTTGAGGAGGAAGGAGCTGCTCTCTGTTGGCTTCGGTGTGTCCATTTTCGTACAAACAGAACTTGTCAGATGTGACAGAGCATTGCGAAGAAGGGGAAGTGTTTGTTGTTGCCATGGTAGTATCCTTGTTAGATCGTTGGCTGGGTTACATACCTGCAAGAGTATACGTAATGGTACTCAATAAAGCAACTATATAGTGGCTTTAGTACTCCAATTCACATAGTAAATCAACATAAACACAGCTCGGCCTAAGCACTAAGCAGCCGTTGCTACAGTTTCTACTTTTTGTTCGACACTGGTTAGGGTTAGACTTTGAACGTACGACGCAACGACGGCCTACGACGTAGCACATGGTGCTAAAAATAACCTGAAATCAAGGAACGCCATTGGTCTATAGCTTGCCCACTTATCATTGGCTACCACACCGCAAGGTGGAGCAACATGGTGACTTTAAGTTGCTGAAATAGTGTAAATACCTGGATAGTTATATTTACATTAATTAATAATACCTATTTACTTATTAAACCGAAATTACTTTTAATTGTTTTCTTTCTAAAGCCTTTTCCAAATTTTATTTTGGTATTGAGTATCGAAAGTATTCAAACGCATCTAAACAAGTACCGAAAGAATCAAATATAATGAAAATATAGAAGTATAGAAAGTATTCAAAGATACCTGACTTCTCGAAACTACCAAATGTGTTGAAAATGTCGAGTATTGCAATAATTTTAAGTATGAATAGCTTATTCATAGGTATTGCAGCATTCAAATTATCAGCGGTGTTAAAAATAATGAAAATATTAAAAATTGCAACAATTCAAAGCTGGAAAAATATCTACAGAAAAAATAGAAGCGTCCAAAGTATTGACAGCATCAAAGATATTGAAGGCGTCGAAATATTTGAATAATTTGAAGTTAAGAATCGAAATTATTGCAGTATTATAAAAGTATTGAAAGTATCAAAATATCGAATTAATTTAATTTAATTTAAATCAATTACGAATACAATAATCTAGTGATTCCCCTGTTTCATAAGCTATAACTGGATCTAACATTTGATATATTCTAAATACGCCTCAGTATATTTCAAACTATTCCTATTTCAATAATAGTGAAGCAACTTTAATACTTCGATATTTTCGATACTTTAAAAAAATTAATTTTCGCCTTATAAAAAAGAGAGAAAATACCCATTGTTAATTCTATAGTGTTAGGATTAATTAGCTCAACTTCATTATCGCGAATTCTTTCCTGTAATTCCAGTGAACACAATTTTATAACACACACACATATATATGTGATATGTAGTAATGGAAACATCGTCCAAAAATGTTACGTGTTTTTTAACACAGAATGTAAATGTCAGCAATCAGCATCATGTTAAGTCTGCATGTACAATGTATCAAAAATGTAAAAAAGTAATATGTATCAGATATACAGGATGTTGCAAATTAGTAAGTTATACCGTTAACCCTAGATAGAAAACTGTATTAGAAATAAAATCCCCTGGTCTCATGGGCGTACATCAAGAAAAGTTTGGGGGGTTAGAAAGATACAAACCACCCGATATTCATTTGCTTTTACAGTAACATTAACAATAATTTAGGGGTAGATTTAGATGCAAATACTACAAACTTATACCAAATTTCAACCTTCAAAACTGTGGATTATGTCGTGAAAAAACAATTTTTAATAACAACTTTGACATCCTGTATTTTTTAAATGAAGCGTTTTGCAGAATTTTACCAATAATAAAATCGTCACATTTTGGCCTCAAGAATTTAGGGTTTATATGTGTAATGTATACTTTTCATTTCGGTTAAGTTACATATTAATAAAATATATTCTAGGTATTACTAATTTAAAAATGCACTTGCACCTTTGATGTTCTTTACGATTTCATAACTTTCTATATGAATACATTATTGGTATACATATAAACAAGAACTAGTTCCAAAATAAACTTTATTCGCAAAATTACATTCGCTAACAAAAATATCTCTAAGTAGATAAAATAAATAAAAATCTTTTATGCAAAATACTGACATAATAATAATAATAATGTAATAGTTCTTAGGTATATAAGTAATCAACTATTTTCCCTCTGCAAACGGAGTTTTGATAAAGGCAACCACTACTCAAATACGACTCCACTTCTATTTAACTAAACTGTTTGTACAAACGTTAGTGCAATCAAACTATAAGCATAATGTCAACAATTCTCACTGAAGCCAAACAACTGATCTACTACATATTGTATTGTACAATATTGCTCTAAATTATTTAGCCTGTAGACATAAACTTTCGATTTTACAACACCCCAATAAGACTCTATGGAAAAAAACCGGTAAAAAATTAGGTTATTACTGATAACTTGGCCATTTAAAAATAAAGTTTGAAAATATTAGGTAAATAACGCAATTATGAATTGTGTTTCAAACTTATCTTTTATCTAATGTGTGAGCTTATTTTCTTGTCTGTTTTTTTGGTCTTGTTTTAAAATGGATTTTTTGTAATTTACCTAATTAGTCACAAAAATTAAAATATAGTTACTAATTACGTGTTTCTGAAACACCTATACCCAATAAAAATTAATTAATATCCTCTTATCTATATTTGTACGTCAATAAGGGTTTATTGAAAATATTCACGATTTTTATTCATATAATAAGACGACAAACAATACCTCTATTTGTGTGTACACTAATAAATTAAGAGAGTTATGCTTAAAGTAAACATATTTCTATGATAAAAATTAATGTAGAAAGGAGAAATATATGGAACTATAAGAAGAAAACCCCTAAAAACAAAACATGTTTTGAATCCATACTTGCTTCTCTCACATAATAATCTAATAGATTTTAAAAATAGACTCCTTGAGTGTATATGCCTGCCTATATTTTTATTTTAAAACAAAGATATAGGCTTTTTATTATCATGAAATGTGTACGGGTACTTTTATACCCTAGGCCCTCCCTTTTTGTTGTACTTAACTAATTAAAAAGTACTTACGGTTTTATCCTCGTCGCCAATATATAGTGTCCGCTTAATCCGCTATAATTAATAAAACAACATTTCTGATCACACCGTGTACTCCGTCCGGACCGGCTATCTGATAACAAGTGAATCACCAGCCCGGGCAAAACAAAGTGCGTAACTTTATTTTCATTATCGTTACACAACATAACATTCTTAGCTGCGTCACTACATCACGCTAAATATAACACTGTATAGCTAAAAAGAAAGGATTTTGGCTTCATTTTGCAATTATAAAAGGTCTTATTAGTCAGTTTACTGCCATTAAAGGACATTTAAAAATCATCGAGATAATTTCAAATTTCCAATGGCTCATAATTACAATCTTTACCATTCCATTAAATAAATAGCTATAGCTCTTATCAGGAAATTTCTGAATGAATCTAAAGTACTGATACACAGTGATTAAAGATTTTGTGATATCCCTACTTAGGTGTGAAAACAGAATCTTTCTTTCTCTTTTTTCCAGAGCAATACAACGCGAAAATATTTCTCAAAACTTCAATTAAATGGCCTAAGCGGTTTAAAATAGAACATACCTAAAAAGTGGCCCTTATTTTTAACAAGGAAGCAAAAACGTACAGGGATGACACACACTGCATATTTGCCCATCTTTAAATAGGAATTTTTGTAAAGCTGGCATTCAAAATGACTTTGTACTTTGTAATGATCCTATAGCGCATACGTGTTCACATCTTTTAAATAATACATTTTAAGACATAACTGTATCTTATCAATCATAAAATTTGGAACAACAATATCAAATTTATCTTTTTTTTTAGTTTGAGAATTCAGAATCTCGATACATTATCTGCAGGTGTAAATATTACAAAATACATGATAAAATTGACAAAGTAACAATAATTTATTCATTCTTAAGGCAATAAGCACCCTCGCTTATTCATTTCGCTATTAATTTTACTGTATTTCTATTAACTACTCAATTATTTATTGCAATCAAACCTTTAAATCATATTATTTATTMAATAACMATTCATGCCCAACTTTATCAAGTCCAATAGTATATACCGCCCACATAGGCAGCATTTGGCGCTTTTTGTTCTGCTTGGTAACACACACACGCCTCTGATTGGCCGTAGCCATCTCGCCACCTCCCCGTTGCCATGGCTGCGACTGACAGAATTCTCGGAATTCGCCTGGATACAGTCGAAACCGGGCTATTTTGCACAATTATAACTAATTCAGTTGAGACCGTCGTCGTGAACGTATCGGGGAAAACGTGTAAAATAATACATTTGTGCGGGTTTAATTGTAAATTCGAGTGCGTTTGTGGACTAATTAATAGTGATTTAGTGCCTTTGGACTTACTGGGGCTGCAGTTACATAAGGTGAGTTTGTTTTGTTATAATATTATGATTGCTTTCTTTTGTCTCTATTATTTAAATGATGCGTGCGGATCAATGAGAATTAAATAATATTCTGTTAATTTATTCTGCAGACCGCAAGTACCGAAACCTATAGATATCTATTATTATTTTTTAAGTTATTAAGATGTTTCGATCTAATTGATAATTTAATATTTCCGAGCTTTCGACTGATTTATTCTCTAGTCTTCTTCGGGAAAATAGTTAAAAATATTACATAAGAACTAGAACATTTTTGGATTTCACAGCAAACTGAAACTTGATAAATTCAAAAATGTAATGTTCTAGTTCTTATGTAATATTTTTAACTATTTCCCGGAAGAAGACTAGAGAATAAACCAGTCGAAAGCTGAAAATTACATAATTACGACCATAACAATCAGTTTAATAATACCTACCTATTAATGTATCAAATTGATTATTGTGGGCGTAATTATGTAATTTCTCTTGAGTTTATTAGGATGTTTCAACCTAAATAATTACTCGATATTTCCAAGCTTTCGACTGACGAAAGCTTGTAAATATACAGTCGAAAGCTATTTATTTATTAAATACTCTTCCTTTGCCCCATTTATATCAAACATTTCGTATTCATAACAATTTTTAATCATTAAATTCAATTATGCCCAACTTTTTCAAGTCGAGTAGTACATGCCAAGTGCACTTACTGTTTTTTGCGCGCTTTTGTCGTAACTCCTGTCGCGCAGAGCCTCTGATTGGTCGCGCCGTTCGGCCTTCAACTGGTTGCCATGGTTGCAAGTGACAAGTTTCCAAGAATTTGCTAGAAACAGCGTTAAGTAGTCGCTTTATAACGTTATAAGTTATCGTGATGATCGGGTGTTAAATTTTGTTTTTATGTTGTTAAACAAATTCGACGAGTACTTGGGAGTGTGTGAATGGACTAAAGTGATAGTGTAAATGTGTTTTTGCCGGAAATTAAATAACGGTGAGTCTTGTTAAAGAAATTTGAAGTTGTTTTGTGTGGGCGTATAAAATTTGTTCTTCTGTAAATAATTGAATGTGTACGGTACACCCATACACCCATGTAAAACGTAAATTTTTCCGTGTAGCGGTTATTTGGCAGTAAAATTATACAACTAAGTACCGAAAAGCTTCTTGAAAAGTAATATTAGGTAGGTTTTGAAACGAAACGGTTCATATTTCACCTTAACAGGTGTCTTAATCACCAAAACACTATATGATATTAGGTTTTTAACTAAAAACATCGAAATCTTCGTAACAGCAAGCTTTTGTGAGCAACTTTCTGTCGTATCAACTATTGGAAGCATATTTTTGTTTCATTAAGTCATGAAGACAACTGACAGTCATGAATCTTAATAAATAAAATACCAACAGCTCTCTTTAATACACCTGATCGACAAATACAGGTCTAATGTAAGCACCAACATAAAATAATACACATAAACATTACTTGTTCCTCTGTTTTTTTCATTTATACGTTCACAAGATGGTGATGGTTCTGCAAAAAAAAAGAAAAGCATTAAATGGGGTACGCCTACTGCCTAAACTATAATTTACATGTTTTGCCAGACGATTTGCTGTCGTCAGGATCCTTGGAGCTCTTTTTCTCTTTAGATTTCTCGGAGCACTTTTGCTTCTTCGATTCCTCAGCGATCTGTTCCTCCTTACAAGCTTTGCACGCCTCTTGTATGATTTCCAAAGTCAAAGGATCGCATTTTTGTGCCATTGCCAATTTTTTGACTCGTTCCTCTTTGCACGGTGACTTCGCTTCTTGCTCTTTCTTTATGTGTTGCTCTTGCTCTTTCCTCGTGCTTTCTTCGTGTTCCTTCTTCATGTGTTCTTTTTGCTCCTTCTTCATGCGTTCCTCTTCCTGCTTTTTCTTCCTGCTTTGTTCCTGTTCCTTCTTCATGCATTCCTCTTCCCGTTTCTTCCTGCTTTGTTCTTGTTCCTTCCTCATGCGTTCCTCTTCCCGTTTCTTCCTGCTTTCTTCTTCTTCCCTCTTCCTGCATTCCTCTTCTTCTCTTCGTTTTCTTGCCGCTTCAATTGTTTTTCTCCTCTCCGCTTCTTGTTTTCTTTTCTCCTTTTCCCTTTTGCATGCCTCCTCTCTTGCTATTCTCTCTTCTTCTTCCTTCCTTCTACGGGCTTTTTCTTCCAGTTCCCTTATTCTGGCTGCTTCCTTTTCCTGTCTTTTTCTTTCCTCTTCCATGCGTATTCTCTCTTCCTCCCTCCTAATTCGTTCCTCTTCCAATTCCCGCTTTATGTTTTGTATGCTCCTGATCATATCGTAGAAACTGTGTCTTTTGTATTTGTAGTATTGTTGGTTTTTGTAGCAATCTCCGAAGTAGCTTTCCAATTCACCGTCGGAACTAGATTCTGGTTCACGTAGCACACCCTTTGCTTTAGCCATGACGTCAGTGATTTCTGGAATAGTTAATATTTCGGAGGTGTAAAAGTGAAGTGGTGACGATTCAAGCTAATCGATACACAGTCTGTCAGCAATTTTATCATAAAAAACAAAACAGTAATAATACATCTTTGCTGGCAATATAAATATTACCTTTTTATTGTGCTGGAGTTTCTTATTTATATATAACTTTTATAATTCGATATAGTTATTTTTATTCCAGCAACAAATCTAAAATTACAAAATATATATCTTTGATAATCAAAACATTGTAAATATGATAAAATCTAAAATTTTATATAATGATTTAGCTACTTGTATTGCTGGTATCAAGTGTATTATTTATTTTTGGATTAATTTCATTTGTTTTCAATTTCTAGTTCAAAATATGGGGCATAACTATTTTACTATTACATATTTTGAATAAGAAGGTGAAAATAAACTAAATTAATCGACACAAGCAATATAGGTAACTAAATTATTATTATTTTAGATTTTATCATATTTACAATGTTTTGATTATCAAAGACATATATTTTGTTAATTTTAGATCTGTACATAAATATAAAAAAAATAAAGCTGGAAAAAGTTGGATGCAATCTGCCAAAACATTGATGATAGACCAGCAAAAAAGATCATGTAATAATAATACATTTTCTATTGTGTATGACTGTCAGAACTGAAAAAGTACCTAACTTTGAATAGTAGATATTAATTCTTTTAAATTTGGAAGTGTTATAAATAGCTGAGTACTAAATACCTATTAAAAACCATAATCAATAAACAGTGATTTTGCATAAAGTAATTTTAGCCCAACAAAATTGAATTTACAGAAAAAAACATAGTGTTATGCTAACATTTATAGGTGGAAACAAAAATAATCCACTGTTAATTAAACTTGCCGAAAGTATATCATCCACATTTTTTCAGATTAAAAAAATCAAGATGTTTCAGAGCTATCTATAGTCACGATTCAAAAATAATTTTTTTCCTGTTTTTCTGAAATTTTTAAGGTATATTAAAAAGTGGAAGTCAGAATTTTGTTGATCTTTTCGTTGTTTATAACTTCTGTATTGGATACTTTTCGTTTCGATCTTATATTTGCTCAAAATGTGTGATTTTTTATGCCTTTTCAACTCCCTGATGAAATTAAGGTAATGTTTTGCCACAAACAAATGACAWTATTATTACATTATTCGAAACTTTATACAAAAAACTGTCGGTAAAGCTTATTTATTGTAGCTTAATTTTTCTGTATGTGACAGAAATTGTAAGTAAATTCCCCTCTTTTTGGCATGGTTCTCTCTTCTACCCTCAAGATGATGTCAAAATGAATACTGAAATGTCATGATATACAGGGTGATGAATTACGGCTAGACAACGGCTCTATCTTGGAAATTAATCATGCTAGAATCTTGCAGTACATGCTTGGCATATTAAAAAAATTGTTAAGAAGTAAACATAGATTATAATGAGTTTATTTAGACTTAGTCTTTCCTTTGATATTTCATATTAAATGCCCCACCTAGAGGCAAAGTTGTGCACTTCATAATATTTTAACTGAAATCTGCGTGGCCATATTTGTTTAGAAAGTAAGAGCCTATAGTACGATTAATTTCCACGATACAGTCAAATTTAATTACCTCAAAATTAGCACTTCCACATGAATTTTTGTGAATTCCAAAACACTTGTAAATGCTAGTTTTTTTAATGAAAATTCCGTGTTTGTATGCCAGATCATTATCAAGTAAATACATATGATAATCCCCCGAGCAGTAGTTTAAACGTACGCCATTGGAAAACTTAACGATTTTTGGTGGCACAACCCACCCAAATCTCGTCCGGTTCCTCCCAGAATTCGAAGCGTCCCAAACTGTATCGCACTCACCTATAGGTAACGTTTGCTGCTTTCCTTTTTCCTTTGCACCATCACACTCCTCTTGTACTTGTTTCGCCTGTACTCGCCTGTCGTCATTTTCATTCCTATGGTGTTCATCTCGTCTACAGTTAGAGGACCCTCTGTGGAAGTTATCATCACCGTCAGCCTTCATGGATAAGTTCCTTATAGACACTAGATAAATTAAATACAACTGAATGTCTTTTCTAGTTTGTTTTATGTTTTCGGTGCGGCAGAACGCTTCAGTCTTACATGTGAACATAGTTAAAACGAAATCATTGAGGGAGAAAAATGATTATTTTGTGGCACTGTCAAAATATTAACGATAAATCGATAAAAAATATATAACAATATAAAATTTTGGTACCAATGAAATGTGCAGGTTTTTTGGTAGTGAGTCTGTTTAATAAAAAAAGGGCCAAGTTCATTTTTGGACTTTTATTAGATATCAAAAGCAAACATCAACAGTCTGAGATCTTTACTACAATTTAATTATAAGTTTAAATAAAATTAATTCCATATTGGATAGAGCACATAGCAGTGTTCAAGAAACAGTCAAAACAATAGCCAAGATTTTTGAGAAAAGTATCATGGTGATGGGAAAAAACAATTGAGCATCAGCTGGTTGATATCTTAAAAACAACCCTGTTCTGAATATAGCATATTGGATAGAACTTATCGAACAAAACGAAAAAGTACTAAGGTGACAGTTGTTTGTTTTTGTTATCGTCATTAAAAAAATTATCCAACATTCTGCCATTTTAAATGCAAAAGTCAGCCACTGTAGATTATTAGTGTATATGTATGTATTTACCTTTCGTTGCGTAAAATTCTGAGATAAATTGAATTGGATGGTTGTTCCCCTCAATACTGGACAGTTGCATTATGAAATATTCGATCTGAACTCTTAAATGGTTCAAGAAATTATCCAAAACGATTTGTGTTAACATTTTTCTCAATCGTCTTAAACATTTCCACATCAACTTTCGCGAAAGCCTGGATTCTATTTCTGATTTCTTTAGATGTGGATGGGTATATGGTAAATATTTGACTTGACTTAGCCTACTACAATCCATCAACAATATTTGGTGTCACCTACCTAATATTTAAATTAAAAAAATCCCATCTTGATGACACTGATTCGTTAGAGATGGTATTTATGAGGTTTTTTTTCTGTGACAACAGTGCTCTTTCTAACGCGATTCGTAGAGTCAAAAAAATCACTTTGGCAGTTTCTGGAAAGCTAGTTTAGTAATTCAGTGATTGGCAAAAGTTTGCTAAAACCTGAAGCAATAACAAGAGTAGAAAAACACTTCCTTGTTTATAATCTAACAGAAATCGACTAGGAAAATTTCAAAATTGAATGGTATTAAGTAATAATTTTTTATATTTGAAATGACAGATATTTTGTACTTTTTATAATAGCAAAAACCCCGCGACTATATGTCTTTCAGTTTGAAAGCTACTACACATTTTTATAGGTATTGAAATGTGTATATTTCAGCTACAAATAAAAATAATATGGGGTTTTAGCACGAAAAAAATCCAAGAGATCTCATTTGATCAAAACAGTTTTGTACATTTTAAACGATTATGGAATTATGGAAGAAATACTTTCACTTGGCTTACCCTAATTCTACTGGTGTGTGTTGAAAGCGTTCTGTTGCATCGTGTACGTGTCGATTAAAGTAAAAAAGACATTGAATTATACTTAATTTATTCAGTGGAACTTACCCTTGCTCGAAGGTTCGGAACAACTCAACAAATATCTCCATTTGCTGGGCAAAAAATGAATATCACCTGGTGGCCTGTCATAACCCTCGTCGCACGAGTAGTACTCTTCATCGTCTAACATGATATTACCAATMATAATATTTATTCAAGTTATAGGGTGTCCTACCAAAGCGTATTTCTCCCATAACCCTTTCTGTCGTTCAAAATACAAATACAAGGCTCTCTATTAAAACAAATAACTCGTCATTTTAAATTAAACACTCTGTATCTTTTGCATTTTTTATTTTTCATTGAGTCAAGTTATCATTTAGATTGTAAGCCTTATATCAGGGTAACCTTTGAAGGATAATAAATAACACAATCCCTGTGTTTAAATTACTTGCAAGTCTTTTATAGCATCATTCATCATATTTATTATTCTTGCGTTCAAAGTAAATTGCAATTTGTTGTTAAATATTTGGGCAACATTCATCTTATAAAGGTACACATAATACTGTATAGTTTGCTAACGTAATCTGATTAAATTCCAGAGAATATAATTTTAATGTGAATCGAATTTTTTGCTTGCCAATGTTTAAAAAAAACAACTATCTGTTGAGCATTTTTTTACGTCAGAAAACTATTTTAATTGTACAAATACCTAAGGAGACACGAATGATTGTGGTAATTATAGACGAATTTGCAATTGAACGAATGGTCGAAAAGATAGGCAAAGAAGGAGAATCGATTTAGCATTCTTGGACTTAGAGAAAGCATTTGATGACATCCCTAGAAAAATATGAAGAAATGGGATATAAATAACAAACTCAGAAACAGCGTTGAGAGTTTATATAGTAACACAAAAAAATATGTCAGAACAAGTAACATGGAATCACGGGATATCCAAGTAGTGGATGGATTAAAGCAAGGGGATGTTTATCATGATAATGGACAATATGTTGTGGGAACTACACAATAAAGTCAATGAATATATACACTGAGATAAATAACTATGCTCCATCCTGAATTTTAAGTTTTTCTTTGTCAAATGCAAACGTAAATTAATGAAACTAACAAGAGTGACAGAAGATACTAAAATAATAAGAAGCAGACTATTCAGAGTTACCCATATTTTAATAAAATAATTTTTTTAGTTGGACTGCATTCTTCCTAGTTAGCTCAAAAATTCTAGAATTCATGCTTCCCAATTGGTTCCAACCTCTTCAAATGAATTATGAGTTCTTTTATGGTGCCATACTGTCGGTTATCTGCATATACTCGCAGAACTAAGATACCCCAAAGGTTTTCAATGGGGTTAATGTCAGGTGAGCAAGAGGGCACTCTAACAATTCGACATTTTGGTTAGCAAACCATGCCGCAGACTCTACTGACATGAATCCTTGCATTATTTTGTTGGAAATTGTTCGTAATTGTTATTTAAAAAAGCCATTATTTTTCTCAAGAACTTGAATGTACTCTCGACTGTTCATTTATGTTGATGGGTAACCCAATGTTAGAACGCACCTCACACCATTAACGTATAACCTCCACAGATACTTAGGTTCTTTCTTCAAATCTCGCCATCTGGCCTATTAAGATTAAATTATTTCATCAGAAAATATAATATGAAATTTAAAAAAAAAATATGGTTTACTTTCAGGTTTAATTGTAAAGTTTTGGTTTACATTTTCCCAATTTCGATTCGTATTCTCACAAGCAAATTCAAACAGGCTGTTTTATGGTGAGGAAGAAGTTTCGGACTTGTTCTTAGTTTTCGGCGTACAATGTGTTCACTTTTTTGAAACGTCAAGCCCGCACTCTAGGGCAATTCTTTTTCGTCTTTTTTAAGTGTTACTAGCTGTAGCAATAATTCTTGCAGCTCTGGGCGAATTATTTTTCTTAGGGCCACTTTTCTTGTTTGTGCCATACTGTTCGGGGTTTCACAAATAATTGGCGACAACTTTACGAGACCGGTTAGTTCTTTAAGCAATTTTTCGGTAACCTAAGTCTTCATCTTAAAAAGCTAAGATTGTACCTTTTTTCGTGTCAGACAGATACGAGTACCTTCCGCGAGGCATTTTTAATACAATTGTTACAACACAGTGACAGTTAGTGTTTAATAACAAAATATAATATGCACCACACAATTTTTTTAAATGACGTTTGCATTTGGCCAAGGGAAACTGATAATTCAAGGTGGGGCTATAGTTATTTTCCCCAGTTTACTATAACTGTAGTGTCTCATAGCGATAATTAAGTCGTTACTGGAATTTTCCTCTTTCAAAGATGTTGTCTTGACGGCTAAAATACTCGATTATATCGATAAGGAATCTAAAAATGCAATAAAATACAGGGTGCTCCGTTTAAAACAACAAACATAGTGTATATTTCCGGTACAACCGGAAGCCTTCCTTGCTATTTGAAAACAAGTTTGTCGTGGCATCTTTTTCTCACATTTTTGAACGGAAGAAACACGCTGACACAAAAACAATCTCCCGGAGAGCTTTAACCACACGAAACACATCAAAGTTACGTACCTCCATCTTGTCTCTCTCTGGCCATGTAGTATCTCGACGACTTCCTCTGTATTCTCCTCCTCGTCGGCTTGAAGTCCAGTCGTCCTTCCTCCTCCATCGCGGCCAGTTTCGCCTCGCTGCTCCTGGCCAGATTCCTCATCTGCTCCAGGATAGCCCGTTTCACTTTCCCCTTGATGCTGACGTGTTTCTTCATGGCCGGTTTTTTGGCGGTCGTTGGGGACGGGGTCCGTTTGATTCTGGGCTTCTTCCGTTCCGTCAGGGCTATCGCCGGTGGATTTATCCTCGCGGGTTCGAGTTTCCGCGCCTGCCTGCGTAGTAGCTCCGCGGCCATCATTTCCTCCTCCTCCTCTTTGGTTGTTTCCTTTTTAAGTATCAGTCGGGGTCCCCGTAGTCTATTGGATGCTGGAGATGAACGGAATTTTAAAGTTTGTTACGAAACAATTTCCTAGTGGCAACAAACGACAATATCTAGAAGAGGGTGGGATGTATTTATAAAGAAAGAAAATACATTCGAAAGTACAACTTTATCCTACTCATCCAACGCGAGAAAGTGGCTCTTTACCTGCCTAGGCAGTAAAATACTTTACCTGACTGGTAACTAAGCCAATAAGCAGTTCTCCTAAATTCAATGCAATAATTTTGAGTAGAGCGAGTATTACTTATCTGCTTTATGATATTGGGCAGCCTAACAAATTGTTTACCATTTTACAAATAAAAGTTAATGTAATATAGTGGATTCTTTGCTTGATATTCATAATCTTTAGAGTATTTAACATAATTATATTGCAGCATGACACCAACAATTTTTTTATCTTCCATAGCACTTTTGTAGCAGATTATTAAAGACTAATGTAGATCACACGAAAACAATACCAATGTATACAGGGTGATTCGTTAAGAATGGGCAATCTCTGAACTGGAGATACTGTACACCAAAATATGGTGATTGAGCTTAACAAGCCTTATACAAATGTTTTGCACGTTTACGAGATACAGGGTGATCAAAGTTGAAATTTTATTGTAAAAATTCTCAATAATTTTGTGGTTTTAAGCAGCATCGTCTGGAAAATTAGCAACTTTATGTTACGAATTTAATGCTAGTCACACCCTGTTTACAACATATCTGTTTTGCCTAATGAGTTATGACTAATATGACTAGAAAAACTAAAAGACAGTTCCATTTTCAATAAAAAAGACACTCTTGTTTACTTCATGTAACACTATCAGTTTTTGAGTTATTGCGGGTATTGTAGTAATTTAAAAGAATAAATTCATTTTACAACAAACAAAATTTATTAAATGTTTAAAATGCAAACAACTCAAAAACTCATAGACATGAAATAAACAAGAGTCTTTAAGATTTTCTAGTCATTTTAGCCATAATTACTTAAGTAAAAGGGTGTAACTAACGCCCTGTATACACAGTGCTAAATTTAACATTAAATTCGTAATTCTCTTGCCAAAAAACATAAAGTTGGAAATTTTACAGATGATACTGCTTAAAATCACATAATTATTGAGGGATTTCAAATTGAATCACCCTGTATTGAAACCATATCTTTTTAACCTTTTCTAATATTTTGGAAAATGTAGTGAGTACTGGAATAGAGGCCTGTTGTCGAGGGGGAAATCACCCACCCAAAATTGTACAAGCTCATCTATTTTCTCAAACACATCCACATACATCCATGAACAAACGTGTACATCCATCCACATCCATTACATCTTCTACAAAATTAAGACGCTAACCCACACTTATTTAGACAGAGAACCCCAAGAATTACTTTTTACACATCCCTCTTTACTACTACTTGCACATGTAAAATAATAATAGATCATAGACAAAGGAAATACACAATCATTTTTTACAAAATATATGTCTAAGTATGCCAAAAAAATCCTAAACGTACATAACATAATAAAAAAATGTAGTAAAGAAAAAGAATGTTTCAATATCTAAAAAATACTCTATTTCGGTTCTCAGAAGATTTATATTTTGCTTATCTGCCCTTTTCAGACAAAAAGGTTGCGAGCTTTGTGAAATTACTGGAACATAACAAATGTATTTTTTATTTATTTCTTTGCTGTAATTTTCCGAACTACACTTCTTCGATTTAAATTTCCAACCCAGATACCAGCGGTCATCAAACTAGACTGTAATAGTTTTCAAGCATAATACTAACACTATTATTTTTATCTTCATCCAATGACAAATTTCCGGTATCTTTGTCTTCTGCATAAGACAATTCCTTCTTCATCTTCACTTGTTTCCAAACTAGTTTCAAATTCAAGAGTATTTTCTGTCACAACAGCTTTACTTAGCCTTCCTAGTTGTTTGAATGAATTAAGATTATTTTATTGTACAAGTTTTTAGGTACAACGATCTGAGAATCATTCGTTTATTTTTCAGGAATAGTGCGCACGTATCTTTTTATGTCAACACTTTAGGGAGAGAAAAAAAACAATAAGTTCATAAAATTTGTTGTAACTGTTGCTGTTTTAAGTGAATATTGTCAATGCTTTGTTTTCCTTTAACATATTTGAAAGAATGTACATACGCTCTCCATTAAAGTACTATTTTTATTTGGCGCCCTGTAAGTTATACCAAAAATACACCCACACATGGTCATTAGAAATTTGAGTAATTTTTACACGGTTCAGTCTGTCATTGCTTCAATTTTTATTAAAAAGCCAGCAAACGTAAAATGCGAAGTGAAACGCGTGGTTTTAGGTCAGGTTTTAGCAGTTGGGAGTTTTTTTTTGTGACAGATTCAAACACATCCAGGCCACATCCGTGCAGTTGTACAAACACATCCACTGTGATTATACCCACTCGCCAGTTGTTCATATCATTATCATTGTTATTTCATATTTAGTGAAAAAAATTATGATTACAAAGTACCTTGGCATAAAAGACTTTTCTATACTTCCAACGATTGATGCAGTTACGAAAGAAGCATGCTTACTTCAAGCTACATATCTATGATACTCATTCCTACCTGTTGGCTCCATCCCACCAGACGATTGATCACTGACATGCTTCCTCACCGATCTTCTGTTCAAATCTCGCGGGCGTTCTTCAGTCGGGAAAAAAAAGGATTCCAACATCCTCATCCAGTAGGACTTGGAGGAATCCGGAGCTTTAGCCCTGTGGCTGTAATACCTCAGGTTCGATCGCGGTTTTCCCAACCGCAGTCTCTCCCTGGACGACTTCAGGCTGTCGTTGCTCCTCCTCGATGTCTTCAGCCTGAAATACTTCTCCGGCGCCGTTTGGAACACTATCCTCGCGTGCCTGGTGGTCCTCTTCTTGGCTTTAACCCTTTCGATAGCTTCGGCGAGGTCTCTTTCGAGCGCGCGTTCGTACTGTGCAACTCCAGTGCCGTCGTTATCTTTGGTAGTTGAGCGATTGTGGAAGGAATTTACGATGCATCTACATCTCGTTGGTATTGGTTCGTACTTATGTATAAATCTGAAGAAGCTGTTGAACAGTTTTGCAACGCTCATTCTTGTGGTACACTGGAATTTTGGGGGGTTTTCGGAAATGACTTGAAATGCGAGTGACAGCTCGATTTGTGACAGGATTTGTGAGAATAAATGATAGTTCAGTCATTGAATGGTCCAAAAAGGGATGTAGAGTGCGTCAGCAAGGACCTAACTTTTTCAGCTTGCTTAAGGAGTTAACATACTAAGACTCCTGACATTCGGGATTGTCCCACTTTTGGGTATTTGTTGTTGAAAACGGTGCGTCGTTTCTTGTACATAATGGAACCTTCTAAAATCCTCTACAACTTTCGTTCTATACAGGGTGAGTCAGAATATATGGAAAATACAATGACCATAAATAATACACATACAATAAAGACGATGGTCTAAATAAACTTATATGCTAGCAGACGCAGGTAAAAAGTTCAACAAAAAATTATATCTTTATTAATAACTTCTAAACTACTCAAATGTAGTTGACCATTTTTGGGAGTCGTTAATGAATACTTAATAACAAAAAAACTGTGAAAATTTCACCAAATACAAGCAAGACCAAGATGCATTTGTAGCGTACCTCAACTGTATTCGTAAACTTTTTTGGCTCTTGTAAAGTTTTGATTAAACGTATCGTTTTGCTAAAAAATAAAAAGTTATACTTGATTTTTTACTAAACTCACTACATACTCATACTAGTAGGCTTTTTACAAAATGTGACAAATAAAATTACGACATGACTTTGTCGTGATCTTAAGGTTAATTAACAAAATGTCATAATTTTATTTGCCACATTTTGTAAACAGCCTACTAGTATAAATATGTAGTGAGTTTAGTAGTAGTGTTTTAACAGTTGAGGTACGCTAAAAATGCATCTTGTTCTTGCTTGAATTTCATGAAATTTTCACAATTTTTTGTTTTTAAGTAATATTCCATAAACATGTTGGCCACTACAGGACTCAAGGTGAACCCATTGCACAGCCTGATTTTTGTACATAAAAATTATCGTTCATGTTCGTGTCAGTAGTTTAGAAGTTATTAATAAAAATATGATACTTTTGTTCAACTTTGAAGACCTTGTAACTTTTTACCTGTGCCTGCTAGCATTTAAGTTTATTTAGACAATTGTCTTTATTTTATATGTATTATTTATGGTTATCATATTTTCCACATATTCTGGCTCACCCTGTATACTTACTTCGAATTGGCAACCATTTCCAAGCTACACTTATCAGTTCTCTACTAATTTTTCCTTTAACATAATGTGTGTTTTTGAAGTATGACTAAAGAGAAAAAAAAGTGCGAACATTACGAAAGTCCCTGCAATTTCTATAAATAAAATCTAATTTTTTGTGTTTGTTGCCGATAATATTAATGTGGTCTACAAAAAAGAATACTTCTACTTCACTTAGAGTACTGCGAAGGATTTCTTAAAATTTGCCACATGAAAATGAAATAAAATGGTTCAATACAACTTTATTTAATCTAATAGATACATATTTTTCTGTGACTAAAAGGACCTCTAACCAAAAATGTACCTTTTTGATTACAATGCATCATTTTAAATACTTGTTACAAAAGTAGCTAGATTTCTATCAACATTTTAAGATTTATATGTTTTACTACACTGGAATCAAACTTGTAGAAGAATAAATATAATAAATAAAATTTATATTGCGGCCCTTAAATAACAAATAAAATATACCAACTTATGTATTTAAAAACGATAAAACCCAAATAAATATAACGGCAAAGAGCAGCCACCGCGTAATGCTTCTACTAGATCCGGCGTTTAAAGTCAGCGTACGCAGAAATAATCTGTCATTGCATTTGTCTGTAGCACATTCATCGCAAACGTGGTAGCTTCCTGGACACCATTTTTGAACGCTCAGACAAATACTGCCGGCTTCTTTCTTCGATATACACGTTCTCACCGTTCTGAACGGTTTCTTGTAGATGATGAAGCTGCAATAAAATTCTACAGAGAGAAATTGATAGGTTGAAAACATCCTGTTTCTAACTGTCGTAATTTTGGGCATCCCAATCATCTTTGGTGTCCTGACCTATGGATTTGGGAATCTTGCAGGATCCGAACCCTTCCGTTTGGTTTTCATGTTTGTTTTTACACAAAATGGGTATGACCAGTCTTAAGTCGAGCGGTTCACAACCTTCGTCTTCAGCACTATCGCACACGTAGCATTTTAAAGCAAGGACTGGAAGTAGCAGGGTTACTAAGAGCACTGATAATATCATGCAATGAGTTAATAATTATTTTTAATTGCTCAAAATGTATTGTCGTTGGCGGATTGGTCTGTCGTTGTCATTTTGACATAATAAAACAGCCAATGTTTATAAAAATACACAAGTAATGCAATGTATTTAGGACTTTTCTATACACCAATTCATACAAGCACAAATCAGAGGGCTACAGTCATGTTCTGAAGCTAATTTTTCGAATTATCTTCAATTTTAAGAACCAACTTTTATTTTTTGAGGAAACTATTACGAAAATTCTTTTGAGAAGTAGGGTGGTGAGATGTGGCATGTAAATATCTGTCTGTGTGTGTTGGTTTTCTGTAAACCTTGTGTCCTAACTGTCCAGTGTTTGTTCTGTAAATTTGGACATCCAAGAAAGGTAAACTACCATTGCTTTCTAATTCCATAGTAAATTTTATGTCGGGATTTTGACTGTTCAAATGATTTAGAAACCTACCCAGCTCTTCTATACCGTGGGGCCAAATAACAAAAGTGTCATCTGCATACCTATACCAACATTTTGGTTTAAGCTGAAAACTGTTTATCGCTTCATGTTCAAAATTTTCCATAAACAAATTGGCTACTACAGGACTTAGAGATGAACCCATTGCACAACCTGATTTTTGTTCATAAAAATTATCATTCCATAAGAAATAAGTAGATTTTAAACATTGTTCGGATAATCTGGCTATCGTGTCACCTAAGGGATCGCTATTAAGCTTGGATTTGATGATATCTATCGTTTCAGGAATGGGTTCTTTCGTAAATAAAGAAACCACGTCAAAACTAACCAAAATATCAGCTTCTGAAATACTTAAACCTTTTATAATATCAATAAAGTCTGAAGAATTTTTGATGAAACTACTGGTATTTCCCACATAATGTTTTAAATAGTTGGCACAAAATTTTGCCAATCTGTAACAAGGACTGCCAATCGTATTGACTATGGGTCTTAACGGGACATTGGTTTTGTGGATTTTGGGCAAACCATACAATTTAGGTACCTTGCAATCGGAAACAGTTAAAAGAGACTTCTCCTCGTTCGAAAGATGTGAACTTTTGATAAGATCATTGGTAATTTTGGAAATTTATGAGGTAGGATCTCGGGATAATTTTTGATATGTTTCCTCATCTAACAACTCTCTAACTTTATTCTCGTAATCTGTTCTATCTAAAATTACTGTGGCTGAACCTTTATCTGCTCTAGTAACTTGTTTATATTGGACAAACAGGAAGATGCTTTCTTATTAGGGAAAATGAACATTTTAAACAATTTAATGAGTATAAAAATACAGACATTGTAACTATAAATTCTTCTAAACATACTTCCGCTTTAGACAATTAAAAAAAGTTTACATTTTTGTAATAAATCATCAAAATTAAACTATTTAGAGATATGCAAAATTTTAAGTGACCAAAATTGGACACTTCTAAATGATTTTTGCAATTTTAGTTGTCTCATTCTAATTTTTTTATTAAAACGCTAGTTTTTATGTTGCTGGTTTGAAAGTTGGTCTCCATTTCTAGTCAAGATTCCTTGTTTAGATTTTTAGTTTCATTTTATAATTTTGACCATGTCATAATTTCTGTAATTTGGTACTGACGGCATATTAAAAATTAATGAAAGGATATGTTTCTGAAATTTCTGATATTAATTGAAGTAGGATGCATTCCTTCTTAGGTGACATACAAAAAATTTTCTTACCTTTTGGTCCAGGCTCGATGTTTTTTCATCACTATCACGAATTCACGCTCAAATTTTTCAAAGCAATAAACCAAAACGTTTTGTACCACCAAAAAACAACAGAATAACTTTTTGAGTAACATTCTTTATTTGACAAATTTCAACAAGATAAAAAAATATAAACTCCATCAATGTTTCTCTTCATTCTTTAACGCTTCTTCGAGTAACTCGGCTTCCCCGTTTTCCTGTGTTAATTTTCTGCACGGGTCACCAACGGCCACCAACCTGTTGAGCTCGTAGGCGCTGTATCCTAGTAGTTGCTTCAAATCACAGACAAACCTGTACACAAATCGGTGGCCGTGCACCTTCGAGATCATATCGCCGTCGTAGTAATACCTAAGCGCTCGGGAAAGTTTTTCGTAGTTCATCGTCGGTTTGTTCTTTCTTTCTCCCCATAATCGAGCCACTACTTCCGGTTTGCGCAGTCTAAATTCACCTGAGGCCCCTGCAAGTATTAGAAAAGATATATTTTTTAAATTATTTGAATTGAAATATAAATTTTCTTTTTTTAAAAATGTAGCAACTTACCTATCCACTGTATAATGTTCTCATACTCTTTAGTAGTCAGTAATTCTAATAAAAATTGCCATAGTTGTATTTGCCCATTGTTGCCGCTCCTATTGCCCGAATTTGAATCATAGTAATTCGCAGTTTGGTTGTAATTTGTCACAATTCGATTGATCTACAATTAAAGGAGAAAAAAATATCTTTCAATAAACAAACTTATCTAACAATGCTTACCTTGGTCTGTGGCATTATCTTGGGTTGTTTTTTCACCATACAAACCGTCTTCTCCGGTTTCATAATAGCTTAAAAAAAAAAATTAAAAAGCTACTCCCTAAATTCAAGATAACAACCAACCTACGACTTTCATTTTCCGTAAAAGTTCCAAGTGCGTCCAGAAGATGTCGCCGGGGTCGTTCGGTACGATTTTGTGGAAATCTGTTAGGGTCAATTTGAACAGATCCGCGCCACTCATCGACCAATCAGAGAGCTTTATGTTGGGCAGGTTGAACTGTCTTACGGCCCATTGTATCCAATGACGTACGTGCAGTATGTCCCTTTGGGAATATAAAACTCAATTATTCAAGCAGTTCCCTAATATGCAAAAGAATCTCACCATTCTTGTGGCTCTGCCGGTATTTTCAATCTTTCTTGTTCCTTTTTAAACACAGAATCTACTTGCCATTGAACTATATTTTGTCGTTTCTCCTTTACTTCCTCATCTTGGGTGGCATCTTTGTCCGGCACTGGGCTTGTACTATCTTCATCTAAAAAGAAATATTTAAAATCTCCACGGTTTCATTTGAGATAATCTGTTCTTGCTTACCAAAATCATAATCTTCGGCTGCTTTCAGTACATCGATGATGTTGATGCGCTTTAGATGGGTTTGGACCTGTATGTTTATTTGAACTATTCCTTCCCCTTGTACACATTGGTCTACTAAGTTTTTGTGGTTTTCCAGCTGAAAATAGGATTCTTCTTGAAGGCTAACTTGATCAGGAATGTCTAGGCATATTTGCCTTAGATTTTTTATTATTTCTTGTAAAAAAAAAGTACAAAAACAAACACGACGTTTACCAATTTATAATGTGAACTAAGCCAACTTTATTAGTCACTTCTGCGTACGCTGCAGACCTGTATTCATTCAAGCAACATAAAATAGTATTCCATTAAAAAAATACTTACCACTGTCTTTCCTTGCAAACAAAAGTGGTACCCCGGCAATTGTACACCCAATCTGTGTTCCAACAACTTTTTCAAGGTCGATAACGGCTCTCTTATGTCCATATGTTGCATTATACAGTTTGCTTCCGGATCCGCGTCCACACACATCAGTTCTGGATCTATTTCTTGCATGAAGGAATCCTCGAAATCGGGAACCACTCCCAGCTCTCCTATGGTGTCTGTGTACAATTGCATTACTTAACGATCGACTAAAAGCGGCGTTTTACACTATGGCATACCTGAGGTATCGTCGAAATTGCCAACGATTTCATTATCGTGCGTTTCTACATCACTACTACATTCTTCGGCTATGTTTTGTATGTTGGGCCTGGTGTTGCTCATCGTGACAGGTCTGGCTTGGTATTTCGTAAACTTACCATCGTCGTCTATAATGAAACTGAAAATTTGGGGGTTAATTGTTCAAATTCTGTAATACTTTACATAGTCACCTCTGGGATGGGTCAGATTCAGCAGTGTAAACCTTCTGTCCCAATTCGTTTACGCTTATCAGGTATACTTCGGTTTTAGCTTTCTGTTTGTCCATGTTTACATATTTAAAACAATAACAATTCAATATACTTCTCACTTTTTGTTTGCAGACGTTTGTTTTGTACTACGATTTTTTGCAGAAATAAACATAAACACGTTTGTTTTGCAATCCTCACAGATGGTTAACTGTCAGTGCTTTGAACTGTCATTGGTAGACATAGGCAGCGTTGCCAATCGTTTCATTAACTTTTAAAATTTACTTATTTCGTATGGAAAGGGAATTTTTATATAAAAAATCATATTCTGCAATAGGTTTACGTTTGGGTCCTACAGGGACAAATTTATTCATGTAAGCAAGACGACAGATCAATCATTTTTTGTTTTATGGTACAGTTTTTCTCAGAAAACATATTAATCTTATATGAACGTTGAAAACATATAGTGATTCTTCATTTGAAGTCAGGTTTTTGTTAGCAATGTCAATTTTTTTTATCGTTCACGAACTTCAACCAGTATTTTCACAATTTTGGGGTTTTTAATACATCAAACAAGGTGCACAAGGTATAATAACACTTTATTCTTAACTTATCACGAAATATAAAAACTTAAAACTTTTGAACTTAAATATGATACTAAATTATGGCATGGTAAGCTGCTCCCTAAAAATGATAACAAAAATAGTATTTCTTAAAGAACTTGTACGGACAATGAAATGTATTTACAAAACTTAAAAAAACTATGTTTAATTCAAAACATATATGTTTCGTCCTCGTCTGAATTCACTGCTGTTGCTGCTGTAAAAAAAAAGATCAGGACACTTAAAAACCAATTTTTTGCTCCTCTAAAATTCTTACCTTCGTATTTCATGCCATCAAATTTAATCACATTGCTGGGCATGGTGTGATTTGTTAACATCCGCTGTAATATTCGCCTTCTTGCGTTAATAAACCAATTTTCGACTTGAACTAGTGTCAGTTTGGTTAAATGGATCAGATGAAGCTTTTCTACATCGGTGGGATAAGGGTTCTGGAAAGAACAAGAAAAATTCTCACCTTTTATGATGATAATAATCTAATAGCGGCAGTGTAGAAAAAAACTAAAATTGCAATGTCAAAAACAGTATAACGTATTTAGTAGTTAGTAGTAGTAGTGATTGATATTGATTTGTAACATTTTCTAAATCATTTGTAATTCAGTGCAAACAGAACTTGGCCCAAAACGCTTCCTTGATGAACCCCACTTTTCAAATAGTACTGTTTCGTACCTATTCATTTTCATGACAGTTAGAAAGAACTCTTTCCAATAGAAAATTCGATGAACTACAATTTTTATAATAATATATATTCATGAAAAAGTTTGTCTTTGAATCTCTCTAAAGTGCATAACAAATTTTATTTTAGAGTGAATGTTTTAATACCTAAAATGAATACAAGAGCAATTAACATTGTGCATTTGTGAAATTTAATTACTAAACAATTTCTTTAGATTGGTGTATTTGCACTCGGATCGTTATTATTGTTCTTTAAACTGTGAAATATAAATAAATTTCTAGAATTTCCAAATAATAACACTTACATCCCTGTGTTGAAACAGCCACTTTTGTAGTATCATCTTGGCTTTGGCGGGTAAATTCATCCTCTGTGTGGTGGCACGTTTCTTCTTAGGTTCCTTCTTAGTTTGTTCTAATACAGGCGTAACTTCCGGGGAGGATTCCACAGCTGGTGTGGCCGGTTCAGATTGCTGTGGTGGTAGCTTTATTTTCGTTATGATCGCTTTTCGTCGTCTCCTCAAGTTAGGCAACGGCACCTGGTGGCACTTTTAGGAAAGAACGCGAAATTAAAATTGTTGATTGTGTAAAAAAATGTGATTCACTGTTTTGTTAAATTGTGACGCTCCAAACGCCAACGAACAGACAGAGTATTAATTAACAATATACAGAGTGACTTTAAGATAAAAAGATATACAGGGTGTCCCAGCAGACATGGACAACAGTTTTTTTCAAAATGCACAAGGATTGTGTTACAAAATGTCATTTTCAGTAACTTTGAACATATTTTCATTATTCTTCTTCCATACCTGCTGTATAATTTTACTCTCCGTCTCCGCCCTTTCCTTCAGCTTATGTTCCGCCTCCTTGCAAAGCCTCTGGTGCTGTCTCAAGTAGAACAAACCGCTGAAACTCTTTTCGCAAAAGTTACACTGAATCATCCCGAACAGGGGGGCGCCACCGTCCACCTTCACCAAAATCTGTTTCGTGCCGACTTGCTTCAGCGTCCTTATAGTTTGTAAAGGCTTGCCGGTGCCATCGTTCAGCAGTGGATCGTCATTGATTGTGTTCGGAGTGTTCAGCTCGAACGCTGGAATGTTTTCTTCTTCGACGTTTTCCACCATGATCTCCTCGGGTTTCTCGCTGATGTCGTGGAACTCTATTTCGCAAAGGTCGTCGGCTTCTTTCTTCATCTTTATCGGTTGTTGTTTTTGCGGGCAGACTGCTGAGAACTGTCAGGAAAAATAATGAAGTGATAATTAAGAAAGTTGGTTAAAGTGGTTGAAAATACAGTGAAAATTATAATAGTAAAATTCGTCATACCTTCAGGTTGGTTTTAAAACTACCCCGAGCATGTGTAATGTATTGGCAACAGATTTCTTTAAGCTGTGCTTCTGGATTTACAAAAAGCATTTGACAAGGTGTCATTAATTGTCGTACTTTTCATGGTTCTAAATGTTACCTAGACGATAATTATTGTTGTCATCTTGGTTGTGATGTAGAAATTGCTACTTGTTGACATATTTTATTCATTTGCGTGACTGCTTTAGTTTTGTTAGTCTATAAGTGGTTGTTTATAATATATATATATCGAAAACTTCTTTAAATGAGTGCTACAGGAATTAGTATAAAACTGCTGTTACATAAGCCCATAGCATTTGCTTATAAATATGATACCCTCTTACATATAAAATCCTGTAAAGTATATTATGGTCATAAAAGCTATAATAACATTTGTACATTAATTGTTTATTAACTGTGATCTTTGTTTACAGGATGGACCCTACCCTTCTTTCAACTTCTGCAGAGAGATCTACCTACTGCGCTCAAGGTATGTCAAATTATTTTTTTTTACACTACCACCAAACTAAAAGAATCTAGTTTACAGTAAAACCTTTTAATCATAAAGCAAAGTTTACAATTCGTGCCAAACAACTAAACAATACTCAAACCCAATTACTGATAGTTATGACTAAGTCTGCTACTATTTTTACAAAAATTAACTAACTTGTCATGATTTGTTTTGCAAATGTGCAAGAATCAATTTTTTTATGTAATATCCAACAAATATAAAATTGTTTTTAATAATAATCGATGCCCTTATGGAGGCAGAATAGACTACAGCTCAGTTAATATTAAAAAAAAAATGTTTCAAATAAAAGTTCTATGCTATAAAATCATTTTTCATTCTACAGGTGTAAGAATACATTTTAAATGTATTTCAAATGAAACAGCCTGTATATCTTTGTATTCTTTAATTTCTTCCAACAACATATGTGTTCTATTTTATACTGTTTCGACCATAATAGAAAGTTTCTGTACAATGACAGAAGCGAGTAACATCCAAGCAGGTCTAATAAAATCAATGTTTGGCGTTCTTCTTGTATATTTTATATATTTAATATTTTTCATAAAATGTTAACTGCTAATACTAAACTGTCACTTTCAATTATCATAAGGCTTCTGCATAATAAAAACTGGTGCCTTTGTTTTACAGAAAAAAAATTACACAAAATATAAATTTAAAAATTAATTAGACAATTATGACAATAAAGCTTGATAAATTTCGATAACATGAAGCATGCAACGACAGTAGTTATGAAACTTGAAATTTTTAAAATGGACTAAATATGTGTAAATTTTTGATTAGTTATTTTATTTATACTATTTGTCTGTTTATTAATGTGTACCATATCCAGAAACAGTTTTTTTAATTCATTACTTTATCTAAAATTGTAGGATCTTCAAAATTGAATTTGTGGTTTAAATCGAAACAATGGTTAAAAATTATGTTTTTCCATTTATAATGCCTCTTTTGAGTTCTTTTAGTCTATTATTTAAATGTCTAGAAGTCTGTGCAACATAAATAGACTGATAATCATTACATTTAATCATATACACAATGGTTGTAAGATTTTAACTTTAACTTTGATTTTAATTTTGAAACTGAAAATAGTTGTGCAATGTAAACATTTAAGGTGTATTCATAGTCTATCAAAAGGTGAAGACCCAAACTTTTTATCCCTTTTGCTTCTAGAGATATTCAGTTTCTCTTAGCATACAGCAAAAACTTAAGTATGTCTGAAACGGTTTAAAACAGAACACAAAGTGGCTTTTATTTTTGACGGGCAATCAAAAAATGCAAAAATATACAGAAGATTCGATTTTAAAAAAAAGTTCGTAACATTTTTCAAAATATTCAATATTAACTAAGCTACAGAATCATTAGAATGTTTGGTAACATAATCAGAACTTTCATTATCGTTTCTCAAGTAAACATTGTTTCGAAAAACTCATTTATACCATTTTCGAAACACCAATTTCAAATACACGATCAACACTAGTTCTTACTGTGCTGGTGGTTGCCGCCTCTTCTTTAATAACCTCCTTCCTCCCCGATTCCTTCGAGTTTGCGATCTGCGTCAAATCTACCACTCCCCCGACGCTCCTGATCAGTCTTCGAATCTTTTCTTCCGTCTGCAGGCATTTGTTTTTGAACTCGTAAGCCGCCTGCAGCTCTAGCGAGCACCTAGTGCAAATGACGGGGTCCTGTATCATGTCCAGTACCATTTCGGGCACGCAAAGTGCTAACTTGTCTCGCAGGGGCATGAAACCGGTGCTGGCCTCGACGGTGTTGATTCTAAGGCTGTTGGCCGCGTTCTCCACCAGAACAAGGCACACCCTGCATATTTTCGACATTCTGGCGGCTTGCTAGTGGACCTTAAATGTCGACGACCTTCATTTGTTTGGCTGAAATGTCACACATCACCTT
Source organism: Rhyzopertha dominica (assembly GCA_025024175.1). Taxonomy (NCBI): domain Eukaryota; kingdom Metazoa; phylum Arthropoda; class Insecta; order Coleoptera; family Bostrichidae; genus Rhyzopertha; species Rhyzopertha dominica. The sequence continues at coordinate 544,893 of QCXZ01000075.1, forward strand.
TTACTTACCATTACTTGGAAATTACACGTTTAAATCGATCTGAGAAGGTTCGAATTTGTGTAGATGAAGTTTATGTACGTTATTTTATCGTTTTTCGGCAGAAAAACGATTGTAATGTCAGGATTGACAGGCAAAGTGACAGTTAGACAGACAGGATGACAGACTGACAACTTTGTAACGTCAATATAAATGTTTTGACAGGTTTAGTATGTTATCGACAACATTGTAACAAATCTGAGTACCAAAGACGTGATTTTAATTAATAACGCGTTATTAATTATGATAAAGAACAAATTAGTGCTGCAGTGACACGAATGTCACTAATGTTTTGTTTTTTGGGTGGAAAAATAAATGTGAAGTTGGCTGCAATGCAGTAAGCAACGTTAGTATGCGCTGTTGCCAAGTTTTTTAGGGAAATTTCCTACATTTTAGAGGGTTTTTACAGATTTTTTTTTCACGTAGAATTTGTCGATTTCTATGTAAAAAATGAGGGGCATAATATTCAAAAATTCTCCTTAGATATATTTTTTATTACGAGACAACATTTTAAATTAATAATAATTTTTATTTTGGCACAATGTCGGAATTATAATCTGCTCTTATCTCACAATACACAAAATTCTAGTACAGCGGAAAATAAGTAAAATCGTGTCCACATAAGTATAAAATTACCATATAATAATAAGCTTACGTACTACTACACATGCTGAATAACGAATTTAGCAAAACTGAAACTAAAATAGGGTCAAAAATAATTAAAGGAAAATCAACTTAATAAAAAAATGGAGTATCCAACCCATTCAATGTTATAAATGTTCAAAACAGATTGAAAATTATTGTATTAAATATTCACATGTCATGTTCTTCTATCCTATGATTATTTGTTTCATTTTGAATTAGATGAGAAAAAAAGAAATATTTACATATGAAACTAATCTTTATGTTCTTACCTGTGGAAAGTAGTGCCATTTATTCCTTTGTCAACAAATGGTTGTAAATTAATAAATAATGAATTATTATTTCACCTTTTCCATATGACATAATGGAAAAATCATATACCTGTAAGTTGCCGCCATCTATCTATTGGAACCTTTATCTATAGACACCCATTTTTGTGGAGTTATCCATACTCATAAAGTTCTTAAAAAAAAACAGACAATAATTTTTCTATGAACTCCAATAAAAGTATTATCTTTAAAACATGCTGTCAGTATCTAAACAAACCTTCATTTCTCTAGTTTCGGAAATTGACCTAATTTAAGTCACTGGATTTAATGGTAATTTATAACCCCATCTGAATATTATAGTACTATTTTCTGTGTGTGGTGTATTTATAATGAAGAAAAAAACATCTCAGCTCAATATTGTTTATTTATAATACAATCAAAGATACACATACGCCTACCAACAGTAATATGCAATCATAAAAAATACTTGCATACAACCCACGTGCCACAGTCCAAAAACGAACACGACCACGTCCCTTTTGGAACTCCCAAGTCCATTTCTGGGCGTCGCACAGTGAAAAAAAAAAGTTCTAAAATTTCGAACTACGTCTCAAGTTTACCTAGGACCTTAAAATCTAAACTGAGTATTCTGCGTATACATTTAGTCACACGAAGCGATTGCTATGTCGTCGAAAGTTACAAGCAAATTTTTTGACCGCACAAAATTCGAAACGGCCCCCGACATTTGCGATAAACCGAACGACGAGATCGTGAATTCAGTTCACCGGCGTAGATGGTTTGTTAATTCCGGTCTGGGCAAATGTCTGGCTCCGTTCACCCCCACGTCTCCCCCCTAAACTTGAATGACCTTAGTACAAATCATCGATATCACAGACTGATGTAGCAAAATAAATTCAACACCAATTATCGTCAATTGACGATACGCAACAAATTGACTGTTTCACAATATTCTATCGCAACTATAAAAAAGTATATTTACATCGCGCATTGTTACGTATACTTGCTTGAATGGCAAAGCTCGAAATGGAAAATATGGGAAGTCGTCTGCCAATCTTTCATTGCTATTGGTAGTATAGGTTGTTTGGATCTTTAAAACTTTGACTTGTAAATGAGTTAATATTTTCCTTTTTAGTTGTACTTATTCCATTCACCTCTTCAAACAGATTATTAAAGTATTTTCGGTTTCATTAGTATTATTATCCAAGTAATATTTACTAATCCCAATTTTTACGTGAAACAGATAAATATTAGTCAGATTTAATTAAATTAATCAAAATACTATAAAATGCACAAGCTTTGATTCATGTACTGAAGTTTACAACTCTATTTTTTAAACTCAAATATTTAACACACGTTTAAGTCTAAATTTGTTATACTAAATCACATTTTTCTATTGGTGTATTGGTTAAAAAAAGCCTGCTTTTCTGCTGTGGTTAAGTAAGTTTAAAAAAGGTACAATACCGTGCTAGATTGTCTTGATTTAATTATACAATACAATAAACATAACAAGCAAGACTTCTTTAATGTTTATCTAACAAAACATTAATATTAAAAGGTCAAAAATGTTTTCTTAATACAAATAATAAGGAGAGAATTAAATATATGGTTGAAACAAAAAAACTTGGATGTCTGTCTAGAATACGAAAATTTACTGTTTGTTGATGACTGCAGATCTCAAAGAATATAGAAACAACTAAGGAATATTCAAAATAATATTTCCCTCCCAAATTTAAACAGCATAACAAAAAACGAATTATTTGTGGTCAAAAAGAGAAGGCAAATTCTACAATTGTATTGGTACATGAATCAATTACGGACCTAAATAGAAATGCAATCCCAGTATAAAAGAACAGTTGCATATTGTTTCAGAAAAATTTGTTGCTTGTGCGTACATTCAAATTGTGTTACAGTTTGTTGCAATTTGCATTGCTGTCATTACTTTTTTGCTTAGTTGAACTGTACCATCACCATTTTTGTTTTAAAGCTATAGCCAACTTTTGGATAACCTAACATTTCTTCAGTTCCCAATATCTCGCTTAGAAATATAGATACAAGAGAAAACTGTAAAGACAGTTTTATTTGAAACTTACATTTCTTAAATGGAAACTATAGTTGATTTTGTTAGGGTTGAAAGTGAATGGATATATTTTTTGGTTGTTTATTTGCAACATATTATTCCATATCTTTTTTTTTAGCAACTTAGAATTGGTTATACAGATTTTTGAAGCTAATTAGTCACATTATTTACATGAATTTTGGTAAAAAGAATGTCTTAATGCCTTAATCAGAAAAAATACCAAGGTTTCCATTAAAAAAATGTCTGTACTACATCTGGATTCAGAATAAAAATATTCATCAATTTTTTTTTGTATTTATATACCCAGTGAGATATTGAAGGCTGAAGAAATGTAAGGTATTCAAAAGCTGGCTGTAGTTTCAAAATAATAAAGATGAAGATGCAGTTCAACTCGTGGCAAAAAAGTAAGAAAATAATGTCCCTGTAGAAATATTTTTGTTTTCTTTTTATAGTAAATTAAAGGATTGAATTTATTGCACTAATTTTCCCCAATCATATATTTTTTAAACACAATACAAAACAAATTTAAGCCCAAAAACACTGAAATAATAAATACTCTGTTTACTGTTTGTTTTATGGTAACTACGTTATTTCTCATACTTTACAAGTCGAGCTTACCAAGTGAAAAACTTGTCAAAAAAATGGCACAGGAAAAATAACAGTATATCGCAATAGTAATAACATTGTAAGTACACAACAATGAAATTTACTATGCCTTATGGATGGAATACCTTATAATCTATTTATTGTTTAAATTACGTATATGGGTTTCAAATGAGTATACTTTCGAACAGTCTCTCATCGTGATATTTCGGTGTTCAAGGATTTTCGTAAAGAAAACAAACAGAAACGTCGCGGGAAGCACCGGCTTGCATAAACAGCGTTTGTAGGTCAATTAATAATCAAATAAATCCCTATAACGATGAGAAACTGCGTTATCAGAAAAACCGCAAACTTTCAAGTCACTTCCTAGAAAATCTCGGGATTTCACCTCGGCAACAACGGGATTGGCAATCTCGGCTCTCGTATACCTTCAGTTTTGTACTATTAAAAAATCAGAACGGAAGAAATTGTTGAAATCATCCCGCCATCGCCTTCTATAATCTAATACTGGAGAGAGTAAAAATTAGGTAGCTTAACTCGTTTTTTCTTTACATAATAATTACATTAAAATATACATAATACTGGAATGAGCGCGTATACTTAGATTCGTAGGGTGGTGCGGCACGTCTCTTTTTGGAAAGCTTCCCCATACGATCGGGGAGGTAAGGTAATCGTACCGACCACTCGTCGTTTATGTGTGAGGTATTTTTTACGTATACAGGTTTTACTTAGTAGACAGTTGGATTGGGATAACTATGGCACCAAAACAAAGCAAGAGTGTATTTTAATGAAAAAGAAGGGTTCAAATTGATTGACTGGATTTTTGAACAATTTTTCACTGTCTGGATATTTGTTTTTGTGTCATAGTTGTCCACTGAAAAAAAAAAGAAACAAATTTCGACCTTATGATACGACAAGCGACATATACAAAAAAAAAGAGCAACAGATCTTAAACTATCGTGGAATAACAACGAAACACCTTCATGAGAATCGAAGATACTTTTTCCTGAAATGAAATTTACAAAAATTAAGTTTTGAAAATTAATAATTGATTAAAAGGAAATCTGCATAAAGTGTAATATCAATTGCAGAACCAGAGTAAACATGCTATGTGTATTTTTGAAAAAAAAATTAAATCCAAGTATATCCAAGAAGCCCAAAATATATCTCATTCTTAACATAGCTTTTTCTAGCAGTAGCAGTAGAATGTTGAGGTTCTTGAATTTTTCAGGACTGCAGTCACTATTAAAAAAATCTTATCCATATTTTATCTGAACCTTTTAATGTGTTGTAAGTTAGTAGTGTAGAAAATTTCATAGGGAATCGAATTGTTCAGGTTGTTTTGTTTTGAAGATATTAATTTTTTTAAGCACATCGCAAATTTTCAAAAAACTTCAAATAATCACAAAACAGTAAGCCCGAGACCACATGTCATATTAACAAAGTGACAATGAAATGCAACGAGGATTCTATAAATGTCATAATATACAGGTTGTTCCGTTTAAATTAACAAAGTTGCTATCAAATGGCCCGGTGTAAAATTCAGAGACAGTATTAAAACTATTATTTTTAAATTTGTATTCATAAAAGCTTATTTTTTTTAGGAGTCAAATATCTTTAATTCACATTCCATTTACAAACATTTTGTTTGTATATAGATACCCTTAAATCCATGTTTAGAGTATAGGTGTTGCTTTTATTTATTTCTTTGAATAGAGGTAATTAAATAAATAAGTGTAATTTCAAACAAATGTTTAAATCATTTGTTTTACATTTACATTTACATTTGTATAAAATGAATTGCATTCAAAACCAGGCCCAGTTTTTTATCGATACAATAGTTATAGCAATTAATAATAAACTTGAACATTTTTTCTGTAGCTATAAATTACAAACATTTAAAACAACACACAAAAATCTTAACCTTATCATAACATAAAAATTTGTATTTCTGGTCCAATACAACAAAACAATAAATAAGACGTTCATTCAACACTTACTAGATAATTATATATTTAGCATAATAGAACAAATAGTTATCAGAATTCGGGAATATCAAAAACAATAAACAAGAAATAAAATATTTTTACTAGTGCAAGCATATCTTTTTTGCACTTCTTGCATCGAGCTCGCATTGTACTATTTTGCACCTTAATTTTGTCTAAGTAATTCCGCACTGCATTATTCCTCCTACTGGTCATTGTAATTGTTGAACTTTAAACATACAAGGTCGGTTCCTGTTCTCTTTGTTAAAGTTGATATTAGCTAAAATCAACCCAGTAACCAGTATGTGATTGGTCTGGATTTTAAGAACAGAGTTAATTTCGCTTAAAATAGAAAAGAAAAACCGGCTCATAATAACTAAAATTGTTGCGTAAACGCTGTACACATCGAATACAAATGATAACAGGCAATCATAGTCACCTAGAGATTTTTAGACAACTGCTACGCTTTGCGTCATCCACTCGTATTTATTTTCACTAATACACATGTAATTTGCATGAGAGTGCATGTTTAAAACAATTTAAGCATGATCAAATTAAAAAAGATTGTATGTTTTGTTTAATTTTAAAAAAACATGTTTTTTGCCAACCTTGCTTTAAACAAAGTAAAAAAGTATACACAATATTATTTTTTAATCAATTTTTGGAAATTGATGTAATATTCTGTTATCTTAATGTTGTTTTATGCTGAATCTTCATCTTTTTATTGTGTTTTACCATTTGCTTAAATTGTTCATTAGACGGCAATATAATTTATTAAAATCACCCACCTCATTGGCCTGACTTAGCCCCCAATGTTTATTTATTCTTAAGAAATATGCTCAGACATATTTTGACTCGATCTTTAACCAAAAATTTATGCAGATTTTCTTCATAATTGAGTGACATTAAAACAAACATTTTTTTGACTTACTTGAGTATTGATTTAAGACCGTCCTTCCCTAGAATTATCGTTATAACCCAAAGGATCCGGCGCGTGCCCGTTTTGGTTAACTTCCGTACTCTGCGTGTTAGCGTCTATCACTAAACTCTCTTCGCCGTCGCTGCTGTACGAATCGCCCTCGTCCTCGGAACTGGACAGCATACCTGCGCAGACATTCGATAACGTGCAAAATTACATTTTTTTTTTTACTAACCGCTTTCTATCTGTGGCTGGAGATTCGCGAAGTCCTGCGGCCAAAACCGCCTGTTGTTGTTCTGCCCCTTCTTTTTTTTGTGGACCGGGGATCCGGTGGCGTTTGAGTTATCGGAAGGAGCGCTGGCGTCCAACATCGGCTGAAGGATCCTCCTGCGTGCGTTTATAAACCAGTTGTTCACCTGGAGCAGAGTGAGGTTGGTTTGTGCCGCGATGTGACGTTTCTCGTCTTCCGTCGGATACGGGTGCTGGAAAAATAGTATTTGTTATACGTATGCGGGATTTCAACTTTTGAATTTAAAATAAAATGTGAAAAAATGTAGAAAATCGTAAGTATAACAGTCGCAAAAAAACGGCAAACCCAGGAATGTTGTGATTTAAATGGGTAGTTGTTTAATTTAAAGGTTATTTTAAATATAGGATATTCTTTATATAATTTGTGTTACAAACATTGAAATAATCAAACATCTAAAATATATAGTAACATGCAACGATCTATGAGACTGACTTATGCAGATGGTCATCCTAAACTATTGGGATTAGTGGCACGCTTCAAAGTTCCTAAATGGACCGTATTCAAAAAAATCTTGTTGGTTAAAATTTTAACTTTTCCACTATAAATTACTGAAATAGGTTAGTTGTGATAATTTAGCAATCAATAACACATAGAAGATCTTATAACAAATTTTATTTAATGCAGACCTGATGCTAACTGTCGCGACTCAAGATCTATTTCTATGTGATACTTTATTGGGTTTAAATTTTCCGATGTATAAAATAAAAGCCTTTGCATGTCATAAAGAATTTATACAAATTTAATATAAAAACACAAATTAGTAAGTAGAAAATTATTTACATTTGTTAGAAAAAATTACAATAGTGCACAATAAAATTTATACACGGTATCGATTATGTTCATTACAGCTTGTTAATAAGCACATTACAAGAGTCACAAACTAAAAAAATTTCACTGCTAAAATCACAATTAACTTCTATTATTAATTCTTGTACATGATTCGCTCTGTACCAATTTTCAGTGTCCACTGTGTGCAGTGTGCACTGAATTTGTGTCAAATTTTAAGCAGCATTTCATTGCTAAATTTTCCACCAGTGTTCCCTTATAGTAGGAGTAGAATAGTTCTGATTTCTTCTTATTTCCAAAAAAATATACAGGTAGAAACTACGTTTATGACCCTCCGGATTAAAAGAAAATTTTAACCTGTGAAGAAACAGGACAGAGGACCATTGTACACCGCGATCAAAAATTAGAAAGTATGGGCTGCCGCATTGAAATTGGAATAATTACCATTCATGGTCATAAAAATAGATACTACTCATTAAATTAGGAAAGAATACGATATGAAAATTTTAAAAAAGCCTAAGCACAATTTTTTGATACAGTCCATTGCAAAGCAGTGGAACGTGCCGAACCCGTCTGTATTTACTTGTAAACCATTGTGAACGGTAATCGGCTGTTCGTATAATGAGTCTCATAGATTGTTGCTCGATACTTTACCAATAGATTTTTACAACAATTATTTTAATTCTAATATTCCTTCAGGAACATTTAATTACAGTCTGTATTAAACAAGAAAGTTTATTTTTGTGATACTTTATTCTTTTTTTGATTACATAATATTAGAGTGGCGTTTTCTGCTCAAATATTTAGGTATAATTTAAAATGCGTCGCTAACACAATCAGTAATTTTATTTCAAGGAATTATTTTTAATACTATATTGAATTCTGCTTTTAAAAATTATTGTTACTTTATTTGATACATTATTATTTTAATAGCAAGGTAACAAAACAGAATTAACTTGTTTGTACTTTAGATGGGAAACTTTTTATTCTTTAAACGTCAGTTTTAAGCAGTGGCGAAAACGCAAACTACACAACAATAGTTTCTCTAGTGAAATGCTATGCCAGTGCTAAATTGATTGGATACTTGTCTAGCTCAACGAGAATATTAACCATWKAATTATCGTGTTTATGGTTTGCGCTTGTATGCATAAAAATGTGTAAACTACCCCATTATTTACACCCCCTCCCCGCATATTTTACATAATTCATTATTTAAAAAAATCTCCCTCATCATCAAAGCATTGCTCTCACCWCCAAGTGTTGAAACMGCCACGATCTCATCACGCTGGTCGCGTGCTTCGKCAGCACCCCCCTCTTCTGCTTCCTCCCTCCCCTGCTGGTGAAGTCGCTGTCGCAGTCGTCGGCGGAACCCCCGGGTGTCGTGGGGGCCGGCGACAACGGTCCGGAGCCCTCGCTCGGGGGCACAGAGCATATGTTCGCCCCGATCTGGGACAGCGGCGTCGAGCCGTGAACGACCAGCGCCTCGCAGGGGGGTTGGTGGGCCTGCGGCAGGGGAGGGGTCGATTCCGGGTAGGGGGGGACGGTGGGGTACGAGGGGGCCTCCAGCTGTCTTGAGATTAGCGGCGGAGCGGATACAACCTGAAAATAAAAATGAATTATGAAAAGTATCATCTTCGTTACTAAGAATTAGAATTAAATTATCGGTATTGTGATATAATGAGCTACAGTTAAAAAAAAAAACAGTGATATAATTAACGTGTGTGTTGAATTTTGAACACCCTGTGTATTTAAAATAATTTTTACACCCTCATATGACACCTATTCTTTTTCACGGCTATATGAATGGAGAAAAATGATTTTTTTATGAATCAAACTGCCAAATTTATCAATAACTTTATTTCTTTGTCAGAAAAAAATATTTGAAAATTATTAAACTCATTCATAACTCTGGCTCGAAGGGATTTATTCATAATTATTCTTTTATTTCTGTCCTCTGTGTTACATTTTTCTTCAATTGGGGATATGCATTTGTCAACAATCTAAATGCAAGATTTTTTTTAAATATTAGTCTTTAATGCTCTTTTTTGAGCTGATGGCTTATTTTACACTAGGAGTTCTTATAAAAAATCTAAAGGAACACTACTAAATTTTACTTCCGCGGCATGCGCTTTCTACTTAACTAACATCATCTGAAAACTTTAAATACAAAAGATGAGACACCCTGTAAACTAACCACAAAAATATTGTAGTATTGTATTTTGTGAATTAATCTCAAACACGATAGAATGGTCATTTCATAATGGTAGGATAGTATTGTACTATACTATGGTGATACTACATGAGAAGTCACCCAAAAGAATTTTTGTTTTTCCATAGTTATTTTTAAAATGAAAATGAGTTGGTATCACTCCAACAACAATCATGCCCGTTCATTTCACTGTTTAGCATAACCGTTGTTACTGAAAAGCAAAACTACAAGTCAGTCAACACTGTTTAATTCTTAGGAAAAAAAACTTATGGTTTTTGATGCCAGATTCTTGAACAATTTTGCTGTTAGTAATTAAATAATTGCCAGCACCATATCAAATAGTATACATACTTAGTGTTTCTGATTCGAGAGTCTAGCAATCATACTGCACATGGTATTTTCATAGCAGGGTTTTACTGGTTTAATTCTATGTTCTGTATCATAAAAACTTAATCACTGAATGAAAATTATTTAATGAAATCAAGTAGAAATTGTGGAACTTTATTGTCTGCTGCTGAAAAGTAGATACAATAAAATTTCTTTTTCATTCTTACGACAAAGAGTGTAAATTTTATGTGTACAAATTAACTAATTTGTTTTTAAATCTTACTAAACCATGCATACTTACGGGTTGTGATGGACTTATCGAATACTGTACAGGACTATTTGAGTCTGAACCACTTTCCGAGTTACCATGAGACATCATGCTGTTATTGTTGCTTTCCAAGTTGTTCGTTACTCCCGATGGCACTGGAAAATTCAAAAACTAAAATGTGACCTTCCGAATCACCAGCATAACTCACCTTGTGGATAATCTGACCGCAGTAGGTTCTCTGATTGCATTTTCCCCTTCAAACATGTTATGTAACGATTGCAGAAGTCTTTGCACAATTCCTGGACTTTTTCTAATTCCAACAGGTGTATCCTTAGTACTTGTATTGCTTTTATCATCTGCAAAGTTGTAATACAGTCAAATTAAAATGATGTTTCGATAAAAACAACGATTAGTAGTAGAAGGGGATTTTTTTTAAATCAGGTTGACGTTGTAGTGTCAAAATTCTGTATATTATAAGAAATTATAAATATGAGAAAGCAATAAAGAAATAAAAATATGACATTATGCATAGAGCAGTTTCTCTGGCCAAATAAAGAAAAGCAGTTTATAAAACTTCTGAGAAGAGTAAAGAATCAAGCTACAGGCATTTCATTGATTTCGAATATTGACAAAATACTGAAAAAAATAATTTATGATCAAATTTGTACTTCTGTTGATAGACACAATATAAATCAACCCTTAGCAATTAGGTTTTGTTAAGGGAAGTTGGCACAAAAGATGCTTTACAATTTATAGCTAATTTAATTTGCAATAAACGATAGAATTAGACCTATAATTGTAACTTTTGTAGATTTGGCAAAAGCCTTTGATACGGTTGATCATGGAATACTTTTTAATTGTGGAATTAGAGGCAAGGCAGACAGCATTCTTTATATGCCGATGATACTGCTTGAGGATTCTTCAGCTTCTACATAAAATAAAATGAATTAACATCTGAACTTTTTTCACAATTGGTTAGAATTAAATAGATTGTCCCTAAATGTTGCAAAATTGTATACATGACCTTTATAACTATAGAGATAGTGTACCAATAACTTTAGATATAAAAATAAAGAAGGATTGTATGAAGAGGGTGGAATAATGCAAGTATTTAGAAGAACTAAACTTTGTTTTTTCTAAATTTAGCTAGAACTATGCAAACGAAGTGTCTTATGATTATTTATTATGCCTTTTTCCGCAGTATTATCGGTTAATTGGTCATATAAGGGCAGAGTCTACTCTAGACCTATGAATATAGAACAAATGTTTGCTTTTGAATTAGTAGAAGTAGCTATAAGAATATTTAGTGCACTGCCCAATGGTCTTAAAGCTTTGGAAAATAGCAAAAAGCTATTAATGATATGAATTGCAAGTAATGTTTGAAATTCTTAATTAAAATCTTAATTAGAGTTATGGATTACATGTGTTTGTGTTGTTAAGCATGGGATTGAGAGACTGCTTGTTGCTATAGGTTAGTAGAATTGTAGTTTAAAGTTAAATATTGTACCAGACCGTAGGAGAAACGTTTTTGTACATTTCTCTTTTCTTCAAAGCTTGAAATAACTTCACACGGCTAATAGTTATTGAAGCCACTTACAAGTCCATCTATTTCTGGTTCATTGGCTAAAAAAGGCTTCCTATCTCGCTCCTGGTGTTGCACAAAGGCCTGAATATCTAAATTAAACGCATCGCTAGACTGTGGGTCGGAAGATTGCGTTGCCAACTCGCATCTTTCGAACAGCAACGCGAGTAGTGGAAAAAGAGGGTGCCTGCAAAAGAACAATCGAGACTCAGACATTAGATTTCCTATTTTTGATGTTTCAACTCACTTATATACTGCCCTTTTATCGGCCTCAAACTGAGCCTGGTCAGTGTCAGCGGGAGGAAAGACTGCAGTCGCCAAAGGCTGCTGTGGCCCTGCATCAGGCCCCGGTGGTACACTCAGCATGGCGCTCTGAACACCACAGTCCATGTCATACTACCTGAAAAGAAAAACAAAGATTCAGGTGGATGCCGCCAAAAATAAAAAAAGAAGATAGTTAAGAGAATTCTATGTTATGTGTCGATGATATCTACAATGAATATTTTGGTTTCACAAAAAAAATAAGTATCTCGACAAACTTTAACAATTTAATAATTCTAAACACTGGATGGGTTTTTAATAATTGCAAAAATGAAAAAGAAAGATAGAAAAAAGTATTTTTTATAAAGGTTTAGGTTTCACAAAAAAATTGTTTAAATTTGATAGGTTCATGTCTCAAAATGAAGACCAAGCTTTAATAATTCAAAACACATACTTCAGAGGTCACTAAAAATTTGCAAAAGTTAACAAAGATAGGTAAATGCTGTTTAAAATGAAGACCAAACTTTAAAAATTCAAAACATGCACTTGCACTTTAATGTCTCTAAAAATCTGCACAAATTAACACATATAGGGAAAAGAGTGTTCTTCCGCACATTAGAAAAACACTTACAATGAGGTTTTCATTTCACAAAAAAATGTTTTAAGTTTCATAAGTAAATCTCAAAATGAAGACCAAACTTGAATAATTCACATATATTCGGAATGTTTCTAAAAATCTACAACACTTAACATATATAAATGAAAGAGTACTGTACCACATAAAATTTCTCTTATGTTGAAAGTTTTTGTTTAACGAAGATTTAGGGCCATATCTTGATAATTCACAACACATACTTAAGAAGTCTTTAAAAATCTGTAACAGTTAAGAAAAATGGGTAGAATAGTACTATATCACGTTTCAAAACGATATTTATAACTGTTTCGGTTTCACAAAATAATTGTTTAAGTTTGATGGGTTTGATTGGCTTAAACAAAGTCAAACATTACAAAATCAAAATACATATTTTAGATGTCTGTAGGATCTGAAACAATGAACGGAAGGTAGACATGTTTCATGTATCAAAACGACTTTTACACTGAAGGTTTTAGTTTAATAGGTAAATAATGTCTCAAAGTGAAGGCCAAACTATAATAAATCAGAACAAAAATCTGAAATGATTCTATTCTATGCAATGTTTCTGAAAATCTGCAAAATTTAATACAGATTGTTGAAATGTGGTTTAATGAAAAAATAATGTTAAATTTTATAGGCAAACAGTATCTTAAATGAAAGCCATACTTATAATTCAAACCACATATTTGCAATGTTTTTACGAAAATCTGCAAAACTAAAGAAATTTAAACAGTTTGATAGGGAAATAAAGCCCAAACCTTAATAATTAAAAGCGCATACTTGAAACGTTCCTAAAAATCTGCAAAAATTAACAAATGCACGCCAGACCATCAGGCTTTGATACTGTCAATATATACATCAATAATTTTGTCGTATAAAAGCTGCAAAAATATAGAGTTGTTTTGTAATAGCACGACTAATGTTAAATTGGAATAATATCTAGTGTTAAGAACGAAATTTTAGATAGAAAACAATTAATGCATCTTTCTGACTGGCAAGCATTTTACAATTAAATACTTCCATAACAACGCAAGTTCAAATCTGTTTACAGTAGTTGTTTCGTGCTTTTTTACACGGTTTTTAAAATATCGATCCCAGTACCCCTGTTAGCATGCAGGGCAATCATAATACCATTAGGGAAACAATTTCTGCGCGGAGGAAATTAGTTAAATTAAATTTCACCAAAGAGATGAAAATATCTCGCAGACACGGACTTGAAGGCCTTCGTTATGTAGTGTTTTAATTGTTAAGCGGCGGAAGAGGTTTTGAGTGCTTTGTAGGGCTGTGAAATACGACAGATTTTAGGGGAAATGGTGTCTTTTTGTAAATGCCACTGCCACTGCTGCGATAACAATTTCAGGACACATTTTGAGCACTTGTCATTTGTTACTTTTGGTTGCATTTTCAATTTCGTTGGGCGCGTTTTCGTTTGTAAAACAAACAAACCTCTATACTGTATTTTGCTCGACCTAAATATTTAAAATGAAATGAATTGTATTTCTACACTCTAAGTCACACTACTCAATTATCAAGAATATAATAACATCGACATTGGCAAGTAATCAAAATTTTGCATTCCTTAAGAAGTAAAAAGTTGGTTGAATTTTAAAAGATCAAAAATTTTTAATGGAAAATTTAATTATTATAGAAAACCATTACCAAGGAATAATTGGCTTTTGGGTAAACACGCAAAGAGCAAATGTTGGAAAAATAGATATAGCCATGAATTGGGATTGTTTCTTAGATGCCTATAATATCAGGGACATCATATATGCTTCTACTGTTATAGAATTTGCGTAAATTAAGGATTCCTTTTTAATTTTCCCATCTTGACAGAGACAATTAAACCCAATCTGACCATTCAACTAACTTTTAACCTATTTCGGGTCTCCCAGTTCTCGAAGGTTTGGTCAAAGCAAGAGATCCCGCTTTCTAGATAGACTTCGATCGTCTCTTCTTCCGTCTGCCGTGGAAATAGGGGGCGCACACCACCCCTCGGCGCAAAATGAACAAAACACGGCGTGGCGCGTCTTATCCATTCTTATTTCTCTATATTTAAATTGCTACATGCTTAAAATGTTTATGGCGTCTTTACGCGCAATTTGAATACTGTAAAATACTGCCGGTGGAACACGACGCGAATACAAACAGGTGACATGGACGCCTGGGAGGATAATGCGGTGTTTTTTATGCAGGGGATGCCCCTTACTTGGATATTGAAAATTTAAAATACAGCACACTGTGTGTGTGTGTATCGGAGGTAGACGAGGGAGTGTTGTATTTGCAGTTAAAACTAGGTGGTGATCAAGAAGATGATGACTTTTGACCCCCTTATATTCAGATTATAACACACATTGTAATATGTAGAACTAATTTTGGTAGTACTAGGTCTTTCGAAAATCTTCTGTTGAAAGAGTCTGACGAAATAACAAAATACAAATAAAAAAAAGCAAAAAATTAAGAGGTAATTTACAGACTCCCTCTTTACTACTTTTTGCACATGTAAAATAATAATAGATCATAGACAAAGGAAATACACAAACATGTTTTACAAAATA
Organism: Rhyzopertha dominica; assembly: GCA_025024175.1. Taxonomy (NCBI): domain Eukaryota; kingdom Metazoa; phylum Arthropoda; class Insecta; order Coleoptera; family Bostrichidae; genus Rhyzopertha; species Rhyzopertha dominica. Next base: position 560,380 of record QCXZ01000075.1, read on the forward strand.
TATGTCTAAGTATGCCAAAAAAAGAAATCCTGAACGTACATACATAAAAAAATGTAAAGAAAAAGAATGTTTCAATAGTTCAAAAGAACTTTGCCTTCGAAGAATGTGTATCTAAAAAATACTCTATTTCGGTCCTCAGAAGATTTATATTTTGCTTATCTGCCCTTTTCAGACAAAAAGGTTGCGAGCTTTGTGAAATTACTGGAACAAAAGAAAATGAATTTTTTCATTTATTTCTTTGCTGTAATTTTCCGAACTACACTTCTTCGATTTAAATTTCCAACCCAGATACCAGCGGTCATCAAACTAGACTGTAATAGTTTTCAAGCATAATACTAACACTATTATTTTTATCTTCATCCAATGACAAATTTTCGGTATCTCTGTCTTCTGCATAAGACAATTCCTTCTTCATCTTCACTTGTTTCCAAAATAGTTTCAAAGTATTTTCTGTCACAACAGCTGTACTGATCCTTCCAAATTGTTTGAATAAATTAAGATTAATTCATTGTACAAGTTTCTAGGTACAACGATCTGAGAATCATTTGTTTTTTTCAGGAATATAATCTTATGTCAACACTTTTGTCTTTAGGGAGAGTGAAAAAATCAATAAGTTCATAAAATTTGCCCAAGCATTCCAGACCGTTGTCTTAGAACATTGAAGGGTGAAACTATGCCTGATTTAAGCTCTCAATTTTCCAATATAACTTTTTTTAAACCGTATAGTTATTTCACTGCTACCATCAGAGTAATCCAATACATTCGGTATAGAAGAGACTGTACCCAAAAAGGGGCCCAAAATAATAATTAATTATCAAAATGAGAGAAATATTGGTCGCACTTTTTAGATTTGACGGATGGGTTTATTATAAAATTCATCGATACTTTGTTAATTCAAAAGCTTGTACAGTTTGTATCTAAAATGGATTTGTAGATTACACTCGTACTACTAAAAATCACACCTCTATTTCTTTTTTTTTCTTACTTGAATCCAAAGTTTCTGCAACTGGTAGGCTTTATTCTAATACAAAATAGTACATACATAGAAGTAATTTCAGCTCTAACCGCATTTATTTTATTATCGTGAGTAATTCACATTACTACTTTTGATCATTTTCTCATTTAGTTTTTGTTACCCGATAAATATATCTTCTATATTATCTCCGTTTTTTTTTTACCTTTACGATACATAGGCGTGACCTGTGTGCTATACAAAAATTACTTTGGCAAATAATGTATTATAAACATGTAGGACTTGATATTTATGTATCATACATGTGTGTGTTGGCTGGGCAGGGTGTAATTTATAATATTTGCTACTTTTGAGTGGTATAGGAATTTGTGGCATTAATTTTTCGAGTAGAAGAAGCCCATTCATTGTGTTTTATGTTGTTCTTCCCTGATGATGCCGGTGCTTCTTTTTTTCTCTACCTCTCGATACGTTCGTTCTGTGGGAATGTTATTGAATCCCCCTGTTCCATATGACTACTGTTTTCCTCTATATTTAGCATTTTACAGAACCACCCTATCCACTTTATAGCCCTGATTTAGCACTTAGCGACTTCTTTTTATTAAAAAATACGAAAGTTCTCCGAGGAAAAAGGATCTCGATTAGATTATGTTCAGAAGTTATTCGATATCGTCCTGAATGTAGTTCCGAATACTTAAAGATTTTTGACGTCTTTTTCTTCTGGACTTCTAATCTGCCCATCACTTTATTTCGAACCTTCCCAAATCTACAACGCAATAATTGCTCTAAAGATGCGATTTTAAACAATATCCAACCCACCCGTCTCCCCGAAATCCCCCATCATCCCGCGACCCGGTTATCCCGTTAAAAACAGCTGTTCCCCCGAAATTATTAATAAAAGTGGCTCCTGAAGGATTTGCGGGCCGCTGCGAAGAACTGCAGCGGCAGACACTTCGATATATATAATGTTTAATTCATCCCGAGGACGCCGCCGCCGCTCCCGAACACAATTATTGTACTTTTGAATCTACCCCATGGTGACACTTGTTCATAATGACCTCCACCCGCCTTATCTGAGCCGGCGCACCGCCCCCACGCCACCCCCTCGGCGGTCGGTTTTATTTGATTTGTTTTGGTGTCTTCTGCTTCGTCTACTTCATTTGAGACGATGATGTCGAGGTTGCACTCGAAGGGACGACGTCTTTTTTTAACTTGGGGGCGGCGTGGATTTCGTTGTTAGCTGGTTGGCGACCCCCTTTACTCATACAACCCTAAATTCGAATGTTTAAACGGTTATGGGACGCTAATAAAGAATGCTGAGTCCAACCATGTCAACAAGTTGGAAGATAGAGCTTTATTTTTGGGAAGTTTGATAAATTTCAAGAAAAATTGCTCAAAGAATTAACCAGCCGGTGGTCTTGTAATATTCAGGATGGGGCTATAGTTATAAACAAGATATTAGATGTTTCACGAATGATAATGACCCTGACGAAATTAAAAATGCAACCCAAAATATATTTGCAGAGGCAACAATAATTGTTCATCGTCTTAAAAAGTATAAAACGTAGAGAGCTGTATAAATTCGTAAATTTTGACGTAAACTTCAATCATTTGCTTTAAATAAATTCGGTATTGTAAAACAAATTTTATTTTTGAAAAATGTTTATTCAATGAATAATAATTGCTCAAAATGTCACCCTCCGCTGTTTTCACAAGCTTGAATTCGTGCCCAAAACGATCTTTTAACATGCATTAACATTTCTGGAGTGATGGATCTACATGCATCACGTGTTTTATTTTCTAAATGTTCTACACTTTCAATTGGTGTTTGGTATACTTGCTCTTTTACCATTCCCCACAGAAAAAAATCCAAAGGAGTAAGGTCCGGGCTTCTCGGTGGCCAAGGATTAATTGAACCTCTTCCTATCCATCGGTTAGGCAAAACCAAATCAAGACGATTTCGCACTATTCTATGATAATGCGCAGGTGCCCCGTCTTGTTGGAAACATAGATCTTGTCTTACTTGTAAATTTAAATTTTGGAGAAGTACCGGTAAAATGTTTCTCAAAAAAATTAGGCAAGTATTGCCGTTTAAACTATCGCGAAAAAAATAAGGCCCAACAATTTGATTCCCCAATATTCCGCACTAGACATTCGTCGAGTAGATACTTTGAAAATATCCTTCTCGAATCCAACGTGGATTTTCTTGCGCATAATAATGCATGTTATGTTTGTTAACTCCACCATTTTTAGAAAATCTTGCTTCATCTGACAAGCAAATGTCATAAAATCTCTTGACTTTTTCAGTGGTGGCCAGTTTGTACTTAAAGTTTATCCAAGTCTCTTGGAAATTGTATCGGCAGGACCTCTTCTATTTGGAAAACGTTGTCTGTATAAATGGGCAGCAGCGAAAGCATTTTTCTTGTATTCATATCTGTTTTTAATTATTATTAATTATTTTTAAAATAACACCATTATGTAGAATAACCACATTGGCTATGAGAATGTATGTATGTATCCTGTATGATTTCAGTCCTATAATTTACTGGAAAAAAATTGAAATAATTGTTTTCAAATACCTTAGAAGAGGTGGTTTCTAAGTCAAAACTTTAACGAGCTATTTCTCTAAAACAAAGCAATATAGGAGTGGTCTTCAAACGAAAATTTTTGCTTAGAATTACGTCTTCTATTATCCTACAAATTATTGTCGTATCCTCCTAAAAAATGACAACATGCTATCCAACTCTTTACATGTGTACAAATAAAGAATTGCGAACTAAAAAACTGACCAAAAAAAAGAGTTGTGAAATTCCCAGTTTTCACTCTAATTATGTGTTCCTTTCATAATTTTCGAACACATCCATCCAATATTAACATAACACATACTGGCTTCCAAACAATTTTTTCCTTCAAACTCCACTTGCCTTGATGATTTACGATCCAGAATCACTTAGGATTCGCTTCTTGTCGAACGGAGAGTGCAAAAAAGTGACCGGCGAAGCGTGTATAATTTCACGGACCGGTTTTATGTCTAGCTGGGGGCAACCCAAATGGCGATTATTACAGATATCTCGGTCGTTACTTAACATACTAAAGTGTCTAAATTTCATGAACCTGCCAGCCCGACAGGCATGACATTTAAAAATACGAGCTGGCTGGGCAATTTGCTGTGGACCGAGTTGTTAATTAAATGTGTAGCAATACCAAATGGACATTGGGTGATTATAATTGAGCAAGTGCGATTTTGGGGTTTTCTGTAACGGGATATTGTGGAAATTAATTAATTTTGTTAGTTTTATTAATTTACTGGTTATCGCCAATCATTTGAAGGCGCAGTTTCAGATGAATATACTTGCAATCAAATGTTGATGCAAAAAATGATAGATTGATGAACCATACTCAAAGGTCAAGAAGAATTTTCAAAAACTAAGTTATTCGTACAATGAATTATGGATTTTTTATGGAGCTTCCAACAGTGTGGTCACAAATTAGCTACTATCTTTTGTTCTTGAACAATGAGGATATTCTTAATTTTGACGTGTTATATAAACATCTTCCTTGTTTCAAACAAACCGTTTTTTCTCTACAATTACTTTATACAGGATGTTTCACGAATTAAAAATGCAACCAAAAATACATTCTCATAGCCAATGTGGTTATTTACATAATGGTATTATTTTAAATATAAATTGGGAATCCATGACGGCTATGCGCTATGGTTCCTATCACTGTATTTATTAAAATTATGAAAAAACAGATATGATTTTGATTTATGGTGAATGCAAGAAAAATGCTTCCGCTGCTGCCCGTTTATACAGACATTTTCCAAATAGAAGAGCTCCCGCCGATACAATTTTCAAGAGACTTGAATTAACTTTAAGGACAAACTGGCCACCACTGAAAAAGTCGAGAGAAAGAACAGCAACAGGCCCTGACAATGAAATTAGAGTATTGGAAATGATTGACGAAAATCATCATATTAGTCAAAGGGTAGTCTCAAGAGCAACCAGTATTAGTCTGTCTTCAGTACGCCGAATAATTAAAGGCAATCAATTTCATCCGTATCACTTGCAATTGGTTCAGGCCTTAAAGGAGACAGATTATCATAAAAGACTGGCTTTTTGTAACTTTTTTCGGGAACACCAAAATTTGAATGCGAGATTTTATGACAACATTTGCTTCTCAGATGAAGCCAGATTTTCTAATAATGGTGGAGTTAACAAACATAACATGCATTATTATAGCCAAGAAATCCACGTTGGATTCGAGAAGGACATTTTCAAACTATCTACTCGACGAATGTCTGGTGCGGAATATTGGGGAATCAAATTGTTGGGCCTTATCTTTTTCGTGATAGTTTAAGCGGCAATACTTATCTAAATTTTTTAAGAAACATTTTACCGGTACTTCTCCAAAATGAAAATTTACAAGTAAGACAAGATCTACGGTTCCAACAAGATGGGGTACCTGCGCATTATCATAGAATAGTGCGAAATCATCTTGATTTGGTTTTGCCTAACCGATGGATAGGAAGAGGTTCAATTAATCCTTGGCCACCGAGAAGCCCGGACCTTACTCCTTTGGATTTTTTTCTGTGGGGAATGGTAAAAGAGCAAGTGTACCAAACACCAATTGAAAGTGTAGAACATTTAGAAAATAATAGATCCATCACTCCAGAAATGTTAACGCATGTTAAAAGATCGTTTTGGGCACGAATTCAAGCTTGTGAAAACAGCGCAGGGTGACATTTTGAGCATTTATTACATTAATGTTATTGAATAATACATACATTATGTATGTAATTAATAAAGTACGTATAGGTACTTAACGAATTTATTGACTGATGTGTGCAAGTAGATGTTTGTTAAGGGTACTTTAAAGATCGATCTTTTTTTAAGTCACCTTCATCTTGGTAACATCTAAGCAACTTTATAGAAGCTTGAACATATGGGTGTTGTTACGCATTTTTAAAACATATAAAATATGGCTTCTTAAACAACAGATTTAACATCAGTAAAATCGTAATAAATAGCTAGAACAACAATGAAGACATGCAATACACGAACTGCATTGTAGCTTGTTATTTTTTTTCACAGTGCAGTGACTTTATAACACGTCTTTTGCCTCAGTACCAGCTTGTTCTGTATCATTCTCTTCGGTCTTTCAAGTGGACGAACGGCGAAATACATCCGTCTCAAACCTACATATAATAAGTGCTAATGGACAAAGTAAGCCAACAAATATGCCCGTTCATGCCCAACCGTTAAAAGCTGGCATTTTTGTTAACAGGGAAACTATACAGGTTCGACCGTTTCAGATTTTGCATTGAAAAAGTAAAACTGATACTGAGCTCGTCTAGAAACAAATACATTTTCCATAAAATCGTTTTTTGTTGTAAACAATTTTTTTTTCAAAATTAGACTGAAAACATGCGCTGATACAGATCCATTTATGTCTTCAGAATCAATCAAGATGACTTCCAATATTCGAGATCGTCTTATTTTCCATAAGTGTGGTAACCATCTTAAAATGTATACTTATAGATTTCAAGGATGTACTCGTAGTTTTTAAATTAAATAAGCAAGTGATAAATGATTGTGAAATGGGTAATTTAATTTAAGGTACACACCTACTATTGCTAATAACAACGATAGTGGTAAATTAAAATGATTTAGATACTGTTGTGTTTGATTCACAAGACTATTTTGCAACACTGTTAATTATGGCTTTATTTTTGTCGAATACTTTTTGTTAATTGATAGAGTTTAATGTTTTTTAAAACGAAATTTTATACCTACTCTTACATTTTATTTAATACTCTGTTTTTTCCTTGTGCAGGTGATTTTTTTTTGGATTGTGTATGCCAGTTAGTAACAATTTTTTCTTTTGTTGCAGAATTCTCCACCATGATGACATCGTTGGACTGTGGCTGAGTGCAACAAATAGTTGCATTCAGCCGGGTGAGTGCTAGCTATAGTTTTCTATCTCTTTACGATACATTCCAAATGTGCAAAGTATTTTTCCGTCTACACACTAATAAACGCGATATTTATTTCTGGGGAGGGTTTTTTCAAATCAGAGAAGTATGATCTCTTTTTATTAAAACCTGTACATAACTATTAACATTTTCTTTCAGCACGATCTTTCGGTAGCAGACTACGGGGTCTGTTCGCGTAGTTTGACCGGTAGTGTTATCAGCAGATGCTGTACGTTTAAAAAATGACAAATTCAACATCCGTTTCGTTAAGTGCCTTTTTTTCAGTCTTAAAATGAAGTGTATCACAAGTATCAAGTGTTATCTTAAATTTCACTCACGTAATTGGATTAAAATAAATAGTGCATCGAGGGACAAGAGGATTACAGCAGGGTTTTGTGGCCAAATACTGTAAGTTCCAACTTGGACGGTCCAAGAATTCAAGTTTTCTAACAGCAATTCTCTTTTGTTACAGGAAGTCTTATCGTGGGGGGTAAGACTGCATGATGCAGTGTTTGGTCGGGTGAGTGCTTTTCCTATGATTCCTTTTTGTTTGTAGCTTTAGTCGACTTTGCACATTTGGAATTTTTTTGAGGGTGGGGGAGGGAAGTGTACAGTGAAATAGGAGTGACTTTAAACCTTCATAGGTTGGTATGAGCAAAAATTTCGACTCCACAATAAAGAAATTAACTTTTTTTTCTTATTATACAGGTTTGGGAGGGTGAGACCCCAAGAACTTATGGGAAATATATGACCTAGTTGAGCAATCTAGTCTACTAGATGAATTACCAATTGAACTGGATTGGTTTTAGATTTTTTTTCTCTTGACATAGCTGAGCTTTGCAGCAGGAAATGTTTTTTAATTAACACAGCTATGTTCGGTACTACATCTAATTTTTTTGCAATCTTTGGGTGAGTTGACCACCATTTATAGGAGTTCTGAACAACTCTATCAAAACATACCAAAAAAAATTCGTATTCATAATTTTTGCACGTTAACTTATTTAAATTTTGAAAGGAGGTATTAACGTTTTTTAGACGCACAAAGTTTATTTCTTTCTTTAGCCTTGTTTGTCTGCTGAAACACGTGGCGTTTGGTACTCAATATCCCAACAAAAAAAAAGTCGAATTTTGTTAAATCAGGCGACCTGGGTGGCCCTGTTTATTGATCCAGCTCTACCATCCATTTTTGTGTTAGTAACTTTGGTTTAAAAAATCCTACTTGTCTAGAGTAATAAAGCAGCGTACCGTCATGTTGCAGCAACATTCTTTGTCGAATATTATTGGACACATCTTAGAGCAAATCCCACGAGTTTGATTTAGAAAAAAGCTTGTGATTGCATTTATAGCCCATTCTCAAAAGCTGCATTCTCAGGGCATAGACTTCTTCGTTCAGTTCTCGTTTGTAAAGGTGTGTAAACAAAAAATCTGTACGTGTGTCTTCAAGCTTTTTTTTATTCAAACATAATAGACTGTTTGAAAGTTGGAACATTTCTCGTGGCATTTTGAGCCATTTCAAAACTCGCATAATTTCTTGGAGGCGAATTTTACGTGGAGCGTATTTTACAAGGAAAATGTTTCTCTGTAACGATAAACAACGTATGATATTATTAGAAAAGCATGGGATACTCAAAAAAAAATGATTGAAAACAGAAAAGGAAGCTCCTAGAGTCAGAAACTGTCGTCAAGGACGCACGGTCGTTAAGAAAACTAAGTCGAAAATTTTAATTCACATATGTAGGAAATATTCTTAAAGCAAAAAACGTGACTTAGAAAACGAAAGTCTACGCCCAAATATAATCAAAAGCAGTTAGAAGAGGAAAGAAGTAAATTGTCATTATAAAAAAAACATTTTAAAACTAGATTTTTTACAAAAGTGAGATTAGTGGCTATAGAAATACACACATGACTACTGTGATGTAACGAAAACGACAAATCAAAATAGAAAAATTCCAATACAACAAAAATTATACCGTTATATTATCCAAGATACAACTTTTCCCAATTAAAAAATTAACGTGCAAAAATTATCAATATAAAGACTGTTTTTTTTTTTAATATGTTTTGATAGAATTTTTCATGCCCTGACTAATGGCGAAAACCACACGTCGCTATCTTTTTGACTTTTCGAGATATGCGTCGATTTTTAATATGCTGCAAACGTCTAATTTTTTAAAGAACATCAAATACTGTAGGCGACAAGTATGCTTAAAGAATGCCCTTCAATTTCAACAAATTCTTCAAAAATGCAACAATATATACAGAAAGTAAACTATCTTTAAGTTATAGGGTTTGGAAAATATCCATTTTGCGTCTTTATCTCGAAAAATGTAGATCGGAAGAGAAAAAAAACTTTAGGAAGCTTAGAAATTACCCCGGGAAAACAATACAACAGAATTGTACATGAAAAGTGAAGACAAAGTTTATGATTTATGATTGCCTACCTTCACATCTAGAAACAATCGAGATTCCAGCATTTCCGATAACAAAACACCATCGAAAAAAACAACGATCGCGTCCACCCACCGCAACACCTTTTTGGGGGCTCTCCCAAGAGTCGAACAACCTCTAAAACTGGTTGAAAGACTCGAGCAACTAAAGTGAAAGAAGCAACCGCTAACAATATTTACTAACAGATAGCTCAAAACGGTTATTCATACCCATCGACGTTAATGAAACTCATGCTACTTTAGCGTCCAATTAACACCCGATGGTGAAAAATTTACATACTAATTTACAGGCGGTGAGTAATGTTACATATTTTTGTTGTACCCCTTCTGGGCAGCATGTCGCAACATAACCTAACAATTCAGAAAAGTCGACAGGTTCAGAGAGAAGGGCAGATTCATTCGCACCATTTACCAACGACGTGTTAATCGTCAGTACAAACCGCGGGGAAAATCTTGAGGGAAAACCACCTTACTCACATCATCTCTTTTGGTTTTCCTTTGCTCAATCTCCAATGTCAGTTTCCCACAACAACATGCATTAAATAAAACAACACCGGCACACAACAATACGAGTTAAATTAACAAATGCACGTCGTCAAAACAAAAGAACATCGCGCGCAAACTTTACGGGCCGCGAACGCGCAATATTTTGTTTTTAAACGGGAAATTTTATGTTTACATGTCACCGCGACCGTAACAAATGACTTTCTGTCTAGACTACAAGACGTATGTCAATATTCGTCAAAATCAAAATGGCTACGCCTTTAATTCTCAAGCGCAGACTTGATCTTTGTACTTCTGTCTCGCTTGGTACGCCATATTGCGAGGCGTTACCGTATTGTGACGTACGTCCCGGCTAGATCGCGCTAAAACACGCCCAATATTTAGATAATTCCTCGTTTAGAGAGAGACTTAGCGCCAAATTCGACCCGTTCCGATAAAATTCCAACCCAACTCGTTTTTTGTACCCAGCAGCCCAAATTTCTGCCCTCAAATTCGTCCCTTGGCAATTTTTTCACCGATGCGTCAGCTGACATGCGCTATGTGACATTAACATCGCTCGTTTTTTGTTTTAACAAAAACAAAACGACCCGTTCTTGGACGTCTCGCGTCATTGGATCCGTTTTGTGTAACAAAAGCCAGCGTCGATTTTCGGCGTCTTTAATATTTGGGATGAAAGCGTACGTTGTAATCGACTGTTAATTGATGTAGGCCCCTCCTACTTTGATTCATGAAAAAAATGCTACCCTGGGGGGTTGGTACACTGCAAAAATTACCTTGTGCACGTGGTTATCGATTGTGGTGCGTTTTTTGTCGATAGATGGGGGTGGTTGGGCGATAACGTCGTTGCCAGATTTCGCTTTCTTACCTTCCGATCGGATTTTTTTCTGCAGTCGATATTGTACTTAAAATCATCACAATCATCAGTACCATAAAAATAATTAACGACAAAATGCATCCAGTAAATTGACATTCAATAATAACTGTTCGATTAAAAGTTCTTTAGATTTAGTAAACAAATTAAAAAGTTTTTTCAATTCAACACAATCACAAACTAAAATCTTCTGTCTTTGGATTTTCAGATTATATCAGTGACAATTTATACTGCATCCCATTTCCAACCCTTATGCCTTTTTAGTACATTAATATTTGTCCGAATACAGTATCACATCCTTTGCACACTACCAATTTTATGGCTACCTGTGTCTTCAATATCAATTGTCATTTTCATTATTTTATCGTAAAAACATGCCCTAGATTACCGAACACCAAAATTACCTGAAAAAAATAGGAATTGATTGCACAATATCAAACAAATAAAATGTAATTTTATTACTTTTGTTGTTAAATACTTTTCATTTGAAACATTGGACAAAAATTCCCTTAACAAGACACCATTTCTTTAGCTTATAACCTTTTCCTTGTTTTTTCAAAAACGCATGTTCACAGTATGCTTCAAACTTAACACAACTTTACCTTTGGATGATGTGCTCACAAATAGAACTTTTCAGTTTTTTGTGCCATTTCAAAAAAGTATGTTAATAAAACATTTCGAGGAGTATTACATTTTTTGCAGTACACCATTTTTGAACTTGACAGAAACTACTTCATTTTTTCTTAATTCTTTACCCAAAATTTACATTTGAGACAATGAGAAACTCTATTTATCCTTTCTTAGTAAACTTATTCTTAAGCTACCTGAAAATAATCTAAAAAGTACAAATTAGTTTCAAATATTATGGTATCTGGATATGTAGATGATTTTTTCAGCAATAGTTTAACAGAGAAATTAAATTTATTGTATCTGTTAATAAATTTCACTTATAAAGTAGAAAAGGACTCTTCTACTACTAATATGTAACAGTATCAAGAAATGATAATAAAATCATGGTTAATATTTACATAAAACTGACACCGATAATTAAATTAAAAACAGTTCTTACATACATTTTAGTACAAAATATCCATCTTTAACAGTTTGCTAAACAAACTTTCGATTGTTTCTAAATCTGTGATATAATATAATCATTATGACAAATTAGTACTGCTAACCATATTTTTTAACCAGCATAGTTATAATAAGTATATGCAATTCTGTTTTTCTGTGCATTCAATTTTACTTGTGTTTTTCTTTAAAATTCTCAATGAAAATGCCGAAAATCTAATGTAAACTTTATTAAAAATAATTATACATATAAAATACAGCAGGAGTAAAGTTAAAAAACTTAACAAATAAATTTTAATAAACATATACATATGAGTAACATATTTTTTGAAAGCTGCCTTAATTAAAAAAATGTTTAGCTACCAGGCAAGAGACAGATAACATAGATATGGCACAATACAGCTTTCTAACTGCGATACTTTAATTTTGGATGAGTATATGATAATAATGATACTTTTTTACAAAGTACAGTAAACAATTAAGATTTTTTCTTATCACACAAGCAATTAGAAAGCCATATGTTTAATTAATAATTCTAGGAAGACGAAAACTTTCTTGTTGATGTAAGACAGCTTTTGAAGCAGATCGAAGTTTAATTTCATTTAAATATAGGATCACAGTTTGCCATTTAATTTCTCACTATTTATACAGAGATTCGCTAAAAGTTTTGATAACAACCAAAAATAGAAGGATAACTAAAAATAAAATGGATTCTATATTGAAAAAGGATACAAAAAGTTCAGGTAAACATACATAAGTAATGGGTTTTTTTCATGTGTCTGCATTACTACAAAATAATTATTGTAACTGCCTGTCATGGTACTAAACAAACAACTGAAGAATGCAAATTTTTTTGAAAATTTCTGTTTCAGAAAGTCACCAAAATTGGCAACACCAGCATGTAAAGTGGTGATAGAATAATAGCAGTGTATTGTAGTTAAAAGTGACTTTTTGTGTCCTTGTTCATTGTAATATCCATCTGTATTTCTGGCAAGTTAATTTGATAGACTGTTCAAAATTCCCGATAAAAGTCCACTAAGATATAAATCTCAATATTGGTAACAAAATACAAAATCACTCCGAATCGCTTTCTATATCTGTGGCAAAATGTTCTTCGATTATATAACTACTGAATTCGATCACACATCTCTCATCTTTAGTAAAGACAGTATTATCCTTAATTTTACTACCTTCAATCTTCTTCAAGGCATACGCTATAACGGAACAATTCATGGCGTTGTTGTTTTCCAAGTCCATCGAAACTTTTGAACTTGGCAATTTATTTATGAAATCTGCGAGATCGATAAGTACTTGGCCTCCCTTTTCGCTGAACATGTTGCTTTTGATCAACAAGGTGAAGTCAACATCTTCAGGCCACTTGACCTGTTTTAGTTGCTCCACGAGAACTGGTACAGAATCGTCGTCCATGTAACCAGAAGAAAGATTTATTTTGAATTCCAGTTCGTTAGGGAGATCAATGTCCTTGAACGGTTCGATGATGCGAACTATTTTGTCCTCTCCTAGTATGTGTTGCGAGAAATCCAAGTGGAACTGTTTTCCACCCTTGTTCAAGCATTCGCTGACTTCTGTTGAGAGATCAGTGATGTCGTTTGTGTACATTTTCGATAGAAAATTAGTAAAGTTACGGTCTGAAACAAAATTGAGATAAACTGTAATTAATAGTCTCATTGTGTTGCTTATTACTCATATTACAGTTACATATCAAATACTGATAAGGTTTGCGATAAACATTCCAAGTAATCATAACAGTACAATAGAATTAATAAACAACATGCATGATGCTAAATCAGAAACTATTACACAATATTGTAATACTTGGTATACCCCTCAAACTTTTCATAAACTACCTTTAAGACACAATATAACATATAAAAATTGATAATATAATAAGTGGTAGCAAATAAATTAAATATGGGATACCTTAAGGCAAAGTATTGGGTCCTATTTTCTCTACTTTATACATACACAATATATTCACAATACCGACTACAAGAGGGCATATAATAGCTTACGCTGATGACACAGTTATACTTTTTACAGACAGTAACTGGACATATTTAAACAAGAAGGCAGAAAATGTTCTTCTTAAATAAAACAGTATTTTGACTACAAACTACTTATGATGAATACAACTAAATCTTTTCAGGTTATAAAAATGCCCACCCAACTAACAAAACAATAGAAATAAACAATGGAACAACATACATTGTTGAAAGTGTGAACGGTATAAAATATTTAGGAATAGAAATAGACAAACACTTAAAATGGGACATTCATATTGAAAAACTAAGAAGTATCGTGTACAGTTTTAAGTAAAGTGGCACTATGCAATCTGCATTACTTGCTAGTACTTACCAGAATGCCAATACCACAGCAACAATGAATGTAATATCTGCCAAAGTATTGTGCCTGGTTGTTTTTTATCAGAGATAACCGCTGACACCGAAAAAACCTGTTGCAAATTGCATAAACAAAATAATAGTCGTCAGCTGTCAAAACCAATGCGTCATCTATTAGTTCATATATGAACACGCCTCTTTAGCATCCCTACGTTGCCAGACTTCAAAATTTGCAAGATTTTCACTGATCAATGTACGTTTATACTTCAAATCGTATAAATTGGTTAGATGATAAGAATGATGGCAATTTTATCGCTTATTTATTGAAAACAGTTATAAAAAAGTAGATAAATCAATATAAAATATGCTTATTTAGTTAGTTAGTTAACTATCACAGCATGGAAAACTTCTCCCCACAAGTAAAGTATTCCCATATCTAGCAACCATTCCTTCTTGAGCCATATTCAGTATAGTGAAGTACGCTTTGTGCCATTTTCCACAATTCATTTCCGTTAGGCTCCTGCAAACAAAAATCAATGTACTTCTCCTATAAAACGATGAAAGTGTCAATACCTGTACAAAAAGTTCAATAATGGATGCAACACTTCAATTTTCCTATCCACCGCCAGTTCTTTGAAATATTCTCCCAAAACGTGTATGTCGAAATCCTCGGGTCTTATCGTAGAACGCAGCCACGTTCTGATGGCTTCTTTTAACTGTTCGTACGTCAACTTGCTGAATATCGATTTGCTCTTTTGCTGTTGGGGTTGAGGGTTGTCTACTGGTTTTTTTGGTTCTAAAAAAAAACATTGCATCATTTTAACACATTTTAAATAACACAACAACCAATGTGCCAGAAAACGAAACAAAATGTAAGTTCCTTGATCATCTTTTATGGATAAATTTAATAATACTTGGTATGTATACAATATTAAAATGGTCCACTACACAGTGATTTTTTATGTTCCTCTTTCTTTACAATAACAATTCGATATTCTCAGTATATTAATTTTGTGGTAAATCAAGAGATCTATAGACTAAAATTCCTATCCATTTGCTTATAAAAAATTTCAAGCCTTGAGAAGCTTCTAGTATTTACATACCAAATCAAGTAACAGCCTGAAAATTATCAAATATATATTGCTTATTTAGAAATTCCGAAAAATCAAGCTTGCCCCTATATTATACAGCTGATGTATATTATGTATCTTTGGTATTATTATTTATTTATTGGGAGAAATTGTCCCTTTTCTCCCTCCCAAGATATGTCACTGTTCTGCTTTATTTTTTTTATCTATATAGTCTGTTAATGTAGGCATACATGTGCATAGACTATATGAGTAATATTAGTAGTGATAAATAAATAAATAAGAATAATCAATTGTACATGTTTGTGACCCAACACAATAATTGAATTTGAAATAATTCAGAAACTATTTTTGAAATTTTCTATGGACTACCTGATTAAAGTTTGTATTTTAATACTTTAACTTAGAGATGTGAAAAACAATGTTTTTAAGACTTACCACTTGGCTTTATAGGTTTTGCCACTACCACCGCACTTTCCAAATTATATTGTCTTATTACCTCTTTTTTGAGATCCTCTGGTAAAGCGTTGAAGACGTCCAAGTCAATATTATTGGCTTTACACTGCTCCTAAATCACGGCATTAAACAAAAAACTACCAATGATCATTCAATCTTTTACCTCCAAATTTTTAGTGTTGCTTGGCTGGCACTTGAAATACTTATCCAATTCGTTGCTTTTAGTACATGTTATAATCTTCCGTTTACCCCTACCTCCACCCCTACCCCGTCTAGAGGTCGAGGTAGTTGATTTTGTTGCCACTGGTCTGTCGGGAATCTTTTTGTTTTGTTCCGAATGTTGCTTTATCTCATCAGGTTTTATGGTCGCTTTTTCTGAAGAACCTCGGTTAGTTTCTGCAATATCATGAAAAGGAAGTGATAAATTCATATTCTAAATTCAATTTCGATTTCTTTAAAGTTTGCAAGTTGCTAAATTTAAATAAAAATGCTTTGACGAAGAAAGAGATGATTAGTAAAACGTGGGGGTCCATGGTAACACGTAAGGTTTCTAACTGTATAGATAGAACAAATTATGAGACTAAAATTACAGAATTGTTAGATGAGGAAACATACCAAATATTATCCCGAGATTCTGCTTCAAAAATTTCCAAAATTACTAACCTCTTATCAAAACTTCAAATCTCTCAAATGAGGAGAAGTCTTTTTTGACTGTTTGCGATTGCAAGATACCTAAATTGTATGGTTTAGAAAAAAACCAATATATTCATCAAGAATTCTTCAGATTTTATTGATGTTATAAACGATATTTTAGTTAGTTTTGACGTCGTTTCATTAGCATATTATATCATTCCAACTTCCTGTCTATCTTCACCTGCTTTATGTTAATTGTTAAGTACTAGAAATAGAGAGTATAGTGACGGTTTGTTTGGTAGACATACAGTTATTTATTGCACATAATAAATCATTTTTGTTGAAAATGGATAAATATCTTACCTTTTGATTCCCTGCCCTGCTTCAAAAAATTACTGAGGGCCGTACTAACAGGGGGAAGTCTCTCCAACTTCGTTAATTGTATCCCAACACCTCTTAACTCATGACAGAGAGGACTGATGCGTTCAAATAACATTTTAGCTTCCTTAAAGATCGTAGAAGCATCAGAAATGGGAGCATTAGATGTAGTACTTTTGTTGATGCTGTCACAAATTCCGCAACCCAAAAACTTGGATGTTTCCTGCACAGAGAATGAAGAAAATAATTTTTTGGAAAAATTTCCCCTTTCGATTTTACCCACCACCGGTGCCCCGGCTGCCCTGATCAATAATTTTAACGTTAAACACCGTGCCCTCATTCCAGTTTCCGTCAGTCTTTTGTGGACCTCTTGGGAGAGACTTTGCAGGAAGTTTAGCGCTTCTTCCTTAGTTTTAAATCGAATGCCGTAATTCACGTCCGCGGATACAGATTTTCGCTCTTGATAAAAATTCAGTGGACGCTTGTCTATCCCGGATGCCTGTTCCTTTAAAATTTCACCGGCTTTCGGACCTAACTCTGATTGGAGGAGAGCCAAGGGTGCGGTCTACAACAGATAAAAATTAATCGAAAAGAATAATAATAATAATACACTTTATTAATTAGCACAAGGCTAGTATTTGATACATTGGAAAATAACATTTATTAATTTATTTAATGTTCAACATGAATACACGAAACAAACAACCCAAAACAAATTAAACAATATTCGCACGCTACCCAGTGCCTGTAATATAAACCAGCAACTGTGATTTGAAGCATCTAACATGAAGTGGCAATGAATTGTATTTTATAAAACCTTTAAAAAATAGAGATTTAGAGGCAATTGAGTAAGTTCTATTCACAAAAATATCACCAGCATTTCGAGTTTCATACTGATGAACATCATGTGCCCTAACTATCATTTTTGTTAGGTAAGGTGGCATGAGATTATTTATTATTTTATATATAAAGACCATCATAAGATACAGCACCCTATCCGCAATATTCAACCACTGTAGAGCAATCAACATAGTCCTAATCGGCGTGAGCCTGGCACACTTTAGAATAATTCTCATTGCATGATTTTGAAGTTTTTGCAAGCAAGACATCTTGTTAAGGTTGAACTGGAACACTATCGACGCACAGTATTCAAAATGAGGTTGTATAATAGTTTTATATACTCTAATGGTCGTTTCCATAGAGAGGAATTTACCGACTCTTGATAAAAAGAACAACTTTTTAGATATTTTCTTTTGCATGTAGTTAAAGTGCTCATCAAACGATAACAAGCAGTCAGTTGTGAGACCTAGGTATTTATATATCCTTACAATATCAATTCTACAATTGCAAATATGCAAATCTATTTTATCTAAATCTAAAAATTTATATTTGTATTTAGTAGTCACAATCATACCCTTAGTCTTTGATACATTAAGCTTTAATCTATTTGAAGCTAGATACTGCTCTACCTTTGCAAGAGTTTTATTCATTTTTGCTATTGCTACATCTAAATTACAATCACTTTCAACAAGTAATGTATCATCTGCAAAATTTACAAAATCACAACCAACAAACAAATCAATATCATTAATATATAATGTACCTGACTCTCTGTTTTCTACTACTTAAATAATTAGCCAACCACTCGTGCACCTTTCCCTGAAAACCATATTGAAATAATTTTCTGAGCAATATCGACCTGTCAATTGTCTCAAAAGCCCGCTTCAAATCGATAAAAACACAAACAATATACTTATTAGTGCTAATAACGGCATAAAATTTACTGAGAGTCAACTRGAGGGCACTCTCACAAGAGTGATTTTGCCTAAATCCGGATTGATAAGGCAACAATATTTCATATTTTTCTACGTGCTGTAAGAGTTGTCTGTAAACTACCATTTCCAATATCTTCTCAACAACAGGCAAAGTATGAATTGGTCTAAATTCGCTGCACCCAATAGTGTTTGCCACCTTTGGTATAGGAAATATAGTACTAATTTTAATGAAGTTGGGCACACAAGCACCAGACAGTGAAGTGTTAATGAAATTCAAAATAACATGACCTATAGTTTGAAATATTCTTTTTAGGATTCTAGAGTTAGTGTAATCATTCACATTGAATTTATTATCCAGACTGTTAACTATTTTCCTTAGTTGACTCATGTCCACTCGGCTGAATTCCGATAAATTTGGATATATATTGCTGTTTTTAAATTGACAAGAATCATTGTAATCTATATCACTGACAATTGAACCAATACTTTCTATAAAATAATTATTGAACCAATTCGCAATCTCCACAGTATCTCTTACCAAAATCATATGATCATCACAGTAGAAACGAACACAACTATAGTCACACTGATTTTTTGTATTTACAAGTTTTTTTAATGTTTTCCACATCATACTGCAGTTATCCTTAAAACAATCAATTTTTTTGTGGTAGTAACGTCGCTTTTTCTCCCTAAGAAGTAGCTGTTGTAGTTGCAAATATTGTATTAATTCAGTTAAAGAATACTGTTTTTCTGGTGTTGATTTTTCAATATTTATTGAGATCTTCATCAGGACTTCTACAATACCAAACAAGACATTTTTATGTTAGCTACCATTTTAAGTTTAAAAGACGTTTTGAGATTACATAACTGTTATAATGATAGTTATTTATACATTAGTTCTTCAAATTATGGAAATTAAATACAATATTTTGTCGTAAAAGGTTCCGTCAAATTTAAATTCAAATTTGAAGAAAAAAATAACAAAAACACTTTACCTGTACATCACTGCAAGTCTGTAACCCCAATTTCTTCAATTTTATGACAGTAGCATTCCCAACACCCGGTATATCGCCCAATGGTATCTCTGCCATAAATTCCGCCACGTCTTCTGGTCTCAAGTGAAATTGTCCGTTAGGTTTTGCTTTTTTCGTGGCCAGTCTGGCTTGTAGCCTGTTTTCTCCGAAACCTGCGGAACACGGACAGCCAGTGGCGTCTGTGATTTCTTTTCTTACGTGAGTCGCCCATTCGGTTACGGTCAGACCAGTTTCTTCGAGTATTTGAGMGATGTCGACGTACATTTCGTCGCAACTCACTGCMTCTATGTCTAGAGTGTACGAGGCAATCGTTTGGTAGAGTATAGTGGAGACCTCGCGATATTCCTGATGAAGAAAGAAGGAATTCATGAAAAAAGTCAGTGTGCTTTTGATTATAATAAGTTAAACGAGAGATTTTACTATTTCATGTTCCCTATTTTTCCAAACAGCTACAGGATTATAATACATAAAAAATTAAATGTTGTAGAACACAAAGATAAAGAGACAAACGTATTCCTACTAAATAGATCAGAGGATTTTTAAATAAATTCATAGCCACCAAAAAACACCTGTTGCCCAGCTTGAGAGACACATTATAAGTTCTTTTAGTTGTGCATTCACTCCCACTCTAAAACAGCTGTTTGTACCCTTTGTATTTAATTTTTTACAAGTAATGTCTGTTTGTGCTGATACACTTTTTCTTACTTTGCCTAAAAATAACCAGGTTCCCCTTGTAATAAGTTGACCTGCATTTTTCCTTTCTTTTTGAAACAATTGACCACTGTTCTGAAGATCCGTCATTTCTAACAATGGTAATGTTTATGAACTCATTAATTTTTTCTCTTGATGTACGTACTTCCAGTCCTGTTTTATTAATTGCTTTTTATTTGCAAATGTCTTAGTGCATCACTATCTTGATGGTTGTTATAAATAACACTTTGTCTGCTTTGTCTAGAAACATTTTTACCAGAATTTTCTTGCTGTAATTTTACCACCCATCTGTGTGTGTCAATTTGTCTATAAATGATTTTATTACAGTCATCCTGTTGCAGTTCTTTATCATTCCCATCCACTTTACTACAGTTATTTACATCTCTCTGCAGTAATTATGTATTTCAATCTCTTTTCCACATCATTTGTAACTAAATATTTTACCATATCCTCATTTATGATTTTTTTTATATCCATTTTCATGAACACTTAATTCATTCAAATGCTTGACATTATTTTCGTGCAAGTCCTTTTTTTTATTTAATAAAAAGAGTATAAAAGCCGTGAACAAACATACACTAACACAACAGAATTATATCTGAACAAGTTACATATTCTTCAGAATCACTCGTTTTTAATGATTTTTCCAAAACAGCATGTTGTTCTGTCAGCTTCTATGATAAGTTTTGCTAAATTTGTCACAATTTATTATCATCCTGGAGAAGCTTTTTCCAATATAAGCATAAAGCTCCATTGTCGGATTCTAACATCTTGTATCTTTTTTCCTGTGCTTTGAGACCTTGAAATTAAATTACCCAAACTAATATTTCATGAAGAAAAAGCTCCTACTTGTGCTGAAATTTCCGTTCCAGTTGTAAAAAAACTCTTTCTCACCTGAAAATCGTACGGAATAGTCTTCAAATCAGGACAGAGCTTTAACGCCGCGCCCAGGAACATGCCGTTTCGAACGCCGCGCTTCCTCGCCTCGTAACTGCAGCTCGCTATTTCCGATTTGGAGTCGTGTTCTCCGAGGGCTTCCTTGTCGGATATCTTCTCGTCGGGCCACAACTTGTTGAAGAGGGCTCTCTCCGCTTCGATATCTGTTCCCGGGCGACTTAAAGGCGCGTTAGAAGCCTTGGCGTGGGTCACGGCGACTGGTTTATCCCTTAGTTCGGGTCTTTTACGGAGACCGACAGACACGAAGAAGCAGTCCATGTCGATGTGCATCACGGTTTGGGGTATCGGGAATATATGGGGACTGCGGTCTGAAAAAATAATAAACGAAATTTGATGTTGTTGTTTACATAATTCACTTAATAATTTGCATATAAATAGGAAGATTAAGATTGTAAGTTTATAATTGTAACTTCAAGATTCAGACAAAAAAAATCTGTGTATTTCAACTCATTTTTTTTATGTAGAAACACCTTTCATTCATGTGAATTTTTAAACTGTGTCCCTAGATTATATCCTTGATTATTTTGCATTAGCTTATGATATCAACAGTTATAAAACCTTTCCAACATTTTTGTATTCATGTTCACTCGTGCATTTTCTATGAATAACACACAAGACAAACAAGATGTATATAGTATGTCTCTGAGAAAGAACCAGAAGTTTCATAAGAATGCCGTAATTATTAAACTATGTGAAATTACCAAGTGCTTCAACTTTATTTATAACTATATTCTAATTATGCTTTGTAATACATACTTGTTTTGAAAAAGCAAATTAGCATTGATAAGATGTTTTTGTAAAAACACTGTCGACATTTTTTTACAAAAAAAAACACAACCTATTAAACGAACAGACTATTTTTGCAAACAATTTTTTCCTTCAGAAAAGGGTCTGTAATTTTTGTGGAATAGTTTTATTTCCTATTCTAATAGGGGCAGTTTTTCTTATTGTCAGTTGTTTGTGTTCCCCCCAACTAGTCCTTTTGTTTTAATTTAACACTCTGTACTTTCCAGTTCTTCTAATAATATATAAACTACTCAAAATTCTAACCAAACCCCAATAACATTAACGCACAGTCCAATTTTCCTGCCACAATCCTAACATGAACCATTTTTAGTTGTTCTGAAAACCCTTCTATATTTGAAAATTAGGATCAAATGGCAGAATTTAAAATATATACAAAAACTGACACCCCAAAATACTTTTTGTGTTGTTCTTTGACTTTAAAGTTTTTGGTTAATATAGTACACATAATGAATTGATATTTACAATGTTTCAAAAGTTGGCATTACACATAAATTCGACTGGAATAGTATTACAAATTAAATACTGCATTATAGATATTTATGCTGCAACAACATGTTTTGTTTTGACAATTTAACAAACTGTAATATGTTGGCATATTTACGTCTTCTTTTACAAAGTTTAAAAATAAAAGTAACATTTTTTATATCGTATACATGTACAAAACTAGAATTTACAAAAAGATGTCTTCTAAAATATGAGAAGATAACATTGTAACTGCAAGCCAGTTATAAATTAACAGGTAGAAATTTATATAAGTGAAAATTATTGCAGCAAAAAATGTCACCTATCGGCAAAAACTGTTTGAATATTATTTATTAGCTACAAAATTTGAACTTCTAAACAATAAGTTTTGATAACAAAGCTCTTATTTGCTTGAAAAGTCACATAAACGAATCTCACTCATTCTAGCTATTAACGCCTCTCTTCCAAGAAACCTCCCGTCACTATTCTCTCGCATCTGCGTCACCATCTGTTTTAATTCAGCTCCCAAAGTAGATATCAGATGAAGCCTCGAGTTGCTGTAGAATTCTTCCAAAAATCTTGGATCGGCAGCCGTTAAAGTCTGTTTAGGTTTACAGTCTTGTTGATCACCAGCATCGAGCCGTTTAAAATTCAACTTGGGCTGAGTTCGGCTTTGGTTTGTGTAGAGGAGGTATTTCCTGTAATCCAGAAGTTTCCCTTCGCTAATGCTATCTGTTACCCACTCAGGGCTCACTATCGGTATGTTTCCCAATTGTTTAATCTGGAAGGATTAAAGTCATTTCGAGCTGTGTGTTTTGGACTAAATTTACGTGCCTTGACGTTCGGTAAATTTGAGGCAACGATGTGTGTGGTTCGTGCACTCTGATACGTGTGGTATTCCCCTCCGTGCGCTGCCATTAGATGTTTAAGTTCATCCGCGGTTGGGGCTGTACGTCCGTTAACGTATATCCCGATACCTTTGAACACATCCGACAATTTTTCAACCTGATTTACTGTGGCTGTATTAAACTGAGCGACCAGTTTGGCTTTTTTTGCCTCCATATAACCACCCTGTGAAATGCGGGAACAATTAATTTAAGTTGTCTTAGTTTATAATCACTCTAGAATTGTTTACCCAGGCTTTGAAACCGTTATCTTCATCATCTTCGTCGTTATTTGCTTTTCTACGTCGCATTTTTGTTACAAAACGTACAAAATCAGTGCTAGGTTATGTGGCTCAATTTTGAGACGATAGAACTACAGAGTAGGTTATGTGTGTGACCGTGTGGGTTATTTGAACTATAAAATGTTGTAGTGTGTCGTAAATCTAGCGGTAGTAGACTGTGGTAGTAGTTCTACTGTACAAATCGTAGTTTACACTGCACCAGTTTAATTTGAACAAAACGATTCAAATAAAAAGCGATAAAACGATGGAATTAACTTTAATCAAAGTAGAGGTAAGGTTTTCATACAAACAGAACAGCGTTTCTTGTTAATTTTGCGTTTATTTTCAAAGTCCCAAGATGAAGACGTTGATATTGAACATGATTATGATACAAGTGAATTTGTAAGACCAGAATCCTTGAAAGATTGCCACGAATCCAAAAATGAAGAGAATACAAAGCATTGCAGTGGTTATTTTAAGGAAAATATCAACCTATACGAGAGTTGTGATCATTTTATCGAACAGGATCGTCCCAAAAGTGAATCAGCAGTTTTAAAACACTCAATCAAAGAAAACACTTGCAACATATGCAACGCAAGAATCAAAGGAAAGCCGTACCATTTCAAGAAGCACCTCAACACACATCTAAAAAAATCGCACATCTGTAGCATCTGTGATAAAAACTTCACCACGAAATACAGTCTGTTACGTCATTTGAACGTCCATTCGCCTCAATGTTGGTTCAGGTGCGCAGTTTGCGGGAAATTATTTAACGATAAAGGGAACCTGTCCAAACACATGCGCATACATTTGGGCATAAAACCATACAAGTGCGGGGAATGCGATAAAAGATTCGCTTTGAAGTCGTCGTTGAATTCCCATTTGTTGGTGCACGGTGGAGAAAAGCAGTTTGAATGTTTTTTGTGCAAAAATAAGTTCAGAAAAAAGGATACTTTGAGAAAACATGTAGCTAGGCATCTCGTGAGAGAAGCGAAACTACGGAAAAGGATGGAGAATTAATTTTTTTTTTGGCTTTGAAAGAGATTTTGATTTGTATTTATTTCAGGAATGAGTTTTGTTTGTTAATAATGTGAGGTTTTTTCTACATTCGAAATGGGAGTAAAGAACAATAGTTACTTTTAGATATTGGAGTCTTTTTATTTTGATAATTTATTTAGGAATAGAAGTTATTTTTTTATAATATTTTTTTGGTTTTGGACAGATTTTGACTTGTATTTATTTGAGGAATAAATGAGTTTTGATTGTTAATAGTGTGAGGTTTTTTCTTCATTTAAAATGGGTGTAAAGAACAATAGTTACACCTAAAAATTACACCTTTTTGTATTTTAGTTATAGTTAAACAAGTAATACACTCCACAAATTAAGTAATTGCATATTTTATAAATGTCTTATTTAAATGAATTAATCCTATGTTTAGAGAGCAAATCTAACATTAATTGTAAACATTTCATGTAGAAATTAACATACAGAATTCAAATAGTGAATAATGTAATGAATAAAATATAATTTGAAAAGCAGTAAATCATGACGGGATTCAAATCTCAAGGACAAAAAAGGTTTTTATTTGAAAATAAACAAAAATAACTATTTCAAAAGATTACTTCTTTATAAAACTCTATACAACAAGTTACTCAGAATCCATTGCTTTGAAGTATAAGTTACACATTTCAAACTCAATTGTATCTAAAATATATGTTCTTCCCTAAGATTCATAAAACAGGTAATTTTGCCGCTTACCTCCTTTTGAACTGGTTGACCAATGAGTTTAGTAGTTTATCTACACTTTCATCAGTAGATTTTGCAGTTAAAATTTCATGAGAGTGAACTGACGAAAATTAAGACTAATAAATTTGAGAAGAGTGGTTGTCCCAATCATTTGATGTAATTTTATGATCTACAGAAAAATTGGTAGATGTGGCAACATCCAATGAACGGTGGTACATTATAACTACTGATAGTTCTGTTGACTTGTCGTATCCAGTATCTGCAGTTAGATGATTTTTTTTAAATCCATGTTGGGGTTTTTGATGATTACACAGACTACCTCTCTATATTGTATATTTTTGCTTAATTATTTGCTGTTTGTTAGTTTTCTAACGTTTATTTCCACTGTCGCATTGATGATTGGTTTATCTACACACGCTGAAGATTAGAACTACTAACTAAAAAATGAATAAATAATTTTGAAATGTTTGGGAATCTATCTCTGTTCAGCTTGTAGACATTTTGTGGGAACTTTAATGTACCTTTGATATTATTACACAAATGTAATGAATTTAAGTTTTCTAATGTGGCAGTGGGTTTATTTAATATAAACAAATGATCAGCCAACAAAAATCTGTTGTTATAATATCTACTTTACTTAGACTTAATAAATCTAAAACAGAAATCTGATTATTAATTTCTGTTTCACAACTGAGCAAATATTTATAATATTCATAGGAAAAACTAGACACTGAAGTTTTTTTAATATATATATTTGTTCTTGACTTACTTCTACACCTCTACATCACCGTTAACATTGAAGTAACAAAAAAAATAATCACATACCAACGAAAAACCATTATCACAGAACATTTAATACTATCAACACCGTTCAATATCGGGACCCTCAGTTGTGATGATCGTAATCGCGCTAGTGGCGGAAGGCGACTGTTCCGCAATGGTAAATCTACTGTGACTGGTTCGTCTCTCGCTTACAGACCTCCTAAACTGCTTTGGCAACGACGGAACGCTATTTTTCGTCAAGGAATCCAATTCTCTCGCGTCAGCTGTCCTATTTGTCGTGTCGCCGGAGGTTTTCTTCAATTTGAAGCAGGATTTTGAGTATTCAAACTGTCCGAAGTCGTTTTGGGGTCCCCCGATCGCCAAGATGGATCCGAGATGGAAGGTCGCGTAAACCCAACTGACGCTCATGACTATGATTAGGAAAATGCCGATTTGGATATAAGCGAGGACGAGAGAGGGCATCATGAATGCTCCGGCGGCTCCGGTTGTTATTGCCGCCATTAGGGCAGGGCCTGTCATGTTTCCTAATGCGTAGCGTGTTGCGGTGACTCTATCTGCCTTTAAATTGTCCGGGACCATCCGATAGTGCACGGTATAGTGCAAGCTGAAGTCCACGGTTAATCCAATCGCGGTGGATACCGCAATTGATTCCAAAACGTTTAATTTCCAACCTAGCAACACCAAGACAGCCATTGTAACTAATATGCTACAAGTTATGGTGGTTATGGCATAAAGACTCGTTAAAATATTGAGTGTTGCTAGTAGCAACACTACCAAAGCTAACCCCATCGACATTGCTATGGCGAGAAGCGTTCCATGTGATAATTCCCGTTGTAAATCGTAGAAAGACAGTTCGCTGATGAAAAAACCATTTTTCATACCACCAGGAGCACCCTCCAATTCTCTTCGAAACCAATCCTCTACTTGCGTGTAAAACTCATGCATATACGTGTATGACATCGAATACGTATAGTTACTGTCGTACTCTATAACTATGACCTTTATTGTCGCGTTTTTCTCTTTGCTGAACTTGGGGCCCGCCACTCCAGGCAAAAAAAACTCTCTCGGAGTCTCGTACAAATCCCCGATAGCGTCAATTATGCACTTGTCGAAAACACTCCTCTCGTACGGGAACTTGGACTTCTCGCAACACGGCGTCCTGTCCACGTTATCTATAGGATCGAAACACCTCTGTTCCATCAATCTCACGAAGGTCTCTATGAAGCAGTTTGGAAGGAGGGGTCCCAAGACTGGTTGGTAAAATGGTTGTTGGCGTAACCGGCGGCAAAATTTCAGGAGCCACTGCTGGGATTCCGGATTTGACACGTCGAAAGTGGGATCGAATTTTAAGCTTCCCGTCGACCTGGGGTCCAGATGGCTTCCATTATCTGTTGGGACGATGCCCCACACAAAACGAAGGGGGAGCTTCCACATTTCCATGTCGTCCTGGAAATGATACAAGAATTTAGTAGAATTTGAGAAGGAATTGATTAATATTTTTTATTAGCAATATAGTGTAACAATTTTTAATTAACAAGGCTTTATCATAAATTAAAAAGTTAATAAACTATACAGGCCCTTAAGCCCAGATCAGTTTTGATTTTATCAGGTTAACACATTGCTTCTTTGACGTTATGTTTATGGCAAAAAACACTGTTGTTGATTTTTCAATTGCACCTGGAATTTTTGTAAAAAAAAAAGAAACTCCTAAAAAATATTTCGCCATGAATCCAAAATGTCATAGTTTCAAAAAATCAAATCTAGAGAGATACCATATTAAAATCTATAATAATATAACTTTATATCGAAGCAGCTTGTATATGAGTGATTTAGTAGGTGAAGATATTTTTAGTTTATGTCCTATGTATCATCTACTATGTAACTGTGAAGGATTTTTCAAAATTTTATTATTAAACACACAATACTCTGTTTTTAATATTGGAACACTATATTTCTCCAATGTTTTCAAACAGGGCCATTTGTTTTAAAAAATTACCACAAACACTGAAAGATAGCACTAAACAGATGCATAATGAACAACAATCATTGCAACACTGCATAAAGTTACTTTGAGTTACTCGAATACAATAAAATGTCATTTTTGATTAAAGCATGAAAATTTCAAGAGGCTATTTCTCCACCATTTATGGAGGAATTTAAACTCTCAGTTTATATTATATTTTGGACTATATTTAAGAAAATATTACGCTTATTTGCTAGAAAACTCATAAACTCACCCTCTGAACACGTTTGAACCAAAACTTGTGCTTATACGTTAAATCATACTGCTCGAAGGGGTGCGAGCTGTCAAACAACTGAAATTCCGGGTTGCTAGGCAACTGCAGCTTCGGATAGTACAACACGACCACCGCGCTGGCCCCCGCCAACCCTGACAGCACTATCAGCCAAAAAAACCTCCAGTGGACGATGGCGTCCAACAGGAAGCGTTCCCTCGAGCTCCAGATCTTGCTGAGGTGCACGAAAAGCTTGGACTTGGACCAGGGAGGCTGCAGACAGCGGGAACAACAGATCAGCTGGAGACAGGCCATCAGACAGCTCTTGACGAGGTCGTAGGTGGACTGGCACGAGCGTTCGTATATCACGACGCAAGCCGGGAACCAGCTTATCATCAGGAGGTAGTTGGACATTACGGCGGTACCAGCGAATATGCTAGAAAAAATTTTGCGATTGCAGAACGCTGTTTTTTAATTTGAACAACTGGGAGGGATGTGCTTTTAGTTATCTGTCAAGGAAGGATTGATTTTCAACTCTTTTTAGTTTTGTATTTTCAATATTTTGTTTCTTCTTCAGTTTTTTTAATATTATCTCTCAGTTTACGTATCATTATTAATTAACATTAACGGTTATGACTTTACCCCCCCCCAAATTTTAAACCATAACTTTAAAATGGTTAAGTATTTTTTTAATGTGTTTTTTTTATCTTTGGGCCTTGTAGACGAAAAAAAGTTACTCTTTGTTCATGCGACTAATACAGACCCTTTCTGAAAAAATTGCAGTTGAACGTTACGATTCACATTCAGTCATTTTTTTTATCAAATTGGGCGTGATAAATAATAAAACTGTGTTAGATATCACTGTTACATTGACATTTTGACAATACTTTATTATTTGTTGCAAAAACTCTGAAATAATGGAATATTCATATAAATGAGTATGACTGTGTACTCATTTTATTATTTCAAAAGTTTTAGAAATTTTTGTAAAAATATCGAAGTAACAGTGACATCTAACACAGTTTTATTAGTAATCATGGCCAATTTGTTAAAAAAATTAACTGAGTTAAACAGTGAGTGTGAATCCTCACATTCAATTGTAATTTTCTCGGAATGGGTCCATTTTAGCCACATGAGTAAAGAGTACCTTTTTTTGTCTACAAGGCATGAAGATTAAAAAAATACATATTTTTGAAAAAAATACTTGACCGTTTTAAAGTTGAGGGATAAAATGTGGGGGGTTGGCCCCCTCCCGGCCGCCCCAAAACATTTATTAAAAAAATGTGGCCATCATTTTAACGGCTTCCACTTCAAACAATAATAGCCAAAATTTGATGAAATTATATCAACCGGTCGAAGAGATATCTTTGAAAAACCGTTTCTCTTCCCCCATGTTTTAAGAGTGAATATCTAAGTAGGAGGGCGTTTTTTAAAAAAAAAGTGATACCGTAAGACAGTGTTATTTTTGCACCAGGTTTCAGATTCCGAAGGTTGACACCCTGTATATTAATGCATAAACTTACCTAAAACACGCAATTGCGGTAATAGAACTAAAATAGGAGGCTAGGAAAGCGACTGCAGTAGTCAGGCAAGTGACGAACATGGAAAAAAAAGCCTGATGGAATGTGTCACTCATCAGTTTCACGACGGAGCTATCTCCCTCCTTCTTGGCGAGCTGCCATATTTTCCCAAAAATAAAAGCGTCGTCGGCCCCTATACCTGTCAATAAAAAAAAAACCACAGCAATCAAAAACATCCCTCCTCTTCTCCAACTTACCTATGGCGACTATTATGGCCAGCAAGTTCATAAACGGAAAGAACCTCAAGTCGAACACTAGCGTGTACAAAAAATACGCGATCCCCAGGGAGAACAGGATCGCCGTTATTGTCATCATGGTCAGGAAGAACGAACCCGTGTACAGCCACATGGAGAACATTATGAACAGTCCACCGCTGGTCATGAGCCACGCGTCCCGCACCAGGCTCTCGTCGAAGAGGGCGCTCTTCAGGCCGAAATCCATCGCCACGACTTCGATACCGTGATAGGTGAGATCGAGATTCTCGATTTCGTGGTAGTACGGCAGTGTCTTTGTACTGCAGGCTATTGGGAGGAAGAGCATTGTTTCGTGTAGGGTCGTTTCGGAAGTTTTCTGTGAATGGAAGGAATTTTTTTTATATAGAAACGAGTGTAAATGGGTCTTGTTCTTCTTTATTATCATTTAAAGATACTTCCACTTTGGCCAATTTGAGATGTTTACATTTTTGTAAGGAATCATCAAATTAAACTATTAAAAATTGTACAGATATACAAAGTTTTAAATGTTTTGATAGAATTATTAATACACTATGTTTCTGTAATGATATAGTTGATTAGGAGTGTAAAAAATAAATCAAAAAACCTGTATTTAAGGTTCACCCCGATTCAAACCAGCCATTTCTAAATTTCCAACCTTTTACTTTCATAACAGAACCTTAAATTTATCTAAAGCTAATTTTTCGGATATGCAACTTAAATTTCTGAATCAAGGGTTAAATAAAATTTATTTCCCCTAAAAAAGTTGATATCAAAGATACTCAATTACTGGCAGTTGATTGTAAAGCAATTTTAACCAATTTAAATTCTGAAATTCAATATTACAAAAATCTGATAACATTAATACTATCTCATATTCTAATACAAAAAAATTAATTGATAGTAAGGTTATAAGTTAGTAAAAGAAAACCTTTGTTTTCCAAAAGCTGACAAAGGAAATTGTATGGTGATTTTAGACAAAAATGATTACTTAAACAAATAATTTAACTTTTCAGATAACAGAGATTTCGAAATGGTTGAGAATGATAACACGGTTAAATTTAATAACAAATTAAAAGGACTTTTAGACAGGGTTGAATTACTCCGATTGTTTTAAATCACAAACACTTTCGAATCCAATAACTCCAACACTATGGATTACCTAAAATACATAAAGATGGCTGTTCTATTTGTTATATAAATTAGCAGAATGGTTAAATTTAGTCCTATGCGAAGTTTTAAATTTTAACAACTCTTTTGCTATTAAGAATACACTAGAAATAGATGGAAAGATGTGGAATATTCAAAAATACTGTCTTCTCAGCTCATGTTATTTTTTGGTACCATTATGATGATGTTTTATGTCTTTTCTCAGGAAATCTAAATAATTATCTTACATTTATAAACTCATTACATAATGCTTTAAATTTTAGTTGTGGAACAGAAATTGATAATAAAATTCCTTTTTTAGATTTATTATTCTTCTCCATATCCTGTTTTTGAAATATTCATAAAATCAACAGAGACAACATTATCTCTTATTCTTCTGTGCACCCTCATACACATGAAATAGCCATTTTTCATTCTCTTTTTCACAGACTTTGTTAAAATTGCTTTCTCTAAGGCCTTTGAAAAAGAACTTGGTGTAATTCTCCAAATTGCTTCTAATGACAGTTTTCCAAATTACTTAATAGAAAAATTCTACTATAAATACCTGACAAAATTTAAGTTTTCTTGTAACACCATCACATGTGATACAAAAGTTAAAATTTTGTACTCCCTTAGTTGTACTGGCCAAGTCTCAATTTACATCATTCAGGTTATTATATTATAATTAAATAAGTATGAAAATACAGACCTTATAACTTGAAATTGTTAGCTAATCATTTATTATCATTTAAACATACTTCCGCTTTAGACAATTTGAAAAGTTTTATTGAACTGAATGTTACATTACAAAACAAGATTACATCTTGTAACAAATGCTACAAAAAAAGTTTTAACACTATGTTTAATCAGGATTGCCATCAGATCAAATTTTTATTTTACTATTTGTACTACTTGTATTAGAGACCTATTATCTTGAATAATTTTATATTATTAATAAATGTTCAGATTGTGCAAAAACAAACCACCCACATAAACAAAATTATGAAACGAAACTGAAGATACAAGGGTTATCGGTAAATAATGAGACAAATTGCTGTAGCTCAAAAATGGTTTAATTGATCATTACGAAACTTTGGTTATTTGTCAACATAGTCCCCAACTACTTTTATACACTTATCCCATCTTTCTTCTAATATTTGTATACCTCTGAAATAATATTCTTTTGGCATTTTTGCACCTGATCTGTAACATTTTAATTTGATTGAAAATGTAAAATATTTATTTTTACTGTATCAGAATACGGAAACACTACAAGCATTTTTCCTTGCCCTTTTCATTAAAATTTGTACTTACATTTGGAGGTAGGAACGTGGTGCTTGTCAAAAAATTCATAATATTGTAAACGGCATTGTGACTTATGCATTCTTGCGGCGCCTTGCAGTCGTTTCTTTCCTCGCAGTCTGGTGCCAAATTCAAGCTGTGGTAGTGTTCGGAACAGTTTTGTAACAGAGCCCTTGTCCAGTTAACATCTTCCTCCTGCGACACGCCAAAAATTACCATTCAGGATCTTCCCGTCGAGAAAAAACTTACATTCAGATTTAAACACGAAGTCCTGTTTCGCAGAAGAGCAATGAAATTTCCCAGAGACCATGGAACACAACACTTTTCCGAATTCGGGCCAATCACGGCGCAGAAATCTTTGTAGTAGTTCAMCTGGGTGAATTCTCTCTCTATTGCGCACATTGCGAATATTGATTTTAAAGTAAACAAATCGGAGCCGTCGATTGATTTTAACACTACGTGGATGTAGTCTTCGTCTGGAAGGAAAATACGAAAATGTTAAGTTTTATGAATTTCGAACTGTTTGTGATTTAACTTACTTGGAGGACCACAGAAAAAATCCCCTTTTATTTCGGGTTTGAATTCGTGATCTGTAGTTTTGGTTTTTTGATTCGTTAGCTTCTGTAAGATAGCCAGACTGCTTTCTTCGGTTGTATTCGGGTAATCCAGGACTTCTTTTGTTAAAATGATCTATAGGAACACATTTATTTGATAAACAATACCAGAATTTAACTAGCAACCAGTTGGCCAAATTTTATTTGTTAATTAATAACTGACCGATTATTTTGTTTGTTTTGTTAATTAGATCAATGATGTCATCTTTTCTCTAGCTGTAAATAATTATATTTAGAAAAATTAAAATCTATAAGTTGTAATTTCCAAGATTTAGCTTTGTTTACATTTATTTATCTATTAATTAATAAAACTGTTAAAGACAAAAAGGAAATAAACTTATTATGCAGGAATATTTTATTGAGAATAAAAATCGCTTACTATGCTAATGTTCAAAAAAAATTTTTTTGTGTTCCTTTAGACAGCTGGTGTAATTACCAAACAAGCCAAAAAACAGACAAGTCGGAGCAAAATATTGCACATTCATCATGCGTTTAACGTGAACTCACATTCGAATAATTCTGAGTGTCCCTCACGAACTTTTTCCTCTCTTTCTTTTTCTTCTTCTTGGACTTGCCGCGTTCCTCATACATTTTCTCTTGAAGATATTGCTTGGGATTCACGGTTAGAATTCCAGATGTTTCAGTTGCCGTTTTTAGGTTCTTCCACGCCACAATTCTGTTGGAGATTTCCGTTCCCCTTGTTTCAAAACCCTGAAATTAAAGAAGAAATACAGTACAGAACAGAAAATGTGCATAGGTTACTTGATTTCACTAAAAAGGACAAGCATGAACAATTGCTGTTACAGAAAAGTAATTGTAAACAAACCGATCTCTGGCAAAGTCAAGATATAAAACTCAAGGAAAACCAAATATTTAATCAGGATTAAAATGTATTAAAAACTTGACCATTTTCATACACCTTGTTTTGGCGCATCACATTAACAGTGATTTTAATATGCTTTATGTTTTACTTTGTTTCAATATATACTTCTAATTTCCATGCGTATCTTTATATAAGTTTGTATTTATTTCTTGTTTTCTTTACGATATTAATGATAATTTGAGTTTCCAACAATGTATCACATTGTGTCATACCTGAAGATTTCAAAATATGCTGAATGAAACGTCTTAAGACTGTATTGTTTTATTATATTCGTCAGATTTCCTCTCCTCAAGTTGGAATTACTTAGCCGCACGAAGTAACATAGGCAACATGCAGTCCATAATAATTGTTAGAGCCATGGTTAACATTGAAAAAATTACATAAAATTAGTTTTGGTTATATTTTCTGTGGACACTACCAAACTTTATAAAGTATGTATACCATTCTAAACCGTTCCAGCAACATTGGAAGTTAGTTGAAAATTTCGACGTTTGCAGTATGTTAGAAAAGTATAAGTATCTCTGAAAGTAAAGAAAAAAAGATAGAAACATGTGAAATTTCCTTTCTCTGTTACATCAAATCTCTTGATTATATTAAAATGTGTGTCTAAACATAATTTTAATTTGCAATAACTTTTTAATACGTGAAACAAACATTTTAATTTAACTGTTTCGAAAATGTAGCAATCCTTCCAATTTAAAAATCGTAAAATTCAACTAACCCAATTTAAATTTAATTTATATACATCCAAATTTTTACAGCATTCATTTTAGTTCGAATATTTTATTAGAATCATTATTTATATTCCATATCTAACACAATTTTTATGATACTTTACTATATTTAATATCAATTTCAGCATCATGGACCAGCCTTTTACACTTACCATTTGTGGATCAGAAAAGTCTGGAAATGCCCTCAAACTGAAGGGAACCACTAGGCAAGCTGCCGATAGCACTGCCACCGCTAGCAAAATTATGTATGGATGATGAACGATGATGTGGGCGAACCAGTGTAGACCCATTTTTCAAAGAGCGATCATGCATCTGTGTTGCCATCATGATTTTCGTGGTGGAATAGTAATACTGCTGATGTAAGTTCCATTTCTCACAGCTGGGAAAAGTGTAAAATCTGTTTGATTTGAAATACAAACAATGGCAGATTTGAAGGCACAGAGATAATTTTAATTTAGCGGAAGTGGAAGTTGCATTTCTATTAAAGATGTTGAAATATGTATGTAGGCTTTTAGTAAATTTATCTTTTCAGGCTTTGCCATTAAATCTCTTGGGCTAAAAAGTTATGAAAAAGAAAACACTGAATTTATCTCTGTCCCTTTAATTTTGCTAAACTGCTTTGTGAACAATAAGTAATTATATTGTCCATATGTGTTTAATAAAAACAAGTCTACAAACATCATATCATTTTATTTATTTTATTTGTTTATAAAATATGAAAATAATTATCTATTATAATATTTTAATCATTTCCTGCCATAACATAAATTTGATATAGGAGACAATAACAAGTACAGATAATTGTTGTGCAAGAAGATGAATTTAATGAATTTTTATTATGCATTGGTATAATTTTAAATCATTTTCTTTCAATCCATATAAAAAATCTTTCAACAGATTAAGAATATATATCCTCCTCTAATAACAATCCCAACTATAAAAATAAAACCTTACTTCTTATTATTTTATACCTCAATAATAACTAATGAAAAAATAATTCATTTATATTCATTCGTGATTACCTAACATTTTTATTATGTCAAATCAAAAAGACTTACTGCTGCTATAATGAGAGTGAAAGAGAGATCAAAAATATATCTTCGACTTCAGTGACATTTTTCATAAGCAACGATTGACATGTGAACTTTTTGACCAAATATTTTTTACTTTTTTCCATAATGTTTATGATAGTCAATTATACACTGATGGAGAGAAATGCATTATTATTCCACAGCTGTTATAGATATGCATGGAGAAAATAATAGCTAGAGATGTGTATACATTTTTTATAATAATAATGTAGTATATATAAAATCGTTTTAATACTATAAAATATTTATATTATTATTTACTGAATCTTATAAACAACACAGACAACAACAAATCAAAAAGATTTTGTAGTCTCAATATTAATTCCTTATTAGTTGTTGATGAAAATGTGTTTTGTAGTAAAAACGATTGTATATCTGTCAAGTTTTTGGAAATACTCCTGCCTATGATAAAAATTATTTAAATCTCTTAACTAAGTAAAGATGAATTGCACATGAAAGAATATCTAATTTGTTGTTAAGTAATTAATTACAGTTACTTGAAAAAGTAATTGAAGTACAATTACATTTGACAGACCTATTGTTAATACATTCAATCTGTTTGAGGTTTTGCAAACCAGGAGACAGGTAAATATTAAAAAGATTGTTTCCATAAAAATTAAAATAAAATAAAATTCCTTACAGTGCTTTGGCAAAAGATAATTCATTTTGAGTAGTGTCCGTAGATCGACTAAAAAATTGAATGTACCATACCCTAAAAGAAAGAGTTCACATTTTAAATGTTTAACTATCTTCTCAAAAAAAATAACGTGTATTCAATAATTGGAGGTGTAAGTAAGGCAACTAAACTTGTGGTTGTGAAACCCCGTAGGCTTCCAAATTATTTTTTAATTAATCCAAAACCAGTGAACAAAAAATTGATTTTTTTTCTCGGCTCTAAGATTCAATTATAACAAATATTAAAAATGAAAATTTAAAACCTCAATGAAGAAATTGGTCAGATGAACAATTTTAAAAACTGTTGTTTTTGAGACAGAATAGTGTTTTATAATCTACATTAATAAAATTAATGAGTTCAGAGTTGTAAGTGCATAGAAAAATAATCAGGATAATTAGTCCTGATTCGATTAGATATATGTAAGTTTTTGAGTTTTATGTAATAAAAATTATAATGTTTCATTGTCGAAATAACTAGGTATGAACAAAAGTATGAGTAACATATTATTGTTTTATAACTATTTGCAATTTCTATCTGATCCCATCCAAAGAGTAAATGTACTTTATTATTTGACATTACATCGAAGTATATAATTGTAATTAATTACTTTAACACATTTTGTAATTTCAGTTGTAATTAATTGTTTGCCCAAAATATTGTAATTATAATTAAATAATTTTAACATCACTGTTATTTTATCTCAATTTTGTCTAAATGTCATATGAATATATATAAAAAATAAATATTGAAAAATTTTTTGGAAACTGATAAGTCCAGATAAAAAGATGATTCAAAGATAAATGAGAAATATATGTAAAAAAGAAATTTAGCTGCTAGATAACTCAGGCTTTGATTATTATATTTACACTAGCCAATTCCAAAACATGCCTTCGGTATTTCCTTTTCAAAAACAAATGACATGTTCAGAAACAAAAAAACGACTGAAAAAATTCAAACCAACCAATCAAAACCAGCCATCCAGTCGAAAACGAATAAAACAACAATCCCCAAAAACAAAACACTAACGCCCGGATCCAAAATACGCGTTTTGAAAACGACCCAAACATCACACCTGTATACTTACCCTAGATAACCTTCGATTTTCACCCCCTACATGTTGCTATTTTTTCTCGCACACTTGTTAGCTGCCGTTTTGCGAACGATCCTCACAAGCAATTTAGGGCATATTTGGCAGTCACTCAGCCCAAAAAGTTTTTGGAAAAACAAAAAACAGCTGAAAACATAACGGGTACCTCCTGAGCCCGGTTCGTTCAAGGGAGTGGGGAGGTGGTGTAGCCACGTTGCCAATTCTCTGCGGTTTTGTAGGGTTTTTGAAAATTACGCGGAATCTGTCTGTATAAATCGAAAATATGTTGAGGAATAACATTTTTGCTTGTCATAGTTTTTAAGGCTTGTTGCAGTAATTAATGGTAAAAATCGTGGGTTTGTTTGTAGTGCGAACGCTAGATGGCAGTGGCATGCTTAAATAATAATTAAATTAGTTACTTAGTAACTACTAGAGGGCATATATTTTATCATAAAAATTACCTAACAGAGCAAATATACATAATAAAAATATATATAATAATGGACATTCGAGGCTTCCAAATAATTTTTATTCGCTTGCTAGAGAACTATTAGAGAATATACTGAGCATTTGGATATTAAAATTCATAGTAAAAGATTTACTCTGTAAGGAGTATTTCTCTTTTATTTACTCAAAATTAATGTATGCCTCAATAACATGAAGACTTGATTAGAAAATTAGAATGATTGAACTATTTATATTTAAGATTTGCAGCGTATAAAACTGGCAATCTATTTCATTATACGAATCATGATTTTACTACTACTTACCAGTCTTTTTCTATTTTAAATCTAGAATCGGTAAGAAATAGAATTGATCTTCTTTTTGCATACAAAACTCTATTGACTGTTCTAGTATTTCAACAGTTTCAACTTCCATATACGAACTCGAATTCTTTGTACCAATCAATATTATTTTGAAATTTCTATGTTGGCTTATGGAAAAAAGAAACAGTCGTATAGAGGTTATCTAAACGGTGCAATTTGAACTCTCATTGGTTTGATTTTTACAATTATCTTACGGCCAAAGTATTTCTGGAGTATTATAAATGAATTTTGTATATTAAGATTCCATAATTTATAATTCATATCAATCATTGCTTTAGTTTTAAGAAGACATAAATTTTGTTGTTTTTTCCATGCATTTGGATATCTATATTATATTTTTGTTGTTTGGTTTTGCATAACCGCTACAATATCCATTGTATATTATATATTTTGCCCTGTTGATACAAGAATAAATAAATAGTTATCTAAAGTGTACAACTAAAGACATCATCTTTAACATACATTTAAAAACATAGTTTATTTGAACGAACAACTTTATTAATTAATAATTGTGTTAAAATGCATGTCTATGTCTATGTGTTAGTTATTAATTCGACAAAGAGAAGCAACAAACAATAAAATAGAAAACATATTTTTTGCACTAAAGAGAAAAATCAAGGCTAAAGATATTTTTCATATTTATACATTATGTTTATGTTGAGATATTATAAAACAAATTACGAATGAGATGCTTTTCAAAATTTTTACCGAGATATATTTTGTCGTATGTCCATAAACTAATATTTTGGTGTAGAAAAACTTGTCTCAATATCAACAAAGGTAACAATAGTGAAGTATTGCAATTTTTKTGATTCGATGAATTAAAATACACTGCCAGAAAGACATTTTTAAAGAGGATTTATTAACAGTTTAATTTAATTAATTTATTATCKCAGTGTACAAATTTTCTCTACATTTTGGTGCTGTAGTTAAGTATACCAACTATCATATTTTGATATTGCCCTTGAACCAGATAAGACACATCAAAGACTGTAAACAGGTTGATAAGAGTGGCAGATAAGAAATTCAATAGACCTCAAGTAGCTATTGATGATTGATTGTAACTATATATAGCAACTAAAACCATAGGTGCCTTTCATACTTTGCGTAGTGATTGAAGTAGTTTGCTGTATAATAAACTAGTATTACAACAAAATGCCTAAAGCCAAAAAAAATGGTAAGTGTATTTAACATTTTTTATAACTTTAATTTGCATAATAACTCATATTTTCAAACTGACAACAAAGTAAAAACATCCATCATTAGTTAACACAAGGTATTTAATATAGGTTGAAGTGATTAAAGAACATAAGGACGAAATGAATTAAACTTAAAATATATTTAAATGATGGGAAATTGTTTTATAATGTTGACTAAAGATTAATCTGTCTAAAATAACCCAACTTAATGAATTTCTAAATACTGCCCAATTTTTTTTAATGTTGATTTTAACATTTTAGATATCTATAAAATTTCCTTATAATAGTGATTGCAATGAATTTGTATCAAGGGGTGTTTTGGGTGTATAAACCAATTTTTACAATTTCACTCTCAAATATGGTATATTTTATGGGGATAGCATGAATATTGAATTTATATTGCAGTTACCGTTTATACAACCTGTATTTTTGACAAAAGCAAGAATTATCTCTTTTCACCAAATCGAATTTATCCTTAAATGTACACTGTCTAATAGAGATGGATCTAAAACATAATATAATGAGTGGAATTAAACACATAACAACCATAATTTTTTGACATAACATAAGTAGTATGCTATTGTAAAACTTTCTAAAATAAATTTAGTGTATGTCCATAGTTAAAGAAAATATACAACTTTACACCAAAAACAACGATGAGACACATAATTTAATATCTTGTGTGGTTATGTATATATTTTGTATTTAAAAAAAAAACCATTGCAATACTTAAATTTTGTAATAAAATCTACAGACTGTATGTCATTAATACCATTTTTTAATAAGTAATTTTTGTGCATGTGCTATGTAGTCCAAATATTATGAATATCAAATAGGTATAATCGAGGTTTCCAAAAACTGATGTCATCTTGAGCTCCCTAGCTAAAGAACTTGAAATAGACAAAAATTTATGGAAATATTATTTTGCGGCACAAAACTTTGGACTCGATACTTTACATCTTGCATTAAAATGCATTGACCAATTCTTATTTTCACATTAAGTGAGTTGTCATATTTTTATTGGTAACAAAAACTATGTATTCAGTACCGATTTTTACATAACTGATAAGAACAATGTATGCACTTTATTTTTATACCTGCATGTAAGGTAAAGCTTTTTTTTGAACACACTCCATATTCAAATTATTAGCATTATAATATACTTAAGTAATACCTATACATATTCCAGGAAATTGCATTATATAAGGGAATGGTAATTGGTTGAATTCATATTTTTTTAAAGTAGTATACTTACTAGTGATTAATTAAAATTATTATACTTAACACTAAACTAATATGCTGTGTATTTAAGATAATATACAAGATGAACTAATACATGGAAAGTGACTACTAAAAAAGCATAACATAACTGTGAAATAAACCAATAATAAATATAAATATAATCATAAATCATATCACTTAACTGTAAATTGCAGGTAAGCTAAGATAAAAGTAGATGAATACAAAATGTTCAGGAGGAAAAGACCACCTCGTGGTCAAGCAGATCCATCAGACACAAGGTATGTCACAGTTCAATTTACCTGGGATACCTGTTATTTCAAAATGTATTATAACTTTATACCATACTGAAATATAGACTTAATGTAAATTACAGACCCAAAGGGGATGCAGACGAACAAGTGACACATACAATGGAAAGTTCAAGACAAAACCAACAATTTCGTATTAAGTTGGACAAAAAGTTAAAATTGAGCAATAAACATTTTGCAAGATTCATAAGTTCAACTGTAGCAGATAACGATGGATTTCTTAATCAATCACCATTTCCATCAGCAGAGGAAATGGCAAAGCTAGCTGAAGCAGTTTATACAGAAGTGCCAGAACTGGAGAAACTACAGTTACCAGAAGGATGGAAATTTCTCACGGCAGCCTACAACAATTCATGGGGAAATTGCTATTTTGGTGCTGCATTTTGGAATCACGAGTCACGTCAAGTCGTTGTTGACCACAGAGGTACTGATTATAATAGTGCAAAAAAAATTGTGTCTGTAATCTTCAACACAGATCTTAGAGGGGTAAAATATACTCGGTGTGTTCCTCAAATCAGTTCTGCAGTGACATTTGCTGAGAAGGTCAGAGAAGCAATTGGTGATAAACAGGCAATTCATCTTAACTTTACTGGTCATTCACTTGGAGGATGGCTTGCACAGATTACTACCTTCTCTATAAAATATCTACGGCCACAACAGACAGAAAGTGGCATAAATAATTTCCTTTTGGACCTAAAGAGCATAGAAGATTACCATCCACACACGGTTGTCTTTGAATCACCTGGTTGTAAAGAGATGTTAGCTAAGATGAAAACACACTTAGCTCCAGCGGTAGAAGAATGCAAAGCTTACAAAAGAAGACTGGATATCATCGTTTTCCTTAC
Organism: Rhyzopertha dominica; assembly: GCA_025024175.1. NCBI lineage: Eukaryota > Metazoa > Arthropoda > Insecta > Coleoptera > Bostrichidae > Rhyzopertha > Rhyzopertha dominica. The sequence continues at coordinate 602,558 of QCXZ01000075.1, forward strand.
TCTAACAAACTGGGTTAATACGACAAACACTCATTTGGGCACCATACTTGTATTCAAGGAGCATCTATTTCACAGATATTGGAACAGTATAAATCCAATTCGGACACACAGTATAAGCGGCATAGTAGATGTCTTTAAACAACATTCAAATCATTCTGATCTTATTCAACAAGTGCATGAATTTCTTGACAACCAGCCATACACAACACGTGACTATGACAGTACGATTTGTTCTCTAAGCCGATTTTCAAGAGATGAGCTTTATTTCTTAATCAACATGGAAACACTTCAAACTAATGGCTCAAAATACAACCATGAAATAATTGACAGGCTACCTAAAATTGCATTAGATGGCCACCACTACCGACTGAAATCTAAAACAAACAACTTAGACAAGATTGTTAGAGTGACAAAACAAGGAATGTTAACGCAAAAAAAAGATTTCCTTCAATACATCAATATACACAATTTTACAATATATTGCAAAGATCTGCAATTTGTCGACAACTTTGGCCTAAAAAACTTCTTAAATAACAGCAATCATCATCTTTTGCTTATTGTCACAGATGAAGCAAATGCTATAATTTCTGCAATAAACAGTATTCTACATTATAATAAAAAATTTAACAATTTGTCTGACAAGCAACATAAAGCGATATACCTAACTTGGCAAAATTTGGAAAAACTACTCAAAATTACAGATTTATCTACCATATTTGGCATGACAACAGTAATATTAATTGAGTGTACTTCAAAAGAGTCTTCTAGTTTTTTTAATGACATTATTGATTATTTTCAACAAAGAGAGGTAAAAATACAAAAATGTATTTTAATATCACAAAATGGTAACACATTTTCTAAAGCATCAATGCATAAACTTGTGCTTTCAAAAAAAATTCCACAAAGTCTCTTAAATTTGGAAGAAAATTTTCAGCAAAAATTTCTTGAACAAACATTTAATCAGAATAAATCTGATATCAGTGAAATGGATGTATTCTACCGTCCTGTACATGAAAATGTCTCCGTAACAAATGTTGCAAAATTTTTGAAAATTCAAAAAGGTACAAAGTTCTTTGTAACTTGTCCAGATAAAGAAGATGATGTATACAATCAGCTGGCAAATGACACGGTCAAAGAAGAATTTAAAGAAGCAGAAAAACAGAATCGGCTTAAAATAAATTCTGGTGCACATAAAGATTATTCTGAATCCATGAAGCATTTTAAATTTTTTTGCCAGAACAACTCAACAGAACAAGTTATTTGGGTAAACATCACAAATAAGGAAGGTACCAAGGATAAGATATGTATTTGTATGTGTGTTTATAACAGAGATCTTTGCATTCTTAGACAGCTACAAAGTCGGTGGCTTCTAAAAAGAGGTGCCATAGTGAAAGCTTTGTTAAGTCACAAACTAAATGATATTTGCATAATAGTCACTGATGAAAACAGACAACATGAAATTCCATTTTTACAAGAACTCAGGCAGGTTCAGAATATATATATTGTGTCATCCATGATTGAAGCAGTTAACCTGTCTCAAAGCAGTGAATATCCAAGTCACATCTTTAAATTCATTGGTACAGAGCATTTAGAATGGATGAGTACAAGAAAGTCATTAAGCAACATCCAATCTTATGTCTCACAAGAGAACAGTGACAATCAAAATTTTTTCTCTGAGCAAGATTTTATTGCAAAAGCAAAGAAAACCATCATAATTGCTGATGAACCAGGAATGGGTAAAACAACAACTTCTACAAAATTGCTACATAAATTGAAAGGTTCTGCCAGGATTTATTTAGACTTAAAAATATGCACAGGAGGCATCAGAATGCTTAGTGACAATCTGAATTTAGAAGAAGTTATAGAATTCTTAATTAAGCATTCTTGTGATAATCATAGAACATTAGATGTAAGTTTGTTAAGAAAAGCACTAAGAACTAATCTTTATTGCAGAAGTGAATACACAGTGCTTACAGTATTGTTTGATGGTTTTGATGAAATTCCTCACGAAGGACATGCTGGAAATGTACTACATCTTAAGCTGTTGACACTTCTGCAATTTTTGTCACATAAAACAACAGCAAGAGTATGGGTAACAACACGGAAGCAGTATTTCAATATGTTGCAAGAAGGGTTGTTGGTTTTTTGTACGACCTTCCAAAAGATATGTGAATCCATACAGAAAGATTACTTAAAAAATCACTGGAAAACTGTTTTGAAGTTGCAATTAGATTCACACGAAGAACTTGAAAGTAAAGTTAACAGTTACACAAATCAACTATATGAGAAGGCCACAGAAATTTTGGATAAAAGTATTACTGAATTCATGGGAATACCATTGTTGATGAGAATGTTATTAGAAGTAGCAAGGCCAAGGTGTGTCGACAGTTTTACAATAGATACAAATGTATTCATACCTTTAAATGTTGTAAGTCTCTATAATGAATTTGTAGATTTAAAATTCACTATTTACTTTGAACAAAAACATAACAACACAATGACAGGAACACAAAAGGATGTATTTATTGATAAGCTATGCTGTGAACTGGAAAATTTGGCATTCAACAACCATTTTAAAAAAGAAGTGAAAGACATTTTGACAGTGGAAGAAATACATTATCACCATTTAAATGAGTGTCATCGCTTGGGACTTCTTCAACAGACTGACGTTATAACAGACAGTGCAGAATTCATTCACAGAACATTTCAAGAGTACTTTGTTGCAAAGAAACTGTTAAAACTGATAACTAATAAGTGCTCCTTTGAAGTCATAGAACTTTTTATAATTAAAGTATTGCTTCAAGACAGTTACAAAATCATTCGACTGTTTCTCAATCATCAACTACAAACTTTTATAATTAAAACTGACAGTATTAAATTAATTCTAAACAACATTTGGAATGAAGACAGATACAGATTGTTTGATGCCCAGGGTAATTCATGCTTTAGTACATTAGCTAGAGAAAATCATGGAAATCTGATGAAATTCTTAATTATTGCATTTGGTGAATGTGCTGTCAAAATGCTGACAATGCAAAATAAAAACAAGCAAACACCATTAGCTATTGCAATAGAAAAAGAAAACATTGAATTGATTAGAATGATTAAGGAAACGCTAAATGCTGAACATCAAAATGAAGTAGTTGAAGCAACGGCATTTACCCTAGTGGATGAAGCATTCCAGAAATTTAAATACAATGACGTAATGTGTAATCACTTAATTACATATTGGTCCCTTGAACATTCTTCTACACGGCATTATGAATTAATGGAAACGTTTTTGAGTTGCAACTCGTTGAAAAACTTGATTAACGTATTGCGAAGTGAAAAATTTCATGCAACTGAATTTTTTCTCAACGCAGCTCTACTCATGGCTGCTTACCATGGACATTGCAAAGTAGCCAAATACTTAGTGTCGCAAATGAACTATCTCGATTATTCTGATTTCCAAGGCAGGACTGCATTGCACTTGGCTGCACAACAAGGTCATTTTCAAATTGTGCAAATGTTACTAGATAAAGGGGCAACATGTGAAATACTTGACTATGATCACCTTTCATACTTGCATTATGCAGTTCAGCATACAAGGTCCTTAGAGTTAATAGAGAAATTGTTAGAATTATTATGTAGCACATTTAAGCGTATTAAAAAGGAAAATGCAAAAACACTACTACACCTTGCTATTGAATGTTACAAAAATGATTCTTATATTTTTGAACGATTTCAGGAACTACTAGATTTACTAACTGAAAATGGTAATGTTGATGTAACTAACGTTCAGAAAGAAACACCGCTTATGTGTGCTTGCAAAATAATTTCGGAAGATACTGTTAAGTATTTAGTAAACAAAGGTGCTAATGTAAATGCTCAAGATGAAATGGGAAGAACACCATTACATTTTGCTGTAAGCATGCAAAATTTGACTGTTAGCTCAGGTAACATTGTAACTCCTTCTGATGAAAGTATCAAACTACTTCGTCTTACAAATCATTATGCTGCACCTCAAGTAGTTGAATATCTAGTATCAAAAGGAGCTAATATAAATGTAGCAGATAAAGCTGCTTGGACAGTTTTACATCATGCTGTTGATTGTTATTCCCACAAGGAAACAATTCTTCCTGTTGTAAAAATTTTAGTTGAAAATGGTGCTCATATTGATCCTGTTAATGAAAAAGGTGTTACACCGCTAATGTTAGCAAGCCAACATGCTTTGCCTGAAGTGGTTGAATACTTGATAATGAAAGGAGCTAATTTAAATACTACTGATCAAAATGGGATGTCAGTTTTACATTTTGCTGTAAATCGATATCCTTGTGGTGAAGATGAACTCCAAAACATGCTCTTTGTTGTCAATTCCTTAACAGAGAATAAAGCTAACATTAATGCTGTTTGCAAAAAAGGCATTACACCATTAATGTTAGCAAGCCAAAATAGCTTATCTAAGGTAGTTAAGTACTTTATATTGAAAGGAGCCAAGGTAGATACTATGGATAGCACTTCTAAGACAGCATTGCATTTTGCAGTAAGTAACAAGTATCTTTCCTACAAAAGACATCTGCAAACAGCATTTGAAACTATACAAATATTAACTGAAAATGGTGCTGATATAGACGCTATTGACCAGCAAGGTTTATCACCACTTACATTAGCAATTAAAAATGGATTTCCTGAAGTTGTTCAACATCTGATAGTTCTAGGAGCTAAGATAAGTGCAGCAGATGACAGTTGTAAGACGGCACTGCATTTTGCTGTTGACTTGAATGTTTCTGTTGAGAGCAACATAAAAACAATTGTTTCTTGTATAAAAATTTTGGTTGAAAATGGTGCTAATGTAGATGCTGTCGATTCCAGAGGTATTACACCACTTGTACTGGCTAGTAAAAATGGTATACCTGAAATAGTGGAACATTTGTTACTAAAAGCAGCCAATGTAAACGTCACAGATCACTCTAGTTGGACACCACTACATCATGCCATAGCAGGACATCTTGCTGATGCAATGGAGTCGCAAAAAATTCCCCAAATTGTAAAGATGTTAGTTGAAAATGGGGCCCATATTGATGCTGTCAATGATGCAGGTGCTACACCACTGATGATAGCTAGCCATTATGGTTTACCTGAAGTTATGGAATATTTGATATCAAAAGGGGCTAAGTTAAATGCTACAGATAAAACTGGCCGGACAGCACTTCATTACAATATATGGCGATATAGTGCTCATAAAAGTGAATCGCAAGTATCTTTGASTGCTATTAAGCTGTTGATTGAGAATGGAGCTGAGATCGAGGTTGTTGACTGCACTAATAAGACACCACTTATGTTAGCTATTGAAAATGGTTCAGCTGAAGTAGTTAAATATTTGTTATCAAAAGGAGCTAGCATAACGGCTAAGTATGAAGAAGGTCAGACGGCAGTACATTTTGCTATTAAAACACCAACATTTCGTGATATTCTAGGAATCTTAACTGAATATGGTACAGACACTGATACTGCTGATAATGAAGGCATTACACCACTCATGCTAGCCTGTGAAAAAGAWTTACCAGAAGTAGTTGAATAKTTGATATCGAATGGAGCCAATGTAAACACTACAGATGAAGATGGCCGGACAGCACTGTATTATGCTGTAAGTCAAACATCTGACAAAAAAGAACCACAGACAATTCTCAATGTTGTAAGGATCTTGATTGCAAATGGAGCCAACGTTGACGCTGTTAATAAGAAAGGTTCTACACCACTCATGTTTACAAGTCGAAATGGTTTACCCGAAGTAGTTGAATATTTGATATCAAATGGAGCCAACATAAACACTACAGATGAAGATGGCCGGACAGCACTACATTATGCTGTAAGTCCAACATTTGACAAAAAAGAACCACAGACAATTCTCACTGTTGCTAGGATCTTGATTGAAAATGGAGCTAACATTGAGGCTGCTAGTAAGGAAGGTCTCACATCACTCATGTCAGCCAGTCAAAACAGTTTATCCGAAGTACTTGAATATTTGATATCAAATGAAGTTAACGTAAATGCCACAGATGATTTTGGCATGACAGCACTACATTATGCTGTAAGTCAAGAATCTGTTAAAAAAGAACCACAAACAATTCTCAGTATTGTAAGGATCTTGATTGAAAATGGAGTGAGCATTGACACTGCTAATAAAAAAGGTTCTACACCACTCATGTTCACAAGTCGAAATGGTTTCCCAGAAGTAGTTGAATATTTGCTATCAAATGGAGCCAACGTAAACACTGCAGATGAATATGGCCAGACAGCACTATATTATGCTATAAGTCAAAAATCTGTTAAAAAAGAACCACAGACAATTCTCAACATTGCAAGGATATTAATCGAAAAGAAAGCCAACGTAGACGCTGCTAATAAGAAGGGTATAACACCACTCATGTTGGCAATTCAAAATGGTTTATCTGAAGTAGTTAAATATTTGATATCAAATGGAGCCAACGTTAATGTTGCTAATAAGTACTGTGTTACACCACTCATGTTAGCGAGTGAAAATGGTTTACCCGAAGTAGTTGAATATTTGATATCAAATGGAGCCAACGTTAACCCTAGAAAGAAATATTGGTATGGTAAGACAGCACTACATTATGCTGTAAGTCAAACATCTGTTAAAAAAGAACCACAGACAATTCTCAACATTACAAAGATATTAATCGAAAATGGAGCCAACGTTGACGCTGCTAATAAGGAAGGTTCTACACCACTCATGTTAGCAATTCAAAATGGCTTACCCGAAGTAGTTAAATATTTGATATCAAATGGAGCCAACGTTAACGCTGCTAATAAGTATTGTGTTACACCACTCACATTAGCGAGTGAAAATGGTTTACCTGAAGTAGTTGAATATTTGATATCAAATGGAGCCAACGTAAACACTACAGGTGAAAATGGCTGTACAGCACTACATTATGCTGTAACTCAAAGATCTAACAAAAAAGAACCACAGACAATTGTCAATCTTGCAAGGATCTTAATCGAAAATGGAGCCAACGTTAACACTGCTAATAACATAGGTTCTACACCACTCATGCTAGCCATTCAAAATGATTTACCCGAAGTAGTTGAATATTTGATATCAAATGGAGCCAATGTTAACACTGCTAATAAGGAAGGTTCTACACCACTCATGTTCGCAAGTCAATATGGTTTACCCGAAGTAGTTGAATATTTGATATCAAATGGAGCCAACGTAAACACTACACATGAATATGGCTGGACAGCACTACATTATGCTGTAACTCAAACATCTGACAAAAAAAAACCACAGACAGTTCTCAACATTGCAAGGATCTTAATCAAAAATGGAGCCAACGTCAACACTGCCCTTAAGAAAGTTTTTACACCACTCATGTTAGCAAGTCTAAATGGCTTACCCGAAGTAGTTGAATATTTGATATCAAATGGAGCCAACGTAAACACTACAGATGAAGATGGCTGGCCAGCACTACATTATGCTGTAGTTCAAACATCTGACAAAAAAGAACCACAGACAATTCTCAACATTGCAAGGATCTTAATCGAAAATGGAGCCAACGTTAACGCTGCTAGTAAGAAAGGTTCTACACCACTCATGTTCGCCAGTCAAAATGGTTTACCCGAAGTAGTTGAATATTTGATATCAAATAGAGCCAACGTAAACACTACAGATAAATCAGGCTGGACAGCACTACATTTTGCTGCCGATCAAACACTTGTTAAAAAAGAACCACAGACAATTCTCAATGTTGCAAGGATCTTAATCGAAAATGGAGCCAACGTAGACACTGCTAATAACGAAGGTGTTACACCACTCATGTTCGCCAGAAAATATCGTTTAACTGAAGTAGTTGACTATTCGACATCACAAAGAGTAAACAGATCATAGATAATAAGATGATATTTTGTAGTCTGATGTTTCGATTACACCTGTAATCTTTGTCAAAGACGAAGAACCTCAAAATTTGCCTGACACAAAATTTTGTTTGAACTTGTGTCAGGCAAATTTTGAGGTTCTTCGTCTTTGACAAAGATTACAGGTGTATAAAATGGTGGTGCGGACGTACGCGGATGAGAGATAGCAAAATGACATTGCGTGACAAACGGATCCAATTGTCACGCAATGTCATTTTGCTATCTCTCATCCGCGTACGTCCGCACCACCATTTTATTCACAATGTGATTTGTAATGTAATCCACATCATCTATAATGTTATTATTTGTTTTCACTTTTTAATATGTTATTTATTCACTTTTATATATAACCTACTTATTATATGCCTGAAGATGGTCTTTGTTTAATTACAGGTGTAATCGAAACGTCAGACTATTAACTTTTTGTCAGTGTTTTCAAGAGACAGCAAGCTATCCAACAAAATATTATCTTATTATATTATGGACGTTGAAAGCATTCACCCTCGTATAACAGATCATGGATGTTGGGTGACTACAGAATCCATTTTAGTTTGGAAAAAATATTTAGTTTTAAAACTCAAAACGGCACTCTATGGTATCTATCAGCGATTCAGTCTTTCAATCATATTGTTAGTTCCTAAGCAAGCATTTAATAAATCTACAGGATTTACATTATTCTAGATGTAGAATAGTAGAAATAAATTTGTTAATTGATATTTTAATTTTATTGTATAATATTAATTTTATTTATCCTTATAAAATGTATACATACATTAAAAAATAAATACCTGTAATTATTGTTCATTACACTCCTTTTCTTAAGATGGCGATTCTGACATTTAGTCTTTGGCCAGTTGTTTCTTTGGCATTTCTCTTTAGTTCCGTTCACTTTACAAACAAATAAGTGTTTAAATACATTTAATTATAAATACTGATTTAAATCTCAATTCAGATAACAAGAACTGATGCAGTTAATTTAAATGGTCAATTGTCATTTTTGTTAGAATACAACAAACTTTAATTTATAGGTGAACATTATGTCTCAATTTTAACTTAAAAAGTAGATACGTTTATAAATAGGTAAAATACAAAGATGATGCTTTCAAGCTACCAGCTACTAGTGTTGGCATTCTCAAAAAAATCTGGATAATGAAGTCATGAAATAAAGCTGCACTCAATAGATACAAACTTAAGAGTCCTCAGTCCAAAACCGCGTCGTGAAATTTGCGGGATCGGTGTACAGCGGGGTAGCGGTAGGCGTATACGACAGACTTCGTGTGTCTCAGTCACACAATCCGTCTCTGTTTCATAAACTAATAGTTGCGAACACCAGTTATAGTGAACGGCACCCACATGCAGGTGGCTCCTTTCGTTACCCATTTAAAATCTACGAAAGCATTGCAAGGCCAGCATTGTACAGGATGATTAATTAAGATTGGGCAATCTCTGAACTGGAGATACTACACACCAAAATATGGCGATTGACCTTAACATGCCTTATACAAATGTTGCAGGTTTACGAGATACAGGGTGTTCAAAGTTGGAATTTTAATTTGAAATTTCTCAATAATTTTGTGATTTTAACCAGTATCGTCTGGAAAATTGGCAACTATATGTTTTTTGGCAAGACAATTACAAATTTAATGCTAAATTTAGCACTATGTATACAGGGCGTTAGTTACACCCTGTTACTTAAGTAAATTACAACATATTCTTTTTGCCTAACGAGTTATGGCTAAAAGTACGAGAAAATCTAAAAGGCAGTTCCATTTTCAATAAAAAGGCACTCCTGTTTATTTCATGTAACTCTATCAGTTTTTGAGTTATTTGCATTTGAAACATTCAGTGTAAAGGCTCCTAAGCCACCATTATTACTTTGACTTTTTCAAACAGGCTTGTGTCAGCACAATTTTACTGTCACTAAGTAAGAGTGTTTATTGTATTTTTCTAATTTACTTAGTATTATTTGTAGTAAAAATTCTAAAATAAGAAAATGCCACGACATAATGAATTTTCTAACAGTGAAATGCGTGATATGATTTGTGTTTTTGCTCAGCCAAATTATAGTGAACTTGGTGCAGCCAGAAGGTGTTTAGAATTATACCCAAATCGGAGACAACACACAACACAACAATCACAAATTGTTCAGACGTATTTACATCCGCCTAGGCGAAACAGGGTGTTTTCGTCCTAAATGCTTAAATGCTGCTAGAAAAACTGTCAACGTCGACGATGAAGGCGAGGTTTTAGTTCGTATTTCGGAAAATCCAGATATCAGTACTCGTGGGTTAAGTGCGGCAACAGTAATAAGCCAATCGTCTATCTGAAGAATTTTAAAGAAAGATAATCTCCATCCATATCACTATACCCCTGTCCAAAATTTGTTACCTCAAGATTTACCAGTTCGCCTACAATTTTCCGAATTTATCCTAGGTAAACAAACCGAAAACCAAGATTTTCTTAATAACTTCCTTTTCACCGATCAGGCGACGTTTACTAGGCGATGTGTTTTTAATTGGAAACACAATCATTTGTGGAACTCCGAAAATCCGCATGCTCTAAAGGAATGTCATTTTCAGCATGAATCCAAGGTAAATATTTGGTGTGGTGTGATATCTGGTTTTTCTATTGGTCCTTTTGAACGTCCTCCTAATCTGAACAGGCCCCTCTATTTAAACTTCCTTGAACAAAATTTAAACACAGTACTAGAAAATGTACCACTAGCCATAAGGCGGAACATGTGGTTTATACTAGACGGGGCACCGCCACATTTTTTTCTGCCAGTACGCCAATACCTGAATGAACATTTTCCTCACCGGTGGATTGGGCGTGGCAGTGAATTTGTTTGACCACCTAGAAGTCCAGATTTCAACCCTCTAGACTTCTCAATATGGTCACAAATGAAGGACATGATTTACAAAGAAACAGTTAATTCCATCGAAGAATTACGATAGAAAATTGAAGAAGTTGCTAATATTATTAAAAATAATTGACATATGTTATTTAATATCCAAAGATATTTAAGGGTACGCCTTACAAAGTGTATTGAACTGGAAGGCGGTCATTTTGAACATTTACTTTAAAGTTTTCTTTTATTAGTTACTGATTGTTATTTGTTGCCTTTACTGTTGTTACCTACATTGTAGTAATTCAAAAGAATAAATTCTTTTTACAACAAACAAAATTCATTAAAGGTTTAAAATGCAAATAAACAAGAGTGCCTGTTTTTATTGAAAATGGAACTGCCTTTTAGATTTTCTAGTTGCTATAGCCATAACTCGTTAGGCAAAAAATATATGTTGTAATTTACTTAAGTAACAGGGAGTAACTAGCATTAAATTCGTAATTCTCTTGCTAAAAGAAAAGTTTAAAGACAATACTGCTTAAAACCACAAAAGTCTTGCGAAATTTCAAATAAAAATTCCAATTTTTAACACCCTGTATCTCCTAAAAAAAATTCAATTTTAATATGTGGTGCGTCGTGCTGTTTCCTATTTAATTTATTTAATTGTCTTATTCAATTTATTAATTGTCGGGTGTTTGTAACGGAGAATTCGTCAAGAACTTGAAGTAAAGCTAAAGTACAATCTCATTTTTTGGATACTTGATATTTATGCATTGATATATTGATGCCCTAATTTCTGATAGTGTCAAAAGGTTGTGGTCTGCTTTTCTAAATTAAAATAAATGTAATTTAATTGTATTGAAAACAATAACTTAAGTGCAAAAATTATGTATAACTTGTCAGATACTAAAGCGGATTAAATGTATGTACTCGTATTTAGAGTACGTAGTACTCGCATATACGAGTAATATGACGAAAATGATACTATTTACTAGATTTTATTAGATCCTGATTAAGACTACGTAGAGTCAGGTAATAACTTCTCTGCAAGTATAATTTCAAATGCTTCAAGTTAAACGAGATATCTACAGCTCATTTTGCAAAAAAATACGTTTAGGCGGTTTGGTTTTAGCAAAGATTGTTATTTTACATTTCCCGAAGTTATTTTTACTTGTACAGAGAATTGACTGCAGTTGTTTACTAAGATAAGCGTTACGTATCGATAATCGAAAAGAAGTTGAATACTATAAAGATCGTAAACTGTAAATTTACTGCTATGAATATCGTGATTTTGTATCTCATCGTATTTTAGACAACGGTGATATAGCCGATGAAACTAGTCGTCATACCAGCCTAAATTGATGTAAAATCTATAAAGCAGACTTATACAATTTTTATTTCAAAATAATGTTTGAAATAAATAGAACAAGTTATAGCTACGTGTTGTTTTCATTCTTGTTAGAAATATACTCGTACGTACACACTTTCTTATACCTCAGTCTGATAAAAATGGCTTTACTAAGCATAACTCTATTATTTATTTCCACATCCCACGGATGGAAAGTATTGTAGCGTGAAAAAAAAATTCAAAAATTTCTATTTGCTCAATCGCTTAAAGTGCTCGGGAATGTCCAAAACAAAATTTGAGCAAAACATTTCTTGTCTGTGTGGTTGTCGGTCTGTGAGTGGAAGAGATAACTTCAAAAGACATAATAATATATAAACTTGAAATTTGGCATACATATGAATCTCAACTACCCAAAGCGACCTATTGTTATTGGGGTAAGTAAGTTATAGGGAAGGAAGTAAAATGTGGGGGTAACTACCCCTTTTGCGAATTTTTGTTTGTTTTTCCTTTTAGTATGTGATTAATAGTATCAGTGTGAGTATTATTCGTCCCTACAAATTTTCGGTGCAGCAAACTGTTTAGAAGATATTAGCAAAAAAGCATCAATAAAAAAACCGGTTTATCATGAATGTCTCCGAAAATACTTAATATATTCAAAAAGTGAAAATACTATCAGGTTGGATATAAATATTCTCCCAACATTAAAAACAATCCATAATTTTGATATTTTCGAAATATTTCTACAAAATTAAGAAAAACAATTAAAATGAAGTTTAATTTTCTAATCCAAAAGCACTCTTGAAAGTTTTTTGTTAAGTTAGTAATGTTCGAGTTATTTAAAAAAAACGGATTTAAAAAATTTATAGATTTTTGATAATATCACGAGAACCGTTTGTCGTAGAAAAAAATGTGTAGAGAGAAAAAAATACGCAAAAAATATATTAAAAATTTGTGAAAAGAGTAACTGAATTTGTTATGATTACCTCATTTTGTAAGTTTACAGAAGCAGATGGGTTCGTTGCGCTTTCATTGGTATTTGTTACAGGCATCTAAACGTTACATAGTCATAAGTATTTAGTCATGTTATCTATATAGGGTGTTCATTAATTATATGCTAATATTATAGAGTGTTAAAAGTTAAAAAAAGCATCCCCTTTCATCACTAAAACCGTTGTCTGGATATAATATTCGACAACGCTAAAACTTTGATACCGCACCAAATATTTCTATGAATTCTATGAAATTATTATTAGTTAACTAATGAATAATTCAAATTAAATTACAGTAGTATATAATTCATAATTATTTAACAAAAATTAAAAATTACGTATTATTTATTTTACAGGTAAGAACATTAATCATTAAAATCGATATGGTTATAATATTTATTTTTCAAATAAAATGAAAACAAATGTAGAGAACATTTTCTAAATCAATGGGAATTTGAAAAATATTTTTAAAATTGTAAAGTACTATTTTTTAAAGCATAGGGTGCGCGTCCCTTACTAGTATCATGGTAGGTAGATGTGAAAAAGAAATTGATTAGGTATTTCAAAAAATGCACGGAAAGCGTATTTCAAAGCTCATAGAAAGATCTAGTGCGGTATCAAAATTAGAGCAAAAAATTTACACACCCTGCAGCTTAAAAGTTCACATTACCTTATTTCCGCGTTTTAAATTTCCAACGTTGGCATATTTCTTCCAGTTATGTCATCGGAAAGTCGTTCTTCTAATAATTTTGCCTTCCCTTTTACCCATTTTAAAGAACACCTGGAAATTTAAACTCCGCGCGACAACGTAGATGTACTTATTTATGAAATACACACATATGTTGTATGTACATGTGCCATGTGCCGCGCGTATTTAATACGAGCCGTACTACCACGACAATGGGAGGAGCATCTGGCGAAGTTCATGTAGCAACCGGTTGGTGGCACCACGAGCCACGCGCATTTATTACAATTGCAGATCCTTCGCTGTGCCATTATTTAACAATAACTGAGTAAGAAAAACCCATTCTCTTTTTTTAGCTGCGTTTGAAAATGGTCAAATGCCATTTAGCTCGGGCCAAATTTTTATATCTATTTCCGTTTACTAGTAAAAAAATTTGAAAGTTTACTAATTTTTTAACACTTTACAAGGCTGTATTTTTGTCGTATTTATCAATAAAGAAAAACTGCCCGAGTAGAATTCAGTTTAGACCTTGCTTATTGTGGCTGTGTTTAGAAATCTAATCTGCGAACACTGTATCGCGAGTTATAATGGCACCGGGAAACCTCTACATGCGTTATGAATTTTAAGGGTCTGAGGACTCTTAATGCAACCAATGAAAACAGAGAAACCTAATTTTACTTATGTAAAATTAATGAAAATAATACTTCTAAAACATTGTGGCAAACAAATTCCAAATCAGTGAAAATTGAGATCAATAGTACTTATTTAGAATAAATAAAATTTTAAATAGAAAAACCAAACACATTAATCAATTGCTGCATTAACATAGGTTCGCATTAAGTCATAGAGATCTGTTAATTCGATTCTCAAGGAAAGGAAGGAAAATCTACGGGAAATGTTACTATGAAACTATTAGATATTTATCATTTGTTGATAACCTAAGAATAGAAACAAACCATGACTTGGTAAAATCAAAAAATTGTTTGAACAGAAATCTTGAAGGCACTAAATGCATTATTGTATTAACATCGCCATAACTACATAAGGTAAACACCCCAATTATGGACAGTGTAAGAAAAAATTGTGGTATTTGTGAAATTTTACCAATATTGTTAAAGGTTCAGTACTGAACATACGTAAAATGTCCTGTCATCCTGACATCCAGTAATGAACTTGAATCTAGTCATACAAACCTAATTAATGTCAAGATGCAGGTGATTTTAATTATTGAAATGAAAATGCAATTTACAATGATTATGTTCATTAATGTAGTTCAGATTTGAAAAGCAAACTGCACCTTTTAATAATTTTATATTTAAAAGTTGGTCCCCACCCCTAAAAAGAGGAGAGGACTAAGAACTCAATTTTTTGTATAACCAACCATTTCGTAAACATTCCCTTGTAACACACCACATACAGTACACAATATTGGAACTAATTAATAATTTGCCTCTTGTGCTGAAAGAAAGAACCATAAATTAAGGATAATAATAAACCCCATCAACGTACGTAAATACTATATTTGTCAAGAATACTATAAAGTTTTGATTGATAAAACGGACGGATTAACAGTCATTTTTTTCAGTTTGTGTGAGATGGCACTCTTCTACAGCATTATTGGTCCCTCTTTTCCTTTCACGAGTACACTAAGTCTAATCATATAAAATCCTGGCGTAAAAAATAAATAAAAACATTCATCATCCATAAAATTTCAATTGCAAAATGGAAGCTATCGTTGCAAGATTATATACAGAGCAGTGCGAAACGAGACCAGCCGTTTCAAAAAAAAATCATAAAATCATCGGCCAATCCCCTCGTTCCACAGGAAACAAAATAACATCAAAAAAAACCTTATCACAATACAATTAAGTAATCAACTGTTTGCCTCAAACCGAAAATCAAGCAAAATTTGGCAACACTTTGACACGATGTTATAACTGCGTGATTATGACGGATTTCCGTATGATGGCGTTTTCCGTGGTGTTAACTTTAGTGACGGGGGACGAGACCACCTCCTGTGACACCAACCACGGCGACAGTTTGCTCAGAGAGGGCGTCACTGTCGTGCCGTTGCTTGTCACTGGGGTCTCGGCGTGAACTATGGGAGACGGGGGCGGCTCGACGACATCCTTTTCTGTCGGGCTCTGAATTAAAACATTACATCTAAATTACTTGTCTTTAAAAGTGAATAAAAGTATGATTCCGATTAAATTCATTGAAACTCTGTCATTGTTTGAAAATTTCTCGATGGATGCCCTGCCAGATCTGCAGATCTGACTTCTAGATTTATATGAGAGAGATAAAAACAATAAATAGGACATAGGACTACAATGAAAATATTTTACTTTGTCCAAAATGTTATAACCTGTATTAAATGACATGTTCATAACATGTCATGTTTTAATCCCTCAATAAAAACTATGTGTTTGTGTTTAGTTGGGTAGAAATATTTTTTTTTGGCACAAAGACTTGGCAAAATGAATATGTTAAATGGAAAAAGTCCTGACTTTGCAATGAAATATCTGAATTTTTGAAAGACGAAAAAGAAAATTTGAAACCCCTATAATTAATTCCTGTGAGATGTTAGACAAAACATAGTACTCCTAAAGCACCCAAAGTTTTCAAAAAAGTGTTCAGAGACACATAAAAAATTGATGGAAAAACACCGCACCATCTTTTACGATGGATTTATTCAAACTTCATTCGTAAATGAGCTTTCTTTTCGATGCCATAATATATCAACGTGGTAAAAAAAGCTAAATCCAAGCACTATATTCAACTTTTATTGTCTTGGCATAATTTGGATTTTTTCAAAAAGAGAATATAAAATGTACATTGCCAATATGACAGCCATGGCCACTTAGTGCTATCAGATATTAGGTGGCCCAGTTCTATAAAAACTACACATCCAAATTTTAATTTAATTCAACATTATTTACTACTTACCTAAATTTTGCAGGTGCTATATTGTTTTACACAAGTTCTTAAACAATTGCATTGCAAACAAAAATATATTACATAGAATTTATTTTTTAGTAGAATAAAAATTTAATATCAGAAGTACGTTGCAATACACAAACTCATTGTGATAACTAATTAAGTTTGACATTTGAAAGTTACTTAGTAGTATCAAAAAATTCTTTGGTAATATTATATACCCAGTGATCTGAAAAATCTGCTATAATAACGCATCACCAAAATTTTGTGTCATATGACAATTTTTTTTGTTAGTTGGGTGAAAGATACAAAACCAGTTAAACCTTCTTGTTAATAATTTTTTTTTGCAATTCTCAAGGCAGCTTTTTACGCTGCGTGGAACTGCATGTAAAGTGTGAACTCAGAAAAACAAAAGCTAAAGCCAAGAACGTAACAGATTTTGAGAAGAAAATTGAATGGCCGATTTTTTTTGTGGACAATCTTTAGATTCGCTGGGCCAACTGATATCGGACGAGGTCATCCTACATCTTGGACATGCTAAAATATTTTCCCCAATTAAAAGCTGAAATATCAACTTTGAAAGTAAGGTCATATAAAATCACAATTTACAAACCAACTGAAGTGTGTGAAAAAAAATTCACAGTGATTTTACCAAAGCGGTATTCAAATACAAACAAAAATACATTAAAAACCACGAAGACTGATTACAACAAAATAAAATTAATAATTTAACCACAACAAAAAATTACTTCTTCATTACGAAAAAAGCACAGCAACAAGCATGGCAAACAACACAAAAGGAATCCCCAAAAAAAAATACTCACTTCTTTACTGGACGTTAAAGATTCCTCTTCACTCAAGCCATCACTAGTCCTACTGTCCTCGCTTCTGAACGGATTCTTCGTACTGAACGGATTGGAATCGTGAAACGGATTCGTCTCGGTCATAAAACTGGCAAACGGGTTCGAATTCGTCACGTCATTCAAGAAAACATTCTGGTTCTTCAACCTTATACTGCCACTGGGAGACTTGACGCTTTTATTGGACGGCGACAGAGACCTAAGCTCATTTTCCGAATCGGATCCGTTGCTCAGCAAGCTCAGCGGCTGCTGCTTGCTGCAGTCCAGGCTGGGCAGCACGACCTTCTCGAGTTTTCCGTTGTCGGAATGTCCAAAGAAAGTCACGGTGACGGGCGTTGTGCAGCGTTTCTGTTGCTCCGACGATTCATTCAGTTTGGGAGATTTTAAAATCGAATTGGTCGTCACGGGTGATGTGCTGGTGGGTCCGGATACTGATAAGGTTAGCTTATCACCGCCCTAAGGTTGGATTGGGGAGGGGAAGACGATACGTTAGCGATACGAAGCGTTGCACACGAAAATGCTGCAGGAATTTAATCTTACGGGGACATATAATCATTGATAGGTCGGCAAGATGTAAAAATCCAATCAACATTTATTAAAGCACAATTCATTAGAAATTAACAGACTTTTTTATATCTCTGACAAATTTTATGATACAACATTTACATTAATTGTATTATAAGTCAAAATAATGACAATTTAGAAAGAAATATCCTACACAAATTTTAATATTTAAAGAGAAAAAGTGTTAATTCTGAAAGCTCAATTCACTTTTAAAATGTAATTAATTTCTAATGTAAAACCCATGAAATGATCAAGAATTTAAAGTTCATAATTTCCTCAAAACAAAATTATTAATACCTTAAGCAGCTCAAAAAAAAACAATCATCTTTATTTGCAAACCTCCGGAATATATATAAATATTTTAATCTATTTTTCAAAAGATAAGGAAAAATCATCATAAACCGAACAAAAAATTTTGAAATTTCCTTTGTTTTACGCTGCAACATTCACAGTTATTTTCTAATGTATGTGTATCAAAGATCAAAAGACCATGAATTTAAAGTAGTGTATAATATGCTAAACAGACATTTTTCCAAAACCTTCATACTCCATTTTTTATCACAACATTAGCATATAATTCCTAATGCAAATGTGTTGGAATATCAAAAGATAAGTAATTTAGAACTCTACAAGATGCTAAAAACAGACCTTACTATCTTATGTGCTTTTTAAGATATATGAAAAAAATCATACTAAACTGAAAAATTAATTATTCTGAGACCCTTCATGTTGTTTGTGCTTTTAAATTTAATTTATAGTGTAGGTGTGTTATAGATCAAAATATTAGGCATTTAAAGTTGTATAATATGCTTAAATACTCTGAGCAGTTTAAAATATGAAAAGAAAATAATTATAAAAACCGAACTGGTTTTCCCAAAAGATTTCTGTTGCTTTCTATTGTAAGCATAATGTGTTACATATTAAAAGATAAGTGAATTAAAGCTCTACAACGAGTGGTAAACATAACTAAATGTATTTTATGAAATGTTCAAGGTATTATAAAAAAAATATTTTAAATTCTATAAAATAAAGAACGAATACACCATGTTAAGACCAAAATTAAATGTTCCTAGCAGTTTACCATGCATAAAGAAAATAATCATCACAAATGTTTGTGTTCTTTAGTGCTGTAGCATTTACATTTTATTTCTAGTGTAAATATGTATTAGCCATCAAAAGATCAACGATATGAAGCTTTATAATATGCTGAAAACAGAGTTTTCAAAATCTCCCACGGATTTCAAATATAAAGAGAAAATCATTAAAAACTGATGTTTAAATATTAACATATTAATTAAATTCATACTGCTAGTATGTTGTCCACTAAAAAATCAAGAACTTAAGGCCCTTACTAGAATGTGTGATACGAGAAAGGCATAAATTATATACTTTCTACTACTTATTAGATAAAAAACTTGCTAGTTGTATAATAATAAGAGACAAAAATTAGAGGATGATTATAAATTTTAAACAGCTGTGAATAATTTGATATAGTTCAAAATTAAGCGACAAACAATCAACACGAGACAGTAATTTTGTCATGACAAGAAAATATTAACAGAATTTATGAAGAAAAAGTCAATATATGTCCCTGTAGGAATAAATATTCCCAATACTAGCACACTTACACTTTTGAGCACCTTAAAAACACAACTTTCCCAGTTACTTACCACAGAAACAAACGTAGCTGCAAGAGTCAACGAATCAGGACCTGGAATAACGGAAACATCAAAGTAACCAAATTTTGTTGCAACAAAAAAACCTACGAAATAAAAACCCCAAGTCCAAATCAAAATTCTTTACATACCTGTCGAAGACGTAGGTGTCATGGGTTTCGTAGTGTCTTCGCACACTTTCGAATACATCGGATCGTTGTCGGTCGTCGTCGTGGTGTTAGATCTCGTAGATCTTTCGCTGCAGCGGCTCGACGACGGTTGTATACCTTCCGCCGCCTTAACCGAATCCGTTTCCGGCTGTTCGTTGTTAACTTGCGCCGCCTGTTGCTGCTGCTTCTGTCTTTCGCGCAAAACGTGACTCTGGCGCCTGCCATACCTTAAAAAAAATTACCATGGTAATGTTTAAATCTATAATGAAGATTGGGAGTTGAAAGCTTATTTATTGGGCTTGAATTTTTGTAGACAGAATGCTGATTTTCTAAAAATTTCTTGGAATAATGTTCAATAACCATTTTTTTACATTAATTATTAAATAGTAATAAAAATCTTTTAATTCCAAAAAAAGAATAAAGAATGTTGGCTATATCACATGTGTATAATAAAAAAATTAATGCCCTTAACTATTATGAAATTCTGAATTATAATTATTGTTTGATAATGTATAATACCTCTGACTCGGCCGTCTTTCAAGTTGCACCGTCCGTCTCGCTCTATTCTGATGAGTGCTCTGATATTCCGTCCTGCCCGAGTACCTAAAGCGTGACCCCATCCTGAAAAAGTTTTGACGTGCAGACGGTCCTTTCACGGGCGCTTGAAGGCGGAAAAAACCGTGATGTTCGACAGCGCACTTCCACAGGTGTTTACATGCTTTCTCGTTGTGTAATCTGCACGGTAAAATACGAACTTTGATGGAAAAAAACCAAATAATACCATCCCTAAATTAGGGGAAAGAAAATAGAGACGGAAAGAATTACAGGGCCACGGAATGCAAACATGAAAGAAACTCCCAAATTTTTTTCATACGTATACTAAAAGTAGAAGCAAAATATAGTTGATTAGAAAGATAAGAATGACGTAAGATTTGAATGTGTAAGATATGAAGGCAGTATTATATGATTCATAGACAATGGAAAATATATATTTCTGTCAAATTTTATCAACTTACCGAAACACGAAAGTGTGTTCTTGTTCCCTTCCTTGGTCGTCATCTTCAACCACTACCAGCGTGAGTTTCTTTTTCTTGAAATTCAATTTGCCAATTTTGGGCCAGAAGAACAGGCCTATTTTTTGGCTGCCTTCGAAAACCAGGATGCCAGTTGGTGTCAGGCCTAGCCTGTACTCCATGCCATCTTTGCCCTAAAATAAATCAACAAAATGGCAGGTAAAACAAACACAATCCACAAAACAAGGCATAAAATATTAATTAAAATTTCGATGCAGTTGATTCTATATAACCATTTTTGTTGAAAAATATACCAAAGAAGTTGTTAGTCGTCATCTTTCTACAACAAACACAAATGTCGTTCTTTTGATAATACCTATTTCCTATTTTTATTTCAAAAAGACAGGCTCGTCGAGGGTTTTCAAAAATTAAAAAAAGATTACAAAACGAGTGGAATGCAAGTTTTGTAATGGATGAATGCGACAAACTGCCTCATAAAACGGGTATGTAGATGATGTTTTGTGCCTTTTTACAGGAAATTACAATGGCTTAAATAATAATTCTCTGCATGATTCTATAGATTTTAGTTATGAAATAGAAATTAATAATCAAATTCCATTTCTAGATTTATTAATTATACGAAATAAGTCTTCTCTTTACCTATCTCTACCCACATGTACCGATAACATTATTAATTACTTTTCTTTTCACCCTTATACAAACAAAATATCCGTATTTCATTCTCTTTTTAACAAACTTTTTAAATTACTCTTTCTTCAAACGCTTTGGAAAAGGAACTAGGTGTAATTCTTCAAATTGCTTTTAATAATAACTTTATAAATCATGTATTACAAAAATTATACTTTAAATATTTAACAAAATTTAAGTTTTCTTTTAACACCATTTATGTTGAATAAGGAAAGATCTTTTTCAATTAGAGGCAATGAACACTTGAAACAATATGAAAAATATAAAAATACTGATATAGTTAATACAAATTCTTCGTTAGCAAATCATTTATTGTCATTTAAACACATTGCTTCTTTAAATAATTTAAATTCTTTACATGTTTGTAATAAATCCTCAAAATTAAGTTTTCTAGAAATTCTTGAAATATACAAAATTATAGATAACGGTAATTTTACAATTTTGAGTGATTTTTGTAATTTTAGTTGTCCTATTTTAAATTCTTTATTTGATCATTGATTTTATGTTTGTGTTCTTGGCATACAGGCTACTTTCTTGTTTGAAGTCATATCGCTTATTTCGATTTTGACCATGTCAGTTTTATAAATTCTTTTGTATTCCTATATTTTCATTATGAGGCACTGATGATGGCTAATTATAGCTGAAAGCGCTTTGCCAACTTATTAAATATAGTAGATTTGA
The DNA here is from genome assembly GCA_025024175.1 of Rhyzopertha dominica. Lineage (NCBI taxonomy): Eukaryota > Metazoa > Arthropoda > Insecta > Coleoptera > Bostrichidae > Rhyzopertha > Rhyzopertha dominica. Next base: position 624,930 of record QCXZ01000075.1, read on the forward strand.
CAGGCTTTGTGAAGATTTATTGTAGAATTAACATTATTTCATTAATTTTCAATATAACGGTTGAAAGATTTCAAGGTTTACTATGACCACGCAAAGTCCACTCACCAAAACAGTGTGCATATCGACGCCGTACATCTCCAGCCATTTAACCTTGTTCAAGTAGCTCATCTCGGCTTGCGCAGGGGTCAAACCCCTGGCTTTTTTAAACTCCTCCAGAATCTCAATCTCCATCTCTTCGGATTGGTTCGGAACGAACCTAAACTCGGAGACCGTCGCTGCAGTGTGTTGCGATTCATCGTAATCACCGAGCTCCGCTAAAAAACAACAGAATCAGCTTGAAAATCTAAAGAGATTGCAGACGACTAACATTGCAAGGCCAAAGCGGCCAATTCGACGGCGGTCTGGTGCGGACAGTCCAATTTCCCAGTCAGTATGTCTTGTTTCAGTTGCAGAAAAAACTGATAGCGTGTGAGCTCCTCCCGCAAGTTGTTCGGTTCGGACGAGTAGAATTTGACGCGTAATCGTAGCGTGTACGGAGGTCCAACTAAAAAATGGAACGTAGGAAAATGGTGAAAACCAGAAACGAGTACTTACTTTTGACCTGCTTCTTGATGGTCTTGGTCGGATCCAACCAATGCTTGACATGATTGACGTCGGTGAATTGCAACCCGAAATAATCCTTCTCGATCAAGTCGAGTGAATAGAACACTTGTTCGTACAAGTCTCTCGCTTCGGCTTTTTTCTAAAAACAATAAAATAACGTGAGAATGTCATATTGGGCAACAGTAACCAACAAGAGGAAAAACAATGGGAGAAAGTTTCCCACGAAACCAAAAACCTTCCTAAACACAAGGAACTACCCATAAGGACGACTTTCATTCGCAAATGCGAGAAAAAACACAGGAAAAACAGTAGAAAAAACACGTACTTACCGATAGTTCAACTGATAAGTCTGTCCCATCCAACAATATGACCTTGCACTGTATCAGATTCTTGTTGGGGACGTTTTTTCCTTTGCTGTGGTTTACGGGATTGTTTCGAGTTTTTTGTCCACTCAGAAATCTGAACATTTTCACCGTTTTTTATTCATGCATCGCCACAAAAAACTGCCTCACACATCAACACGGCCATTGTACCAGACTACTAGGGCAAATTACAACGTTGCCAGGTGTATTTGTTATAATTCCCTAGCTTAAAGTCTTGGTACATAAAGGCTTAATTACTATACCTAGGTGCTGCTAATGCATAACTTTAGCTCTAATTTTAATATATGGCACGATTTTTAACCAATGGAATTAAGATTATTTTGAGTATATCAACTCGTTTGCAATTACCATTACAAAACCATAATTCTGTATATATTCTCTTGAATATATAATCACAAAATTGTTTAGCACTATTACAGTATAATTGACCAATCCTGTGATATTAAAATCATTATTGAACTTGGGAAAATGTGAAGTTGTTCTATGAAACCACTGCCAAATACTAAAGGAAATTTACCCTTGTAAGTGATTGTAGGTGCCTGAAGAAGAAAATAATCAGATAAGATAGAAATAGATAAATAAAATCAGTTTTGAAAATGAACAAACTACAAAATTTAATCATTTTGCAACGATAATTTGAAGGAATCGAATCACTACAAAGGACCAGTTTCTCCCATCTCTATCGTACTCGTAGGTCAAACAGCGCAGTAGTTCAAGTGTCATCGTTGAAATTTGAGGTTAACTAGGATCCCATCTATCAAATTTAAATGATGGAGAGATTTTCTATGATTATAGAGTGTTGTTTGGTCTTTTTACAGTGARTTCAGCTGAAAACACACTAAATCGAATTAAAAAAAAAACAACGAAAGGTATGTTTTGCGCRATTATACATTTAAAAAAGGATGAAAATATAATATAGTCGCATGCAAATGAGGAATTCGATCTTGTACTCGAAGAATGCCATCTTAAAATTAACAGTCTAATCTATCTAATGTAGATAATATAAATATATTGCATAATTAGATATCAATTATTCAACTACTTTTGTGTTAAGCTGCTGAAGAAGACTGCTTGGTAAAAGAAATGCTGGCATGACTTGTTAACAAGATACCTCTATCAGTTTTTTTTTAATATCTAAGAGAAAGACCAAAAAGGGCCGACTGAAGACTTAATGTCATAATGACAACCTTAAGATAAGGAGTTTTTAATTGTACCAATTATAACAATGATAATTAGAGCTGTTTATTTTTCTGTTGTATACACATTATAAGGATAAACAATTAATAGTATAGAATAAAATAAAAATGAACAAATTTCTTTCTATTTTACTATTTTACATCTAAAAGTAAAATAATTTAAATACTGTAGGTTTATTAACTGGTTATTTAATATGAGTGAAAGAGTATGAATTGCTGATAGGTACCATAGAGTGCCTTTGTGAGTTTTTCAAACAAAAATAAATTCGTTTGTTTGTTGTTTATGATCTCAGATAGTCAATTACTTTATTTAAACCTCTTTGTCCGGCTAACTTGATTGGTGTATAACTGTATTTAGTGTCAGCATGAATATTGGCACCACTTTTAGTCAAAGTTTTTACTATACTGAGAATCGTGTCTTGCTGTTTTTGCTTGATGGACATATCGATGGTATAATGCATTGCCGTCCAATTAATTTGACACCTTGCATTTACGTTGACTCCTTCCAGTATCAGATATTCGATTACTTCAGCCAAACCATATTGACTTGCTAACATGAGTGGTGTAAAACCATCAACAATTCCACTAGCTAACGGTGTTTGCCTGTTTTTATTTTGCATTTTCAGCATTTCAACAGCATATTCGCCTAAGGCAATGATTAAAAAATTCAAGTTTTCGTGATTTTCTGTGGCTATTATACTGAAACAAGAATTGCCCTCTGCGTCAAACAGTTTGTGTTTGTTCCTGTTCCACATATTTTGAGGAATTAGTTTTGTTATGTCAATTTCATTTCATTGTTTTGCTGACTTATTTGAAGCAAACTGCTTCGATCACCACACAAAATATGGAAAATACTTGTGATTTAAGCAGCTTTATATATATATATAGCGCATTAAAAAACTTCAGAAAATTACATCATATTTTAGTATGAAAGATAAATTTTTAAAAAAATTAACAGTAATTCATATAAATGTTCTTTTATCTGACAATTTAATCGTGATGAATTAGGGTATTAAGATAAATGAATGACCTGAATTAGTTTGATCATAAATGTTCATTTTAATAGTAATAATTTTAGGGGTATTTATAAACATTAATATATCTCTGCAACATGAGTGCAGTAAAAAATACTATTACCATATTTATTAATGTACTTAATACTCAAGCTAGGCTTTATATTCCAGTTTGATAGGTTGAACATCTTAAAAGTGCACTTAAATTATTGATAAGATTATTTGGGATTATAATAACTCGTGTAATTCTTTAAATCAGCAGATATTTTGTTAGTTTAGATTTAAACAAATTTTCTGTTAATGGATTTTGCTATATGCCCTTGTTTCTAATAATGCATAGCTGTCTTCTATCTTATATGTTCGACTTTTTTTGTCTCAATACAATAAAATATTTGTTTCGGGTGCGGTACAATATGGATGATTGATTTATCAGTAGTTCTTTTATTAATTCCTTAATTTCTAAGAAGATTACATCAACTAGGATTAAGATAAAATAGCTTAAATACACCTTATTTATTTTTAAAGTTTGTTCTGTTTAGAAAGTACCATAATTTCTGTTTCAAGAGAAATTAATAATAACAAATTTCGATTTGTAATTTTTGAATTTTGAAAATAATAGATAGTTGCATTTGAACTATAAAATCACATTACTTCAGGAGAAGTTTATTTGTTCCGCATTGATTCACTAGGTTCCTTTTCTGAAGCTACTGAATCTACAAAATATTTTGACATCGTCAACCCTGGAATCACTAAGCCCCGTAAAAATTTCAAGGAATTCGCTCTATTCAACTCATTTTATATAAAACAAAGTCCCACGAACATTTACAAAATAACTTAGATCGACGAATTGATCATTTCAGTTCAAATCTGAATCACTGCGATGATTCATTTGATTGTACACCCCCATGATACAATTGTATCATGGTACACCCCTATCGGCAATATAGTTGACAACTGACATACCGACAATACCGACATACGTCAAACAATGACGCATGCCTTCTTCCCTCCTTGCATGTTGTGTGTTGCTGGTGTCTGGTATCAGCTGTTAATTCAACTTAACAATGAATGTGAACACCGATCATAAACGCGTAGTGGTTTATATACCAGAAGACGACGACGTAGAGCTATTCGAACCAGAACTAGTCGACCAACTTGAGCAAGAAGAACAAACCGACGAAGAAGAAGACGTCAAACCCATCATTAAACAAGAACCCTCCAGTTCATCATCAACTTTAGACTTGGCAGAGGCAGTGGTTGGCTCAGAATGTTCAGAAGAGGAGACGTGTGATATATGCCACGAAATCTTCAGGAGCCGTGAGAAATTGAAGGCTCACCATCGACAGCAACACTCCGTTGATCGTCCCTACAAATGCAGGAACTGTTTCAAGTCGTTCTACACAATCTTCGACCTGCAGTCGCACCGCAAGTGTCACTGGCACTACCTGAAGGCTAGGTTCAAGTGCGAACAGTGTGAGAGGTATTTTTTGAAGGAGTCCCGCCTGAAATCGCATAGCACGAAGGTGCATAGCAAAAAGAGCATCCGTTGTGACATCTGCAGCCAGTTTTTCGACACCAGGTACGAGTACACGGTCCACATGAAGAAGGTGCATCTTTCCGTTGCCAAACCGACCGTTTGCAACATATGCGGGGACTCGTTCGCCAACGAATTACGACTGCAAACGCACTACTACATCAGACACAAGGAGACCACGAAGGAACAGTTGAACACGAAGAAGGAAATGAAGACATACTCGAAGAGGCAGAAGAACGATGATTCATGAGTTTCGCCCTTTTGTTCATTGGGAATTTGCGTAATAAATTAATTTGTTGGGTAATTGTTTGTTTCTTTAGCATATGGCGACTTGTTTTACTGATATTGTGTTTTACAGATTCCTCGCTGTGGTGAGACGACGATTCAAGTACAGATGGCAGCACTCGGGCATTAACAGTCTGGTAGGTCGACCTTTGACGATTGGACACTAGATGGCGCTATTGTCAGGGAAACTTGCAAAATAAGATTGAGTAGTTTCTGTATTTTTGTACGAAAATAAAAACTTTTGATGATTGTTAAAGACTGTATTTATGTTTAAGAACTCTTAAAGTGATTATCAAAAAAATAATTTAGATCCTACATATTTTCACACCCTTGAATAGAGGGATATTATGAATGAAATTGTTGTTATAAATTAATTTATTACTAACTGGAATGAATTTTTAATATGTGAAACTTACCAACTAGTGTTAAGACATGTTTGATGTAACAATACACTTCGTTTATTGTAGACCTCCCACTTATCCAGTTTGTCAAATTTAAAAAAAAAAGTACTTAACTGCTGCAAACATACCTACATTATTAATTTACATATTATTTATGCAGTCTACGCTACCGTACAATTTTCTAAATGGAACGTACAACGGTGTAGCGATAACAATAATAAGGCAAGGGTGAATGCTTTCAGCGTCCACAATATAAGATAATATTTTCTCAGAAAGATCGCTGTCTCTTGAAAACACTGACAAAGAAATTATAAATTTGACGTTTGTATTACACCTGTAACTTTGACAAAGATTACAGGCATAGATATGATTACAGGTGTAAACAAAATGTCAGACTTATAATTTTTTGTCAGTGARGGCAAGTTTATATGGTTTTTGTCAAGATTGTTGTTTAGGTCAAAATTTGACAGTTTGCAATTGTATGCATTAACTAGCGTTTTATCATTCTTATAATTTACCTACTTGTAAAATATTATCAAAATTATTTGTTTTTGCTCTATATCTTTAAAAAATAAAATACATATTGATTCAAGGTATCTATTTCTAAAAAATTATTAAATAATTTGATGGTTTTTCCTAGTCCTAGATTGCTGCATTTCGTATTCATAAAATAAGCAATTGTTAGACTCCAGAAAAGGATATATATATATATAGTACAACTAATTCTCTTAGGAATTTTTAAACTATGTTCTCAACATTAGATATAAGGGCTAAAATATAGCTTTAGTTTTCTTTAAAGCTTCTGCACTAAATTAAGCTGTCTGAGTTTTGATTAAGTAGCTGTACAGTTTTTTGTTCCGAAGATATTTTTTCGTCAAAAAAAAAGTAAAATGAAAGCTAATACGACTTCACAATAATGTATTTAGTCATTTTATGCCGATTTAAAAATGTTTTGTAAGTTGAAACGTAATGCATAACAATTTTCAAAGTTTTAGGCATTACTTGCGAAAGTAAATCCATAGATTTCTAATTAGAAATGTAGCAAAAGTAATTATCAAATCGATCACAACACACACTAATGCTATTTTGATGCTTGATGCATTTTTTATAGGAACAATTATCAAAATTTTGTAAGATACTCTCAGTTATCCAAGTTTCAAACTAAATCGAAGCAGTTTTAAATGTTGGAAAGATAAATCTACTTAGGGACCTGGGGTCTTTAATTGAAAGTACTGAAAATAAAAACGACCAACCCCAACTTTATTTCGAAAATGAGGGAATTTTTTATCGTACAACCGGCAACACCGCACCCATCCGTCACCGTCCGGGCGGCGCACGGCGATTGGTCACCCATTACGTCAGCGCGCCGTTCTATTTTTAGCGAAGGCGCACGCGTAGCATTTTTTTCAAATCCGCCATTTTTGTTATTTATCGCCGTCTGTTTATTGTCCACCTCCGAGATGTTACATAAAAACGGATCATCCACGGCCAACTGACCAGCGCGGACAGGTAAGAGCCCCACGTCTTTCGACAGTCGAACGTCGCTGTCAAAATCCCGTCAACGTGACTGATTTTTCAGGAATGTGGACGTCCTAGTGCGAAAGATGCGATAGCGGTGTAGAATGGGTGCATTTCTCGACAAGCCAAAGACGGACAAACTGCTAGAGCAGGGGGAAGGCAACGGGTTAAGATATGGGGTTGCCAGCATGCAGGGGTGGCGCGTGGAGATGGAGGACGCGCACATGGCCAAGACCAACTTGGGGGGCGCGCTCAAGGATTGGTCCTACTTCGCTGTGTTCGATGGACACGCGGGGGCCAGGGTGTCCGCTCACTGCGCCGWGCACCTGCTCGATGCCATCATGGCCACGGAGGAGTTCCAGGTAGCTAACGCCGCGGATGCCGCCCGACGTGTGGTGCTAATTTCGGTTTGCAGGAGGACGTTATGAAGGGGATACACAACGGCTTCCTCCAGTTAGATAATAAGATGCGTCAGTTGCCTGAGATCGTGTCGGGGGAGKATAAGAGCGGATCTACCGCCGTCTGCGCTTTTATTTCGCCACGCGTCGTCTACATAGCGAACTGCGGCGATTCCAGGGCTGTGCTGTGTCGATCCGGGGTGCCGGTGTTCACCACGCAGGATCACAAACCTGGGTTGCACAGCGAGAGAGAGAGGATTGTTAAAGCTGGGGGGTCCGTCATGCTGCAGAGGGTCAGTTCTCATAAATTGTAAAGCTATTGATTAATGACATTAAGCTAGCATAATAATACAAAGAAAGATACATAACTTCATTATCCAAACAACAATAATAGTAGCACACATTTTACTTATTTAACCAGGTTACAAGAATTGGGTGTTTTCACATTTTTTAGAAATCATGCCGTGTATATTTGGAGCACCTTTGTTACGTCCTAAAAATTTTTCGAAAAAAAAACCGTTCTGAAGTTCTAATATAAAAATTGACCACACAAACGCAGTGTCCCGGGATGGAGACGGTGTGACGTAGCACCCCATGTAAACAAGGAATATAGGTTATGTTACCTACGTGCCTTTGATTGTGCCGAGTGAAATGAGTTGTTTTCTTGCTTTTAACAGACTCCTCCTAACAACTGGGAGAATGTTTAAGCATGTACAAACCAGAAGCCAACAGCAGGTGGTGCTTTGTGCCAGTGTTCAAATTTCAAATACATCCGTCAATAGTCTCAACAAAATTTAAAGCAGCCAGAAGGGGTATGACCAAGACAAAATCTACATTTTACTGTTGTGAGACTTGGAGTAACTGCATAATTTTTTGCACGAAATTTGTGTTCCGGGCATATCTCGGACTGCAGTATACATATAGGCCCCTCTCGCTTCACCTGAAAATAACCTATAGCTGCATCTCCATGTTGCTCACGACTTGCAGTAGACAAAAGATGCATTTCTTTCAAAATATCAGTGATCCATAATGTATTAAATTGCAGATTAAGCTGCTTTATTAATTACTTATACCGCTGCTTTAGTGCCTTTGATTTCGGCAGCATTAAAACGTGGGTCGCTCTTGATAAATTCGGTGACTATAAACATATCTACAGCGGGCAAATTGTTCGAAGCCGCTTTAACAAAGCATTCCGACAACATATTGTTGAATTCATAAAAAAAACAAACGAGAACACTCAAACATAACCAATAACGCAAACGAAATACGGAAAGTAGCGGACGCTATCTTGTTTAAATGGGGTGGGTGATACGTCACAGCCAGTCCTAGTCAATCTGAGCGTGTCTTAAAACTGCGTTGTTGCCACGTTGCGCACTGAGAAGTTGTAACCAATTTATCTTGGTTAAAAAAATTTTTGCAGCCTTATGGATACAGATACACACTTAATTAATTAAGTACTCTTTTTTAATGTATAAAAGTTTATATTTTATAACTAGTGAACACATCCAATTGTAACAGCAGCTAACTTCTGCAGAGATGCAAACACCTGTCTGGCGTTTAAATCTAAATAATAAAAAAGAACAATATTATCTAAAGAATTAAAGAATTTCATGAACTAAACTACTACTACCAAAAATAAATCTATATAAATCATATTCAACCATTCATTTTACAATTTTTTGTGTCTAGTTTTAGTGTTACTGTAGAAACTAAAAGCATCAAATTTATGACTTCTTTTACCTGTTTCCTTCTGAACCTTTGGTAACTATAATTTTGTCTTGTAACCGGCAAACTGTTTGTGTAGACACCCGAAAGATTTTTATAATGATAAGTAACTGTTTGCAAAATACAGGGTACGCCCCAGGCTCGTATTTTCTTTGTTTTTTTAGGTATAACCTTAAGATATATGTCAAATTGTAGGTCTTTTTGAACTCTTTAAAAATAGCATAGTGAGTGTCCAAATTTTTTTTTGCAGATTGCGATATTTTGTTTTATTCACTTTGCCAATTATGTCTTTCTGTAGTTAAACCTAGATATTTTGCTGAAAAAACCTTTTCTATTTTTTTGTCCTCAATGACAAGATCAGAATTTGTTGGGAACACTGTCAGCGTAATTGCTAAAGGTTACACTCACTGTCTTGTTTGTATTCAGTGTTAAATAATTCTCATTAAGCTACAGTTTTATCTTTGTAGCTTTTTTCAGAACATATTCTCACGCTTTGGCTTCACCAATGATAACAGTGTCACCTGCATACGATAATACAATACAGCTTTCACTGAAAACCTCCGGCAAGTCATTTATGTGGACCACAAAAAGAGGTAGTCCCAAAATGGTTCCTTACGGAACACCTATTTCAATTTTATAATAAACACTTTTTTATCATTGAGTCTAACTAACATTAATATCTGAGATTAAAAAACTTTAAGTTATTTGAGAAATCTAATACTATGTGACAAAGAATTATCAAAATTGAAAACCTCACAGAAAAAAATGTACATTATATGAAACGACTGGTCAAATACCACAATAATAATTGGGAAGCAATGCTTTATTATTATTGTTGGTCTTCTTTTTTTGTAGGTTAATGGAAGTCTTGCTGTCAGCAGGGCTCTAGGTGATTATGAATACAAAAATGTAGAAGGTAAGTAAAAATTATGTTATTTATAGCATTTTAGAGTTAATTTCGTAAGTCTACCACACATAAAAATATTTTTGGAATATACAACTCAATAATCTTGACAAGTTTGATGAACAGCTTTTTTTTCACATTTCGAACAGTGGAGGGTTTGTACCAATGCAATATATGTTGTTTTCAAGCTTGTTTTTGTTGTTGTTGACCCTTCCCAGATATGTACTGCGTCACACTAGCCAAATTCTAACTTGATACGTTTAAATTTAGTGTGAAACTGGCTTCTTTCATCTGCTGTCATTTTTTAATGTCGGAATATTATTTAAAGACATCCCATTTGGTGGACGTTTACAACAACTAATCAACATTTGCAGGTATGGGTCCCTATGAACAGTTGGTCTCTCCGGAACCGGAAATTTCCGTCAGGGATAGAGATGACAGTTTAGATGAATTCCTCGTTTTGGCGTGCGATGGCATTTGGGATGTGATGACGAACGAAGACTTGTGCCAGTACATACACTCTCGGCTATTGCTTACAGATAATCTTCAAGATATTACCAGTCAAGTTATTGATACGTGTTTATACAAGGTAAAATAATTTTGTGCTGCTCTTTATTGACATTTCTTTATACATTTTTTTTTTATTTTTAATTAAGGAACACTTATTTGCTGCAATTAAAAGCATTGTTGGTACACAATCACCATCTTTTTACATTTTGCATGAGTTCTTTTAGTGACTTGCCTGATTTAAGTCCACTGGGATAAAATCAAGTGACCTTAGGGGGAAAGGCACAAAAAAATTTTGAAACTGTAACCAGTTTATTCTGCTGACTRATTCTAATCCTATTTCGTTATCCCCATCTATTTCAAATTAGATTAATAGCCCTGCCTTTTTTGGTCTTTTTCACATTGCCATATATCTGGCTCGATCTTTTGACTTTTAATTGGACTGCAATTTGTAATTTGTGTAATTTTTTGAACTGCTTCCTGACAATAGCAAAATCAAGCTCTCTGCACTGTAGGATTATTTTGCATTATGCATTTTCGAATTCAACAAAAAGGATACAATGTTTTGTTTTAAAATTTGCCCAGGTGTGTCAATCGATTCTAATTACATTTGATTTTAGAGTTAGTTTTAATTTCTTTTAATAATCGTTTGAAAGGTAATTCTTATAGTGAATAGATATTTTATTGAACTATATATTGTCCCTTCTGGTGCAATACTTACAATACTTACTTAAAGTAAAGGCTTTACTGCCTAAAAATTTCGTAAATACTGGAACAAATAATAATTGGAAGATATAAATGCTTTTGGCGAGTTCACAAACTTCTATGAGGTTTTTGCATTACCTTCCAAGTCTGTAATTTACCTTTCATTACTCAAAGAGTATAACTTAGTAAACTAACTGGTAAATAGTCATTATAATTACACTGATAGACTGACAGAGTATTGCGGAATGATTCACTTGTAAAATTTGCGTTCTTTCAAGATTTCCGTGTGTTCGTAGGACGTTTATAGGTTTCCATGTACTCTATCGTTGCAGGGCAGTCGAGATAACATGAGCATAGTGTTGGTGGTGTTCCCGGGTGCCCCCACTCCCTCTCAGGAAGCCATGCAGGCCGAGAAAGAATTGGACGCTAGCTTGGAGAGGCGTATCAAAGGTTGTTTTATGTGTATCTAACATTGATTTTTTTTCGTTCTGTGCCTAACACTGTCCACACACACGTACACTGATGTTACGACAAAGAAAAATGTGATCCTTGAAACTTTACGCTTAGATTTTACGGAGTTAGGTTTATTCCCCTTAGGATGTCGTTCGATAATACACACAATCAATTTTAAAGAACCAAATATTCCTCAAGTGCTTCTCTCATCTATGATAGCAATAATAATGATACTGTATTTAAATTTGATAGGTTTTCCGTCGAGACTTGCACTATAAGTTGATTGCCGTGGAATTGAACTTTATCAATGGATTGTTTTTTGACGGTATTTTCGATGCCCAAATTTACGTCTTTCAGTATTCGAAGTATTCCAAAGGATTGTTCTAGCAATACCTGTATTAGTATTAAAAAATCGTGATCAGCACATAATTTATGCAATACCTACGAATATTGGCTGTGTTTTTGAGTCTCAAATACTTAGAATACAGAGTAATTTAATAATGGTACATACAACTTTAAAATGAAAAACACTTGAATTAAATGTTCAACTTATACATTTAAATAATTATGATTGGGCATTTTTTTTACAATATTTATTTGGCACATTTAAAAAAAAAAGTTGTAGTTTAATAATTTTCTTGCAAAAAATGACTATAGTTATTAATATCTTACTCTGTATCATTTTTAAAGTTATGATTTCAGCCTGTATTAAAAAAAAATCTTAGAACCTTCGATTGTGGCCTCCCCTTATTAATATAACCATACAACTTGTCAAAATTTGCACACGGATTCATTTGTCAATTAAAATTTTTTAAATGGTGACAGTTAAGAATGAACTTTTAATACCTTGTAGATTTTCCATTTCCTTTATAGATTCTTTCTTTTGTAAGTGAAAGTTTTACAATTTTTGAAGTAGAATATGAACTTGTCCAGTGTCTGAGCTTTATAATGGACACACTTATGGAATATATTGTTAATTATTCTGCTTTGACAAAATGTGAATGCGTTGTAGGCACTTCTAATATTGTTTGAACTATTAACCTACAAGCACGGATTTGACATATTTAATAAGGGCAAATTATTTAGTCAATAAAGTAATTACTGCATTATTTCTCATTAAGTGGTATTACAGAGGTTGTTCAATAGTTTCTAAAGGGCTTAAATATTTATAATAAATATTAATTATCTCATTTTCCATTGTAAGGTGTAAAAAATAAGGTTCTATTTCATAAGTTTTGTCTACAAAAGCCCTTTATTGCAAAGTTTGTATATGAGCTGTCACAAGTAACACTACAGTTACTGTTTGATTAAAAAGAATGTACCTAATGTATTCTGTTACCTTGCTGTTTGATTCCATCCTGATAAAATTTCAACGTTTTGTCATCAAAAAATTGAATCAAGTGTATTTTTTACTTAAATTTGATTTAATGAGAACATTAGACTGATGATAATTTTGCCAAAGTAACAAAGTTCTGTTGGTTTTTGCCGTAAAGCTGTGAGTTGTTGACATAATTATGCAGGCTGTACTTGTAACTGTTAACTGTATTTTGAGACATTATATGCACTCATTCCTCGTAGAAAAAATTAAATTTGACTTAATACAAAGCAATTTTACGACTCTTCTCACACTTTTTGACATCACACGACACTAACAAACTTTAATATAAAAAAACACACCCTATTGTTGTATGAAACACGATTAATTTTTTTTCTCCACCGAGGTCTTCCTTCACCGCAACTATCTCTAGTCGTTTTTCCTTTCTGTGATATTTTCTCGCTCGTTGTAAGTTGTCTGTTGAAATTAATAAACTTGAGAAAGTACGAGACGGTGGTTTTATTCTACTCGTTCTGTTTTTCTTTTGCAGAGATCGTTGAGCAGGGTGCGAATGTAAATTTTTCTGAAGTACTGCAGCATTTGGTAACGTTGGATTTAGAGGGACTGCCCCCTGGGGGAGGCATAGCGGCAAAGTGAGTAAAACAATCCATGTCTTTGTTGTTGGCTTGGCGTGGAAAGTAAAAAATGCGGTCCCTGCTAAGTTGCGGTTTTTTTATTATAATTTATGGGCCTCGAAAGCCAGCAGAGGGAACAGTTGTTTAAGTTAAGTAAATGAACTTTCTATTTCCAATTATGAAAGTTAAATTATAATTGAAAATCACCTAAATAAGTTCACGATCTAAATTTTTTAATGTGTGGACAGAATATTATGTAATTGTTACTATTGGTTTATTAAATTGTGCTTGGGGGTAGTTCAATACATTTTTATATATTTTTAAAAGAACACCCTGTATATTATTGTTTATTTGGATTCTTCCTTTAATTTTAGTGTGACAAGGTTGTAGAATTATTTCATTTTTTAGAAAATCTGGCATCAAAATTTGACCATACTGTCTTATTATTTTAATAGCATGCAGTTTAACTTAGCTGATTTTGCAAATTAATTTCCTTTGATATGATAATAAAGAATTAGGTATTTATTTTTAATGGTTTTCGAGAAATTATATTTTATAGGTTTTATTATTTTAGTCCTTTTTATAATGGGGGGTATCATTATTACTCCAATAAAATAGCACACCATCTGAAAATACAAGTATAACCAACATAGATGGTCCATAAATATTTAAACCAAAACTATTGGAAACTACGTAATAGGACCATTCTTTTTTTAAGGTGCTTTGAATTTATAGAGAGACTTTTAGAGAATACATTTTCTGATTTCTTTTAAACGTTCCCTTGGCTTATTTTTAACATGATGCGGCTCCTGCCCACTGTAGATAAATAATAATGATGTAGATTATAACAGATTTTCATGAAGATGTATACGGAGAAAGTTGGCAATTTGGTGCCCAGTAGTGTCTCTGGACTTAACATTCATTGACTGTTTTGTGTTCCAAGAGTAAGAAATATACATTTTCTAACAATATTTTCAACAAATAATTTTAGTTAGACAGTGAAAGTAAAAGCGGGTGGTATTTATAAAAACTGATGTTGCTTCTTAAATATTAATCTTCACTACTAAGTCTAACTGTATCCACTTTATAAAATTATTTGTTGTTGTTTAATATTTTTATACAGTCTTTTGGAGGAATAGAAAGGAAATAAATTATTTACTTTGAAAGAGACAAAAAACAAAATTCTYAAGTTTATTGGTCAAGTCAGTTGAATTTTTAGTAGCAGAAAAATTTTCTAAATTCAACATTTTACGAAGAATCAAATTTATGAAACAAAGTCTGATGGGACAGTTATTTAAATAATCGTTCTTATCTAAAATAACTAAACATTTATTCTCTGAGAATCTACCTAATTGTGTCAAAAGACAAATAATCTTTTTTGATTGGTGAGAAAATGCTTTTAATAGATTTTTTTTAATAACGAAATTATATTGGGAACCAAAAGCCTTTTAATTTCTAGGTTTCATGTTGAGTTGTTAGATTAGTTGGTCCAGTTTTACTTAGTTTATCTAATTTTGTTTAAAGTGGATATAGTTAAACCGGGTGAAGATTAATCTTTAAGGAGTAGCATTACTAAATTTCCACTTTGGGTTAATGGGTGTTTACAATATTTAAAAATTGATTTGTCTGCTGCTAAATACCAAATTTTGGTTCTACTAACTACACCTGTATTAAACTTTGATATTTATAAATCATGAGCATTTTATTATTAACAGGCCTGCAAAAAATGGAAATAATTCTACAGTTCCATTAAATACTGTAATAATAATCACATAATATTCCTCCACACACTGTATAAAACACTTCTTTATTATTAATTTCTGTGTTGTGGAAGGATTATCTCAATTTCTTCGTCACCGCGAATAAATTTTGATTTTTATTCGTTTTCGAATTTACGATTGGCATTTTCCCACCCCCTCTTTTTCGTTTGTTTCAGACGGGCTTACATAGAGGAAGTTTTCAAGAGGTTATGTCCAGACAGAGCAGACACTGTAAGTTGGGACATCAGCACATATTGACTTAACAATAAAAAGAGAAAACCAAACGAGTTTGTACAATTTCCGAACGTGACGGACGAACAATCGTCGTCCTCGCTTTCGGAGACACGCACAAAATAATACTAGTTCTGAGAAATAAACAGCTTGCCGTTTCGTCCTTTGAACGGAGTCTTGTGTAATTTTTGTAAATAGTGGGGCTTTTTTTTTTTCTTAAATACGGTTAGAAGTCGAAAGGGGTTGATCGTTATTTAACGCCATCCCCTTTCGACTTCTTCAATTTTTTTCTATAATTTTGCTGGGGAAATTGTCGGACATAAGCATGTCATGTGACCTAAGAGAGCACATATTTTATATACAGGTTGAAAAATAAAATTCGAGTTTCCGAAAAGCGGAAATTGGGAATTTTGCGCGAGGGTTCCTATAGTTTCTTTTTTTATCTGTGTACCTTGTGTAGATAAAAGTTGTGTAATTTGGTGTGGAACCCCGCTTTAAAGTAGCAATACTGTAGTAGAGCGGAGCAATATTTTTTTAACGTTTCATTTCATCTTGTACAATAATAACATATGTGTAGTAGGTTCTACGGACGTGTATATTTTGTAAGAAGACCTTCGTTTGCCATGCTTTGTACATTACTATCACACACGTTTTTTTTTTTGTTTCATTTTTATTCAGTAAACTAGTTGATAATCTGCAATTCTCGTTTTATTCCTTGACGATTATTACTAACACGTTGGTTCAGCATGCGGTGCAATTTTGTACTTGAACGACGATGGACGGAGACAATCTGATTAATTTTGGTTTTTCAGGACGAGGACCCAGACACATAAAAAATGTACAATGCGGTTAAACATAAGTAAACAGTAAGTTACGTAAATAGTGTAAGTTAAGCGAACCCCTAGGCATAGTTATCAATAAAAACACAGCAACTGCTAAAAAAAGGTTTTATTGATTTTTGTACTTTTGAACTATTTTTAGTTCATTTGAACCCAACGTTTTTCACTTTAACTGCACACAGTACGATCTTATCACCATTGCTTATATCTGGTTTTCGGTTTAAGTTTTTTAAAAATTCCATTAGCTCAAACATACATATAATATACATATGACTCCTATTTTCACATTTTAAATATTACAATTAGGGTAATAGAGAAAGATGATAGAAAGGGAACAAGGAATCACTAATTTTCATAAACTACTGAATAATTTTAGAGATAAATAATTGTTTATATGAAAGATTCAAACTAGCTTTTACATGTAAATATCGATCACCAGTTTTTAGATAACACAATTTTTAAACATTTTGATGCAATAATTATCGATTAGTGCTGGATCTTTTCGTTTAATTGGCCGCTGTGAATATCTGCCTTTGTAAAGCTGTACCAGAAGTACAATGAATTTTAAATCTACAAAAACAAACTGGAATTACAACCATAAATGAAGCAATGCTCTTATTAAAAAAAAACAGTTTAGTAATTTCAATCATTTTCAAATTACTAGACAAATTTTCCTTATTCTAATACTAAATAAGTTTTTTATTAGCAGATAAGGAAGTAACTCGAGCATAGTAAGGAAATCTTGATCTAACGAAAATATTTTTAACTGACATTTTTCCTTTGTAACAAGCATCTTTTATAAAAACATGCTTTGATACAACACTATTTTAAACAAACAGGGTATTGAACTTTTCCAATATTTTGCATCTCAGGAACATGAATTTTTGTTTCAATTAAACATTACCAACCTGTGTAGGAATCACTAAAGTTGAGACTGTATATTTGTTAGTTATTTGTTTAATTTTCTATTTTTTGTAACCTTCAGTATATCGAACTTTATTAGCATGTGGTTTCAATTTTTATCTGATTAGGTACAATAATATAATCAACGTTTTTGGTAGCATAATGGGAGTCATGAATATTTAAAAATTAAAGTGTCTAAATTAGGGTGTATAGAAAATTAAACTTCTTTTATCTTTATTGCGAGCTTTTTGGGAGTGTCTTGCATTTTTCAGTCTCAAAAGGTTTCTTAATTGTAATTTACATTGAAAAGAGGACAAAGCAAAGTTACCCTAGTATAACTACAGCATAAACAAGAGTAAAGATTTGATAGTTAAAAAAGTAGATACATTTATACATAAAATCTAGACAGGGGAAGTTATTAGAAGTACACAGGTAGGTAGTTACGTAGAGAAAAACGGTTTAAAAATGGAGAAGATTGTTTCTTTTGTTAATCTTATGAATTTGTTATTAATGTTTCACTTCTTAACAGGCTTTTTTTAAATCTAAACGGTCAAATTCGAAAAGTTGAAAATAATTGGTTGTTTTACAACTTTAAAACTACACAAATTAGGAAATCTTGTGATTGCTACACTTATAAAATGCGAATTGAATCAAATGAATCGATTGATTGATTCACTACGACACGTGGATTGATCCACCCATCTCTATGTCAATTCTGAATGGTGCATTTGACCTAATACCAGTGCATTCAAAGTCACTTATTCTACTCTCTAGAAGCAAGATGCTTGTGTCAAAGTTAGATTCGTATATGGTACACATTAAAAAATAGGTTGACGAATTATTATTGGTAGATGTAGTGTAGTACCCAAGAAAATGTTATAGTTCAAATGCATCATGTTGGATCGTGGTAGTTCACCTGTACAACTGTCAAATGGTTGCCTACGTTCTAAATTCATTATTCGTGTAATTTGTGCTTGTTTTTTCTGTATTTTCATTAATAATTAGAGAGTTGGACAAATTTCTAACGCATGATTATTACAGATAAAGAATTTTCCTTTGAAGTACAACTTCTGTGCATCGTTTAACCCTTATTCTTATCCAAAATAAGGAAACATTCATAATTTAATTTACATGTGCAATGGATATTGTTTAATTTAGCCAAGAAAAGGGGTGAATTTTTCTGAGCAATGGAAGAAGCTGATCCACTAGATTGCAAAACAGAACCATACCTTTGTCACTCCATAAAAAACGAAGCAGAATGCGATAATGAATCCTCAGATCAAAGCATGGAGATGGAATACTGCAAGCTAGACTTTGATTCCTCCGATTCCTTGAAGTACGAATCAGATTCAGTCCCGTTTGAAGAAGTATCGTGTAAACGTGAACCAGACTTTTCTGATGGGCCGGAAATTTCAAGCCCCGGTATCGAAACTGTGTATTTGGWAACAGACACTTCGCAGTTAGCTAATTATGTACCGGAAGGTGATGCTGCCGTTTTGAATTCGGTCAATAACGAGGCACGTTGCGAAAAAAAGCCCAGGGCTCGTTGCGAAAAGTGTTCTAAACGAACCAAGACGTGTTTGTGCTTTTTCAGCTGCCAGCTTTGTGGAAAGGCGTTTCCTACGAAGACCCACCTTATGCGACATGTATGTCAGGCACTTAGTAAAGAAATGATAGGTCGCGGTAAGTAACTTCCATCAGTTTTTATAATATATATAATTTGCAGCTAATATCAGAGATATTTCTATCAATACAATGATTTACTCACGAGCTGAATGTGAATTCATCACAATCTGATCAGTTTTTCATTCTGAAAGGTTATATTTATAAATAGCAGCGAGTAATAATGACAATCTTGTTGACTTGTCTAAAATTATTATTCTTTTATTAACTATCACGCTAGAAACCCCAAACATCTATAATTTTTAATTTTTTAGGTCAACAAGGAATCAACAAACAAACTGTAGTCGATATAGCAAGTCCATACCATTGTACAATATGTGACGAATCTTTCAAAGACAAAATCACACTTATTACGCATAATCGATTACATAATAATGGATCTGGAGGTTTGCACACCTGTAAGATTTGCAAAAAGTCCTTCGATAGCCCCATTCGGTTAGAACAGCATTCAAAGAGCCACAGCATTACATATGAATGTAGAATTTGTAAGAAGGTGTATAGCGAGAAGTCGGAGATGAAGCAGCATCTGAAAAGTGAATGTGGAGGACGCTTGAGTTGCACTCAAACAGGTGAGTTAAAAAAAATATTGCATATTTTTAAAGAGGATAGCATATTATATGTAATTTATCTATAAATACTTCTCCATAAATGTCTAGTAATTAAATTAAGTGTATTTTAAGAAAACAGCTATTTTTTCGTCTTTGTGCATTTTATATTCATTTCACCCCAAATTAAAATGAATTGCTTTTACAAAATTACTATAGTAGTTGTTTAATAATTTGCAGTTTTATTGTCTGTATTGTCTCGCTTTTTTTCTTAGATGTTGTTAACCAACAGTCTGACAGCATGGATACCAACACCTCTCAAGAAAACTCTTCAAGTGACATTAATAATAGAAAAACCATATGCCCGTATTGTTCAGTGGGAGTAGTCACTTTCCAACGTCACCTAGAAAGGAAACACTCAAATGAACCTGCCGTGAAAGAAATACTCTGTTTACCCGTCAGGGAAAGATCAAAATTCGTGAAAGCTTTGTGCACACATGCGAACTTTATATTGCCTTCTAAGGTGCATGAGAGTCCTCAGGTTACGAAACCAAATGACAGCGATACAGTAAAAAAATGTATCACTTGTCCATATTGCAAGGGTTCTTTCAATAGGCGTTCTATGAGGCGGCATCGTGATTATTGTTCAATGCGTCCAAAAGATGAAATTGGAGGGAAAGAGTATGTTCTATCTACGATGCATGTAGCAGAAGTCTGCTCGAAGAACTGCGAGTTTTACGACAAGCTGAAAATTAAAGGAGAGGTAAGAATTGCAAATATTTACAATGGAATTAATGTCTTTACAATTTTAAGTATATGTTTAAATTAGTTGTCACCATCTTGTTAGAAAGTTTCGCAGACATTCAATATTATCCATCTTCCATGAAAAAAAATGAATTTTTGATTGCAAACGTCAAAAGACTAATTAAAATTTATAAAATACAAGAATTGACAGTTCTATTAACTTCTGAGGATAAAAATGCTATAGTTTTGAGATTATAAAACCTATTTTTGATATCCGAATAGAAATATTCCATGTTCAACAGTTGGGAGAATTGTAAATAAATTTAAGACTTCTAGAAGTGTTCATGATAATTTTAATCCATACATTGGAAGAAACTGATTATGATAGACGGTTTTATTTTTGCTCTTTTATACAAGGAGAGTTTTTATTCGCATATTTTTCTCGGATGAAGCGACATTTTTTTTACAAAATGAATTAAGAGAACTGTCTGTACAAGATCATCAACAAAACAAGATGGTGCAATATGCCATAGTACAGAAACCTTTTGGTATTACCTTGAAGCTATTTACAAAGACAAATTGATACATGAATTTTCTGATTTTTGCGCCCAGCTAGATCTCTAGACTTCACTCCCCTGCGTTATTTTTTATGGTGTCACTTATACAAAGAGTTTACCAGCAAGGACCTTTTCCAGATATTGATTATTCGGAGAGGACCATTTCAAAAGCATGCCATTTTATGAGACAGTCTATTATTAGTTCTCATTTTTGATTGGATCCTCTTTTCAGATCTTTCCGATAATGCGCAACGATAAAATATCGGAGGTCGCTATGAGTGACCCCCTCATTTGCACCTTCGCAGAAGATTTGTTGTCGAGACGAACGGGACCTCAGGTGAAGTACACCGTCTCAAACAGGATGCGAGAACTGGGACGATTGATGATCGCCTTGCAAAAAATCAATGGCGTTAAAAATTTACGTGAAACGTTAAAACCCCAATTCTTTCACGACTTAGTCACAGCAACAAAAGTGATCAGCGGATACGACGAAGAAACGAAGACTTTTAAAACACGCAGCTTGCCTTTGGTGATGGGAGTGAGATTGAAACAAGTTTGTGACTTTGCCAGTAAAACAGACGAATATGAGGTGTCAGAGGAGGCGTTGAAGGATATTAAAGCGTTGAGGATGATGATAAATGTCAATTGGAATATGGCTTTGAAACTGAGTGAAGGAGAAAAACAAATGGATGGAAGTATGATGGAATGTGATTGGATTTATTTGGAATTTTATAGAGATTTTTTTAGGTGGTGAACAACACGAAGAATATGGAAATGAAAATGAAGAGAATGATGTAGATGGTATGTGTTTGTCTTTTTGTAAGATGGAATTTTTTGGAAGTTTTATTTTAGTTGTGGAAAACCAGGAAGAGGTAAAAATGAATACCGACTATATTACACTGGTAGATGAGGACTTTATTAATAACAAGAGGAAGTATGTGRAACACACAAATAAAAATGATACTGAACAGGAAAGGATAAAAAAGGAAAAAGTGGAAGATGTTATATTGCCAGATGTTGAGATAGAAGGTATTTCACTTATTTTTATTTTTCTGTTTCCCAACATTACCTACTGTTCTTCTATATTGCCAAAGATTTTTTATGATTCATATTTATTTTTTTTTTGAAGGTGTTTTGGAACAAATGATCAAGTTATTTATTCACATATTAAAATTGCTTTAAGTTACAGGTGAAATTTGTTTATAACTTCAAAATTGATTTTTCAGAATCTCCTTCAAGATGTTTTCTGGCAGATATTATGTACTAAGATTATTCACAATTCAATTTGCAGATGTTATCTGCGTAGACCAAGATGAAGAGAGCGTTCAAAATTATTCCGTCCAAGAAAGTGGACTTTCCTGCGGATATTGCAACGAGATCTTTTTGGCAAACATCCACCTAAAGAAACACATTGCCACGGTTCATAACAATATAGTACATGCCTTTACGTATGATAGGAACTGCTCTAAGAGTATACTGAAAAATAATGTTCAAACAAGTAAGGCCATCCATTATTTGTTTCATTTCATGGCAAATGCATACTGGTATTCTCCTATGTTTGTCTTGTTTTGGATTAGTGTCGACAGAATTTTGTAACCTGTATTGATCAATCTTTTTATGTTATTTTTTCAATTCCTTCAGCATTTTTCATTTTCTTCTGTTGTTGGTTCTTGTGTGCTATTTTTACCTCTTTTTTGTCTTTCTTTGTGTGTGTATGTGAACATCTCAGTTGGCTTCAAAACTAAATTCCGCTTCATAGCTTTATCATTTTGGCATTTTCAATTTCACATTATAATCATTGCCATCTGACTTTTTTTAAAAAGGACTATTAATTGGTGATGCAGAATTTTCTGATGAATTTAATAACTAGCCCTTTCGCTCAGTTGATAAAATATCAAATGTTTTAGTTTTTATACATACTTTATTATATTTGAATCATTATTAAATTTAGTCTTATTTAAATGTACTTTTGCCTATCTATTTAAAATACTATGTAAAACAGTAGTTATTTAGTTTTGCCCGGGATGCAAAGGCATATACTAAACTAAAAATTTAATAGTAGATTTGTTAGTATTCAGATAGTTAAATTTTTTTTTAAATTTTAATAAATTACCCGTCCAGATACCTATAATATCATCTACATATCTTTAGTAAAATAAAATATGATTTCTTTTAATATTTAAAGTAGTTCTTTTATTACTGTTATCATAAAATATCTCTTTTCAGATGTCAACACTATAAAGCCAATTAGAAACAATGTTCGTAAAACACCGGCACCCAAAAAAAACCATTCCCAGGAAGCAAAGAGAACCTCATGTGAATATTGCAACAAAATCTTTCGCCCCAGCTATCTCCAAACACACATCGACACCGTGCATTACAAAATACGCTGCTTCACATGTAAAACTTGCGGCAAGTCTTTCAAGCAAAAATCTACTTTGAAGACCCACCAATACGGTCACGAAAACCACAGACCTTTCGTCTGTACGATTTGCAATAMATCTTACATCCAACTGAGCCATCTGGATAAGCACGTGTCCAATTCTCATTCGGAACAATCGGCAGCTTGCAAAGTCTGCGGGAAGACTTTTAAGAGTCTCGATGGTTTGGAAAATCATCTGAAGGGACATATGTTTCGACACGAGTGTCCTATTTGTAAGAAAACTTATTCTTATAAGGGGAAGTTGAAGTACCACCTCAAAGAGGACCATGGGGTTACATCAGGTCAGTTGGGAATTTAAATTGTTTTTTTTTGTATCTGGATTGAAAATGGGAATGATTAGTTCCAGATAAATTTGGAGACAGGTTTTAATTTTAATAGCTTAGAATCGGTACAATTGATTGATTAAAAAAATGAAATCCGTAATCTATTAAATTCCGTCTTTATTCAATAGCAAATGCAATGTAAGGTCTATTCTACTGCTAGAGAAAAGTGGACCTTATATGTAACCCACTCATAAACAATTACTTTAACTGTTGTTTGTGTTTGTGGTCACCCTGAATTACTGCAATTTGTATTTAAATGTAAAAAAATGCCTGTTGACTGAAAAAAATTATTAAATGCATCAGCGTTGATACTAACAATGATATTGCAAGGAGAATGAATGTTCATGGCTTCTTAAATGTACTGAAAGAAGAGCTGTTAATAAGAAGATCCAGCAGCATATAAAAATTTTCTACAAATGAGCAATGCTTCATTTGATAAATTGTTTGAACTTGTCCATAATAAAATAGGGAAACGAGGTACACAATTCCGTGAAAGCATTCCTTCCGTTTCATTTACAAAAGCATGAAACACATCACGTTCCCGGGGTTGTCAAAAGTTTACTCACACCAATATACATATTTTAAGAGGCCTAAAACGGAATTTTATGTTGATGTATTGATTAACTGGTAGTAGGAAGTCAGCCCAAAATAACAGATAGCCCCTATTCAAAAGTTTATTTCGTCGATATCTATTTTTTTTATTTGCCCCATATTTACACCAAAATTTAGCCAACCTACTCATAATTAATCTTGAAAATGAGGTGCGTGCGTAACTAGAAAGTTGAAAATTGATGACAAGAAATATTGATTCTTTGTTATTTTTAGAGCTCAGAGACGGTCCTCCAAAAATCATAAAAATCTCCCTATCAGATGACGAGAACTCAGACGAAGAAATTATAGCTCATAGCAACGAAACTATACCAAACAGTGGTCTGTTGGAAGCTTCTGTGATATCAAACGTTACAACTACCTCAGTCACTAATAGTTCTGCACCTGTAGTTCCAATTGAGACTGTAAACCTCCAGTCTTTACGGGAAGATTGTCGGGATACAGAAACAACCGATGAAGACGAAATCAAAATGGAACTAAATGATCCTGTACTAGATGAAGATGTGCATGATGAATTGTTCACCAAAAAAGGTAGGAATAATTGTTGTTCTAATTCTGCAAGATCTATTTCTATTTTGCAACACCTCTATAATTTATAATATAATTTTTTTTATCACCTTTTTTGTCCTTAGTACACATGTCATTTTCTAGTTCAGTTCAAGTTAAATAAATCGAATAACAAAGACCTTTTTTGTATAGCATAAACTTTTAAATGTAGCAGTAAGAAAAAATTACCCAGATTCGAATCATTATCATTTTTAATTCCAGAACCAACAGACGAACATGAAGACACAGAATCACAAGTTGAACCAAATTCTATTGAATCGAAATCCGTATTGATTGACAATGTTCCCGACGTAGAGAAGCCGATTAAAGTCAACCTGCCCAGAGGAACAACAAAGTGTGATGTATGCGGAAAATCTTTTGCCAATCCTTGCTTACTAAAGCGTCACATCGTCAATGTACACATGAATATAAGACCGTTCAAGTGCGCCGTATGCAACAAGACTTTCCACGAGAAAGCGGTCTTAAAAGTCCACGAAGCCCAGCATACTAATCACAGACCGTTCGTTTGCGAGATCTGCCATTTTAGAAGGCACATGACGACGCATGGGGAAGGCGAAACTTGGTCTTGCAAGGTTTGCAAGAAGGTCTTTCCCACCTCTTCTCGTCTTAGGTTGCACATGACGCTTCACCGAAAGAAGTACAAATGTGGGACTTGTGGGGTTTTGTACGCGACCAAGCACAGTTTGAAGCGTCATGTGGATGAGAAACATCGTGGAGGTTGATTGATTTTGGAGGATACAGGTGGGCGTCAAAAAATAGTAATGATATTTATTGAAGTGTCAATAAATCTTTTTTGGTTTTGCAGAAATAATCAGCAAAAATTCTGGAGCTTTTTAAAGACAGAACATGAACATCTGTAAAGGTCTATGTTCACATTTACTACAACAAAGTATAGTGAAAAGTCAGATGTTTCATCAAGTGAACATTGCAGGTAAATTATTTCAAAGTAACTTTAAAATATTTTGGAGTATCAGGAAGACAGAAGTTGTCATAGTATTAAATAAAAAAAATATAAAAGTTGTCATATTGTTTTTATATACCTGTGTGTTGGGTGGAGCATATTTTTTTTCAGGATGCAGATTAAACATGAAGAAATACCTGCAGAGAAACTAATGTATTATTTATTTTCACACGTCAAAAATATAATTAATTAAACTTAAACTCTAAATATTCATTAAACTAATATAATACAATTTCAGTCGAAATGACTTTAACTTTGTTCTTCAACTAAGTGAAAGTGAGATCTTTATGAAAAGAAATGTATGATTTTTAATTCTTTAAAATACTTATCTGTACGTAATTCTGGCTACAAGTCTTACACATTTTCTTTGAGTAGAAAATCAGCACAAAATATGTTAACTGTACACTACAGCGTAACAAGGTAACTAATTTTACAGTTTAATTATGTGTACAACAAGAAAATTATAATGTTCTATGACAGATTATTTCCAAGCAAATAAATCAGATTTCAGATTGAATTTGAAGTTAATTTATACCTTCAGTTGCTTGTTATACAATTCATTTTACGTATTTTAATATTAAATCAGCTATAATTAACATAAGAGTCAATTAAATATTAAATTTTATCAATTCTCCAAAAATACGCGAATTAACCATTATTCGGGAAGTTCCGCACAAACCGGCAACCCTGTTCAATAGTAGGTCAAATGCACCCGATGTAGTTCAAATGAATAAATCGCCCTACATCTGTCAATATCAAAACGTTAGGATTTTGACGAGATATTGAACAGAAAATGTTGTTTTAAGGTGTTTATATTTGATTTTTAGCAATTTTTTCAAACTCTGTGTTAATGTTGAATAATTCTAGCGGTACCACGTATTAAGTGTTGGTCTTTCTGCATTTATAGGGTACCTACAGTGGTGGTTGGTTTACCTATAACCAATGCAATAGAAAAATTGATTTATCCCAAGAAGAGGAATTTATGTAAGCAATGGAGATTGATCCGTTGAATTGCAAAACAGAACTGCACCCTCCTCACTCGATAAAGAATGAAGTGGAATACGACAGCGATTCTTTCATCGAAAACATGGAGATAAAGCACGAATTATTGAGTGATTCAATCCCGTTTGAAGAAGTATTTTGTAAAGACGAACCCAAATCTCCTTCTGGAGCGGACCCGGAAGTTTCAAATCCAAGTATTGAAACTGTGTTTTTGGAGACAGACGTTTCTGAATTGACGAAATACATACCCGAAGGCGAAGCATCTGTTTCGAATTCAGGCGCAAGGAAGTCAGCCAAAAAGAAAGACCAAGCACATTGTGAAAAGTGTTCTAAGCCGAAATATGGATGTTTGTGCTTCGTCAACTGCAATGTTTGCGGTGAGCCGTGTACTTCGGAAAGCAGTCTTCGACGACATGTGTGCCTTGTGCTTAAGGAAAAAATTAAGAGCAAAAGTAAGTAAGTAATTGATGTAGATGGGTACTGATATCAATGTTCTTCATACAATACATATTTAAAGCAGCTACTTCAAGAAATCAAAAATCTATTGTAGTCTTGTAAAAATGTCATTTCATGAGTAGTGAAAAAAGCCTTTTTTGTCACCACCATCAAGCCTGGAACTCTTGTATAGTACCTTCCTGATTGATGTAGTATAAAGCTATTATTGAAGATAATATTTAACAGTACAGTTTTGAACATAAGTGCACAAATAATAATAATTCAAACCTAAATAAACAGTTGTTATTTAAAAATACCATAAGTTTTTACCACCCTTGATGGCCGTGTGACAAATAATTACACTTTAATTAATTTAGTTTGACATAAAGAACACTCAAATATGTTGCTAAATATGTTTAATTTTGGAGCACTTTTTTTACTTCGAAATCAGCTAATCCKAATATTGATTAGCCCTTTTGTAACATTATTTCTGTTGGACTGTTAAAATTCAGTTTCATTCTACATGTTGTGTTTTTCTTTCTCTTAGGTTTTGACTTAAATTCCGCAAACTCAGATGCAACGATCTCACTAGAAAAATTTTTGGAATCACTTTCTGCGGTAGAAGTTACAGATGATGACGTTGACAATAAGAAAACTTTCTGTCCATACTGTTCTAAGGAGGAGGTAACTTTCAATTTGCATTTAGTAAGGAAACATTCAGATATAGCATCGGTGAAAGAAATGCTGCATCTACCCTTGGAAGAACGGTTAAGGTTTATAAAAGCACTGAGTGCGTATGGAAATTTTATTTTGACCACCAAAACAAACGTAAAAAGTCCAGTTACGGGAATAGMTGAMAGTAATTTGGTKAAAGAATATATCGAATGTCCGGAATGCAAGGGCTATATGGGGAGGCATAGCGTTCATTGCAGGGTAGGTCAAAAAGACAAAAACGGAGAGGGAGAATATTATTTGTCTACAGTGCAGATAGATGAAGTTTGTTCTGCAAACAGCGAGTTTTATGAGAAGTTGAAGATAAAGAAAGAGGTAGGAATAATTGCAATCATATAATTTCTTGTTACATGTATTCTGCATAGGCAAAATAAGCCTTTAATAACACAAATTTGTCAGATTTAGTTGACAGATTCGTGAGATTTTTAATAGTTTGTTAATGACAAGTAACTATACAACAGCACAGAATCTCTCTGCTGTCTCTCTTCCTTTTCTGCATGACTTAACCCGTAAAAATAATGTAAAATAGCAAATATTTTCTAATCATTGTTGTAAAGCTTCCTCAGTGTCTTGCCTGTGTATTAATTTCTTCTTTCTAGGTGTTTCCGATAATGCGCGACGACAAAATATCTAGAATCGCAATGGGCGACACCTTGATTTGCCTCTACGCAGAAATATTTTTCTCAAGACGTAAAGATAAGAAAGTGAAAAGAGTCACTTCGTACAGGATGCGAGAGATGGGACGTTTACTGCAGACCCTACAGAATACCATCAATGTCAAGACTTTATGCGACGCCTTGAAGCCCCAGTATTTTTTCGACTTAATCGCGGCGACGAAAGCCATCAGCGGATACAACGCAATAACCAAGACTTTCAAAACTCACAGTTTACAGAGGCTGATGGGATCGAGACTAAAGCATATGTGCGACATTGCTAGTAAAATGGACGAGTGTAAGAAGTCGGAAGACGTGTTGAAGGATATTCGAAAGTTGAGTGAGCTAATCGATATCAGTTGGAGTTCCGTTTTGAATTTGAAACAAACGGGGAAGGTAAATGTTGGTACGATGATTTTTTTTTGGGTTGTGATGGTTTGAATTTTACTGTGAATTGTCGTTTTAGGTGGCGAAAAACGGAAAGAGATGGAAAAGGGGCTTACATTAGCGGATAATGATATTATTAATCAAAAAAGAAAACGTACAGATAGTAAATAAGGAAAATACAAAAAGGAGGGTGTTTTTTTTATCAATTGTTTGTTTTAGGTGGTGATACACAGGAAGAAGTATCTCATGTTACATTGGTAGACAAAGAGACAGAAGGTATTTGTTTTGCATCGTGTTTATTTGAAGTTTTATGGTGAATTGTTGTTTTAGACAGTGAAGAACAGGACATGGTGAAAACTGAAGAAATAGCTAGTGTTATGTTGCCAGACAAGGATATACAAGGTAGTTTCAGTTTTGCAATAGTTCACTGTTTCAACACACTTTTATTTTGGTTTCTAATCTCATAATCAATTTTTATCCTTCATGTTTTAAACTATACCAGATACCGCAAGTTGTCTTTGAATATTAGCTGGAAAACTTAATCCTGTATCTTCTTATGCCCCACATATTATTTTTATAAAAATTGGAAAACTTCTAACTCAATTTTTTTTATGAATTCATAATTGATTTTTACACCATATTTTTTGAAGTGTAATAAACATGTCAAGTTTTGTGATTACTGAGTAGGAAAAATTAATATCTCACTTGTTGGACTTTAATATTTAAACTAAAATTATCCCGAGATCCTACCTCAAGAATTTCCAAAATTACTAATGATCATATCAAAAGTTCAAATCTTTTGAATGAGGAGAAGTCACTTTTAATTGTTTTCGATTGTAAGGTACCTAAATTGTATGGTTTGCTCAAAATCCATAAAACCAATGTCCCGTTAAGACCCATAATCAATATGATTGGCAGTCCTTGTTACAGATTGGCAAAATTTTGTGCTAACTATTTAAAACCTTTTGTAGGAAAAACCAGTAGTTTCATCAAAAATTCTTCAGACTTTATTGATATTATAAAAGGTTTAAATATTCCAGAAGGTCATATTTTAGTTAGTTTTGACGTGGTTTCTTTATTTACGAAAGTACCCATCCCTGAAACGATAGACATCATCAAATCTAAGTTTAATAGTGGTCCCCTGGGTGACAGTATAGTTAGATTATCGGAACATTGCTTAAAATCTACTTATTTCTTATGGAACGATAATTTTTATGAACTAAAATCAAGTTGTGCAATGAGTTCACCTCTAAGTCCTGTAGTAGCCAATTTGTTTATGGAAAATTTTGAACAGGTAGCGATAAAGAATTGGGTAGGTTTCTAGATCATTTCAACAGTCAAAATCCTGACATAAAATTTACTATGGAATTAGAAAGCAATGGTAGTTTACCTTTTTTGGATGTCCAAATTTACGGAATAGGCACTGGACAGTTAGGACACAAGGTTTACAGAAAACAAACACACGCAGACAGATATTTACATGCCACATCTCACCACCCTCCTTCTCAAAAGAATAGTCTTATAAGGACGTTATTTGTTAGGGCACAAAGGATCTCAGACGAAAGGTCTTTACAAAAAGAAATATATCATCTTAAATCAGCGCTAGTTAGAAATAGTTATGGCAAGAAGAATATTTGGTCAGTTTAATTTTGGTTGTGTCTTCCAGTTTCTTATGGACCATTCTACCTGTCAAAGTCATCAAATTTCTGATTTTCATTTGAACCTTCCAAAATCTCCAGTATCTATTATATTTAATATTAATAAATATTAATATTAAACATTGATATTAATACATCTTCAGTCCTATCTCATGTCAGATCAGATTGATTATTGACAACGAATTGCAAGTGTATAATAATGGTAATCTGAAAAGTTTAGAGTTCATTTAATTTTAATGTTGACTTTAGAAATCATATTAATTTTCAAGCTCATGTATTAGTGAATTGGAAATTTTTGCTGTTGGGCGTAACATAAAAAAAGGCTATTATTACTTCTTTCTTCAGCCTTTAGCACCATAAACCAAGAAGAAAACACCGTCCAAAATACATCAGCATCGAAAGAAAGTCCTTCAAACCACACCAACAGACGTCTCTGTGTATATTGCAAGAAAACTTTTCTCCCTAACTATCTCAAGAAACACATCGCCACAGTCCATCACAACATACGCAGCTTCAATTGTCAGACGTGTGGGAAGGCGTTTAAACAGAAAGCGGCGTTGCAAATGCACAAATACTGTCACGAAAACTACAGGCCGTATGTGTGCGCGATTTGCAGTAAAACCTACACGCAACAGAGCCATCTGAACAAGCACATATACTGTGAGCATTCCGAACATTCGGCAGTCTGTAAAATTTGCTGCAAGAGTTTTAAAAATCAAGCGTATTTAGAATATCACATGAAAGGGCACACATTCCGACATGAATGTCCTGTTTGTAAGAAGACTTACTCTTATAAGAATAAATTGAAACATCACATGAAGGTGAAGCATTCGATTCAAAATGGTAAGTCGGGAATTTGACTTTTATCTTTTTGCGTGTAATTATTGCCTGTTTTGAGTTTTTAAGGACTGGTTTCATGGTTACCATTTAAGTTATATGTCTCTTTAAGTCCTTCTTCAACTTTAAGTATGTTTGTTTGGCTGTTATCTTGCTTGAAATAATCATTTTATGTAGTATAACAGCGTTGAATTTTTTGCTATTCTAAATAGATACTTGTATATAAAATCTAATTTAATTAATTTTTATTAAAATATATAATATGATATTGTGCTTGAAACTTACGATCAAATTATGACTAGTACTGTTTTTAAAACATTAGGCTTCATATATAGAAATACAAGAAATGTCACTAGCATATCTTGTATTAAAATATTATTTTATGCAATTGTGAAGTCCGGACTTGAATATTGTTGTGTTGTTTGGGTTCCCTATTACCAATTTTATATAAATATGTTAGAGAACGTTCTGTGAAAATTTGCAAAATATTTGTACATTAAAATATTTCATAGATACCCCCCTAGACATTGTGACCAGAGTGGTCTTCTCTATACTGTGACTGAGGACAGTTTATGGTCTTTTGTGTTGTTTTTCTTAAAAAACTGCTCCTATCTTTTAAACAACAGATGTCCTACATTTTACTATTCCTCTCCAAATACCTCATCACTTAAATTCACCTCTTTTTAATGCTTTAAATTATCTAGTATCATTAATGTTTGGATCAGGATATCTTTTTTCACAAATTTCAATCTAAATCAATAAGGCTCAAGCTTCTTTAAGAGTTTTCTTTATAATTTTTTACTCTGTTATGTGTTAATTGTAATGAATTTTGCTTTGTGTATCTGTACAATCTTTTTACTTGTATTGTTTGTGTTAGCTTGTCTTTTTATGAAGGAGATATTTCGAATTCCCTTATACACTATCAATTTTGGTGGAGACTCTGGATTTACATATAAAGTATATGGTGGCATAATTATGATTGCAAATTGGACTTTTTCGAGTACATGATGTAAAAGAGCATCTTTTGGTATATAATGGTTTAAAATTACATTACAAATTTAGAAGTGACAGGACAATTTTGCTTATATGTGCAAAAGAGCAACACCCACTTTTAAAACTGTACATAAAATCTTCCGTTAAAACTGAATTTATTGAGAGACTATGAATATGATTATGAAAAGTCTGCTAAATAAATCTTAGTTTTATATAAACTATAGAGAGTTTATTGATATCTGTTTTTTTCTTTAAAGTCATGAAAAAAGACCCTCTCGAAGAAATACAGACCTCTCCTCTAAATGAAGACAGCTCAGACGAAGAAACTATCATTCAGAGTAACGAAACTAAACTACACAGTTGTCCAGAGGAAGCATCTGTATCAACTATTACAGCTACCACAATAACAAATAATTTGGTACCTATGGTTAAAGTTGAACCAGGAGAATTCAGTTCTTTGCAAGATGAATATAATGATCTGCAAATGACAAATGAAGATGTTAATGAAACAGTGGAAGGTGAAGAGGATACAACTGACTCAAAGAATGGACTGTTAGTACCTGTGTTGGAAGTAAACGAATCGACAGAGAATGATGCGGACATTTGGGTTACCAAACAAGGTAGTGTACTGTTCAAATTGTTACATGGAATTGAACTAATATGTTTATTTTTTTCTATTGACAACTTTACAATATACAATTACTAATTATTTTTTTTACATCAATTAGGGGTAGAATCTTTTGAAATATATTACAAATGGTTACAATTGACATTACAAACAAAAAAGTATGGAATTAATTTCATTGGTAAATAAATCAATTGGAAATTTTACTTCTTGTTGGCACTTTGACGTTATTGATGTACTCAGTTGTTACCAATGAAATCCTGAATTCCCATTGGCTACCTAGATGCAAATACTTACCATCCCGTTTCAGAACTCACAGATCAACCTGAAGGCAAGTCGACCTCTGACCGCGTCATAATAGTTCACAAAGTACCTGGCGTCGAAACACCGATCATGGTTAACCTACGCAAAGGATCGACGCAGTGCGAATTCTGCAAGAAAACCTACGCCAACGCTGACTCGCTGAAGCGTCACGTCGTATCCGTGCACATGAATCTCAGGCCGTATCAGTGCAGAGTGTGCAACAAGACGTTTCAAGAGAAATCCGTTTTGAAGACGCACGAAGCACGGCACAATGATGACAGACCGTTTGTTTGTGAAGTTTGCAAGAAGTCGTTTATCTGCAAGAGCCATTTGAAAGTGCACATGATGACCCACGTTACGGAGAAGCCTTGCGTTTGTAAAGTTTGCAAGAAGGTCTTCGCTACGCCCCTTCGATTGAGTAAACACATGAGTGTTCACGATAAACGGTATAATTGCCTGATCTGTGAGGTAACGTACGCGAAAAGGCAGAGTTTGCTGCGTCACATGGATAAGAAACACTATGCGGATTGATGGAATTTCTCGTGTACAGGTGAGCGTCAAATTTGGGAGTTATAAAATAAATTAACAAAGAATTTATTCAATTATTTATATACTTCACTTAGCTTACAAACATCTTCACTTTATTCTGCCTCCCTATTATTAATTTTTCCAGCTAGTATTTCTATTATTTAAATACTTCACTTTTTGTTAATTTTTCTGTTTCCTTTTCGAAGGACATTATTAAATGCTATGTTTACAGTTAGTACAACAAAAAGTGTGGAAAAGTCACAGGTGTTTTTTAAGAGCAATTTGAAAGATTTTTAATGTATAATTAGCAACGAAGTTGTAACATCAAATAAAAAAGTTGTAAATTGCCATATTGTTTCATATGTAGTGTAGCAGAGCTAACAAGATACGATTTAAACTTTTAAAAGTTAATTTAATTTTTGCTTTATCAAATTCAACCATAAATTGTAATTTTCTATGATGTACCAGGATGTTTTAGCTTTTAATACTTGTAAAAATAAATAAATAAGTACAGAACAGTGTACATCTGAACAAAAAGGACTTGCATTCGGGGTTTTTTTGGATAAGCATACAATTTTATTTAAATGACAGATAAAACCAAATACATTGTGCTGTATTTATCAAAAAAAAATCATTTCAATAAGCAAAATCTATTAAGAACTAAACAGAATATGATGTTTTTGTGTCACACAATAGTTAATTATAGCTAATACCTTACTATTTATTTTTTTATTATAATCAACATATTTGAATCAACAAAATCGCACATTGTTAAATAATTTAAACCTAAATTAAACAGAGTAATAAAATATATCCAAGTAATAAATTGACATACATAATGAGTGTCATTTATGTATCAGTACATCGATAAACCATCTACCTCTCGTTTCAATTTTATCGCTGCATAGTGCTTTAAAATAAAAACGTATTTGTTAAATGTCTCGTATTTATACTCTTTTTGGCACAGATTTTTATTTCATCACTTACAGATATTCACAGACTGGTAAGTAACGATTGTAACCATCTACGATGTTTTCTACCAAAAAAGATGATTACTTATGTTTAATACAGCTTCTAATTTTTTTAGTTCAAGTATAAAATTAATTCTAGAGTTGAACATTGAGCATTTAAAAAATACAAAGCAGTCATTTTATTTCTTTATATCGTTGAAAATTTACTTAAAGGTGATGCAAATATCATACTCTGACGATAGTTCAAATGAATCGGTAGTAGGTTAAATGCAATTGGGGTAGTTCAAGTGAACAAGTCGTCTGTCACGGAATGATGCCAGATCTCGTATTTTAACATAAGATTTACTGTTCATCTGTTTGAGAGGTTTTAGGATTACGAGCATTCTTTAATGTAGTAAAATTTACTACAGAATTACATTGGGAAGGACTGGGTTGCATACACTCATCTCTAAATAAATAATTTAAAGATCAGTGGTTGCATGCTGCAATCTATTTTCTTTTGAGTATCAAAGTGCACAGGAAGTTAATATGTAATGGCTTCTAGTGGTATTAATACTGTTGGTGAAAAAGATAACGAATCGCTGTTGACGTTGATTCTGCAAAATAGAGAATATTTTCGTGTCATTGTTACAGATTTGTGCTTTTCAGACAATACAAAAAATGGTATTCTGGCAATACTGTCTGTCAGAACAGGACGCCATGCTGTCAATTTCGTTGTGACATTTTGGGATCAACAAAAGTTGTAGTTTAACGTGTTCTTATTAATTTGTTATTGTTATTTGTGCCTCACAATCATTTTAACGCTTTTATTGCGTTGAATAGAGATAAAGCTACAAATATTTGTTGCATTCATCATGTGTTGAGTGTTGCTCTTTCTGTGTTTGCAGTTAACATACATTGGAGTGGAGTGCAATATTTATTATGCTCTAATTTGGCCAAAGAAACTGTACCTGCTGTGAATTTATTACATAAGCAATGGAGGCAGACTCACTAGATTGCAAAACAGAACCGAACTTTTCTTCTGCAACAGAAAATGAATTGGATTACTATAGCGATTGCTCGATCGAAGACTCCAAACTAGACTTTGATTCCTCCGAGTTCATAAAGTACGAACCAGAAAACAATTCATCCCCGTTTGAAGAGGTGTCGTGTAAACGAGAATCAGAATTCTCCAATGGGCTAGAAGCCTCAAGTTCGAATATTGAAACCGTCTATTTAGAGAGCGATACTTCACAGTTTGTAGCTGAAGGTGGCTCTGGTGGTTCGAATTTAACAGCGGGCAGTTGGGGTAAAGAAACATACGGTGCTTCATGTGTGAAGTGTTCTGTGTTCAGTGATGAATGTTTCTGCTGTTTCTTTAGCTGCAAGCTTTGTGGGGAACCATGTCCGACGAAGAACAGTCTCATGCGTCATGTCTGTCGTCTGCTAAGGGAAAAAACGAATAGTCACAGTGAGTAGCCATTAAAAACATGTATCACATTATTGTGAGAGCAGAAATACTCTTTTATTTTTATTGCTTATTCCTTATTAATGCCGTGTATTCATATTGGATATATTTATTATTAGAATAAATGTATTAGCAAATACTTTACTACAGTGTAATTTTATAATACTTACAGAATGCTGTCTTTCTTTTTGTTGAACTGATTGTCACAACTATAGGTTTAACAGTATTTTATTATTGACATTTTACTAGCTGTTGTACTACAAAATCTACAAACATTATCCAAACATCCTTTTTTTATTTTTAGGCGAACAAGGAATCAACAAACATTCTACAACATCAAATTTATTTAGAGACAAAATCTCGATGAAATTTAATGAAATTTTCAAAAAGGCTTGTAATAAATCTAATGGTTTAGAACAGAATTCAGAAAGCCACAGCAATAAATATGAATGTAGAATTTGTAAGAAGATTTATAGCGAAAATTCGGAGTTGCAGCAGCATGACTGTGAGAAGCAACCTGCTTGTATTAAAATAGGTGAGTTGTATTGTTCAGCAAGTTTACATTAATTTTTATCAAAAACAAACCCCACTAAGATAATATTTTCTCAGAAAGATCGCTGATAAAAAATTATAAGTTTGACGTTTCGATTACATCTGTAATCTTTGTCAAAAACGAAGAACCTCAAAATTTGCCGGACACAAGTTCAAACAAAATTTTGAAAGTAAATAAACAAATCACCAAGGAAGAGAGACGTCATAGAAACAACGTGCCAACCTGATAAAAACGAACCTAACTATGAAAAGGGAACCTAACTCATAATTTCCACAATCCCTATTAAAATTATTAGTATTCCTACAAATTTCTATAGCTTCTTTTATTAAACATTTGTGATAATATTTTTCTCTATGTAAAATTTTTGTTTTATCAAAGTCAATCATGTGTTTAGTCAAATATGAGTGTTCAGCTACGGAAGATTTATCTATCTGTTGCAGCCTAGTAACATGTATGTGTTCTTTCAAACAAGTAGCTACTTTTCTTTTAGTTTGACCTATGTAACACTTGCCGCAAATACATGTAATTTTGTAAACACCTTCACTCTCTAAATGTACTTTATCTTTAGTAGAACTTAAAATTTTATCTAAATTATTATATGTACTATCAACAACTAAAATATTGTGTTTCCTAAGCATCCTCTTTAATTTTTCCGAAAGGCCTTGTACATAAGCCAAACTCATCTTCAATTTACTTTGTCCTGGCTGAGAATTTACGTGATTTGGATGAGCACTTTTATTAAAAACTGACCAAATATTTCTTATTGCTTTAACCATTTCTCACTAGCGGTGATTTAAGATGATAATACTAATAATACACTTTATTAATTAGCACAAGGCTAGTATTTGATACATTGGAAAATAACATTTATTAATTTATTTAATGTTCAACATGAATACACAAAACAAACAACCCAAAACAAATTAAACAATATTCGCACGCTACCCAGTGCCCGTAATATAAACCAGCAACTGTGATTTGAAGCATCTAAGAGATTTAGCAGATCTAACATGAAGTGGCAATGAATTGTATTTTATAAAAACTTTAAAAAATAGAGATTTAGAGGCAGTTGCATAAGTTCTATTCACAAAAATATCACCAGCATTTCGAGTTTCATACTGATGAATATCAYGTGCCCTAACTATCATTTTTGTTAGGTAAGGTGGCATGATATTATTTATTATTTTATATAAAGACCATCGTAAGATACAGCACCCTATCCGTAATATTCAACCACTGTAGAGCAATCCACATAGTCCTAATCGGCGTGAGCCTGGTACACTTTAGAATAATTCTCATTGCACGATTTTGAAGTTTCTGCAAGCAAGACATCTTGTTACGGTTGAACTGGAACACTATCGACACACAGTATTCAAAATGAGGTTGTATAATAGTTTTATATACTCTAATGGTCGTTTCCATAGAGAGGAATTTACCCACTCTTGATAAAAAGAACAACTTTTTAGATATATTCTTTTGCATGTAGTTAAAGTGCTCATTAAACGATAACAAGCAGTCAATTGTGAGACCTAGGTATTTATATATCCTTACAATATAATTTCTACAATTGCAAATGTGCAAATCTATTTTATCTAAATCTAAAAATTTATATTTGTATTTAGTAGTCACAATCATACCCTTAGTCTTTGATACATTAAGCTTTAATCTATTTGAAGCTAGATACTGCTCTACCTTTGCAAGAGTTTTATTCATTTGTGCTATTGCTACATCTAAATTACAATCACTTTCAACAAGTAATGTATCATCTGCAAATAAATTTACAAAATCACAACCAACAAACAAATCAATATCATTAATATATAATGTAAACAACAGAGGCCCTATCACACTCCCCTGAGGTACCCCACATTCACTCACCGCCTCTTCCGAAACTATGTCCCCAATCCTGACTCTCTGTTTTCTACTACTTAAATAATTAGCCAACCACTCGTGCACCTTTCCCTGAAAACCATATTGAAATAATTTTCTGAGCAATATCGACCTGTCAATTGTCTCAAAAGCTCGCTTCAAATCGAGAAAAACACAAACAATATACTTAGTAGTGCTAATATCGGCATATTTCTTTTTGTAAAGAACTTTCATCTGAAATCCTTTGTGCTCTAACAAATAACGTCCTTATAAGACTATTCTTTTGAGAAGAAGGGTGGTGAGATGTGGCCCTGTAAATATCTGTCTGTGTGTGTTGGTTTTCTGTTAACCTTTTGTCCTAACTGTGCAGTGTTTATTCTGTAAATTCGGACATCCAAGAAAGGTAAACTACCATTGCTTTCTAATTCCTAGTATCAGGTTGGCACGTTGTTTCTATGACGTCTAGCTTCCTTGGTGATTTGTTTATTTACTTTCAAAATTTTGTTTCAACCTGTGTCAGGCAAATTTTGAGGTTCTTCGTCTTTGACAAAGATTACTGGTGTAATCGAAATGTCAGACTAATGACTTTTTGTCAGTGTTTTCAAGAGACAGCTATCTTTCCGAGAAAATACTATCGTATATTATGGACGCTGAAAGCATTCGCCCCCATTGTTTATGAGTAATTTTGTTTGCCCAATAAAATTCAATTTTATTATCTCGCTTGCTTTTTCTTTCCCTTAGATGTTGACTCACAGTCTGACAACTCTCCCAATGTGGAAGTGGTCAAAAATCATCACGTTAGAAAAAAGACGTTTTGCCCATATTGCTTTAAGGAAATGATCCATTTCAGACAGCATTTAATGGGCAAACATTCTAATATAGCATCGATCAAAGATATGGGTCGTTTACCTGAAGTAGAAAAGTTAAAGTTTATAAAAGCCCTGATTGCTTACGGCAAAATGATTTTGTCATCCAAAGTCAATAAAATTGGTCCAGCTAATGGACCAAGTGATGAGAGTGCGTCAGAGGAATGTATTACTTCTTCAGACCACAAAAAATACTCTAGATGTCATCATGAGTATTGTGCAACTTGTCCTACAAAAAACGGCAACTGTCTATCTACAGCGCAGATAGACGAAATTTGTTCTGGAAACAGAGAGTTTTATGATAAGCTGAAAATAAAGAAGGAGGTAAGAATAGTCACATACAATTCAATTTTTTTAACTTTGACGCGAACGTAAAACCTTTTTTTTATTTAA
Source organism: Rhyzopertha dominica (assembly GCA_025024175.1). Classification (NCBI taxonomy): domain Eukaryota; kingdom Metazoa; phylum Arthropoda; class Insecta; order Coleoptera; family Bostrichidae; genus Rhyzopertha; species Rhyzopertha dominica. The sequence continues at coordinate 664,922 of QCXZ01000075.1, forward strand.
AACTCATTCCTTTGTATCTCCTTTGCAAATCTTAATTTCTAGGTGTTCCCAAAAATGCGCGATGATAAAATATCAAAACTCACCATAAGCGACACTCTCATTTGTACCTACGCAGAAATGTTCATGTCGAGACGCAACGATGTCGAAGTGAAAAAGCTGACCTCGCACAGGATGCGAGAAATGGGACGTTTGCTCCACACCCTGCAAAACACCGTCGGCGTCAAGAATTTGTTAGACGCGTTGAAGCCGCGGCATTTCGATGACTTCGTTGCGGCGACGAAAACCATCAGCGGATACAACGAGGAAACGAAGACCTTCAATTCTAGGGACCTGCCTCGATTAATACGATCTAGATTGATACAGGTTTGCGATGTCGCTAGTAAAATGGAGGAATGTAAGAAGTCTGAAGGGGTTTTGAGGGATGTTCAAAAAATGCGAAGTTTAATCCACAGTAATTGGAGCGCAGCTTTGAATTTGAATCGAAAGAGGGGGAGAAGGAATACTGGTATGATGGGATTCTTTTTGGACTGTGTTTATTTGAAGTTTTATTGTCGTTTTTAAGGTGTGGAAAGTGATACAGATGATGTTATATTGGTAGATGAGGACTTAAGCAATAAAAAAAGAAAGTGTGTTGAATATGGCAGTGATAATGGAGAAATGGATTTAGAAGGTATGTTTTCATTTGTCTTTGTAAAATGATACACTGTACTTCAAAATTAGCAGACCACCAAGGAGAAGAACGATACTTTGATACTAGTATAACTAGTACTAGTTTTAACATAGATATTTTTTTACAAATACCTTGGTGGTATCGATACCATAATACGGGTATCATTAATTACTGCAATTAATTAAGCAAAAGTAGGGAAATTAAATGAATTAAGGGTGTGTAAACAAAAAATCCGTACAAATACAATAAGTTTATTTTAATTTATTCGCCATGTTCTTAATTTGTTTTTTTTTGCGCTCTTCTGTTGTTTTAGTAGGGCCCAAAATCTCTCAATTGGTCTTAATTGAGGTACATTAGGAACATTATCTACATATATTTTATATGGTCTTTTACTAATATCATACACTGTATTATTAAGTATGTTTCTTAATAATTTTGTTTAGCAAAAATATTTTTTACTAGTTCTAGCTATATGCAACAAATAATTGCGAGTACTAAATAAGTTTACAGGTTTTTTTAGCTAAGATAATTAATTTTTCATCAAATTCAGATGCTCTGTTTCAGTCTATCATCCTAGATTGTCTTTTGGCTTTGATACTGCATCCCTAGACAGGACTATGAATTGACTGCAATTTGAACATTAATGGTTATACCAATTTTGATCATTTTTAATTTCGATTGTACTTTCTCTTCGAAGCTATGTTGCTGTTTATGAATTTTTTTACCTTTGTTATTAACTGAGATAGTTTCATTTCAATTCAGGAACAGTCAAATATGACAGTTATCCTTCTGGCACTAACGACATTTTTTTAGGAGCTACAAAGTCAGATGAAGAAACTTGTATTCCTTGTACTGATTGCAATGTGCATCCTAAGAACAAAAATGGAACCGGAGAATGTAACTCATCTACAATGCAGGTATCAGAGAACCGTTTTCCAGAGAGTGAGTTTTACAATAACTTAGAACTAAGAAAAGAGGTAAGAATAATTGTTTACAGTCATTTTATTTCTTAATATTTAATATCTTACACACTTTTCTTGCAACTCACATTTTATTTATGTAAATGCATAATAGTAATTTTTGTTATTATTTGTAACAGAAAACTATGAATTCAAAATTGTAGCAAAGTAATATTGAGAAATTATACAGGATGTTTAACGAATGATAATGACCCTGCCGAAATTGAAAATGCAACTCAAAATACATTTGCAGAGGTAACATTGATAATTGTTCATCGTCTTAAAAAATATAATACAGAACTGTATAAATTTGTAAATTTTGACATAAACTTCAATCACTTGCTTTAAGTAAATTTGGTATTGTAAAACAAATTTTATTTTTGAAAAATGTTTATTCGATAACATTAATGTAATAATGCTCAAAATATCGCCCTCCGCTGTTCTCACAAGCTTGAATTTGTGCCCAAAACGATCTTTTAACATGCATCACATATTTTATTTTCTAAATGTTCTACACTTTCAATTGGTGTTTGGTATACTTGCTCTTTTATCATCCCCACAGAAAAAAATCCAAAGGAGTAAGGTCCGAGCTTCTCGGTGGCCAAGGATTAATTGAACCTCTTCCTATCCATCGGTTAGGCAAAACCAAATCAAGATGATTTCGCACTATTCTATGATAATGTGCATGTGCCTCATCTTGTTGGAACCATAGATCTAGTCTTACCTGTAAATTTACATTTTGGAGAAGTACCAGTAAAATGGTTCTTAAAAAATTTATATAAGTATTGATGTTTAAACTATCACGAAAAAAATAAGGCCCAACAATTTGATTCCCCAATATTCCACACCAGACATTCGTCGAGTAGATAGTTTGAAAATGTCCTTCTCGAGTCCAACATGGATTTTCTTGCGCATAATAATGCATGTTATCTTTGTTAACCATCATTATTAGAAAATCTTGCTTTATGTTTAGTAGTCAAATAAGTTGTCATTTTGAGTATATTCCAAACTGACAAAAACTGTTAATTATTTTCTTTAGCACTGGAAATCCATAAGAATTAAAAACTAAACTCCCAATCATCGATAAAAACTTTATTCTAGATTTCTGAATGCCGTAAACTTCTTATCTCAAAAATTCAAGAGCTACCAACAACACCTTTGAATTAAAAAGATGTACATAATTATTCTATTATATACATTATAAAAATGAAAGAATCAAATCAAAATTATTGTACATTTGATCCTGTTTGTAGGTGTTTCCAACAATATGCGACGATAAGTTATATAAAATAGCCCTGAATGACACCATTATTTTTATGTACGGGGAATATTTATTGTCGAGGCTTGAACACCCAAAGACCATTGTTTTGTGCAGGATGCGAGAAATGGCACAATTATTGCTAGCCCTACAGAAAACCACCAATATCGAGAATTTATGTGATGCTTTAAGACCCCAGTATTTTGATGATTTCGTCGCGGCAACGAAAACTATCGCTGGATACGACGAAGAAACCAAGACTTTTAAATCCCACAATTTACCTCCGCTCATAGGGTCGAGATTGAAGAGCTTGTGTGATATTGCGAGCCAGATGAATGTGTGTAAGAATTCAGAAGAGAAGTTGAAAGATATTGAAAAATTTAAGCGCTTAATCGACTCCAATTGGAGTATGGCTACGAATCAAAACAAAGGACAAGTGAATGTTAATGCAGGGGATATAGAAGGTATGTTTTTTTTCTTTGTAAGAGGATAGTAAGATCAAATTTTTTTGATTGAGTTTTTTTTTTGTGGGGGTGAAAACCCAGAAGACGTAATAAAGGAAAAGCAAAAAATATTTTCAGTGTCATTTTGTCGTAGAACTTTTTTGGACTTAAAAATTACCTGGTGCCTTAGCTTGACTCCTTTTTTTTAATACCTGGTGCACTCCTACACAGTCCATGGTGTTTGCCATTTGTGTATATGTCTAATTTAAACATGCATATATCTGATACAATTATTTTAAATTTTGAGTGAATTCAACTTGACATTTCAAAATTCAAAAGAATGAATCAGAAAACATATTTGGCAAATACACAAATAGAAATTCCCATGTCCAGTATGCCTTTGATGTTGTCTAAATTATGAAGTCGGTCTTCAAAATCAATTTTGACATATTGTCTGAAACAATACCAGCATCTGATGTGTCTATTACTAATATCAGTGATGACATTTTAGGAGTTCAGGGACCAGGTGCCGACGTACCTCCTAAAAACAACAATGGAGACGGAGAATGTAATTTATCTACAATGCAGATGACAGAAAATTGTTCTGCACAGAACGGGTATTACACCAAATTCAAAATAAACGAAGAGGTAAGAATAATTGCAATAATTTATTTTCTCGATATGCTTTTAAGGAAAATTTCACTCAATTTCAAGGTTTTTCAAAGTCCTTTTTGAAATTGCTTAGGAGAAATTGATTGATTAAAGAGAGGATATCTTTGTTTGTACAATACAAACTGAATTAGAATCACCCATTTTAATTTTTGGATAACAGAGATTTTGTTCTATGGCAGATGTTAAACTGTTTCTTTATCAACCCTTTTGTGTAGAAAAAGTAGCACTTTAACCACAAGGGTAGATAAAGTGACAGCAAGGGTAGATAAAATGTTTTAACTTACTTTATTCGTTTAAACTTATTTCAGTTATGCAATTAACATTATCAGAGACATCTATTTTTGGAACACCACAACTTGTAATTTTTTGCTGTGAAAATTCTACAGAGACTGTTACCAAATCAGCAAGCGCCAAAGTTTGCCAAAATTGTAGCCACAGATTGATAAAAACAGTGCTCCTGGTACAATTGTTTTGTTTTTGTTTACAAAATCACCAATAGAAAAACTAAATTGCGATTTCTGTGCCAAAAATTGTAATTTGAAATTTAATTTTGAAATCCTGCTATAGAAAAATGTTGCATTATATGTGACAATAAAGATTGTTTATCTATCTATAGAAAATCTCTTTACCATCTTGTATAATAAATAACTATTAACTATGCAATAAAAAATTGTGTAACTTTTTAAATGCAGACAAAAAGTTGCTTATATCTTACATGCCCTTTTTTGCAAAAATAATTCAGTTAAAATACTTTTGCAGTCATACTTCGTGTTGTTTCTAGGTGATTCTGACAATGCAAAACGATGAAATATCTAAAGTAGCCATGAAGGACGCCGTTATTCGCACGTACGGCGAATATTTATTTTCAATACTCGACCAGGCGAACAACGTCGTTTCGTTCAAGATGCGAGAAGTGGCACGACTACTGCYCGCMTTMCAAAAGATAACCGACGTCGAGAATTTATGCGACGCGCTGAAACCGCAGTATTTTGACGATTTCATCGCGGCAACGAAAGCTGTCACCGGATACGACGAGAAGAGCGAGACTTTCAAGTCGCCCAGTTTGCCCCCACGTCTGGGACGGACTTTGAAGCGTCTGTGCGACATTGCTAGCAAAATGGACGAGTGTAAAAAGTCGGAGAGGGCTTTGAAGGATTTGAAGGAGTTGAAGCTGCTGATCGACGTCAGTTGGTGTCTGAATTTGTACCATAACAAGGGACAAATGAAAGATGTACATATAGGTATGTTGAATTATCAAATGATTATTATTTTTCTGTTTATCAGCCATGAAGGAACATATTCTGTTTAATAAGTGACTACAAAGCTAGCAATTCGATTTTTATACATATTATATCTTTTAAATCCGACTGGATATGGCATTTTGCTTCATTTGTTTTAATACAATCAAGATCATTAATCTCGATACATACCTAAATCAGTTACAGATGTAAATAACTAAGAAATTGTGACAAAATAAGGTTTCATCAGTAGTATGAAGTAACCAAACTTTCTGTTGATTATGATCATATCAAATAATTCCTATAATTTATAGGACTAATAACCTATACAGGTAGTCAGTGCATTTGTTGGTTATTTTTATACTCTTTAGTCAATTTCTGCATTTTTTCTTTTTCACTTGATGATGTACCAATCACCTTAAAATTTTTTAAAAGCATTAATATTACTGGAAATCCAGTATGTGTTGTTAAAAATTATATATTATATTTGGCAGAACCTCTTTATATATATTTAATCTCGTGGAAAGACACTTGTCTCTCCAGTTCTTAAAAAAAGGTGATTGTCACAGATTTGTAATTATGGACCCAATTTCCCTGTGATTTTTCAAAGATTTTCGAAATGTTACTGTACAAATATTATTTCTACAATTATTATATACTACCTTTTATAACTGATTCTCAACATGGTTTTATTAAAAAAAAGATTACCTATTTATTGAATAGAGATTCAAAAAGCCTTTGATCAGATTGATATATATTTGCTGACATACAAATTACAATCTTTTGGTTTTAGCAAGACCTTTATTGGTCAAGTTCCATTTTATACGTCTAACTAACACTGGTCTATAAAGTTATATTTTTTCTTGTTATACAAAAAGTTATGCCCAATGGAAAACATAAAGTTCTATAAAAACTACAAATAATTCTTAAAATTAAAAGTCCTGCATGTTCCATAATGAGTTTAGAAATGGAAAATGGCATTATTGTTGTCTGTAGTTATTTCTTCAGCTGTTTTAAAAAAAGAGATACTTAGGATTTTGGGAAAAATGTTTTGACTGCCAATATTTTTTTCCGAACGCATAATTAACTGACACTATGAACCCTGAAAGCATTTATCCTCATTTTTAAAGAAAAAMATGTTGCTTTTGCTTTACTTACTTCTGTTCTTCCACTTCCAGTAATTTTTATTCTTCTGCTGCTTAACTATCAGGATTGCATTTCATTTTCAGACTCTAGCAACATGAAAGAACTTCCATGTAAACATTGTAACAAGACCTTTATGATCAGAAGCAATCTCATGAGACATATGGCTATGATGCACAATAAAAAAAAGTCCGATGCTCCAGAGGTGTCGTTTAAGAGTTTAAATGAACTGGACGATCACTCGAAGGGACGTAAAATCTTATACAACTGTCCCCTTTGCAAGATTCCGTATTCTCTGAAGAGCAAATTGTACCATCATCTGCAGGCGGATCATTCAGGTCAAACAGGTAAGTCTAGATTGATGAATTTATTAAATTAATTAAGTAAAATTGTTCATAGTCTAATTTCTGTTTATTAAAGAACAGAAAAGTGATGAATCATATAAATGTTAAGTAGATGAGCACAGAAATGCTAATTTTAAACATTTCTTCTCTTCTTTTAATAATTGAATATGTGTATTACTCTCCAACATACAAAACCTGTATTTAAATTTAAGCAGCCCTCTTTAGTTAATAAAAGTACAGGTCAAATATTTGCGTCAAGTTTTTTTATGTTCATTTTTTTTTACAATTTCATCAAGCTGTCGACAAAAAAATATCAAAGTGTTCATTATCTTCAGTGCCCAATTATGAACTATCAGAAGAAATACAGACTGATAATCCACTTGACCATAATTCAGACGAAGAAGTCATCACACAGGGTAACGAAAATAAACCAAACATTTGTCTAGTGGAACCATCTGTTACGACATCCACAATAACAAATGGTTCTCCACCTGTAGTTCCTTTTGAGATGGTAGAGCTCCAGTCTTCGCATGACGAATGTAATGATTCGGAAATGACCATCGAAGATGAAATTAAAATATATACGACGGACTTGAAGAATGAACAATTGGATCCTGATGATTCTATGTTAGAAACGATCGATCTGACAGATGATGCTGATGATAAAGAAGATGCCAGAAAAGGTAGGAATTGTTGTTGTTTTGTACTTTGATTTTGCAGGTTACACAAGTCAATTGTTTTTCTTGTTTATCAGGCAAAAGAAAAGACAATTTTTGAACTATATTTTTTCTCTCCATGCTTTTGCACATTTACTTATCGTTATGTCGTCATTTATTAAATTAAAAAGCTAAATTTTTTATCGTGTCAGATGAATAGTAGGTGGCAAACTTTTATTTGTGTCTTTAGGAGTTGCAACACCAGATGAAAGCAGAATGGTAGAAAAATATGTCGCTTGTTCGGATATTAACATGCCTCCAACGAATCATAATGAAGCCAGAGAATATACAGATCAGATAGATGAAGTGAACAGAAAGTTTTACGCTAATTTGAATATAAAGAGAGAGGTAAGAGTAATTGTAATAACCTATTTTTTTTTAGTTTGACCTGTGTAATACCACAAGAACAAGTAATTTTTAAACACCTACACTTTCTAAATGTACTTTATCTTTAGTAGAACTTAACATTTCATCTAAATTATTATACATACTATCGATAACTAAAATATCGTGCTTTGTAAGTACCTTTGTACATAAGCCAAACTCAACTTTAATTTACTTTGCCCTGGCTGAGAATTTACTTGATTTGGAAATAAAATGACGAAATATTCTTATTGCTATAACCATATTTCACTAGCATTGATTTAAGATGACATATTCCTTTTTGTAAAGAACTTTTGTTTGAAATTCTTTATGCCCTAACAAATAACTTCCTTATTAGGACTATTCTTTTGAGTGGGAGGTGGTGGGWTGTGGCATGTGATTATCTATCTGTGTGTGTGTGTGTGTGTGTGTGTTGGTTTTCTGTAAAGCTTTTGCCCTAACTATCCAATAGTTACTCTGTAAATTTGGATATCCAAGAAAGGTAAGCTACCATTGCTTTCTAATTCCATAGTAAATTTTATGTCAGGATTTTGACTGTTCAACTGATTTTGAAATCTGCCTAACTCTTCTATACCAAGGGGCCAAAAAACAAAAGTATTATCTGCATACTTATACAACATTTTGGCTTAAACTGAAAACTGGTGATTGCTATTTCTTCAAAATTTTCCCTAAACAAATCTTTATTAAGTTTGGACTTGATGATATCTGTTGTTTCAGATATGGGTACTTTTGTAAATAAAGAAACCATGTCAGAACTAATTAAAATATTTTCTGAAATACTCGAACCTTTTATAACGTCAATAAAGTCTGAAGAATTTTCCTACATGAGGTTTTAAATAGCACAAAATTTTTCCAATCTGTAACAAGCACCGCCATTCCTAAAAATGTTCTTGCTTTTGGCCTCTTATCTATGTCTTTGTGTACTGTTCTGAATTTGAATTTGTCTTCTTTGTTACTTTTCTTGCGTTCTTGATTGAACCAGCTCTCTTTCATGTGTGTCCCTTAATATTTTTTTTAACTTTTTCTGCAGTTTTTTTAAGTATGTCCTCTAAATCTTTCCACTGCTCATTCGTCCATTTCTTAACTTTTTCTTGGTGATTTTTCAGGTCTCATTACTTTTTTTTTTGTAATACTAGTACTGATTAATGTTCATAGCTTATATTCAGTACTCTTTCTAGATGATTCCCATAATGCCAAACGATAAGGTATCCACAGTAGCCACAAGTGATGCCCTCATCTGTACCTATGCAAAATATTTAGTGAGACATAAACCTACACAAACAATCAACATCATCTCATGCAGAATGCGACAGCTGGCACGATTACTTCTCAAGCTACAAGACACAATTGGCATCGACAATTTATGCGATGCCTTGAAACCACAGTACTTTTCCGACATCGTCGCGGCAACCAAAGCAATCTGCGAGTGCGAACAAGAAACTGAGACCTCCGAAACAATCGGCCTACTTCCTCTCATGGGATCAATGTTGAGAGCGGTTTGTGACGTCGCCAGTACAATGAATGAGAGTAAGAAGTCGACGAAGGCACTGCACGATATCAAAAAGTTGAGGGAACGGATCAACGTCGATTGGAATGCGGCGTTGGATTCGAATCAGAAAGAAACGGAAAATGTGGAAGAGGATTCCGGTGCAATGGAAATTCTAGTCTTTTTGGGTGATGATCAAGAGGAACGAGAAAAAGGGGAGGAAACTGTATATGTTACAGTGGCAGATAAGGAGATAGAGGGTATGTATTTAGTATTTTGATATAAAATTCACCATGGAAATCGGTAGCAATAGTTCTCTCCCATTTTTTCGATGTCTTTGTCACTCATCTACCAAATGGTGTTTTTTGGTTAATCTGTCTATTGCAAAGCCGCCCACACAGACACAGAGATGTTCCCTTCATTTTTCAGAACTTCACATGTTCTAATTTGACAGAAATCATCAAAGTTACAAGATAAAAATGATTTTCTCTTTTAATCCCTAAGAGATGTACTAGATGTTGTAACTAATACAGACTGTCATTACCGTTTTCAGATGTTACCTTAGTAAATCAAAATGAAAACGGTGTTCACGATGCTTTAACATCCGAAGAAAGTACCTCAATCAAAACAAAAAGACTTTTGTGCGAATATTGCCACGAAATCTTTCAAACCAACATCCATCTCAAGAAACACATTGCCACTGATCACAATATAGGCACCAGTAAAACATACAGCAAGGTGATTTCGAGGACTCAGGAAAACTATACCCCTTACATCTGTGGGATTTGTAAGAAGGGTTACACTCTACAAAGTCAGCTCGATAAGCATATGCTCAAGGAGCATTCCAAACATTCGTTGGTGTGCAAGGCTTGCGGCAAGCTGTTTAAGAGCCAAGAGCTTTTGAAAGATCACTGGCAGCAACATATAATTGCGTACGAGTGTCAGATTTGTAATAGGTCGTATTCTCAAGAGAGTGAATTGGATCTTCACTTCAGGATGTACCATCCGAATAAAAATGGTAAGTCCACTCCATTCAATGTAATCATCAAGCTGATGACAAAAATTAAATTAAACCGAACAATACTCTACCGGAAAATAGTGCAGTAATAAATACTTCCGCATTCATGTTTGCAGTGAAGGCAGTAGAGACACGTTCTTCAGAAATGCGCAACGAGGGTCAGGTTAGTGAAACAAGAGAGAATAGAAAGGATACAATACACTTGAAGAATGAACTGATGGATCATATTAATCCTTTGGTGGAAACGATTGATTTGACTGAAGGTGTGGATGAAAAATTTGACACTAGAAAAGGTAAGAAGTATCTGAACTAGACAGTGGTTATCCTCAAAATCATTATTGTATATTTTCCTCAAAATAATGCTATAAACTATCGACCGTTTCGTTAATTTTACCTGGATCATATAATATATAATTGTTCTCATTTAAAAAAAAATGCATMATTTGGTAGCTGTCAAAAGATGAAAAAAYAAWGCAGTTTGTGATGCATACTTTAATMTGACATTAAACCAAATTCCTACTATTTTTTGAGAAACATTTCAAAAAATCAGCCATTCATTAAATTACAAGTCCTTAACTAGGAAAATCACTAAATTTTTTGACTAACGAAATCAACATATAAAAGACTCAATGAAGCAAGTGAGACAAAATTTGGAGTAACTGCAGACAAAAAAAAATTTGCTATTAAACATAATTTAAATGAATGTGAATTAAAAAAATGTAATTTGTTGTTTGGACTTCTAGTAACTTGAACATATTATTTATTTATATTTATATTTATAATAGTACTTAAAAAAATACTTTAAAAAATGTATTCGAATAACTTGTCGATAGTACTTATACCCAAAAACTTACCAATACTTATACTATACAAAATCTGCCAACTAAACAAATTTTTCCATAATTTCATAATTTTTGCAAATGTCATAAAAGATACAATTACTTTTTGTACAAAACTTTATTAACTATACATTGAGTTTCAAAATGCACACAAGTTTGGTTTATATGAAATTTTGTGAAAAATAAAATTACAATTGCATACCTGCAAAAATACAGTCCTGTTACATTTGCAGCAATGCATTATAAAAACAAAACATACTTCAGATGTTAATATAATTTCTTGTAGACTAAAAGAAACATAATAAGTATACATTTTTGGTATAACTGAAAGTCAGCTATCTTTTATCCTAAATTTAAATTGTAGTACTAAAAAATTTGAAACACTTTTATATAATGCAGTTTTCTGTATTTTTAATGATTATGGAGTTGTGTAAGAAATATGTTCACTTCACCCATACTGGATAAACAAATATATAAATAGTGCAACTCACAGGGGTAAATTCTGTGGAGTCTGAAAAAAGAAGTGTTCATTATTTTCATGACCAAAAAAATAAAGGACTGTATTCTTCCAGATAACCACAACTCAGACAAAGAAGTCATTGCCCACAACAACAATAAAACTAAACTTAATAGTGGTCCTTTAGAAGCATCTGTTGTATCAACTACTGTCACAGTAACAAATATTTCTACACCTACAGTTAAAGTTGAGCAAGAAGAACCATATTCTTCTCCTGAAGAGTGTAGTGATATGGAAATGACCAACCAAGATGAAATTAGTGAAACAAGAGAAGTTAAAGTGGATATAACAGACTTCAAGAATGAGTTATCGGATGCTGATGATCCTTTGATGGAAATGATCGACTTGAATGAAGATGACGATGAGGAATGCAAAATTAGAAGAGGTAGGATATTTATTTTATAATGAGGTGACTAAATTAATTTCAGTAAACTCTAAATAGTTATTTTTTCTGTAAGGTCATCAAGTGTATATTATTTTCAGCAGTTGAAGAAGAAGCCAATAAAGACATCATTAAAAATGACAAAATTAAAACAAACAATTGTCCAATGATTAAAACTACCAGAACAACAGATACTTTTGCAGATGTCGATTCAGTTGAAGGAGTAGAATCCCAGTTTTCAAGGGAAGAATGTAGTGATTCGGAAATGACTGTGGAAGATGAAATTAAATTGGATGCAGTCTATTTGAAGTGTGAGATGTCGGATTCTGATAATCCTTTATCAGAAATGATTGATTTGACTGAAGATGCAGATGAGGAATGGGGCAATCGACAAGGTAGGAATTATTAGTGTTATATACTTTGATTTTTCAGCGTTTAATGTCAATAAAGTTAATGGATGTTTAGTGAAAGAATTTTTATGGGTGAAGCCCTCTGAGAATAGAAAAATTTGCTATTTACCAGTCAGAGTCAGTGATTTTTCGTTAATTTTTTCTAAACAACATCTCAGACATTCGCTTTGATAATTTTTTTCAACTTAATGACAGTCTTTATTTTAATGAATACATAATAATAGAACATAAAAAGCATTAAAGTACTGATGTACTTATTATATACTTTGATGAATACATATGTGACATAAAATTACCTGTTGTCAGTTTATTAGTTACAAATTTTGTATTAAAGAAAGATAGAAACAAACAGTTTTTACACATCTCGCCAGAATTAAATCTGCTCTTATATTTGTCTAGAAGCATATTTTGCTATTTAAAATTTCGGGAAAAAATTGTAACTTATGAAAAGCATCTTGTATAATTTCAATGAAATTGTTTTTACTATACATGAAAAAAAAATGCCTTACCTTTGTGTTTTAAATGAGACTAAGTTGATAAAATGTCATGTCAAGATTTCGACAATTGTTTGAACCTCTGTTTTGATCTGTAGAATGAAGAAATAGAACAAGCTGAAGTTAATGAACAGAATAATGAATAGAATAGAATTATTAATATTTTTGAAAGAATAATTAGAATGTAAGATATTGGTTATTGAAAAAATCATTCATGTTATATTTTAGTTAAATAAATACTATCAAAAAATAACAATTAAAGACATAAAGACATTAATCACTTCAGTACATTTGGATAGTGTAAACAGTTTCTTAATTTCTTAAATGATTTTAACAATTGATGAACGACCATTGAAAAATTTATTGCTGCGACATTTGGACCTGAAAACATGAATATAACAGAAGCACCTTGATTTTTTTAATCCAAAAATATTGTGGGGTTATTTCAGGCATAGAAAGGAATACTTTCAGTAAGTTTAATTAAAATTGGGTTACTTTGTATAAATGAAAAGTAAAAAACGTGAAAACAAGAAATAATTTGAGTTTTGGCATTTTTCTCGGCAATTTTTAGGTCATATTATAAAGTGAACAGATAGAAGATGTGAATTTATTCATTATCTAAAACTTTTGTGTTGGGTACTTCTTTTTGTTTGTTGCAATTTGATTATACCATCATTACCATTTCAGAACCCTCAGACCAACAAACAAACACGGAAGAATTATTCGTTCTGGTTTCCGACACACCGCAATCCGACCACATCATATCCACGTACAAGATGCCAGGCACAGGGAAGTTCGTCAACATTCGCTTACCAAAAAACTCGACGGTGTGCGAACTGTGCGACAGACCCTTCAGCAGTCGCAGTTTGCTGAAGCGTCACATCGTCGAGGTCCACATGAACCTGAGGCCTTACCGCTGCGCCACCTGCAACAAGGCCTTTCAAGCCAAATCGAGTTTGAAGACGCACGAAGCTCAGCACACCAATCACAGACCGTTCGTCTGCGAGGTGTGCAAGAAGGCGTACGTCTGCAGGAGCCACCTCAAGAGGCATTTGGAGACGCATGCGGGAAAGATGCTTTGGTTTTGCAGGGTTTGCCTGAAGGTGTTTCCCAGGTCCGATCTCCTGGAAAAACACTTGGCACTGCACGGTAAGTAGCATTGATGTGTGATGCTTGATGATTTGTCTCTGTTGTGCTCTATTTTGTGCCCTTTAATTTTCAATTTCTTGCGCTGCAAATAAGTGCAACAATTTCTTTACCATTTGCCCTTTTACGTGTTATTCACTATTTTCCTTACAGATCCCGTAGTTCAAATCAAATAACACCTGTATGTGATATTTAATGTATGCCTGCTTTGTCTTTTTCATCTAATTCCTAAAAGTTTCTGATAGTATTATTGGTCGTAAAAGCCAGCCTTAAAACGAAAAGGTTTTATTTAATTTTGATAAGTTTATATTCTACAGTAAGTAAATTTTCTTTGATATATCGGAGTTCTTTCTCAAAGTTAGTTTTTAATAATGAAAAATTAATTAGGAACTTCAAAGCAGAAAGAATGTCGCAAGTCATCGATTATAAACCTGTTTGTATTTGTATTTTTTCTGTAAGCATTAAACTTTATTTCTTTATACTTGCAAGCAACAATATATGAGGCTCATTATACGAAAATATACTCAGTCAATATTTATTTCAGATGATTTTGAATCACTTTATTAAACTTTTGATTTTCTGTTTGGCAAAAAACAATCACTGCAGAATTTAGTGAACTGCTGCTTCACCATTAACTCCAGATATCTTCTCATCATATATTGACATATATCAGTAAAGTGTTAATTATGTCTATCAGTGTATTTCCAGCAACATTACAAAAAAAAATCGTAATCTGAATACTTATCCATCAGGTCCACATTTATTTTCTTAATGAATGGTTTTAGTCTCAGGCACAGAGACTAATCTAAATGCCCTTAGATATGGATGTTTATGTAGTATTGTCGATTACTGTAAGAGCTGCATTTCTAGATTCCAACTATGGTAATAATTTTCAGGCTTTAGTTCCCTTTGTATAGATTTTATTCATATTCTTAATGTCTAAATAATTTACTGTAGGATTTATGTACAAAATGGCAAAAAAACATCGAGTGTTCATTTTTTGCAGCACCCATAGACAAACCACCAGAAGAAATGAATGGAAATACTGCCCCAAGTGACAAAACTACACCAAACACTAGTCAACTAGAAATATCTGTGATATCAACCTCTGTAACAAATACTTCCCCACCTATGCTACCTCCGGAAGAAGTAGAGCCACAATCTTCACAGGAAGAATGTAATGATATAGAAATTATCGTTGAAAATGAATTTAAAATGGATACTACGGACTTGAATTGCGAAGTATTGGATGCCGATGATCCTTTATCGGAAATGATGGATTTAGATGAAGACGTGGACACCGGAAAAGGTAAGAATGATTGGTATCATGTACTTCAATTTTTCAGGGGTAAATTTTAAAGAGAAGTCCTGTCTTGTTGTTTGTTTTTAATAGATGAGTTTGGATTCTTGTTTAAAAAAGTTAGTATCAAATTGGGGTGGTTTTTTTAAAGATAAATACTGCAACCGACAATAGTATGCTTTCCTTTGGTTTAAATAACAATTGAACACTTAAAAAAAAAACAAAAGAAACCTCATAAATAAGACACAATGACAACGTTATTCCCATGAAAGATAATTGAATTGTGCATTTCGCAAGTATACAAAATGTATTAAAGTAAAATTAAGTTATTGATCTTTGATTTGTTTATAACTGTGCGTCTTAAAAGTAGGCCTGAGAAAATTTTTCTATAAAAAAAATCCACTGATTATTTTAACTTGTTTTTTTCTGAAATTTTGTTTGTTTGGAGTTTTGGCTATTCAACTGTAATTTTTTTATGGGGTGTGTCATATACAGTTACAAATTGGAAAGGTTAATAATAATGCGAATTGGTTTCTCTCATTCAGATTTTGAGGAAAAGAGATAAAAGCAGCGAAACTGGATAAGTTAGGGGTATCACATGAAGCATAAAGAAGGAAGCACCCTTGGAGTAATTTTCAAATTTGCAATAAAGTGTAGAGTGCTCATATTTAGAGTTGAAAAATTCCTTTAATGTGACATATAACTTAAAAGTTGTACCCAAAACAGTAAAGATACATAATTAATTTAACTTTGTTGTGAATTTTAATGACTAGAAACTTTCACAAAATTTCAGATAACGTTAAAATAATTTTCTGTACCTATCGAGTTGCAAACTACGACCATTTCATTTCAGAACCTGAAAGCACAAAGATACAAGCAACACCAGTTTCCATGGATTCCGAATCCGATCATTTCTTATCGAAACACACCATACCGGGCATACAGAAATCGATCAAGGTCAACCTGCGCAGGGGGACGACGAAGTGCGACATCTGCGGGAAAACGTACGCCAACACGTGCCTACTGAAGCGTCACATAGTCAACATCCACATGAACATCAGGCCGTTCCAGTGCAACGTTTGCAACAAGACCTTTCACGAGAAGGCGGTCTTGAAAGTCCACGAAGCCCAGCACACGAATCACAGGCCGTACGTCTGCGAAGTCTGCAACAAGTCGTACATCTGCAAGCACCATTTGAGACGGCACATGTTGTCGCACAAGAAGGGGAAACCCTTCGTTTGCGATGTGTGCGAGAAATCCTTCAAAACGCTTACCTGCCTGAAGCAACACGCGTCCGTTCACGATAAGAAGTTTCACTGCACGATCTGCGGGGTCTCGTACGCCTCGAAGCACAGTTTGATACGTCACACCAGTGATAAACACCTCACGGAATAACTGATGTTGATGGATATGGGTGAGTTTCAAATAATAGTGATGATAAAGTTTCAGTAAAGTAAAACCAAGTTTGTTATTAAGAAACTGCTTTTAGGGATATCGTGTAGAGTAGAAGTTAGTTGGCCCATTTAAAGTCATTAAATGCAAATGTTTTAATGCAGCTTGTCTTTTRGCTTTGATATAACATGACACTTCAAAATCTTTTTTTAATTTATTTTTCAGRGTGCTCCATCACAGTCATCCATGTACAGAAAAGATATTTTTCTGTACGCTTAGGTTAATGAATTACATACAACAGTGTGTAATATTTAATAAAGCTTTTTCTATGAAAAATAAATACCAATTATGAATAGAAAATACATATTTATATTTTATTTTTTCTTACCTGAAAAATGCAGAACTCCATTGTTACGTTTGTTTTTTTCTTTTGTCCAACTTAGATTGTGCTTGATTTTAAGGCCAGTCTTGAGATGAATATGTTCGACCTATTTCAGAAGTCGCATCAGCATTGTCAACAAACAAAGGTAAGTTTTGCAGACTATGTGTATTCGTGATGTATTTGTCCATTTATTTAATGTCTGTATGTAATTTTATCTCTTTAATATTAAATTCGAGAAATATTCCCAAATATTAAACAGTATTCACTTTGCCATGAATAAAAACTTTCTTGCAAGTAACCTTTAAAATTTTTTTTCTTTCAGTATGATCTTTATAATATGCATTTCCTTTTGTACTTTGGCATATCTATTACTGCAGTTTTTAATCATTCATTTTATCCAGTATTCCCTCTTTTTTTGGACCTAACTCGAACAGGTAAGTCTTGAAACTAGTGTGTAAAAAAAGCCTTTTCACAAAGTATACATTCAAAAATTGTTTTTTACTAGAACCAATAAAATTTTAAAAAATTGTATACCATAAAAAATTATCCATTTTCACTTTTCAGTAGCACCAAACTTATTGCTACAGAACCACATAAACGTAAAAGACAGTTGTTGGAAATGATACATATACAGAAAAACATAAGCACACTGTATCACACTCACAAACACTCATATTTAATATTTGCCATTTCAATTTCTGGTGATGGAACAAACTTTAAGGTATATTTTATATTATCAAAATTAAAATTATCATCGAGACGTTATAAAAACACAAAACTTTCTTAATTTAATATAATTATTGGGAGTTTAAACCTACAAAAATGAACACTTATATCTTTGAATATTACTCATATGTTTTCCAAATATGATATACAACATTATTTATACATTTCTTTCAGTTATAATTAGTATAAGTACTTTAAAGCATTATGTTGAAGATGTCTTTAAAATGAATTATAATTAAACAAAACAAGAAACAATTTAAACAGTAGGGCTTAATAGCGTTTATATTAATTATATTGTCAAGGATTCACACAAAAACTAAATAAATATTTAAAAATTGTGTGTAGTTCAAATGTTCGTAATGAAAATCAACCGTAGGTAAGACGCACACGTAGTAGTTCAGATAAACGAAGCCTCGGAATCGCAATATCAGGCTTTCACCTACATGTGAGTTCACATGCGAATATATTAATTATAATGTCAAAAATTAAGTAAATATGCGCACCTCTGGTAATAATGATTGAAAAATGAACTGTAATATAATTTTTTTGTGAAATTTCAACTGTAGGTTAAGTGCAGAAGTAGTAGTTCAAGTGAATCAGACGCTTGTCAAAATCTGTGTTTTAAGCTGTCAGTTTTCGTGGAGATCAACAATTAATAGTTTGTTATTAAACATTTGTCGCGTGTGGGCGGTATTTATATAACAGTTAAATGAATAACGTATATTCTTGGCGATAATTGAATAATAGTTATCATTCTGGACTTAGTAGTGGCACAGACGTTGGTGTTTTTTGTATAACCAAGGCAAGATTGGATCCGTTTGTCTACAGAAGCCCAAGAAGCTGTGCATTTATATGGAAGTTGATACATTTGATTGCAGAACAGAATCATACACTTCAATAAAAGACGAAGGGGAATATGACAGTGATTCTTCAATCCAAAACAAGCACATAATTCAATCACCGAACCAGCTTTGCTCTCCGAGATAGCTCCAAAAGTATTGAAACTGTGTATTGCGAAACTGATTGATTAACCAAAGGTAAGGGTATATTATCTAATGGGATCGTAGCTAACAAAAGAGAGGGGTGGCTTATTGAAGACGAATCTGAAATCAGCTTTTTGCGGTTATGTCTGATGCAGATTGTTTTTCCCTGTTTTACATAGTGTATCAAGATAATTCATTTCCAGTTGTCTGCAGTGTGAACACGAAACTGGGACTTCCGAAACAATCGGAGTACCCATGCTCATGGGATTATTGTTGAGGGGAATATGCAACGTCTTCGGTATAATAGATGAGTGTAAAAGTCGACGAAGGCGATGCACAATATTAAAAAGTTGAAGGAACAAGTCAATGTTGATTAGAATATGGCGTTGAATTCGAATCGGAGGGAAATGGAAAATGCAAAAGAGGATTCTGATTCTGTCGAAATTCTAGTCGTTTTGGGTGATGATGAAGAGGAACGAGAAAAAGGGGAGGAAACCGTATATGTTACAGTGGCAGATAAGGAAATAAAAGGTATGTTTGCTTGTTTTTTATTTAAATTAGTTTCTGATTCTTTTTGCTTAATAGTAATTAGTCACAATGAAAATTATTGTGGTTAATAAATGACTACAAAGTCAACAATTCAATGAATTAAGTGAATTATCTTATAATATAATTAATTACTTATATAAAAACGTGTTAAAAATCGATTGCATACATTTTAGTGCATTGTCTTCAAATAAAACTTCTGTTAAAGTGTTTAGTCTGTTATGTTCCAGTTAAAATTATATATCACAAAAATACTGAGACATGTCAACTTTATAGTCGTTCTTCAACCATATCAAATTATTTAACATTCATGTAAATTATTAACAAGAAATCCAAATCTAAATAACTAATTTGTATTATAATTAAAACCACTCAAAAGAAATAGTAACCGATACTATATTTATTTTGTAATTTAACAGGCTGCGCTATTTATACATTTGAATTCATAGAAAGTATATAAAATTACATATTTTATAATAAAATAACAAGTAAATGTATCTCTCTTCAGATGTCATACTTTTATTGAAATTTTTTAATTTTGGTTTAAGTAATTTGCTTGCCATTCTGAAATTCATGCAGATTGCATAAACAATTTTCTTGCAATGAAATTTCATTTTTCTTAAAAAAAATACGTAAACTCTCCTTCAGTATCTTTCTCCTAATTTGTCAAAAATCACAAGAGTTACAGAATGAAAATTGGTTTGTATAAAATCAATTTTTTGTGATATCTTTTAAGTCGAAACAACGGCAATATTTTTTGTTTCAAGATTCCATTTTCAGATATTACCATCGTAAACCGAAATGGAAACAGTGCTCAAGATGTGATAAAATCTGAAGATATCTCAATTGAAACAAAAAGACTTTCCTGTGAACATTGCCACGAAGTATTTCAAACCAACATGCATCTCAAGAAACACATCGCCACTAAGCACAATGTGCGCACCAGTAAAACGTACAGCAAGGTGATTTCGAAGACGCGGGAAAACTACAGCCCTTACGCCTGTAGGATTTGCAAGGAGGGTTACATGCAACAGAGTCAGCTCGATGAGCATATGCGCATGGAGCATTCCGAACGTTCGTTAATGTGCAAAGCTTGCGGCAAGCTGTTTAAGAGCCAAGAGCTTTTGAAAAATCACTGGAAGGGGCATATGAGTCCGTATGGGTGTCAGATTTGCAATACATTGTATTCTCAACGGAGTGAATTGGACCTTCACTTCAGGGTGTATCATCCGAATAAAATAGGTAATAGGGAATTTGAGCTGTGTTTTTTTTTTATATCAAGAGAAATACTACTCTACTGTAGTCAAACTAGGCAACATTGAGTGTTTTCTTTATTAAAATTGCAATGCATTGATTGATTTTTTATTGGTACTTCCTCAAAGTCCAATTAATTTGTGTCGGGCTTTCAATGGTTAGAATTTTCTGATAGAAAAATGTAGTAGCCATTTAAAGTTAATAACATAATCTAATTTTTTATTTTTGGGTACCGACATTACAAAAAATTGTGATCAGACTTGTTTAAATTACTAAAGTAATTTTTTATATATAAAATCGCTTAAGCAGTAAATGTTATTTAAACACTTGATGGAATAAGTGAAGTATGTTTGTGTTACTGCAGGTATATGTTCTACAAAGGCAAAATTTGGAGTAATTTCAGACAGAAAGGGACAGTTTTCTTACCCAACACAGTTTAAACTAATTTGAACTATTAATAACTTTTGTAATGATCATCTTTTTTACAAAGGAACAGGTATTTGTGCAAAATGATTCTATGGACTCTAGTGGCTCTAATATCTTAAGTTTTGCGAATAAATTGTTCTTTAAAGAAAAGAGCGTTTTATACAGAGTCTGAAAAAAGACATTAATAAACAAAAAGTTTCAATGGTTCATTATTTTCAGGGCCAAAAGACACAAGGACTGTTCCTCCAAATAACCACAACTCACACAAAGAAACCATTGCCCAGTACAACAAAATTAAGCCTAACTGTAGTCCATTAGAATCATCTGTGATATCAACTACTGTCACAGTAACAAATATTTCTACACCTACGGTTAAAGTTGAACAAGCAGAACCATATTCTTCACATCAAGAGTGTAATGATACAGAAATGTCCAATGAAGACGAAGTTAGTGAAACAAAAGAAATTAAAATTGATGTGACACGTTTAAAAAGTGAACCACTGGATGCTGATTATCCTTTAATGGAAACGATTGATTTGAGTGAAGATGTCGATGCGAAATGCAGTACTAAAAGAGGTAGGAATTATTGTAGGTATTTATTATGATCTTGTTCAAGAGAAGTTAAATGTTGTTCTTGTTTGTTTTTCACCTAATCAGATTTCTTTATAAGTTGGAAATAAATTAATCTCGGCACAGTATTTATGGCTAAGACTGTAGAGTTTTTTTTTTTTGTTTTTTTTTTGTCCATGAAGTCATCGAATTAATGGCAGAAACTATCTTCATTCTGTATTTTTAGCACCTGAGGATGAAGCTGCAGAAGAAATTAAAGTCATTCTGCCAGATGAACACGACTTAGACAAAAAACCCATCATCCTAAACGACAAAATTAAATCAAACTATAATCCATCGATTACGACTGCTGCATTAACAAATGCTTGTACACTCGCAAATCCAGTCGAAGCAGAGGAGTCGCATTCCTCACAGGAAGAATCCAACGATTCAGAAGTTACCGTTCAAGATGGAATTAGAATGGATACAATCTACTTGAAGGGTGAACCATACGATTCCGATGATGCTTTTTCAGAAACGATGGATTTGACTGAAGATGGAGATGGATGGAATTTCATAAGAGGTAGGATTTCCTCCTTTTGTTTCCACAAAGTCCAAATCATGACTTGTTTGGTGCCAAAATAAAAAAAGAGTGATCTTCTAATCTAAATATTCGTTTTCATAATTGAGAAATGGCATAATTTGCATTTTTGTGATCAGTAGCTGAATCTGATTTAAATTTTGAAAAGTTACTTGTGTTTAGTGAATTATTTAATTTATTGTGTTTCCAAAATCAGTATTGTGTCACCTTTGTCAGCTTTAACAATAGTCAATGAATTATTTTAAGAAGGAGAAAAAAGATCTCCGAAAGCTTGGCATGAGATGATTAAGAAGACCGAAATTTAAAAATATTTATAATCGAGACTTCCAAATAGTTTTATATGTTGTTGAGTCTGTAATCACTAAAGCACATATTGAACATTTGGATATTAAAATTCGTAGTAAGATTTACTTCATGAACAGGTTTTCTTTTAAATTTAAAACGACTAATATTTTTCGCATACTCTATTTCTCTTTTATTTACTTAAAATTAATGTATCCCTCAATAATATGCAGACCTCATGAATTGGGTTTGATTATAAAAGAGACAATCCATTACATTATATGAATCATGATATTGCTACTACTTACCAGTCTTTTTCTATTTGAAATCTAGAATCGGTGCGAAATAGGGTGGATCTTCTTTTTGCATATAAAATTCTAACTAATTCTATTGATTGTTGTAGTATTATCAATAGTTTCAGCTTCCATATACCAACTCGAATTCTTCGTACCAATCAATATTATTTTGAATTTCCTGTGTTGGCTTATGGGGGTTATCTAAACTGTGCAATTTGAACTCCCATTGGTTTGATTTTTGCAATAAAACTTACAGCTACATAAAAAATAAGTCTAAAATTGTTCTGGAGTATAAATGAATTTTGTATATTGAGATTCCATAATTGATAATTTATACCAATCATTACTTTAGCCTTAAGAAAACATAAATTATGTTTTTTTTCTATGTATTTGTATTTTGTATGAGGCTTCCCTCTTTTAGATACCTACATCAAAAGTGTGAATTAATCTTCATGTTCTGAATTCATGTAAATTTTGTTATTATTAAGATACATTATTTAACAGAGGTTTTAAATAATTTTGACTCAGAAATTCCTTCTATCATTTTGTACAGATCTTTTTCAACCCCCTGCCCCTAGAATTTGAATCATTATTATTCCAGAACTGGCCGATCAAAACATAGACACCGAAGCGTTGTTCATTCCGTTTCCCAACAAACCAAAGTCCGAACTCGTCGTGTCGAAGTACAGGATCCCCGGCACGGGGAAGTCGATCAGGATGAGCCTGCCCAAGGACTCGAGGGCGTGCGAACTTTGCAACAACAAGCCCTTCAGCAACCAGTACTTCCTCAAGCGTCACATCGTCGAGGTCCACATGGACTTCAGGCCGTACAGATGCCTGACCTGCCACAGAAAGTTCCATTCGAAGGCGATTCTAAAGACCCACGAAGCCCTGCACAGAAACCACAGGCCGTTCGTGTGCCAGCTGTGCGAGAAGGCGTACGTCTGCAGGAGCCATCTCAAGAAGCATTTGGAGGAGACGCACGGGGGAGAGGCGATTTCGTTCTGCAAGGTTTGCTTCAAGGTCTTCTCCATGCCTGATGACCTAGAAAAACACATGGTGCTTCATGGTGAGTAATTTGTTTGGGGTTATTGTATTGTACAAAGAGATAAGTGGTTGTTTTTTTGAGACAAATGAAGACTTGCCGGTGGTTACTTTATTGGTAAGAAGATGTCATGTGATAGATATTTAGGTGATCTTTTATTAGAAATTAAAGAAAGAATTATTTGATAGGTATCAACGAAATGTGTTATAATTTAGCTAAATGGTTAAATTTGATCCTTTGGTATTAAAAATCCATTTGATTTGAGCAATAAACTTTCAAAATTTCCCAAGACTTTCCTTGTCTCTTTCGATATCAATAATTTATTTCTTCCAATGCCTCCAAAAACTGAAATTGAAGTATGCAGTTGCATGTCAATTTGTCAGGCGACAGGTCACTTCCTTTAGGAAGTAGTACCCGTTAAGGCAGCTAGGTGGCTTTGTCATCATGTCAATGTAATGCTGACAGATGGCATTGTCATCTAAAATCTTACTTACATCATACCATTGCTTTGATATATAGGCAAAACCAGTTCTATGCCATGCTGTCTGCACTTGACCTAAACTGCGCTGATGAGCTATAATGACAGCGAAAGCATAACATAGACATGCATTTTAATATTAAACAATCCGCTGTTAAACAAAAATAATCTGGTTTCTTTAACAGAATTAATCTTCAGTCAAAATTTTTTCTGTATCGATAATAAATATTTCATACAAAATTCAGCTCTAGGAATGGGTACATCTCTTAGCCCACTTTTAGCAGAACTTTTTATGAACAACTTGGAACAAGATATTTTCAAAAACATTACATTTTCTTCCCATATTAAATTTTGGTATCGTTATGTAGATGATGTTTTTTGCCTTTCTACAGGAAGTCACAATGACTTAAAATAATTTTCCTACATTTACTTGTACAGACAGTTATTAAATTGAGCAAGTCAGGACTTTAGTTTCTGCATAAAGAAACGTCAACCACTACCATCAAATGAATGAACACAAAGAGAATTATTTGTTTATATGTGGCGAAGTAAATGATTTGTTTGTTTCAAGCCTCAAAATTTTTAACGGGTCTAAAGTAACATTTTTTTTTAAAGTCAGACACAAAGCTTTAAATTAATTTTTGAAGCTACTGAAACAAGAAAAATTGCTTCATTAAACTCTGAGGATATTTGAAATGAACTTACGATTATATATGATTAAAACAAATATTTGTATTGGAGTTAATTTTGAGCCCATAGCAACCCAAAAATTTGTGTGCAATATATCTTTTGATAGTTAAAATAATCTAGGATGAAAGATAATATTTACAAGAAAAGAAGAACTGTCTTTAAATTTTTGTTGTAATTTTGAACATTTAAAGAATCGATCGATGTTAACACATATATTCAAAAGATGAGAATAATGAAATTACAACAGCTACTTTCCTTTAACATTTTCATTCACTTTATTTTATTAAGAATTTGGTATAAAATTCTTTTAAACCATTTAAGGGTAGTTTGTTGACATTTTGATTAATACTTTATAATATACTTAGAATATTTGTAAAAGCCAAAAATAGTAGATTTAGCATATAAAATTGATTATTTCTCAAACTGCAGGTGTAGATTTATCTCCACGAAAGGAATTTTGAATGTTTGATGATATAATTTTGCTTTCCAAAAACTAATCATCCACGACAGGTGCTAGTTTTTGTGTTACTCCGGTTTAATAAATAAACTCATACATGTATTGTATCTGTATCAAGGAATCTCTGTACTTGATGATGTTTTAACCAAAAATTAATTCTTACAAATATCTTTCATATTTGTATGTTTACTTCCGTTAGTGTTACGCCACCTATGGCTGACTTTGAGGAAAGTGTTCGTTGTTTTCAGCATCCAAAGATGAATCTTCAGACGAAAGTAGTCAACCTGAAGCATCTGTGATATCAACTACGGCAGCAACAAATATTTCCACTCCTGTGCGTCCACTTGAAGCAGTAAATCGTAGGTCTTCACAAGAATTATTGAATCTCAATGATCCCTTATCAGAAGTGGTCAATTCAGCTGAGGATGCAGGTGTTAAAATGGAAACCAGGAAAGGTAATTGTTATGTACTTTGATTTTGCAGTGCTGTATTGCCAAAAGAAGTATAACTTTATTCCTTGTTTGGGCTTTTTTAAATACATCATAGAGCGAATTTTTCTATTAATTAAAATCCAATTAATTCTTGTTTAATTTTAATGATGACATTCAGGTTATAAAAATATCCCATGGAACAGAATTTAATTTTTTTAGAAGCACGTATATTTATACGCAGCATTATTTTGAAAAAAATAAATTGTCCATGTTCGAATTGTTTATGGCTTTGGCTTTCCATACTACCGTCACATATAAAAATTTTTTTCGTTTCTGGTATTGGAGTAATGAATGTCACATACATATACAGTATTTTGAGACAGGTAATCAGATAAATTAAATTTTATTTTACATATTATAAAATCTAATGTTTTATAAATTATCTTATATTCGACAGACATAAAGTTCAAATTCGATATATTGTTAATTGGAGTATATCTACTACATTTTAGGATAGTCCACATAGCCCTGTTGTGTATTTTTTTAATATGCTGCAATTTTCTTTGGTTAGCAATAAAAGGAACTGTAGGATAAAATTCCAAATTTATCAACTCTAACTTTTGTTACTCTATTATTTCTCTAAGTCGAAAATGACAACCCATGAGGTATTTTTATGAGTTATTATCGATATTAAGATAAATTAATAGTTTCTTTCTCATTTTTTATTAGAATAGTCATAATCTAGAGCACTCCTGATACCATGTTTTAAAAATGAGAGAGCTAACGGCTTATTTTTTTTTGTATTTATTATTATTTTTGCCAATGTCTTTCTGTTTGAAAAAAGATATTAAGGTGTAGTTTTTGCCTACTTTTTAAGCTTTTATTCCTCTTTACTATCAGCTAAAAAAAACACATACTGTTGCATTTAAAATAAAACTTGCAATATTCGTTAAGTTATAAATCAACGCACCCTAGCATCTACTGTCAAATGAATATTATTATTGTTTATAAGGTAGTTACAGAGTAAGGAATGCTCTTTTAAATGAAACCTAGCTCATTTGATTCTGACCACCCAATCCAGAGTTATTAACATTTAAATAAAAACAGACCTAACTTTCCCCCACTACTTTATTTTAGCAGATGGGGCAAAATCATTCAAACAAAAAACATCTGAAATTTGCTGAAGATTATTATGACATTATTTATAATACCTCTTACCAAGGCAGAATTTTGTACAAAACCCATAGCAGCTTCACCCTCTAACGGCCTTTCTAGGAACTTGAAAACAATTTATATTAATTTCTCATGGACTGTTTGGTAATAAAAATTGAGTACCATTTTTAGTGAGACACTTTGTACTTACGTATTAGAATTTTCTTATAATTTCTACAACTCAAATTTTGTTTCTTGGCTCTTTAGATTCAAGTTAGGTAAGTTCAGCTGTACAAACTTAAATTTTTGCCAATCATTCTAAACAAAAACACTTTTTTCATGGCATAATTAATTTGGTGCATAAAGAAAAACACTCAAATATTTGATCTTTCCAACATGCTGGGATTCAAACTGATATTTTCGTTAAGTCCAAGTCACTGTATCCCAAACATCAACTGCTACTATGCTGTTTCTATCTTCTCTAGCTTCGGAGATATTTTCAATTTTCTTGAGCATGTCAAACATAATTTGATCACGGACGACAAATAACATCCAAACGCTTTGAATTTCGTGTTCCAATAGAGATGCAAAATCTTCACCGTTTTATTTCAGGACCTGAAAGTACAGAGACGCATTTGACGCCAATTTCCATCGAATCAATATCCGATTACGTCGTACTGAAGCACACCATACCCGGCATAGCGAAACCGATCAAAATGAAGCTGCCAAAGGGATCGACAAAATGCGACATGTGCGGAAAGACCATCGCTAGCCGGGGCCTGCTGAAGCGTCACATCATAGCCGTTCACATGAACATCAGACCGTTCCAGTGCACCATATGCAACAAGACTTTCACGGCCAAAACCGTACTGCAGGCGCACCTGTTGCGACACAGCAACGACAGGTTCGTCTGTAAGGTTTGCGACAGATCGTACATCTGCCAGAGCCACCTGGAACAACACATGTTGGTGCACGGGGACGAGGAAGTCTTCACTTGCGAGGTCTGCGACAGGGGCTTCAAACGGCGCTACTGCCTGCGACAACACGTGCTAGTTCACGACAAGAAGTTTGCTTGCAAGGTTTGCGATGTTTCGTATGCGACGAGGTACAGTCTGTTACGTCACATGAATACCAAGCATCTTGGAGATTGAGGGGTTCGTCGGTACAGGTGAGTTTTGAATAGTAATAATAAAGTCCATTAAAAATATGCAGTATAATATAAACATCGTCATTGTAACCCACTCATTTTAAGACACAGTTCTTTCCTAAATGTTGATGAAGTTTACATTAAAATAATTGGTGCAAATTTGCCATGGTTGGTTTTTTGTGTGTTTATATAAAATGTCACTTTACTACTTATCAATCTTAAAGGCACATGGAAATCAAATCTGAATAAGAAGTAGACTATGATAATATTTTGTCGGATAGATAACTGTCTCTTGAAAACACTGACAAAAAGTTATAAGTCTGATGTTTCCATTACACCTGTAATCTTTGTCAAAGACGAAGAACCTCAAAATTTGCCTGACACAAGTTCAATCAAATGCAGGTACGCCCAAACCTAATGTGACATCTTAGGAAATGAAGTCTCTTAAGGATTTGAATACAGATAAGTCCATTATAATTACTAGAGCAGATAAAGGTTCAGCCACAGTAATTTTAGATAGAAAAGATTATGAGAATAAAGTTAGAGAATTGTTAGATGAGGAAACATATCAGAAATTGTCCCGAGTTCCTACCTCAAAAATTTCCAAAATTACTAATGATCTGATCTGACACAGTACAACAATATTCTAGTATAACATGTACATATAATAAATAAACACTAACATTTATATCTTCATTAGAAAAAACAMGGTCCCAATTAATCATACAGAGGTGTAAATTTTTATATAATTTTTAAAACCATAGCTAAAATAATCATAATCATTCATTACTTGAGTAATTGTGACATAGTGCTGGATGATAAATCATTCAGTCAGTACGCATCAAGTTATATTATCATCATTTGTAAATGTTAAGTGTAAGTATTTGGGGCAGTATTAATTTGATAAAGCAAAGTGATCAACTAGAGTTTGTTACTATAGAAAGTAGTGTTGTTCTAATCTGTTGATAACATGATATATTTGCAAAAAAGCTGTTTAGTCTAAATTGTTTTTCTTATCTATTTTTCAGAGATCATCAATAAATGAGGAAGCAACACACTCACTTTTGTAGATAGTCAGTTAAAGAATTCCACAATAGTATGTAATATTTAATAAAGATTTTTCTAAAATAAAAACCCCGCCAGTTTTAAATTGAAAATATTTACGTATTTTAAAGTGCAGAACTCCAATGTTATGACATTTTTTCTTTTGCCCATCTTAGATTGTGCTTGATTCTTTCTCATTTGGGATCCATTTGATTTGGATGTGGTAGCAATTTAGGGACCAGTCAACCGATTTCAGAGGATTCATCCTCTGTAGCAGCATTGTCAACGGACAAAGGTAAGTTTATGTATTGGTGATGTATTTGTCAGTTCATTTAATGTCTATGTAGCTCACTTCATGTGTTCATGTTCCCATGATACACCATTTTTTAGTTCAAGAAATTAGTTCTATACAAATCTGTGAGGACATAATTTTTTTTCTGCTGCTATTACTCCAAGATATGTGATTTTATTATCGCAACGTTTCGGTAGATAATCGGCACCTTTTTCAAGCTTTATTTTTTCTTTTATGTTATACAAACCTGTCCTGTGTTGTGTATATCATAGTATGTTATTTTTACAGAATTAATTTTGTATATTTTCGCTCCTTTTGTTATATTAGGTTTGCCAGTGTCGCTGTCATTTATTTAAATGTAATTTTTGGAGTTATACCAGCAGGAAAAATAATATATGTATAAAAACTCCAGCAAAATAAAAATATAGTACTTATATTACCACCACTGCACGTTGCCATAAATAATAATTTCTGTCAAAATGACCTTTAAGAATTTGTTTCTTTTCTTTCTTTTGGTACTGTTGTATACATAACATATCTATTACTGCAGTTTTTTATCGTTAATTTTATTTACACTGCAGTAGGCATAGGTTTCAGGTAATTTGAATTTCTCAGAATTAAATTTTCTAGTTGATAATAAAAAAATATGGCCATTATTATTATTATTATTATCAATTTTTGTGTTAGTATCAGCTTGAAAACTAGAAAATTCTTAGTGGTGTGTTAATTAAAATATACATAGATAATGTTTAATTATAAATTGCATTTATTCAATATCTAACAATAACATTATGTAAATACAACTTATACGTTTGTATAAAAACCTCCCTTAAAGAAAATAACTAGAAATACGTGATGTACACATGTAAATGAGATAAATCTTACAGACTAGTACAAATTATACAATTTGAACATGTATAAAGTTTGTAAAAACCTAAAATACACTTACGAAAAGCCGAGAACTAAACTAAAATCCAACGTTTTCAACATTTTTCTATAAAATCTGCAGGCCGAATAACAGTTTCTAATCTAAAATACCCTGATAACAATATTATTTCCCAGTAAAAAAAAGCCCCCTCTCAGCTATGTTTCTTCATGTGCATACTCAACGTCAATCGTCTAGTAAAGGTCTTCTTGCATACGTCGCAAGTAAACGGCTTGTCTCCCGTATGTTTTATGCTGTGCCGCTTCAACGTCTGGTTCCTGGCGAACGCAGCGTTACAGACCTCGCACCTGTACGGACGTTCACTCGTATGTAACTGCACGTGTGACCTCAGGTTGCTGCGTAGCGCGAAAGTCTTACCGCACACGGGGCATTTCTGAGATTTCTCCCCCGTGTGCGTGAACATGTGACACTCCAGGCTCGTCTTCCACGTGAACGATTTATCGCAGACGGCGCACGTGTAGCCCTTTTGGTATGTGTGCGTCTGCAGGTGCCTCTTCAAACTGGCTCTCTGCGAGAACTTCTGGTCGCACAGGGCGCAAGTGAAAGCGCGCTCGTTCAAATGCGTCGCCTGGTGACGTTTCAGATGCGAGCGCAGCTGGAAGGCCTTGTCGCACTCCGGACACTTGTGGATCTTCTTGTCGTCGCACTGTTTGGCTCCATCCGGGGTTACCTCCTCTGGTTCACACTTTAAATAGATTTCGTTGTCGTTTGGATCGTCCTGAGCCTTCATAGTTTCGGTATCGCTGAGTTCTTCTTCCTTTTTGACGATGTCATCGTCGTGTTCGTGTTTTACCTGCAATTCTTGTTCGATTTCGTCAATGACTTCCTTTTTTATCGTACTTTGAAAGAGTTCGTTGGCATATTCGGTCCCCATTTTAGTAGAGGTTATCCAAACGTCATCTGAACATATCAAACCAAAATGCGAGTTTTCTAAATGCTAATTCGCCTTCATCTTGGCAAAAATTTGACCAGCAGCCAGCAGAACAACATTTCTTTTGGTTTAATTAATCGACAAAGTGCGATTGTTATAACCTTGATGACGTGTAACATAACCCTCAAATTATCGTCAGTTATCAGACGCAAACATCGCATTTAATATTAATTTAAGACCACCTCAATGCATTGTTGGCATTAAATTTAACACAAACGTTTGAGATATTCATATTAAGATGGTTAATCATAAAATTATTCACTTGGTTTAGTTCAAACGCTCGGTGGTAGTTCTAAGTTTAAATTAGAGATGCGGGTGTTATGATTCTTATTTAAGATGAACGATTCGGTGAATCGAATCATTTTCTGGGAATGAATCGTTTAAATATAATTAATTTGGTCAGTATGTTACGTAACACTGTTAAATACTTGTTTGTTATGCCCTGGAACTAGGAAAAGTTGCCTTTGATATACACATCTACCTTTGGAGGTTAGTTTTTTCATTTTTATGTGTAATATAAATAGAAAAGCGTGGTTGTTTTGCGTTTTGTACAAAAACAACGAAATTGTATTACATATTGTGTCATTTGGTGCTTGTTTACACATAAAACGAATGTGTGTACAAATGCGTTATACTACAAAATAATTTTTCACCAATCTGCTTTGAACGACTAACTTTAGTGACAATCATCGAGCAATAAATGGCACTTTTACTGCCTAGGTAGTAAAAATAAGCAACCCATCTAGACTAGAAAAGTTTATTATAAACATTAGAATCGTTAGTGACTGCCAAATTGTTCAAACTCAAAAGAATTCACTCTGACAGGGTACCAAAGGTAAGAATTAACCCCACGACAAGAGATGTCTCAAGCAGGAATTGCAAGGACTCATGAAATGCACATGCAGAACGAGGGGACTTAAAGACCTGATAGTTCAAGCATGCCACAGTGTTGAGGAGACAGATGCAAGTAAGTAATTTGATGTTTGATGAGCGTCAGAAAGTATTTTGAATTTTTTTGGTAGGAGTATCAGTAAAATCGTGCTTGTGTTGTGATTATTATGTCTCAAATAACATTGTCTAATTGTTATTTTTGTGTGCGAAGTAATGCCAAATACTTTAAAGTAGTAAAACTATACTTCATGCTAGATCCTACTATAAATCCGTACTTTTGTAATACCTTCAGATGACTTTGTATGTCACTGAGTTGTTAGTGGAGATAAAAATAGTTCTCATTATTTGATAGAGCACAAAATACTGCATCTTTTGTTGTTTTGTATGTTGTCAAATAATAATAATAATCGAAAGCTGAGATCTCAGTATTATTAATTTTCGGTGGAAATTATTTTTCGCTCAAAATCGGCATACTGATGTATTTTGAACTGCAGATTTCAAAAATGCAGTCAGAAATGAGGTAGGACGTCCAGAAATTTATTTTTTGCAAATTGACCATTCTTCTTTAGGCCACTTTTCAGCCGAACCGTTGCAGCTAGAGACCAACTGACACCACTCCGGAATGCAGCAGGTTCACATTAGTAAATGAACATAAAATTAGCTTAATCGGAGACCATCAAGTTTCGAGGTGAAAAAACAACAAAGGGGTTAGCCTTTGCTTTTTTGCAATTTTCGGTGGAAATTATTTTTCGCTCAAAATCGGCATACTGATGTATTTTGAACTGCAGATTTCAAAAATGCAGCCAGAAATGAGGTAGGACGTCCAGAAATTTATTTTTTGCAAATTGACCATTCTTCTTTAGGCCACTTTTCAAGCCGAACCGTTGCAGCTAGAGACCAACTGACACCACTCCGGAATGTAGCAGGTTCACATTAGTAAATGAACATAAAATTAGCTTAATCGGAGACCATCAAGTTTCGAGGTGAAAAAACAACAAAGGGGTTAGCCTTTGCTTTTTTTGCAATTTTCGGTGGAAATTATTTTTCGCTCAAAATCGGCATACTGATGTATTTTGAACTGCAGATTTCAAAAACGCAGTCAGAAATGAGGTAGGGCGTCCAGAAATTTATTTTTCGCAAATTGACCATTCTTCTTTAGGCCACTTTTGAGCCGAAACCGTTGCAGCTAGAGACCAACTGACACCACTCCGGAATGCAGCAGGTTCACATTAGTAAATGAACATAAAATTAGCTTAATCGGAGACCATCAAGTTTCGAGGTGAAAAAACAACAAAGGGGTTAGCCTTTGCTTTTTTGCAATTTTCGGTGGAAATTATTTTTCGCTCAAAATCGGCATACTGATGTATTTTGAACTGCAGATTTCAAAAATGCAGCCAGAAATGAGGTAGGACGTCCAGAAATTTATTTCTTGCAAATTGACCATTCTTCTTTAGGCCACTTTTCAGCCGAACCGTTGCAGCTAGAGACCAACTGACACCACTCCGGAATGCAGCAGGTTCACATTAGTAAATGAACATAAAATTAGCTTAATCGGAGACCATCAAGTTTCGAGGTGAAAAAACAACAAAGGGGTTAGCCTTTGCTTTTTTGCAATTTTCGGTGGAAATTATTTTTCGCTCAAAATCGGCATACTGATGTATTTTGAACTGCAGATTTCAAAAATGCAGTCAGAAATGAGGTAGGACGTCCAGAAATTTATTTTTTGCAAATTGACCATTCTTCTTTAGGCCACTTTTCAGCCGAACCGTTGCAGCTAGAGACCAACTGACACCACTCCGGAATGCAGCAGGTTCACATTAGTAAATGAACATAAAATTAGCTTAATCGGAGACCATCAAGTTTCGAGGTGAAAAAACAACAAAGGGGTTGTTAGCCTTTGCTTTTTTGCATTTTTCGGTGGAAATTATTTTTCGCTCAAAATCGGCATACTGATGTATTTTGAACTGCAGATTTCAAAAACGCAGTCAGAAATGAGGTAGGGCGTCCAGAAATTTATTTTTTGCAAATTGACCATCCATCTTTAGGCCACTTTTCAGCCGAACCGTTGCAGCTAGAGACCAACTGACACCACTCCGGAATGCAGCAGGTTCACATTAGTAAATGAACATAAAATTAGCTTAATCGGAGACCATCAAGTTTCGAGGTGAAAAAACAACAAAGGGGTTAGCCTTTGCTTTTTTGCAATTTTCGGTGGAAATTATTTTTCGCTCAAAATCGGCATACTGATGTATTTTGAACTGCAGATTTCAAAAATGCAGTCAGAAATGAGGTAGGACGTGCAGAAATTTATTTTTTGCAAATTGACCATCCTTCTTTAGGCCACTTTTCAGCCGAACCGTTGCAGCTAGAGACCAACTGACACCACTCCGGAATGCAGCAGGTTCACATTAGTAAATGAACATAAAATTAACTTAATCGGAGACCATCAAGTTTCGACGTGAAAAAACAACAAAGGGGTTAGCCTTTGCTTTTTTGCAATTTTCGGTGGAAATTATTTTTCGCTCAAAATCGGCATACTGATGTATTTTGAACTGCAGATTTCAAAAATGCAGTCAGAAATGAGGTAGGACGTCCAGAAATTTATTTTTTGCAAATTGACCATCCTTCTTTAGGCCACTTTTCAGCCGAACCGTTGCAGCTAGAGACCAACTGACACCACTCCGGAATGCAGCAGGTTCACATTAGTAAATGAACATAAAATTAACTTAATCGGAGACTATCAAGTTTCGAGGTGAAAAAACAACAAAGGGGTTAGCCTTTGCTTTTTTGCAATTTTCGGTGGAAATTATTTTTCGCTCAAAATCGGCATACTGATGTATTTTGAACTGCAGATTTCAAAAATGCAGTCAGAAATGAGGTAGGACGTCCAGAAATTTATTTTTTGCAAATTGACCATCCTTCTTTAGGCCACTTTTCAGCCGAACCGTTGCAGCTAGAGACCAACTGACACCACTCCGGAATGCAGCAGGTTCACATTAGTAAATGAACATAAAATTAGCTTAATCGGAGACCATCAAGTTTCGAGGTGAAAAAACAACAAAGGGGTTAGCCTTTGCTTTTTTGCAATTTTCGGTGGAAATTATTTTTCGCTCAAAATCGGCATACTGATGTATTTTGAACTGCAGATTTCAAAAATGCAGTCAGAAATGAGGTAGGACGTGCAGAAATTTATTTTTTGCAAATTGACCATCCTTCTTTTAGGCCACTTTTCAGCCGAACCGTTGCAGCTAGAGACCAACTGACACCACTCCGGAATGCAGCAGGTTCACATTAGTAAATGAACATAAAATTAGCTTAATCGGAGACCATCAAGTTTCGAGGTGAAAAAACAACAAAGGGGTTAGCCTTTGCTTTTTTGCAATTTTCGGTGGAAATTATTTTTCGCTCAAAATCGGCATACTGATGTATTTTGAACTGCAGATTTCAAAAATGCAGTCAGAAATGAGGTAGGACGTGCAGAAATTTATTTTTTGCAAATTGACCATCCATCTTTAGGCCACTTTTCAGCCGAACCGTTGCAGCTAGAGACCAACTGACACCACTCCGGAATGCAGCAGGTTCACATTAGTAAATGAACATAAAATTAGCTTAATCGGAGACCATCAAGTTTCGAGGTGAAAAAACAACAAAGGGGTTAGCCTTTGCTTTTTTGCAATTTTCGGTGGAAATTATTTTTCGCTCAAAATCGGCATACTGATGTATTTTGAACTGCAGATTTCAAAAATGCAGTCAGAAATGAGGTAGGACGTGCAGAAATTTATTTTTTGCAAATTGACCATCCTTCTTTAGGCCACTTTTCAGCCGAACCGTTGCAGCTAGAGACCAACTGACACCACTCCGGAATGCAGCAGGTTCACATTAGTAAATGAACATAAAATTAACTTAATCGGAGACCATCAAGTTTCGACGTGAAAAAACAACAAAGGGGTTAGCCTTTGCTTTTTTGCAATTTTCGGTGGAAATTATTTTTCGCTCAAAATCGGCATACTGATGTATTTTGAACTGCAGATTTCAAAAAATGCAGTCAGAAATGAGGTAGGACGTGCAGAAATTTATTTTTTGCAAATTGACCATCCATTCTTTAGGCCACTTTTCAGCCGAACCGTTGCAGCTAGAGACCAACTGACACCACTCCGGAATGCCAGCAGGTTCACATTAGTAAATGAACATAAAATTAGCTTAATCGGAGACCATCAAGTTTCGAGGTGAAAAAACAACAAAGGGGTTAGCCTTTGCTTTTTTGCAATTTTTGGTGGAAATTATTTTTTCGCTCAAAATCGGCATACTGATGTATTTTGAACTGCAGATTTCAAAAATGCAGTCAGAAATGAGGTAGGACGTCCAGAAATTTATTTTTTGCAAATTGACCATCCTTCTTTAGGCCACTTTTCAGCCGAACCGTTGCAGCTAGAGACCAACTGACACCACTCCGGAATGCAGCAGGTTCACATTAGTAAATGAACATAAAATTAACTTAATCGGAGACTATCAAGTTTCGAGGTGAAAAAACAACAAAGGGGTTAGCCTTTGCTTTTTTTGCAATTTTCGGTGGAAATTATTTTTCGCTCAAAATCGGCATACTGATGTATTTTGAACTGCAGATTTCAAAAATGCAGTCAGAAATGAGGTAGGACGTCCAGAAATTTATTTTTTGCAAATTGACCATCCTTCTTTAGGCCACTTTTCAGCCGAACCGTTGCAGCTAGAGACCAACTGACACCACTCCGGAATGCAGCAGGTTCACATTAGTAAATGAACATAAAATTAGCTTAATCGGAGACCATCAAGTTTCGAGGTGAAAAACAACAAAGGGGTTAGCCTTTGCTTTTTTGCAATTTTCGGTGGAAATTATTTTTCGCTCAAAATCGGCATACTGATGTATTTTGAACTGCAGATTTCAAAAATGCAGTCAGAAATGAGGTAGGACGTCCAGAAATTTATTTTTTGCAAATTGACCATCCTTCTTTAGGCCACTTTTCAGCCGAACCGTTGCAGCTAGAGACCAACTGACACCACTCCGGAATGCAGCAGGTTCACATTAGTAAATGAACATAAAATTAACTTAATCGGAGACTATCAAGTTTCGAGGTGAAAAAACAACAAAGGGGTTAGCCTTTGCTTTTTTGCAATTTTCGGTGGAAATTATTTTTCGCTCAAAATCGGCATACTGATGTATTTTGAACTGCAGATTTCAAAAATGCAGTCAGAAATGAGGTAGGACGTCCCAGAAATTTATTTTTTGCAAATTGACCATCCTTCTTTAGGCCACTTTTCAGCCGAACCGTTGCAGCTAGAGACCAACTGACACCACTCCGAAAATTTTACTTCTTTTAACAACAAAAATTTTCATTTGCTTCCGCAGTTGTTTCCGATGAGCCGGGGAAGTGTGGGCACATCAGGATAAGAGCGACGGAGGCCTGGGCAGCGGAGAAGTCCCACGATTTCTTAAGGAAAACCAAAAAAACTTCAAACGCAAATATCTCAGAAACGGTAAGTCGTAGAGCGAAACGGACGAAATTTTGCCCCCCCTACGACGATACACCCCCTCTAAATATCCCTTCTCTTTCAACTTATAGTATATAGAAGTCATTAGGGGAACTTTTTTTTGGAAAAAAAATTTTTAAGGTTACAAATTTTCTTCTTTTAACAACAAAAATTTTCATTTGCTTCCGCAGTTGTTTCCGATGAGCCAGGGAAGTGTGGGCACATCAGGATAAGAGCGACGGAAGCCTGGGCAGCGGAGAAGTCCCACGATTTTCTTAAGGAAAACCAAAAAACTTCAAACGCAAATATCTCAGAACGGTAAGTCGTAGAGCGAAACGGACGAAATTTTGCCCCCCTACGACGATACACCCCCTCTAAATATCCCTTATCTTTCAACTTATAGTATATAGAAGTCATTAGGGAACTTTTTTTCGGAAAAAAAAATTTTAACGATAAAAATTTTACTTCTTTTAACAACAAAAATTTTCATTTGCTTCCGCAGTTGTTTCCGATGAGCCGGGGAAGTGTGGGCACATCAGGATAAGAGCAACGGAGGCCTGGGCAGCGGGAGAAGTCCCACGATTTCTTAAGGAAAACCAAAAAACTTCAAACGCAAAATATCTCAGAAACGGTAAGTCGTAGAGCGAAACGGACGAAATTTTGCCCCCCCTACGACGATACACCCCCTCTAAATATCCCTTATCTTTCAACTTATAGTATATAGAAGTCATTAGGGGAACTTTTTTCGGAAAAAAAATTTTTTAACGGATAAAAATTTTACTTCTTTTAACAACAAAATTTTCATTTGCTTCCGCAGTTGTTTCCGATGAGCCGGGGAAGTGTGGGCACATCAGGATAAGAGCAACGGAGCCGGCAGCGGAGAAGTCCCACGATTTCTTAAGGAAAACCAAAAAAACTTCAAACGCAAATATCTCAGAAACGGTAAGTCGTAGAGCGAAACGGACGAAATTTTGCCCCCCCTACGACGATACAACCCCTCTAAATATCCCTTATCTTTCAACTTATAGTATATAGAAGTCATTAGGGGAACTTTTTTTCGGAAAAAAAATTTTAACGATAAAAATTTTACTTCTTTACCAACAAAAATTTTCATTTGCTTCCGCAGTTGTTTTCCGATGAGCCGGGGAAGTGTGGGCACATCAGGATAAGGCGACGGAGGCCTGGCAGTGGAGAAGTCCCA